>JARYZH020000114.1:0-720666 GCA_030021035.2 Notholithocarpus densiflorus | reverse complement strand
GTTTCGCTCATCTATCTCTTCTCATCTGACTAAGTTTTGGTTGGATCGAATCGGTGGTTGCTGGGTTTTAGTGGTGGCGTTTCGGTGGTGGGTTTCGGTTGTGGAGTTGAATCGGTGGCCGGCTTTGGTGGTGGGTTTTTTTCGATGTTTGCTGGGTTTTAGTGGTGGCGTTTCGGTTCTGGAGTTGAATCGTTGGCCGGCTTTGGTGGTGGGTTTTTTTCAGTGTTTGCTGGGTTTTAGTGGTGGCGTTTCGGTGGTGGGTTTCAGTTGTGGAGTTGAATCGGTGGCCGGCTTTGGTGGTGGGTTTTTTTCGCTTGCTGGGTCTGTTTGGTGGCTGGGTTACGTGATGGTCTTTTTGGTAGTTGGGTTTTGTTGGTAGCCGGGTTTTGGTGGTGGCTGGGTTCTGTTTGATGTGGTGGTGGTCGTGCCTTTGGGTTTTGTTTGGGTGTTTGGTGATTTTTTGTTTAGGTGTTTGGTGAGTTAGGTATTGGGTTTGGGTTTGAATTGCTCGGCAGTGGGTGATTTGATTTCTGGGTTTGTGGTGTATGTTGATTTATGGGTTTGTGGTGTATGTTGTCTGAATCCAAATCGACTACTCATTTGGAGAAGATTTCGAATCCAAAGTGGAATCAGGTGTACGCTTTCTCTAAGATCTTATTCAGGCTTCGCTGGGTTTGGTTGTTCATGGAGGCCGAAAATCTGGGTTTGAGTTTTGTGTTTTTTGTGTTTGGTTTCAAAGCATAAGAAAATCTCGTTGAATGTTTGTGTTTTGTAAATTTTTATGGGCATATCTTTTTATTTTGTAAATCTGAGTGATTTTATGGTTTTGGTTGCTAAGAAAATGCAAGAAAAGAAAAGTAAATTTTTAATTTTTAATTTTTTGGGCAAGCTTAGTTGGGGAAGAAAAATGAAGAACACGTTCTTCCAAAAAAAAAGGAAAAAAAATTAATTTAACTAATTTTTTTTCTTTTTATATTATTTTTATCTGATGTGGCTTTTTTCAAAAATTAAATTGCTGACGTGGCATTTTTTAATATTATTTTTATCTGACGTGGCTTTTTTTAATATTATTTTAATAGACACGTCAGCATTTACTGTTGGACCATTTGCCACGTAGGATATTTCTGTTAAATGAGTAACGGCAAGGACCAAAATGGGAAGCGTTTTTCAAGATAGGGACTAAAAGCGGTAAAAATAAAATGTAGGGACTTGATGGGATAGTAAAAAATTACAACTCATAGTCGTCCATATGGATCGTCCATGATCTTGAGCCGAGTATTTTTGTTGATCGTCTGAGCAATGGGATCGTCCATGGGCAAAGCACATGAACAACTCACACAACGTCAGAGCATTAGCATCGTCCATGTACAAAGCACATGGACGACTCACACAACGTCTGAACAGTAGGGTCGTCCATGGGCAAAGCATATGGACGACTCACATAACACCGTCAGAAAACCAGTCTTCCATGGACGAAGTCCATGGACGACTATATAACACTTAGAAACTCTCCAGTATAAATTCACTGGAGAGTATGGAAGATTCGAATCCCAAAACCTTGAAACAGTTACTCAACCCGAATTCATCGCCATGGATTCCTCTTAAGTACGTAACTTCCATCAACGGTTGTAACTCCTATAGCCGTTGGGGAAGTTATGTCTGGACTCAAGAGAATTTCCTCAAATCTTGGGGAAGTTACCAAGCCAATAACCGCTCCAAGGTCCTCTATATAAAGGACCAGTCTGAATCAAAATGAGGCAAGTGTATTCTGAGATTTTCCTTCTAAAAGTTGAAACTCTTTTCTAGGAAGAAACTAACTTAGCCATCGGAGGGTGTTTGGCCGGTCCACACCGGTCCCCTTTGATTGTGTTTTCATCTTTGTAGGCCTTCGCAACCACCAGTAGCCCACCGAAGCCGAAGCATTTAGCCTACTGATTCCGTGCAGCATCAGTTGGCGCCGTCTGTGGGAAAGGAAGAAAATTCGAGTTTTTGCATTTCTATCATTTTCCGACCAAAGGCTGTATGGTTCGGACAAGATCAAGGGCTACTAGCCCAGGCCATCAAGAGAGTAGGGATGCTTCTAGCAATCCCCATCAAGATCGCCAATCAGCGCCTGTCGCACAGCCGCCTTCCATCCAACATATGCAATCCATGGCAGCCGCCGTGGCGGAGTTAACTCGTCAAAACCAACAGTTGACTAGGGAGATCAATTTGAGGTAGCATCGTGAAGGATATGCTGAAGGACAAGCCCAGAGTCAAGAAGATAAGGGGGAAATGCTGAGCCCGAAAGTCAATCAAGGGGCACCACTTCGCGAAGGGTGCCACACTTGGAGAAGGAGATGGATCAGATGAAAAAGGTGATGGACGAGATGAGGGAAAGCATGAGAAGGGCAAATCCCGTAGAAGATTTGGTTCATTGAACAGATTCCCCTTATACGGCTTCCATCAATGGTCATCCTTTGCCCCCAAAGTTTAAAATGCCTTCCTTGGATTCGTATGACGGGACGCGTGATCCTTTCGATCATATCGCTACCTTCAAGACTACAATGCATCTCCAAGGGGTTCCAGACGAGATTATGTGCAGAGCCTTCCCTACCACCCTTAAGGGCCCAGCGCGAGTGTGGTTCAGCAAGATACCTCCAAGCACAGTCAGTTCTTTTGAAGAGTTAAGTAAGTTGTTTGTCAATAACTTCATTGGAGGGCAAAGACACAAACGTTCTTCGTCCAGCCTGTTGACTATAGAACAAGGGGAGAATGAAAGCCTGCGCTCCTTCATCTCTCATTTTAACAGGGAAGCACTGACCGTGGACGAGGTTGATGACAAGCTACTCTTGGCGGCCTTCCACAATGGGGTTAACTCAGATCTATTCATCCACAAGCTTTATGAGAAAGAACCTCAATCCATGGCTGAACTCGTCCATTCAGCCCAAAATTTTATGAATGCAGAAGACGCAATCATAGCTAAGAAGAGGAAGAGAGCTGAAAGGATGGAAGCAAACTAGGTGCGACACTCTGACCAAGGTCCTCGTCCAAAGAAGGGACGGACGGAAGATAGAAAGGACTGAGATAACAAGAAGCAAGTCCCCCCAGTCAGGAATCAGAGTTATACACCCTTAAATGCCCCTCTCGATCAAGTGCTCATGCAGATCAAGGATGATCCTTCCTTGAAATGGCCAGAGAAGATGAAAGGAGATCCTAACAAGCGCAATAAGAATAAATACTGTCGCTTCCATAGAGATCATGGCCATGACACGGACGAGTGTTACGACTTGAAGCAGCAGATTGAGAATCTTATTAGACAAGGAAAGTTAAGGCATTTCGTTGGAAGAGATCAAAAAGATGAAAAGTTGAAGGGAAAGATGGAAGAATCATCACGGCCCCCGCTTGGAGAAATAAGGGTTATCATAGGAGGGACTTTAGCAGGACAGTCTTCCAAGTTAAGAAAAACTTATCTCAAAGTGGTGCAAAACGTCCAACTCTCTGGACGATCACCAAGGACGAGAGGGACCGACGAATCTACTATCTCATTCACCGACGAAGAAGCTGAAAGGATCCATCACCCGCATGACGATGCCATTGTTATAACTTTACTTATCGCAGATTATACAACCAGGAGAGTGTTGGTGGATAATGGAAGTTCAGCAGATATATTGTACTACTCTGCCTTCCAACAGATGAGGCTTGGACGAGATCAACTTCGTCCAGTATGTTCACCATTGATAGGGTTTGGAGGAATGAAGGTACAACCTGTTGGCACCATTACGCTACCTGTAGTGGTGGGATCATACCCCCAGCAGATAACCAAGGAAGTTAGTTTCCTCGTGGTGGATTGTTCGTCCTCATACAATGCTATTATTGGAAGGCCGACTCTGAACAGTTGGAAGGCAGTAACGTCTACCTACCACGTATCGGTTAAGTTCCCTACGGAGTGCGGGATAGGACAAGTACAAGGAGATCAGTTGGCAGCTAGAGAATGCTATTTAGCCATGATGGCTTTGGACAAGCAGGTGCAGACAATGAGTATTGAGGAAAGAAGGTTTGTTGCGGAGCCCACGGAAGTATTGGAAGATGTTCTTTTGCAAGAAGATGATATTGAAAAATTCATCAGAATTGGAACAAGTATGAAGGAGGAGACAAAAAAAGACCTCGTCCAGTTCCTGAGGAAGAGTATTGATGTTTTTGCATGGAGTCACGATGATATGCCAGGAATCGATCCAAGTATAATTACTCATCGATTGAGTATATACCCCTCATCTAAGCCTGTTCGTCAGAAAAAGAGGGTGTTTGCTCATGAACGAGATAAGGCTATCAAGGAAGAGGTTCAGAAATTGACCACAGCAAAGTTTATCCGAGAAGTCTATTACCCGGATTGGTTAGCCAACGTGGTGGTGGTGATGGTGAAGAAGGCAAATGGAAAGTGGAGGATGTGTGTAGACTTCACTGATTTAAACAAGGCTTGCCCTAAGGATAGCTATCCTTTGCCACGCATCGACCAACTGGTGGATTCTACAGCTGGTCATCAGTTGTTAAGCTTCATGGACGCCTTCTCAGGATATAATCAGATAAAGATGGATGAGGAAGACCAAGAAAAAACCTCCTTTATTACCAGTCAAGGTTTATTTTGTTATAAGGTGATGCCCTTCGGTCTAAAAAACGCAGGGGCAACTTATCAAAGGTTGGTGAATCACATGTTCCGTCCACAGATAGGACGGAATGTGGAGGTGTACGTTGACGACATGCTTGTGAAGAGCCTAGACGAGGGAAGCCATTTGGACGATCTACAAGAAACCTTTTAAACACTCAAACGATATAAGATGAAACTGAACCTAAGTAAATGTGCATTCAGAGTATCGTCAGGGAAGTTTTTAGGATTCATGGTTTCACAAAGAGGAATTGAAGCAAATCCAGACAAGATCCAAGCCATACTGAGCACGGAATCACCGAAGAACATCAAGGAAGTCCAATCCCTCACTGGGCGAGTTGCAGCTCTGAACAGGTTTGTTTCGAAAGCCACAGACAAATGTTTACCTTTCTTCAAAGTTCTCAGGAAGGCATTTGAATGGACGGACGAATGTCAAAAGGCCTTCCAAGATCTAAAGGAATATCTCACCACGGCTCTATTGTTAAGTCCGTCCGTGCAAGGAGAAGAACTGTATCTGTACTTAGCAGTGTCCCCACATGCCGTGAGTTCAGGGTTGATCAGGGAGGAAGATAAGGTGCAAAAGCCTGTGTATTACACAAGCCGAACACTCAGAGGAGCAGAAGGAAGATACCCACTGATAGAAAAGCTAGCTTTTGCACTAATAATAGCTTCTAGGAAGTTAAGACATTACTTCCAAGTTCATGTCATTAATGTCATGATGGACCATCCACTCAAGAAGGCAATGAACAAGATGGAAGCTGCAGGACGACTGATTCAATGGGCAGTCGAGCTTAGCGAATTTGACATTTGGTACCAACCGAGAAATGCAATAAAGGCCCAAACCTTGGCAGATTTCATAACAGAGTTTACTCCAAGTTGTGAGGACTTAGGTGGAAGAGAAGATAATAAAAAATGGGTTGTCCATGTAGATGGATCGTCTACATTGCATGCTGGAGGTATAGGAGTTGTTCTAGAGTCACCGGAAGGAGACAAATTAAAGCACAAGGTTCGCTTGCAGTACCAAACAACTAACAATGAAGTGGAGTATAAAGCCCTTCTTAAAGGGTTGGAGTTGGCTAAATCTGTAGAAGCAGAATCAATACTCGTCTTGGGAGACTCTCAGCTAGTCATAGGCCAGGTAAATGGAACATACGAAGCCAAGGAAGACAGAATGAAGAGGTATTTAAAGAAGGTGGTGCGCCTTGTGAAGAAATTCAAAGAAGCTAATTTCGTTCAAATCCTAAGGGAAAAGAACATGTAAGCTGATACTCTGGCAAAGGAAGCCTCCGCGAATGAAGCAATGGACGAGTTCGATGAAATACAATACATGGCAAGTATAGACTTTCCAGAAATATTGCAGATAGAAGGTGAGGAAAATTGGATGACTCCAATAGTATCGTACCTGAAAGACGGAAGGCTCCCAGAGGGGAAGGACGAAGCCAGAAAGCTTAGGGTTAGATCAGCCAGGTACACCCTCTTGGACGAAGTGTTGTACAAAAGAGGCTTCTCCCAGCCCTTCTTAAGGTGTTTGGCTCCGGACGAGGCGAACTACGTATTGAGGGAGGTTCATGAAGGAGCATGTGGTAACCACTCAGGAGCTAGATCGCTCGTCCACAAGATCGTCCATGCAGGATATTACTGGCCAACTATTCAAGCTGATGCTAAAGTATATGTTAAGGTATGTGATCAATGTCAACGTTTCAGTAATATTCCTCGACAGCCATCAGAATATCTTACCCCAATGATGGCCCCTTGGCCTTTTGCACAATGGGGATTGGATATCTTGGGCCCCTTTCCAACCGGAATTAGGCAAATGAAGTTTTTAGTGGTGGGAATAGATTATTTCACTAAGTGGGTGGAAGCTGAACCCTTAGCAACTATTACACAACAGAATGTCAAGAACTTCGTTTGGAAGAACATTGTATGCAGGTTTGGGGTACCTAGGGTACTAGTGTCTGACAATGGACGACAGTTTGACAACACACCTTTCAGGGATTTTTGTGAGCAATTGGGAATCAAGAATCATTACTCCTCACCCTCCCACCCATAAGCCAACGGACAAGCAGAAGTAGCAAACCGATCCTTGTTGAAAATCATCAAGACTCGGCTTGAAGGGGCAAAAGGAGTATGGCCAGACGAATTACCAGGTGTTTTGTGGGCTTATAGAACAACAGTGAGAACCCCTACTGGGGAGACTCCTTTTAAACTAGCCTATGGAAGTGAAGCAGTTATACCTTGCAGAAGTACACATGACCAACCACAGGGTGATGAAGTATCAAGAAGAGGAAAACGAAGAACAGCTTCGTCTAAACCTCGATCTTATAGACGAGGTGAGGATGGATGCGGAGCAGAGAACAGCAAGGTACAAAAATCTTATGGCAAAGCAACATGATGCCATGGTGAAACCCAGGCGTTTCAACATTGGGGATCTCGTCCTGAAAAGGGTTTCTTTGGCCACCAAAAACCCGGCTCACGGGAAGCTTGGACCAAATTGGGAAGGACCTTATAGGGTCATTAACTGCAAGAGGCAAGGATCCTACTACTTGGAAGCCCTGGACGGAAGGAAGCTAGAACACCCTTGGAATGTTGAACACCTAAGAAGATATTATCAATAGGGTGATCATGGACGAGTATTGTCACGGACGAGCTTTTTAGACGTTTGAAGTAATGTGTTGCCTAGTGTTGTTTCTCATATTTGCTTACTACTACTACTATGTGTTTCATATGTACAAGTATTTAGTGCTGCTCATGGACGAAGTTATGTTGTATTAAGTTTGCATAGTTTGGATTTCCAAATATATAGTGTATTTTTAAATCTATATGTAATTGTATGGGAATCTTACGTTTGTTGTAAATTCATTCAGAAATGATCCACGAAAGGCAAACAATCAAGGACGAATAAAATCCTTGGACGCAAGGATGTATCGTCCATAAGCTTTCCTTAAAGGATAAAGCAATGAAAATAAACCAAGGCATGTCCGTCTAAAGCTTAAGACGAGATGAAACCTAGGGAATCGTCTAAACCATGGGCGAATAAAAATTGTTTAACGATCATGGACGAATAAAATCCTTGGACGCAAGGATGTATCGTCCATAAACTTTCCTTAAAGGATAAAGGACGAACAAGATCCTTGGACGCAGGGAAGTTCGTCCATAAGCTTTCCTTGAAGGATAAAATAATAAGAATAAATCAAGGTATGTTCGTCTAAAGCTTCAAACAAGATAGACCCTAAGGCGTCGTCTAAACCATGGACGAACGAAAGAAGCTGTGAGGACTCAAGCCCGTAGGCAAATCCAACCAGCCTAACAATCCAGTACAAGGACGAGCCTTTACTAAGGACAATTTAGTTAAGGACGAGTAAATGATCATCCCAAATCGGTTGTTCAAATTCGGTGATGTAAGGAGAAATTCACCATATACTCAAGACGAGGAAAAATGATTTGACAAATGGACGATGTAAATAAAACTCGTACATAAAGATTCAAACATTCAAATATTATAAAAAGCTGAAAATGGAAAACATTCATAGAATTTAAAAAGGGTGGACGACCAACGTCCAAAACAACCCTTGAGTTACAATATGATTAATTGTGTATAAGGCTCGTCCATAAGCTTAGACGAGATAATTGTACTACAATAAAGCCCAAAACAACGGGCACCTTGAATAAAGATAAAATGAACTAAGGAAAATACAAAAATTACTTGGATAAACCACTGGGGGCATTGCCCCCAGACTTGGGATCGTCCTGGGTCACTTCAGTATTAGCATCGTCCATAATGTTGACGTCCTCAGAACTCGTCTGCAGCAAGGAGCTCTCAGTAGCAAGGGGAAGCTTGAAAGAATCAAAGTCCAAGTCAGGAAATGTTTCCTTGGCATCAGCGCGGAAGTCCTCATAGCCAGCTGCATAGTGACTGTCTAGACGATTCTTGTACTCGTCAGACTTTTTGAAGGCTGCTATGGCTTCCTCACGTGCTTTCTCCAAGGACGAGGCAAATCCAAAAACTTGTCCCTCAAGATGGACGATGCGAGTATCTTTTTCGATATTATCAGCCTTAAGTTCTTCCACCTCGTTCTTAAGCTTCGTCTCACTTCCTTGCAGACGATTGAAGTCTTCAGTCAGCCTAAGTACCTCCCCCTTTTTTAGCAGGACTTCATTGTTCAACTCCTTAGCCTTCTCCTTGGCAGTCTTGGCCTCTGAAGCAAGCTCCTTAGCCTGACAAGTTGCTGTGTAAAATTTTGACATAGCCTGTGTATGGACGAAAGAAAGTTAGATATTTCATTTTGAAAACTTACTGAAAACACACAAGGACGAATGAAACTTACCTTAAAAAGGTCATGGATACCAGAACGTTCAAACTCCCTCACTGACATATTGTAGCATTCATTGACTTCATTATCAGTGATTATTCCTTTGAACGTCCTCCATGCGTGGTTCTCGTCCAACACCAGGTTAGAAGGACGCTCAGATGGCTCTGATGGATGGGGCTTGCAAGGAATCTTGTTTGGAGGGGGAGTAGGATCGGTCTGGACGGGATGAACTGTTTGGACGGGCTCTACATCAATTGGAGGGTCGTCCAGCTCCACCGTCGAAGGTGTAAACTTGGGAACCTTAGGAACAGAAGCCTTGGCAGGTTTTTGCTTCTTAGGACCTCGACGACTTGGGAGGTCGTCCAAATCTATAGCACTGGATATAGATTTAGATTTTCTCTTTCCAGTCTGGACGGAAGATTTCTGGACGACTGGAGGTGCAGTAACATCCTCGTCCCCACTAGTAATATTCTTTTCTCTATTCTCTCTCATCGTAGCCATTCCTGCAACGAGGAAATTAAAAAAAAAAAAAAAAAAAAAAAAAGGAAAAAGAAAGAAAAGGACGGATGATGCTTACTTCGACGAGTGGTCTCCTCGTGACCAAGATTCTCAGCAGTAGGTTCTGGTCCGAGTCCCCACGTAGCTAGACGACTGAGAGTCACTAGATCGTGAAAAGTCCTCCCAGGGAAGGCACGTACTTGGTCAATTCGATCCAAGTAAAGTTTGTCCAAGCGTGGACGAACGACAGTTGCGTCAACAAAGAAAAAGGGTTAGACGACTAAAATTGGTAAAATATGTAGAGAAACAAAGTAAAAATGGAAAAGAAACATACCCTCAAGACGAAGACGACCTAGAGAACTGGTAAAAGGTGGGAAGGGGGCATTACCCACATCAACAGAGTCCCCAGCCCAATTTCCAGAAATAATAAAAAATTCCTTTTTCCAAAGTCTGTCAGGCGAGCTACGGCCCTTAATTAAACTATAGTAAGAGCCTCTGGACGAGAACTGGTAAAAACCAGCAGACTTCTTTATCTCAGAGGGCTTATAGCAGTAAAGGAACTCGTCTACTGTAATAGGACAGTTCCCTTCCAACGCCTCACGCCATAGCACTTGCATGGCAATTACTGTCCTCTATCCATTGGGGTTGAGCTGGTTAGGTCCAATACCCAACCTATGGAGAAGACCTCTACAAAAAGAATTTAGAGGAAACCTAAGGCCAGCTAAGAGGTAGGAGGTGTATATCCCTAAACCAGAAGAAGGAGAACAACACCATTCTCCGTCCATGGGTAGACGAGGATTAAACTCTTTAGGAATTTGGTACCTATCTACAAGGGTTTTTAACTTGACAGCATCTAAAATGGACGATACTTCAGGGGCACAACTATAAATAATATTTTCCTCCTCCTCGTCTTGAGGAGGGCTAGGTGGCTGTCTGGACGAGCTAGCCCCAGATCCAGAAGCCTTCCTACGTTGTAATTCCTGGAATTCCTCCAAAGGAATACCAGGAACCCCAGACGAATAATGATCGTCCGAAGAATTACTGCTAACTGTACTACTTTCACTACTCTCATAACTACGCCCACTTCCAGAGGAAACGTCCTGGTACTCGTCTATCTCCTTCTCTAAACTACCACTAGACGAAGACATAACTTAAATGAAGATAGATAAGACGAAAACCTAAGAAGGGAAAGAAAATACCTGAGAACTAGGAAGGAATGCTAGACGAGGCTTTTGGACGAGATGGCAGAAGAAAAATTATGAGAGATGTGAGGGGTAAGAGAGGGAATACACCTATTTATAGGGCCCAGAAATGGGGTCAATGAAGCGACGCCGGCCATTCAGAAGAAGACACGTGGCAATTTCGTCGAAAAACGCAAACGACATGACGGATCAACCAATGAAGTCGTGACACCTGGCAAAAAATATATATATATATATATACATATATATTTTCTCAGAACCACAAAGGTAAACAGTAAATCCCAATAATGTCTTTGGACAACCATTGGACAAGGGGGCAACTGATGGGATAGTAAAAAATTACAACTCATAGTCGTCCATATGGATCGTCCATGATCTTGAGCCGAGTATTTTTGTTGATCGTCTGAGCAATGGGATCGTCCATGGGCAAAGCACATGGACAACTCACACAACGTCAGAGCATTAGCATCGTCCATGTACAAAGCACATGGACAACTCACACAACGTCTGAACAGTAGGGTCGTCCATGGGCAAAGCACATGGACGACTCACATAACACCGTCAGAAAACCAGTCTTCCATGGACGAAGTCCATGGATGACTACATAACACTTAGAAACTCTCCAGTATAAATTCACTAGAGAGTATGGAAGATTCGAATCCCAAAACCTTGAAACAGTTACTCAACCCGAATTCATCGCCATGGATTCCTCTTAAGTACATAACTTCCATCAACGGTTGTAACTCCTATAGCCGTTGGGGAAGTTATGTCTGGACTCAAGAGAATTTTCTCAAATCTTGGGGAAGTTACCAAGCCAATAACCGCTCCAAGGTCCTCTATATAAAGGACCAATCTGAATCAAAATGAGGCAAGTGTATTCTGAGATTTTCCTTCTAAAAGTTGAAACTCTTTTCTAGGAAGAAACTAACTTAGCCATCGGAGGGTGTTTGGCCGGTCCACACCGGTCCCCTTTGATTGTGTTTTCATCTTTGTAGGCCTTCGCAACCACCAGTAGCCCACCGAAGCCGAAGCATTCAGCCTACTAATTCCGTGCAGCATCAGGACTAAAATGAGAATCGCCTGAAAATGTAGGGATCAAAATGTGCTTTTCGCCAATATAAATACATGCCTGCTCACTGAGAAAGAACGAAAGAAGGGCCACATATACACTCATTTTCGGTAAGGCACACCACAACCCAAGAATGGTAACTAGCAGAGATTTTTGGTAGGTGATGGGTCAAATCCAGTTTATGATTGATTGTTGCGAGTCCATGATTATAAAATGAGAATCCAAATCTTTACTACTCTCCCACCACACTTCCTCCCCTCCCTTCACCTCTCTCCATTTCATCAACTAAAATAACCCATTAGGCTTCAAATTACAAGATATACAATCTGGTTAAAGATAAAAGGGAAAACATTCTCATAATTTGGTTAAGAATCTTTAGTTTTAAACATGCCAAGTATAGCGTGGGTCTTATACTTTTATAATGGTTTATATATATTTACTAGTATATGATGATGCACAAAAATCAGTAGACTGGATATTTCAGGTTTTAACGGGGGTTGGATGACTTGAGAAGAAAGAAAAAAACTATTGAAGGTGATCGGAGTGAACCGACCAATGACCCTTTGACGGTTAAGTCAATTTTCTCTCTAGAACACGAGGATAGTTAGTGGATGAATAGTAAAACTACCTTGGGTTGATGGAGTTAGATCCCTTTTATAGAGAGTTTTTTGGGTCTACTTGTTTAGATCCACTACCATCATGGGAGATGTGTGAGACTAGTAGAGAAAATAGAGCGGATTTCGGAGAATCCTTCCTACGTCCTGGAATGATAGAACGTGGCCCGATTATTTGGTTTTTGAAGAAAATCCTCTGAAATTTACTAAGTGTCATTTGGTTTTCCATGCCTTCTTGTGACATGGATGACTGAATTACCTTGGACAATCATAACATTTTTGGACGGAGCCTATTAATTACCTGTGGTACCTTTTATTCGGCTCCCTTTCTTGTGAACTAGTCTGAACATGGTTTGGTCATGGACGATCATAATGGACGAATGAAATTTGATTCAGCCCACCGTCAATATATACCAAAAAGAAAAAGAAAAAGCGAAAGTTCAGACCACCATCAATATATACCAAAAAGAAAAAGAAAAAGTTATAGTTCGCTTTCGCTACGTCTACTAATAAAAACAAATGTATGGAATTCTTTCGGTCTTAAATAAAGGAGGGCTTGACCAGCATGTTCCATTTTTTCCTAACAAATTTGTTTTCCTAGACTGCTTTCATGATTTCATCATTAAACGTGATAAGTGTGGAATCACTCTACGTGTTGGAGATATATCACGTGTCAACGGAACGAGCCTCTCACAATATGCGGGTCTCTAGGGGCGGATGGAGGGAGAGGGGGGCCCTTGACTGTTCAAAAATTCTCCGTCCGTCTTGTATTTTTTTTTATAAAAAAATAATAATTTTGAATATAAATTTCAATAATGGTCTCCCCTAGATTTTTATTAAAACATGTAATTCATATATATAGTTGATGACTGCATTTTTTATTTCCTCTAATTACTCTTATGTCATACATAACTCATTAAATTATATTTAATGTATATCATATGTAATTTAATTATATTTTATTTTTATTAAATTGACTTGTTTATTTTTAGACATGTAAAAACTTACTTTTTTTATATGCAAAGATGTAAACACTTATTTGATGTAAATATAATTTTTTATGTAAGAAAATATCATATGTTTAATCAAAATTACAAACATTCTAATTATAAGTAATATATATATATATATTTATATTTATATATATAACTTCCCCCCTAAAAAATTTTCTAGCTATGCCACTATGATTCCCATTGGTATGTGAGGCCCCACACAAGATTGTCAGAATTGAGATCCTACAAGTGATCAATGAGAGGGTTTAGATAGGCATGAGGATTGTAAGAACCTACTTTCTGATTAAATAAAATATACTAAAAAATACTTACAATTATAATTCATATTATATATTAAAGAAACATTGAACAAAAGTAATTTTTTATACAAATTACTAATAAAAAGCAAAGTACCAAATTACAAATACATAAAATAAAGTTCAAAATTCAAAAGTTACAACTTACAAATACCAAGTTATAAGTTCCAACACCACAAACATATGTAATGTCTCACATAAACAAATCAAAACAAATAACAATATTTAATGTCTCACATAAACAACACAAAACAAATAACAATTCTATTAAATATAATTATTAAGATAGTAAGATTCATCAAATAATATTTCTAACGTTGAGAAATTATAATTAGTGAGTGGCTGTGTCAGACAACTAAGTAACTAGTCAACACCGGAATTACAAAAAAAAAAAAACCCTCATCGTTGGCGCTGATGGTCTCTCTCACTGTAGTGTCACCATGCTCGCACTCGCTCTCTACTCTCTAGTCTCTTTTCTTCTCTTTTGTCTTCTATGATTTTGTTGATTATGTTAAGCTGTTAAGGTGACGTGAGACTTAGGCCTTTTTTTTTTTTTTTTTTTTTTAATGTTCTTTTTATCGATTTGGGTTGGAGCCACTAGGCTAGCCTGCTTATTATAAATTTTTTTTTTAAAACAATCTGGGGCCTTTGGGCTCCATTTGGAGACCCAACATAAGCACACCAAAAAAAAAAAAATCGAATTTTCTTTCATAGCACATGATCTTTAGTATCGCTATGAGATTGGGATCCCATTTCAATATAAGATCCTAGTGAGAACCAGGATGCTTTAGGAATGTAGTGTCTTAGGATCTTAAGATCCTAAGTTCCGAATCGAGATACTGATAACTATGAGCTCATGTGCTGTGAGAAGCTTGTTATATAAAGCTGAAATATATACAATTTACAATTTTTAAGTTTTCAACTTACTTATGCGTCTCATGCAAGTTAAAGGGGTTAAGTTTTTCCTTACCATACAGCAAGAGAATCCAACGCAAGCTTAGGGCTTTTGAGTTTTGAGAAACCAACAATCAACAGGCTCCAATCTCCATGTCTTTGCAGGGCTCTCAGAATCATTTTTTGTACTAAAACAACAATTTTTTTTTTTTGAGAAACAAACACACACAAGGGAGAGGGAAAGGGGTTTAATTGAGGTTTTTTATGGTTAAATACCAATTAAATATATATTAATGTTAGACATCCTTTTTTTTATTTAAAATTTATTCTTCTTACTTTTTTAAATGCAAAGTTACTAATCAAGTTTTTATATTGGGTAAATTACAACTTACTTAGCTGTGATTTGATCGAAATTTAAGTTGTCTATTGGTGGTTTGAAATTTGACACTTTACAAACCTGAGGTTAGCTCAGTTAGGGTTTTGTAACCCACCTTTGTTAAAAACATGGCTAAATATGTAATTTTGTTCTACTTTTATGTCTCTATTCTCCAAAACACAAAAAAAAAAGAGATAAAAATATAAGATCAAATAAAATAAAAAAGATGTTGGTAAAGTTTTATTAAAGAAATTGTATACAGCTACCCAATCCGGTAGAACGAACAAGGCTACCCAATCCGGGTACTGGAAAGTCACTGGTAAAGATAGGAAGATCAAAGCTAAAGGTACCAACAATGTGATTGGTACAAAGAAGACTTTAGTGTTTTGTAGTTGTCATGTTCGTGGTGGGGTCATCAGTCAAGACCAACTGGGTTATGCACGAGTGTCACCTAACTATCACTCTTCTTCACCAGGTTGGTGTTCTTCATGTTAATGCTCTTAATTTGGTACACATGATGATGATGTTAAATTATGCATTTTCATGATACAAATGCCAAATATTTCCTGCACACGAGTATGTAAAACAGCACTAAAAACCCGAGAGGGTCCCATATCTGGAAAGCCCTTTTTGACGGCATTCAATGGTTACAACAGGGTATGAAATGGATAGTCGGGGATGGGCAAATTATCAGGATCTAGGCGGATCACTGGATCAATAGAGGCACCCTCCGTAGTCGCATCGAAGGATCGCTCATGCAACATGATGAAAATAGTCGCGTTAGTTCTCTGAGAACCAATCACACTTGGACATTCAATTCTTTCCACATTCCTCTTCCTCCCCAACTAGAGAATCTTATCAAAGGTATCCCCGTGGCACACATTGCAAGGTTGTCGGATACCTTTATTTGGCCCCATAATAACGGTACTTGTTCGGTTAGCTTAGCATCTAAATTTCTATATCACCACCAAAAAGTGCCTTTGAATAAGCAGTTGTGGAACTGGATTTGGTAATTACAATGCCCAAAAAGATACAAATCTTCATTTGGAAAGCTGTGAGAAAACGGCTTCCCACAAGGCAATATTTAACCTTCTCCCATCTAAACACATCTGATCTCTGTCCCAGATGCAACACCCAGGAAATGACCATTCACATCTTATGAGACTGCCCATGGGCTAAGGAAGTTTGGAGTCAGTCCCCGAGGATCTTGCCTCTATCCTTCTTTCACATGCCCTTACAAGTTTGGCTACAAAGTAATGCGACTACCGTGGGGGTGATTATGCATTAGCAACTACCTTGGAACATCTATTTTCCTTTTCTCTGTTGGAATTTATGGCTCGCTAGAAATGAACGGATTCAAAAACCAATCTCGATCCCAGCATAACCTAGTGTATACAATGGTGCAAGCTACCACAAAATGCTTGTTCCTAGCTTGCCTCGATAAACCGGCCCCAGTTAGGGTCCCGCAACTTATTAGATGGGAGGTACCCCTTGACCCCTATATAAAGCTAAATATGGATGGCAGTGCCATCGGAAATCCAGGGTTGGCTAGCGTAGGGGGTTTATTACGCAATAATTCTGGATTGTGGATATCAAGATTTGCGTTAAATATGGGCATTGCAACCAATAATATGGCCAAACTGGCAGCAATCAGGCAGAGACTTTTATTAGCTTGGGAATAGGGGTTTAGATTTATCCAGATGGAGATTGATTCTACTACAGTATTATCTTTGTTAACTAACAAAAATGCTACTTACCCTCTTGATATGATGTCTAAAATATGTGATTGTAGGAGCCTCATAGAGCAGGAATGGGAGGTGCGGGCGCATCATATATATCGTGAAGTGAACGGATGCACGAATGTACTAGCGAAGCGGGGAACCCACAACAAAATCTTTTGTCTGTATATAGTACCTGTCCCAGTTTTGTCTACCACTGTTATGTAAGGGATTTGGCTGGCCTTGGGAGTAATAGACTGTGTGCCCGACGGTCAGAGTATGATGTTGGTGTATGAACTCTATATATATTAAATAAATAAGACCTCCTGTTTCTACCCAAAAAAAAAATTATGCATTTTTATTGGGATCATGGTAGCCATAAATTTCCTTGGTTATATTATGTTCGTTCTACCCGGATTGGGTAGCTGTATATAAATTAAAAAAAAAAAAAAACTTTACCAACATCTTTTTTATCTTATTTGATCTTATATTTTTATGTTTTTTGTGTTTTTAAAGGAGAGATATATAAAAGTAGAGCAAAATTACATATTTAGCATTGTTTTTAACAGAGGTGGGTTACGGAACCCTAATTAAGCTAACCTTAAGGTGGGTAAAGTGTCAAATTTCAAATTACAGATAGACAACTTAAATTTTGGACAAACCACAGATGAGTAAGTTGTAAATTGACTTTTATATTAAAGTTCTGCCAACGTTTCATTTTCAATTGATATGACTTATCCACTAACTTTTCAATGAATTTCTTGTCCATTTGTGATATTTTCACCTATATTTTATGTTATCTTTTTGTTTATTACTAGTAACAAATTTACTTAGACATCATTTTGAGATTCAATTAATTTTTTTTTTATATCCAAATGCATATTTCCTAATAGACATTTTATAATTATAAAAATATTATGAATAAATAAAACACCATCTATATAATTTCTAGAATACAATAATTTTTAATTTTTTTTTTTAATTTTAGGAAAGGGTAAAATAGAGTACAATAATTAAAGTATAGAACAATAGAACTTGATTTATCAAAGAATCCAAATTCAGTAAGGATGGAGTGTAAAACTCATGTTTTACACCGTCCAATAAGAGATTAACAAATTAGTTTTTTTACTTAAAATTCAATACATCTTACTACATATAATAATTTCTCAATAAACTCATAGTTAAGTTGAATTTTTAAATGGGTATTAGATTTGATTTAGTCATTTAGTGTGGTTGTGTCTATTCTTTAATATGTAATATGATGATGTAGTATGTTGTGATTGGAGGGATAAAATTTGAGTTTTACACCACATTCTTATAGAATTTAATATCTTTATCAAAAAATTGCAACTTCACAAAAAGGATCACCTTGTAACTAATTTACCTTGTAGCTCGTTGAATTACCACTAATACGTACAAAGAGTAAACTATTCACATTTTTTTTTTTGGGTTAAAACTATTCACATTTTTTATATATCTATATTCACTTATTCAGTGAATTTTACGCTCATACTTAGATTTATTAAAATTTTTATTATTAAATAAAGTCTACCTATAAAATGTCTATATTCAGTAACTATTCACATTTTTTTATATATCTATATTCAGTGTTTGTTTGATAAAGGATTTTTCTTTCAACATTTCTTAATTTGTTTGTTTATGTACAAATTTTAAAAATACTGAATTACTCTATATACAATTATATTTTATTCATTTTTAACATATAAATAAATTTTTTTAAAGAAAATCTATGTTAGGTTCGCTATCTCTTTTTTTTTTTTTTGAGAAAAGGTTCGCTATCTCAATGATTATATATTAAAAAAAAAAAAATCACTCTCTCTAATTTTTACCATAAGCATCACCCTACAATTTGTAACAGCATTTATTTGACTATAATGTAATGTGATTAGATTTGAAAAGTCTAAAGTGAAGTCTTCCTTATGTGCATGCATCACGTGGCTTATTGGCTAGTGAGATAAGTCTAGAAACAGAATAAAAAAAAAAAACCAAAAAAAGACTTGATTGACAAATGACTAGAATGGGTGAGCTGACCATTATGTGTTAAAGGTGCACGATCATATGCATTTATTTTTAATGTCTAAAATTGAGGGTTACAAAAATAATTTTCGATTTTAATCATTGTATAAACATTAAATAAAAAAAAGTAGAAAAGCACCGAAGTAAAAATTTTCTACAAGACAAAGAAAGTAATATCACATGACATTGGAATCACTTTTTTTTTAAGATAAAAGATAGAAACTTTATTAAGATGAAACCAAAAGGAAAAAACGTATACAAAGAAACCTAAAGGCCAGAGCAAAGTTCCACCAGGAAAAAAAAAAAAAAAACAATACAGTAAGGGACAACAAAACGCAATTGCATGAATTTCTTCCTTGCATTCCAAAAAGTCCAGCTTATTACAGCCCACCTCTCAAGTTCCTGAGTTTCCAACTTAAGCCGTTTGGTAGAAAAGTTTTAATAATGTTATTTGTATTTTTTTGATATACGTGTGAATGAAAAAATATGTAAAAATATATATAATATTATTTAAAAATAAAAAAATGCATTTAAGATGCACTGCCAAGCGGAGCATTAGCTTCCAGCTGCTGAAATAATAAGAAAAACTTCTGTGATTTCTGCAGTCTACCCCGATACAGAGCCCCGACATTACGTGCAAGCGGCCAACTCCACAGAAGGTGGTCCACTGATTCTGGCTCTTGACAGCATACCTCACTTTTGACAGTACGTGGGCTTGATTTAAAAGCCTTTAATATATATTATGCATAAAGTAACAAAAAAATTATTAAAAAAGAAGAAAGGAAAAAAAAACCAAAGAACTGAATGCAAGTGCAATTACAATACTATTATCTTGTTTTGTAGTTTAAGTGAGAGGAAATAGAATGGGTATGAGGGAACATTCATTCCTCTCTATTTCCTCAAAACCTAATTTTTTTTTACCCCAAAGTTGGGAGGAATCAAAGGGAATGAAATTAAGTTTAATGAGATTTTCACTAAAAATCCAAAAATAGCCTTAGATATTTAGGATTTTATTTTAAAATAGGGGTCTAATATAATAATATTGTCTTAAAATTATTCCATTCATTTTCCTTTATGTTACTTACAAACAAAGTTACTTACCTTTCATTTCTTTATTTTAATACATTCAAACAAGGTTACTTAGAGGAATTACAGATGTCTCACATGCATGGTAGCTTGGTGTAAGTGGATTCTAGATGTCACGCATGCATGATGGCTCGGTGTAACTGAATTCCAGATGTCATGCATGCATGATAGTTTGGTGTAATTGGATTCCACATTTCATGCATGCGTGATAGTTTGGTGCAAGTGGGTTCCACATGTCATGCATGCATGATGATAACTTGGTTTAAGTAAATTCCAAGTGTGCTCACTTAATTGGCCCCAATGGATGTGTATGTGACATTACTAGTTTACACTCTCATATACACCCATCTCTTAATATTTAAATGTTAAGGTTGCGTTTGGGAACTTGGATTTGAATTTAAATTTTAAATTAATAGATTTGAAATTAAGGGATTTCAAATCCATTGATTTTAGTAGTTATTTCAAATCCAAGCATTTTGAAGGTTTAAAATTCTTGATGGATTTGTCAAATCTAAATCCTTGACCTTTTTTAAACTTCCCAAACAAGTTATTTGGATTTTAATCACCCAAATCCAAATCCAAATCCAAATCCAATTGCCCAAATCATGTCATCCAAACACACCATAAAGGTATTGTTTCATAGGAAATTTTAATATAAAACACAGTTACCAATTACTTATATACCACGCGGAACACAACTGTGTGTTGCTCAAGGAATTAACATTTAGGGTACATTTGGTAGACTATATTGGTGATTACATAGGAATAAGAATAATTATTACAAGGAATACAAGATGTTGTAATGTAATACTTATTACTATTCATTTGTTTGGTGACAACACAAGAATAGAACCTTCAAGATAATAGAATGTTTAAATCAAATTATCTAAATTGTAACATTAGAATAAAACTTAAGATATATTTTAGGAAATATCTTGTATAATTATATTTCCTAAAAAATAATATTTTTTAAATTTGAAAGAAAGATTATTTATTATTTATTACTTTTAATTTTCATAATTATTATGTATATATGGAAAGTTTGTTTATTTAGAAATATATTTATTTTAGAAATTAATACGCCTACTAATGAATAGCTATTACAAAACCGATTGGTGTCTTAATTTGATGATAAAGAGTTATTATCAGGAGCGGGCGCCATAAGTTTGAAACTCTAAAAAAAAAAAAAAATTATTCATAAGGAATGACTAATCATTGTAATAAAAATATAACCAAACTAGTAAATATCTAAACCAAATTAAATAACTATTACATTACAGTGCTTATTACGGTATACTAAACATACCCTTAAATTAACTTAAACTTACATTAACTAGTTATTAAGGAGGTTCTTGTGGATTATATAGTTAACTCAACTGGTAAAGTCTCTGATGGTTGAATAAGAGATCTAGGGTTCAATCCCTACCTACACCAAAAACTGATTGGTGTCTTGGTTTAATGATAAAGAGCTATCATCAGGAGCGGACGTCATAAGTTGAAACTCTCTGCAAAAAAAAAAAAAGAATAAAGAAGGAAGTTCTTAATTTTAATTCAAGTTTTTAAATGGTGCAGGCACCACATTATAATTTTAAATTCTTTGAAAATATGGTTTCTCCAAAAAAAAAAAAAAATCTTTGCAAATATGGAGTTAATCTAATTTGAAAATTTACATATTTTTGAAATTTCTTGAAATTTTCAAATTTAAGATTATCTTCGGACAAATTTTCATGTTATATACTTTGACAATATGTCTTATTGTGTTCCTCAACAAATTGTCATTGAAACGAAAACCATATTACATTACAGTGCTTATTACGGTATACTGAACATACCCTTAAATTAACTTAAACTTACATTAACTAGTTATTAAGGAGGTTCTTGTGGATTATATAGTTAACTCAACTAGTAAAGTCTCTGATGGTTGAATAAGAGATCTAGGGTTCAATCCCTACCTACACCAAAAACCGATTGGTGTCTTGGTTTAATGATAAAGAGCTATCATCAGGAGCGGATGTCATAAGTTGAAACTCTCTGCAAAAAAAAAAAAAAGAATAAAGAAGGAAGTTCTTAATTTTAATTCAAGTTTTTAAATGGTGCAGGCACCACATTATAATTTTAAATTCTTTGAAAATATGGTTTCTCCAAAAAAAAAAAAAAATCTTTGCAAATATGGAGTTAATCTAATTTGAAAATTTACATATTTTTGAAATTTCTTGAAATTTTCAAATTTAAGATTATCTTCGGACAAATTTTCATGTTATATACTTTGACAATATGTCTTATTGTGTTCCTCAACAAATTGTCATTGAAACGAAAACCATATTAGGTTGAAACACCTTCCAATTAAAATTGTCACACACACTCTCTCTCTCTCTCTCTATATATATACATATTTATATATATATATATATATATTTTAAATTTTACTTGTTACGGTCTGTTATTGGGACAGATTTCTATACTGTTTTGAGAATCCTAAACTAGTAGTATAAGCATTCACATCAGTCTCCTCAAATATTTAGCTAAATTAATCCAAAAAACTATACTTTTGCTAGTTTAGCTATATATTATTTTCATACACATATATCTTTTTTTTTTTTTTTTTTTGAGAAGCATACACATATATCAGCCTCAATACTTTATCAACATTGAAATTTAATGTAGAGAAGATAGAAACTCACTGCATATAGCGATGGGACTATTTTCTTTACAAACTTTAGTTAATTTAGTGAGGCTGATGCACACTTGTTTTGGTTGAGTTTAGATAAATTTTTGCTAAAATATTAAATTGGTGAGACAAATGTGAATGCTCTAACATCCTAACTTCAAATCTTTTTCATCTTCACAAAAGGTATCAAAGTTTTGATATTGAATAAATGAAGTTATATTTTTGAAACCCTCCTCATTAATTGTGTTGATTCTAATTCAAATTTGTTTATTTTATTCTTGCTAAGAATCACAAAAAAAAAGTTAGTGATTTTACAATTAATATAAGAGTTAATTTCAATTTCTCTATTTGGTATCACAACAAATTTTCAATTTTTACGCCATTAGGTCCAAATTCCCTTTTTAATTCTGGCTTTGAAGGATTCAAAAGTTGATGACATATTACTTGTAGGCTAGCAACTAGCAATGCAAAATGGTTATGGGAACCCTTAACTGAAGCCTTTCCACTCATAATAGATTAAGGATCTTATTTCACTTCATTTGATTGGATAGGAACTCAAGGAAAAATGCATTAATCTAAAATGAGATGACAACTCGTGCGTTTTTGCTGCTAATTGTTGGAGGAATTGGCTTCAACAGTAGTCGCTTGTTCTCGTGTCAATGCATGTGCTATAATGTGTATGCAATCGCAGGCTCCACGTAAGCAATAAGAGATGAGTCCAGAACCACATTGAACTTTTTTGCAATCAGCATCGCTGGAGCACCGATCTCCCTTTCCCGTTGCTGCAGCAAAGTTTTCAGACCCGAAACGTTCATTGAACCGTAAAAGGGAGAAGTTCAAGGTTTTTGAGGTCGAACCGAGGTCGAACCGGGGTCAAACCGTAATGACGTCATAATTAATTTAATAATTAATTAAAGCTTAAATATAGATATTAAATTTATAAAAACTAGCAAAACATTAAAATTTATGATTAATTTTTGAAGTAAAGTTGAATAACTTTGAAGGATTTTAATTATAATTTTTTTTATTCCTTGTAAGAGATGGATAATTTAATTAAGTAGAATAAAATTGTGTTAAGTTGTTTTTTTTTTTTTTTTTTTTTTTTTTAAAAAATTGCTAAGGGGTTGGACCGCACGGTTCTCACCGGTTCGCGCGGTCCAACCCCGGTTTTAAGGGTTCACGAAATTAACAAAAAATCCGGTTCTTTATGCTTAAAAAATCGGTTTTCATCCCGGTTTCCGGTTTTTATGGTTCAACCTCCCGGTCCGGTTCTGAGAACTATGTGCTGCAGCACTTGCCATCATTGACAATGATAAACCTGACATTTGTATGTTATTAGCCACTATCATCATGTAAACAACCAAAACCAAAACCAAAACCAAAACTTGTGTGTGTGTGTCTGTGAAAAAGAGAGAGAGAGAGACTAACATGCTGCAAAAGCCAATAAGACTAGCAAGTAAGCCATTTTGAAAGTAGTCTTCCCCATTACTTTTTGATTGTTCTAGCTTCCGAATTTGTTATTGTAAAAGGAATAAAAGGACTCTTTCTTTTCTATTTACTTTACCAACCAACTAGAAATCTTTGAGTATCACTTTTTTAATGATAGACTCTTTGAGTACCACTTTAAATAAGAATTGTATATTTTTACGTTACAATATGTGGATTGTCATTGATGACAACTGAGTGACTTCAGCTTTCTTCTTCTTTTATAATTTTTTTTTAATATAAAAACTGTCATTTCATTTATGGTCTGTTTAGTTAGAGAGATATGGAAAAGTGGGAAGAAAGAAAATGAGAAAGATATAGAAAATTAGGAGAATATAAGAAATTGAATTTTCTTTTATATATGTTTAGTTGGAAGGATAGAAAAGTGGAAGGATAAAAAACTTTTTTATTTGGTTTAGAAGAAAATGAGAGAATAAAAAATAGAGTTTATATAAATTTACCATCATATCCCAATTAGGTAAAACAAAAAAAAATACATTATATTTTTATTTAAAAATTATGTACGAATGATTACTTCATTTAAAAAAAAGGATAAGTTCAAGAACCCAATACTTTTTCCTCAAAAAAGAGGATCATGAAAGAAAAGAAAAGAAAAAAAAATGGAAGAAAGGATAAGCACGAAAGAAAAAAAAAAAAAAACTGAAGAAAAGATAAGCACAAAACAAAAGGACAAAAAATCAAAATTGAATGACGATGATACACAAAATTGTCAGTGAGCTAATAGTCCACATGCGCACCAATCGGGGTACCTGAAGAACAAAAAGAATAAAGAACCTACAGAGAACACCGATGGGGTGTCGGCCAAAGACCCTCTGAAGGTTAAATCAGCGATCAAAGAATCTCCAATAACTCTAAAGTGTAAGAGCTTAGAAAATTGCATGTACCTTGGAGAAGAGGAGACTTGTTGCTTATATAATGGTGTAGAGCTGACCGAAATCTCATGAACGCAGGATCTTTCGTTTTAGGGAAGATATGGAGTTAATGTTCCGAGATCTTAGGATTTCTCTTCCTATATTTGGAGGATACGAATATGTAGAAGGATCTTTTGACGTGGTGTGCAAGTTCTTTCCATATATGGGTGCACGAGTGGAGAATACGCAAATGGTGTGAGACTAAGTGTAATTCATTGTTTGTATTAGGTAGCCTGACGAGTACCTTCCTACCCGACAGTGAATGTGAGTGGAGAGCATGATTGACGTTGCGTCGTAATCCACCCGAAGGAGACCTAATACCCAAAGGGTAAAAGAAGATCGTCGGGTATCCCAAACCCAAAGGGTAAAATGGGATCGAAAGAGACTTTAAACCTGAAGGGTCTGAGGAGCTCGAAAGGCATCCCCAACCCGATGGGCAAAAAGAGTTAGAAATCCTATTAACCAAAATATTCCTTATCAAATGATAACATAGAAGAAGACAAATAAACAAAAAGCTCTGTTTGTTTCAGCATTAACGTTTTCTTGAAAATGGTTCATTTTTCAAAGAGCATTTTCTGAAAAGCTATCTTATTTTTCGGTATTTGATAATGACATTGAAAATGAGCTTGAGAATTTTTTCTGGTGTTTGGAATGCATAAATTTTTTATAACATTTCTTGTATAATTTAAAACATGTATAACATGTGTATTATGTAAACCAACTAATGTAAATAGATGTTGGGCTAGGCAATTTCGTCCAAAACATAGCCTTTGGTTTTCACTTAAGTTTTCTCCCCGATTTGGGGATGCTGAATTTTGGTGGGTCAGAGAGAATATTACCATGGCCCACTATTTTATTCCCTCATTTCCACTCTCAACCAAACAAAAATTTTCTCAATTTTCTCTCTTCATTTTCTATCCCTCCAATTTTCACCCCGAACAAACAGATCCCTATGCTAAATTCAAACAAAAGAAGTACAACAATTGCCCCTACAAGCTTCCAAACCAGGAGGCAAATTGCAATTACTACAAGAGAAACATACTTTAAGGGTCCGTTTGGATACATTTTATTTTGCTGAAAACTGAAAACAATAAAAAAATAATAAAAAAGTTACTATTCATTTGTCTAATTGCACTGTTCATGTCCCATGAACAGTGCAACAAGCGCTGGTTTTTAAAAAAAAAAAAAAAAAAGAAGCTAAAAACGCAAAGCGCTGAACGCGTTTCAGCTATCCAAACCGCACCTAAGAAAAGGCGAAACTACGTTATTGGTCTTTAAAGTATACCCTGTGAACGCAATTAGTCCTTAAGTTTCAAGTGTGAAATATTAGTCCCTTATGTTTAAAAAATGAGTACTGTTATTCCTTTTATTAAATGCAGTTAATGTTTTGTCTATGGGACTAACGGAATAATGATGTGACATTTTTTAACTAAAGTGGCATTTTTAATAAAATATTACAAAAATGAATTTACAAGTCAAGATCAAATTGACCGAGTTCCCAGATCAAGTCTTTTAACAAGGATATCATTAACATTTGATTTTGGAAGGCAGTACTACGGCGGTGGCGACAGAGATGAAGGCAGTGCTGTGGCAGTGACAAAATAACCACAAAGGTTGGAGAGCAAGTGGACATTCTGGTTTGATAACCAGTCGAAACCCAAGCAAGGTGTTGCGTGGGGCGCCTCTCCCCAAGATATACACTTTCCACACAGTCGAAGATTTCTAGTGATACCTTTTCAACTTTCCTAAACTATTCACTTTTTTCTGTCTAATTTTTTTTTTCATGATCTGGGTTCCTCTTCATCTTTCCCCTCTTTCATTTTTATTTTTGTTTGGATAAGAAGTGCAAATATAGCTTGCTGTTAAAGGAGGATTTTATTTGTTAGATCTAGATAGGTTGTGTATTAATTCATTTTTCCTCGTATTGATCAATATTTATATTGGGTCTGCTAGCGTTCAAGTTTGATTAAATATGTGAACTCTTTGTGCAGATTGTATGATCAGATATTCTAGCCCATTCTACCAATAAAAAGATATTCAAGCCCAGCAAGTTGCTGGCAAATGCTGATTTTCACTTTTCAAAGCTGGAATTGAACCCAAATGGGTTGATCCCGAGTGTGCTGCCGGAGGAAAGTGGTCCATCACGAACAACAGAAAGGCCAGCCTTAATACCATGTGGCTTGAAATTGCAAAAATCTCACTTGAACAGAATATTTTAATAAAATCGGGATAGCATTAAGATTTGATTTTGGAATTAGGTGGGTTTGTTCTTGACGTGTAAATTCATTTTTTAATATTTTAATAATAAAAAATGTCATATCAGTCAATAAGATATTCCGTCATTGTTTCGTTAGCCACATAAGCAATAATATTAACAACAGTTAACAGAAGGACTAACCGTGCTCATTTGATAAACATAAAGGACAAATAGTGCTCACTTGAATCTTGAAAGACTAATTGTGCTCATGGTGTAAACTTTAGGGATCAATAATGTAGTTTCACCTTAGGAAAAATAGCAAGTTTAGCAGTTAAATGAGCTTCTGAGTTTACAAATCTTCTAACCCAACAAAACTCCAAACAAAGACATTTTTTTTCCCTTTGAAAACTCTTTCTTTCAAAATTCAATTGATGACGATTGTTATATAGATTTCAAAAACAAATAAGAGTTTTCCATGTAAAAAGAAAGTTAAATAAAATAAATTGTGACAACTATATCATAGATGTCAAATTATGATAGTTGTACTACAAATGTCAGATGATGATAGTGTTGTCTATATAAGTATATATATGGATAGGTTGTAATAATGATGTTTGAGTTTGGAGAGTATTGTTTCATAAAGTGAAAATTCAAGCTCTGGAATTTTCTAAGTGAAATTCGAATTAAAGGATTTTCGATCGGTCGAAGCTTTTGCTCGATCGATCGAAATAATGAAGAAAATAATCCTGGAGTCACTGGATGATTCGATCGCTATTCGATTCCTGTTCGATCGATCAAAAAGAGCATTCAATTGATTGAAAGGAACTCTCGACCGATCGAAACTCATAAAACTAAGTTTTCTGCATAATCTTCTGGTAACTATTCTAAATATTTGAAGAGGTTTCAAACCTTGTGAATGGTTTTATGAAACATTTTGACTCTCCATACGTGCATTTTGATGAAATATAACCCCCTATGGGTATAAATAGAGGCTTATGTTCATAATTACTATTTGTAGAACTCAACAAAATAGTAAGTCAGAGAGAAACACAAGAAATTCTATGGTTATTCTCCATAATTGCTATCTGTAAAACCCAACAACTTGGTTGTATCCTGGGGACAAGTTTGCAATAACCCTTTAGTAACAAAAGTGTGGAGGCAAATATTATCTAAGGATAACAATTTTGTGCCTCTAAGTTATCTATGGGGATGACTCCTCTCCCGTTTTAGGTGCGGTTTGGATCCACGTCCACGGCTACGTTTTACACTGTAGCACGTTTTCAGTTTTTTTTTTTTCCTGGACGCGCGTCTGGCACTGTTCACTGTCCATGAACAGTAATTTTAAGCTTATGAACAGTAAAAAACAGAGTAAACAATAACTTTTTACCCATTAAAAAATTATTTTGCTACAGTGTTTTCAGTTTTCAGTTTTTAGTTTTCAGTTTCAGCAAAAATAAGTTGTATCCAAATGGACCCTTAGTGTCTCATGTTTTCTCCTGTTTTTAAACAGATAAATGACACGTGGCATCTACAAAATCTAATGGTAAGATATAAGGCCACATCACAGCATCATTATTTCTATTTTACCAACACTCTTCAGCAATAAATCTACTGTTCACACCCCACTGCACTTGGCAGTGGATGATAAGGACTCGTCAGAAATCATGCCGGAAATATCACCGAATCTGAGAATCCATAAGCATAAATAGAGCCTCAAGAGAGGATGAGAACCCATAAGCACAAACAAAGAAAAAATTATATTGATTCTAAAAATAAAGAAACAAAAGGGAGAAAATCCATTTCATTTCAATTCAAACCAGACCCATGACAAAAATCCACTGTAGAAATGGCAAGAGAGAGCTCAGTATCAAACTACCAAGTCTAAAATCAACCAAATCCCAACAAAAAAGATGAACAAACCAACAAGTGCAGATCCGAACCAATTAAACACACACAACCACAACTAGCAATTAGCATTTAGCAGTTAGTTCACACATACAAATACACAAGAAGCCTTTGTTGTTCTTCCGCAATTTCTCAGCCCATTCTTTCCCCCTCTCTTGCAGCTCTGTTTGTGATAGTTTCTCAGATTCGGTGTAGTGGGTTACTGCTGAAGAGTGGGGTAAAAGAGAAATAAATGATAATTTGATGTGGCCTTGTTTTTACCATTAGATTTTATAGACGCCACGTATTGTTCATCTGTTTAAAAACAGGAGAAAACACGAGACACTAAACTGGGTTTTATTAAAAAATAACTATAAAACTTAAACTATATTATTAGTTAGGCAACGTTTCAAACAAATTTGGTTTCTAATAAATCGAGTCCAGAGGACTCAATTTTGCTATGAGGAAATCGAGTGTGAGACACTCGATTTCCAAGTGAGTATGGAAATCGAGTTTCAGACGCTCGATTTCTAAGTACAAATTCAATAGGCAAAATCGAGTGCAGAGAACTCGAATTGTTAGAAACCAAATATGTTTGAAACGTTGCCTAACTAATAATATAGTTTGAGTTTTATAGTTATTTTTTAATAAAATCCCACTAAACTGGAGAGGAGCTGGACCCGTTATCTATTTCTATTTGTCTTTTGTGTTATCTTTGTTTTTCCTTTATTATTTTGTGTATTATCCACAACAACAGATAGGTGCGAAACCATACTTAGGCCTCACATTTGATTGTAGTAGGTAAATTTTAAGACCCAGTCTATGTTTGCAAGACTCCCCACCCCCAAGGAAAAAATTTCCCCTGCATGTCCATTTGAAGTTTGCTATCGCATTTTACATTTTTTTTTTCTTGGGTCAAAATTCGTAATTAATTTCATAAGAAAAGCACAGTAAAAACATCGAGGCCGTGCTTGGAATGTTGGACAGATATAAATTCGGTACCACTTTCTATACTTGCTTTTATTATTTTGGCTTTTACTATTGAAATGAAACTCCACTACACATTAGGCATTAAATTTTTCGTAAAATTTACCTATATTATTTTCCATTATTTTAGGTGTAGTAGATTATGTTCCTACAAAATATTAAATTTAAGCTCATAGTTGCATTGCATTTAATTATTTTTGAAAATAATCACTATTTGAGTTACATTAGGCCTCATGATGAGGGTAGAGCCATTGCAGATACACATGCTTGGAGTAGGTCAAATTCATTTGAAATTTGAATGGAGCTGAAGGAAGGGAAAAATTGGAACTTTTGAATATGGAGGGTCCCAGTGCTGATCGGCCCCCTTCGTTTGCCGATCAATAGATGGGGAGGTGATCCCAGTTTAATTGTACAAAACATAACTACGTATATGTTCTTATGAAAACAAGTTAATGAAATATAAGCTATTTAAATTGTGTAATGACCTTCTAGTTTAAAAATATAATTTGTCTTGCATCATAGTTGACGAGAGTCTACACTTGAAGGATCTAAAACTTGGAGAAAAATTCTTGTGCCACACCAAAAGGCACAACATTGGCCACAACTCACCCATGTGGCGAGTTGTGGTTGGTGGAGGGGTGATGATAGGTCCATGTGGGGACACCCCTCTACCAACCACAACTCGCCACATGGGCGAGTTGTGGCCAATGTTGTGCCTTTTGGTGTGGCACAAGAATTACTCAAACCTGGGTACTTGTAACACCTAAACCAAAGATTTAAGCTTATTACAATCGATGAATGATGTGTACTCAAAAGAAAAAAGAAGAAGAAGAATATTTTGTCTTTATTCTCCTCATTAAGTCTTGATTGACTTCCTTCTCAAAAAAAAAAAAAAAAAAAAAAAAAGTCTTGACTTAATATTTTTGGAAATATTTTATCTTATTAAAGACTTTCCATGTGATAGGCAAAAAACGTACTGACCCATTGTGATAAATTAATTGATTAATTAGCCAAGTTTATTAATTAATCAAATTAACATGCAATGTACGTGGCAGCACAAACAAATCACTAATTAAACTAAGTATGCAGCGGAAATTAAATTGACACGGTGATTTGTTTACGAATGGGGAAAACCTACACGGCAAAAACCCCATCGGGTGATTTTAAAGTCACTACTCCCGAGAATCCACTATTATCAAAACAAGCGGTTACAAGTAAAGGAATCCCAGTACCTTATTGACCTACAGTTGAACCCTTACCCCAATACCCAATTGGACTTGTTCTGTAGTGACAATCTCTCATTTCAATGCACGGCTCCCAGTATGTGACTAACCAATTGCGCGGATCCCAGTACGTGACTTAATCACCAACTTGAGAAAGATGTTGGCTGCAAAGTTTTTTAGTTCATCACACGATGAAGATCATGAAGTTGCTTGGTCACAAAACCCTACGGTGTACAAACACAGCAGCTTCTTCAAGAGAAAGATGAACTAGGGCAAACTGGGTTTCCGGTTACACTTTTCTTCACACTTGTGGAATTGTGCTCTTGTGCAACTTCTGTAACCTTTTACGGCCCTCAAAATAATCCTTATATATGTTTAGGGTTGTGAGAAAAGAAAGCCCAAACATATACCCATGGATTGGATTGAAATCAGCTCTGAAAAACTAAATTTCATAAACCTCGATAGATAGTTATCTATCGAGCTAGCTGTCGAGGCACGGGGTTCAGCAGCTTTTAAACCTCGATAGATGCTAGCTGTTGATTTTTAAATCCAGCACTTTCTCACTTGATTCTTGGATAGACTTGCATGGCTTTAACACTTGAACTTGAAACCTTGTTTCTTGAAGCATTAAACATATCTTAAATCTACCCAATTACAAGTAAAGTGCGTTTTGTCAAAGGATTAGCCAATTACATAAAATGTTGACATATGTTCCTAACATGAATCACATATGTCCTAACACCATGTTAAACAAGTAGGTTCCAGTTATCTTAACTGGTAAAGTCTCTGATAGTTGAATAAAAGATTTAGAGTTCAATCCTTGCCTACACCAAAAATCGATTGGTGTCTTGGTTTGATGATAAAAAACTATCAACAGAAGCGGACGCTATAGGTTGAAACTCTAAAAAAAAAATGTTAAACAAATTAATTTGGATTTCAAATTCAAATCTTTGTGACTTTTAATTTTTTAGGAAATTTCTTGTCATTTAATGCCTTGTTTTCTTCCTTAACTAGCCCTAGAATTAATGAAGAAACCTAATCTTAAATGAAAGAAAATTAATGCTTATTAAATAAGAATCTTAAATTTTTTTGGTGTTTTGCATTTGATTAATTTAAATAAAATAAAGCAAACAAAGGCAGATTATAACATGACTAACTTATAATATCGTGATTGCTGATGGTTATTTTGGCTGATTGATTTTTCAATAGGCTAGTTTCAACAATTCTTAATTAAAGTAGAGAAATTGTACAATATTTATTAAAAATCAAGATGGAAATAATCAGCATATAGGGTTCTACCCAAGGTGGCATATGCCATTAGGCTCGGACATATTTCCAGGAACTACAAGAATATATGAACATGTGAGAGGAAATGTGGGAATATCGACGCACTAGACTAGCGTATGGCGCCACATTGTGGCATATGTTGGATTCAAAGTGGCATGCATTAATAGCGTACATCACTTTAGGAAGAATCCTAAATTCATCAAAACGTTCAAGAAATTACTAATGAAATTGATGAAGGCGAAAATTGACCTCGTCAACGTCAATGGACGAGCTCCGGTACCTATTGTCAAGAAAAGAAAGGCAAAGGAAGTTTCACCGGCGTGGCACCAGTTGAGAATACTCCGATGCTAAAGGCAGCTAAATAGCTCTCAAAGAATTCTCTCGTAGGTATATATTTTGTTTTTCATATCTCTTTTACCTGAGTTCTATTTCCTTTTTATAGTTTGCTTCGGGTCGGTGTAGTTATGTTTGTTAATGCTCCTCTAAGCGTTTTTCTCCTGAAAGAAACGCAACATTAATTGACAATGAAGATTCTATTTAGAGTGTAATGGATGACCGTTGGGCCATCATTGCTTTTGTAATTGATTCGGCGCACTTATTCTTTGTTAGCTGTCCTGATGGCCTTTATTTATGCCTTCAATGAATGCGATCCTGTCTCATCTATACGAACGGGGTCTTGCCCTTACACTCGTTCCTGATTTAGATGCAGCTGTGGTCGTCTTTAAGCTAGACAACCTCCACTTGATACTCGTCAGTTGCCCCCCTATTCCTTGGTCGTCAGGAACTTGGACGATCTTAGGAATGTGGTCACACGTGATAATTCATATCTTCTTGGTTCTCGAAATCTGGCTCTTCGTCTTAAATGCGAAACGTCTACTCTTCAGGAAATGAACACATGTTGGTATTTTATTCATGGCGTGTGTGAAACTTCCTTGATATTGGTGCGCCTTAATTCCAATTTTTGCTTTTAGAGAAAACCGTTCCTCTTCCTCCGCCCTATTTGGTCTGAACTTCGGAGTGCTAAGAAATCCTCATACTTCGAAATTTCCTGGTAAGGCCTCTTTTCCCTATACTTTGATGGTTGGTTTTGAATTCCTCAGTCAAGAGTGCCCCTCGGTTTCATTTTTCTTTGCTAGGTTGGGGGTTTTCTTAGAATATTCTTCTGGTCGGTGTCCCCAAGTGGGTTTATTTGTGTCTCGTTTTTCTGCACTTAGGCCTGTTTTGCTTTCTCTCTACCCTCTAATCTGTCAATCTCTTATAAAGCACCATTCGGAGATGGCCAGCATTGAGTATAGGGTAGATGATGTTAGGTCCAGTGAGTTGGAGACTGGATTGTCTTCCAATGCGGAGTCTTTGAGTAAGGTAGTTGATATTGTTGCTTCAAAGTTGCCTTCGTCTTCATCTTCTCCCTCCTTGCATGCTTTCTCTGAGTCTTGTTCCTTGAAAGAGAAACATTTAAACGAATTTAGGAAAAGGTTTCAATTTCCTAGGGGTACCTCTATTAGACTACCTCGCCTGGGTGAGAAAGCTTGTAACTTTGCCCACGGAGAGGTGTGCTTTTACGAGGCTAACTTTCTGTGTGGCCTTCGTTTCCCCGTCCATCCGTTCATCATGCAACTTTTGAACGAATTTCAAATCGCCCTAGGTCAACTCGTCCCTAATGCTTGGAGGACAATCATAAGTTGTATGTCTATCTGGATGTCTGCTTGTGATGGGGAAATGATAACTTTGAATGAATTCCTGTTTTTGTACCGTTTGTAAGCCTCTACCCACTATGGGTATTTTGAACTTTTACCTTGGGATAGGAAATCTAGGATTGTTAGAGGTTTTCCTTCATCCTTTCGTGATTGGAAATCACGATACTTTTTTATCTCTAGAATGGGTTGGGAAACCCTGTCTGACGATTTCTGGGGGGAAGTCCCAAGATTACTATGAAAATGGGAAGTCCCAGCACTTGGTGCATATTTTCATTGTCTTTTCTCGCTTTTCTTTCATATCGTAATTGTCCGTCTAATGATGTTTTCCTTTTGATTCTTCGCAGCTCTTGATCGTCCTGACTTAGAAGATAAACATCGCCATCGGGTTCGTGCTGCTCTTGCCTACGCCCATGAAATTGAGGATTTTGACGACCTTGTCGATCCTCGTCATCTGTTTGACTGCTGTTTAGGTCCTGAGCCTTCGAAGTACGTATTAGAAAAGATTCGTCGAGAGGAAAAGAGTAAGATCGTCTGTCCATAAGTTTCTAAAACTCCTTCATCTTTATTAGCTTCGTCTGTACTCTGCCTGACTGCCTACTTGTTTTTTTTTTGTTTTTTTGTTTTACCTAGCAGAAATGGCCACTAGATATAGTAAAGAGAAGTATGCCCGCATCAAGAATTTGAAGAATGAACCCTTATCCAATATGACTGCTGATTCCAAGAAGAAGAAGTTGGGCAACGAGAAAAGTGAGGTTGCTACTCTTCCTCCCGTTCATATTGCCCTTACTTCTTCTACTCCATCCTTAGAAGTGACTGGCTTCTCCCCTCTAACTACCCGTGCTAAAGGGAAAGGCAAGGTTGGAAGGAGCGTTTGGGATGATCCTGCTACTGCTATGGGCCGTGCTCACAACGTAATTACTGACAATGAACTCAAGGGTTTGTCATCCATCCCTTCCCACGAGCTGGTCAGCCGTCATATCCATAAATTATTACAAGTATGTGGTTTTTTCTTTCAGCATTGCTTTGGTATTTTTCTATGTGCATGGTCTCTCCTTTCATTTGCTTGTTTCTATCAGGTCCTTGGGGAGTCATTGCGCATCACGACTGACTATTTGAACACGGAAGAGAAGGTTGTGGTGGCCAACTCAAAGGTGGAGTCCGTCGAGGTAGAATGCTCCAAGTTGAGGAAAGATCTAATTGTTGCTATGAATGAGAGGAACGAATCGAATGAGAAAATAAAGGAGCTTACTGAGGCCTTGCGTGTAGAGAAAGCGCTTGTCGTCTAGAAGGATGAAGAGATTCAAGCTGCCCTCCTAAAAACTGATGCAGAGAGAGAGAAAATCATCTAGAAATTCAAGCAGTTAGATGAGTTCTCAGATCTTCAGTTTATCCAGTACTTCAAAGGGTTCGAGCTTCTGTGTCGGTGGACAATGAAGCATCACAGCTTGGCCGTGGACTTCTCCAATTTAGACTTTGAGAAGATTGACACCGAGGTGCTTGTAGATGAAGCCAAGGAGCAAGAAGAAACTGAAACTGGTGCAGCGATGGAGAAAGATTTGACTGGGAAGGAAGTTGCTGAAGGAAAGGATACCGACGAGCCTACTGTCCCTCTTTCGTAGTATATTCATTCTCCCTTTTTTTTTTTTTGGAAAACAATGGTTGCCCCTTTGTTTTGGGGTTTTATCTTTGACGAACAATGGTTGCCTCTGTGTTTCGAGGCCTTAGTTTTTTTTTTTTTTTGCCTTATTGCCTCTTGGTTTTGAGGCTTTGGTTTTGGACAAACTTTTTGCTACAAACCTATTGTTTTGCTCATGCTATAACATAAGCTTGACTGTTTACAACATTCCAGGCTCTGCGAATTAAACTTGTAGTTTTTTATCACTTAGATTGTGCTTTTTATCACTTAATTCATAAGTTGAACTCGTCATATATATATTGGCTGAGTCTGTTATCTTCGTGATTTGAACTTAAAGTTTTTATCACTTAATTTGGATTTTTAACTTCGTCATTCATATTGACGGAGCTTTTATCCTTGTGATTTAAACTTAAAGTTTTTATCACTTGATTTGGATTTTTAACTTCGTCATTCATATTGGCCGAGCTTTTATCCTCGTGATTTAAACTTAAAGTTTTTATCACTTAGTTATGATTTAAACTCATCTTTGATGCTGACGAAATTTTTATCATAGTTGTCGTGCTTTGAACTTGTCTTTTCGATAAAAGAGATTTTCACCATGGAGTGTTTGACATCTAATCATTTGAAAAGAAATAGCTCTACAAACGTTTTCTCTGTTTTATTCATCCTTGTTTATAAAAAGGGGATTACAAGGATAATACTTCACGAAAAAACAAAAAGTACTGAAAATAAAACAAATACATAAAAACAATGAAATCCCACTTATCTGTTGATGAATAAATGAGGTGTTCCAAATTCTGGAACTTATTAATGTTGAAGGTCTGTTCCCTCACTGATAGTACTTTTTAAGGTGCTCTGCATTCCAAGGACGAGGTAAAGGTTTCCCATTTGCATCCTCCAGGTAGTAGCTCCCTCTTCTTGAATAACGGATGACCTTGTATGGACCTTCCCAGTTGGGGCCTAGCTTCCCTTCGTTTGGATCTTTGGTGGCTTGTGAAACCTTCCGTAGAACCATATCTCCAGGATTGAAACGTTTCAGTTTTACCCTCTGATTATGGTATCTCGTCATCCTCCCTTGATATAAAGCCATTCTTTGAGCTGCATCATCTCTGACCTCAGGTAAGTAATCCAGAGCTAACTTGAGGCCCTCGTCATTGCTGCGTTCGTCATAACATGTTCTTTTGAGACTTGACACTCCAACTTCCACAGAAATTACTACTTCAATTCCAAATGCCAGCTTGAAGGGTGTCTTGCCTGTTGGTGTCCTCATTGTCGTTCTGTAGGCCCATAACACTCATGGAAGCTCGTTAGGCCATGCTCCTTTTGCCCCCTTAAGTCGGGTTTTGATTAGCTTAAGCAAAGTCCGATTTATAACTTCAGTCTGGCCGTTTGCTTGTGGGTGTCCAGGGGAGGAATAGTGATTCCTTATCCCCAGTTCCTTGCAAAAATCCCTAAACTTGTGGCTGTCAAACTGTCGTCCATTGTTAGAGATGATAACCCGTGGAATCCCGAACCGACAAACTAGGTTTTTCCATACAAAGTGTTGTATTTTGGCCTCCGTTATAACTGCTAAAGGCTCTGCTTCCACCTACTTCGTGAAATAGTCAATAGCGACGACTAAAAATTTTACCTGCTTCTTACCAGGAGGTAGGGGGCCTAGTATATCAATTCCCCATGTGGAGAATGGCCATGGTGATGTGATGTTGGTCAAGTGCTCTGCTGGGACATGCTGCACGTTTCCAAACCGTTGGCACTTGTCGCATCTCTGAACGACCTGAGCTGTATCTTTTTGCATGGGCATGGACAACTTGCCCAACGAGTGACCGTGGTCCAGAGTGATTTTCGCAGACACCTTCGTGGATCTCTTTTAGTACATACGCAGTATCTTCTGGGTCGAGGCACTTTAAGTAGGGCTGTGAAAATCCCCTCTTGTAGAGCTCGTCATTCAAGATTGTGAACCTGGACGACCTTACTTTGACTTTTCTGGCTTCTAAGGGATCTGCAGGGAGGTTGCCATCCTTGATGTACGTGATTATTGGGTCCATCCAGCTCCCTCCAGATTGGATGTAATGTCAAACCCCTTAATGCTTGGGAGGTGCTGCACTTCCATGTACAATCTAGGTCGTCCTTCGTTGGTAGCTGACGATGCTAGCCTAGCAACTTCATTCGCTTCCGAGTTTTCCTCCCTTGGTACCTAAGTGATCTTGACATCATCAAAGTTAGAAACTAACTGATTAGTCAGCGTTAAGTACCTTTTCATTCTGTCTTCTTTGGCCTCGTACTAGTTGGTTATCTGCCCCACCACAAGTTTTGAATCAGAATTCAGCTTCAAGTTTCTTACACCCAAGGCTTTTGCAATTCTCAAGCCCGTCAAGACAGCTTCGTACTCTGCTTCGTTATTCGTTGCTGGGAACTGAAGCTGGACTCCGTATTTGAGGATGTCTTTCTCAGGGGATAAGAGGATCACTCCTACTCCTCCGATGCCTGCTGCTGCCGGCCTATTTGTATACACCGCCCAGTAATCTGACTCTGGATCTTGATCAGCAATAGTGAACTCGGGGACAAAGTCAGCCAATGCTTGGGCCTTGATCGCCATCCTAGGCCTATAATCGACGTCAAATTAACTCAATTCTACAACCCATTGGACCATTCTTCCTGCTGCATCCGGCCTACCCATGGCCTTTTGTGGAGGTTGGTCTATCATGACTAGTATCGTGTGTGCCTGGAAATAGGGACGAGGTTTCCTTGACGCGACAATCAGTGTAAAGGCTAGCTTTTCTATTTTTGGGCATTTTGCTTTTATGCCCTGGAAAGTCTGACTTGTGTAATAGACCGGCTTCTAGATCCTCAGTTCTTCACGGATCAATGCCGAACTCACGGCCGTTTGGGAGACAACCAAATATAGGAATAGATCTTCTCCTTCAACGGATGGACTCAAAAGCGGTGGCTTGGATAAGTAATTCTTGAGGGCCTGGAAAGCTTCTTCTCCTCCGTCCACTAGAAGGCCTGTTTCAACGTTTTAAAAAGTATGATGCATTTATCCGTGACTCTAAAGACGAACCTGTTCAAAGCTGCTACTCGTCTCGTCAGCCTCTGTACTTCCTTCACACTTCTTGGGGAGGTCATGTCTAATATGGCTTTGACTTTCCCTGGGTTGGCCTCTATACCCCGTTGCGAAACCATGAACCCCAGGAACTTGCCTGACAAGACTCCAAACACGCACTTTGCCGGGTTCAATCTCATCTGATACTTCCTCAACGTGTCAAAAGTTTCTCTGAGGTCGTCCAGATGTAATTTTGCTTTTCTGCTTTTCACGAGCATGTCGTCCACATACACTTCCATATTCCGTCCAATCTGCTTGCTGAACATTTGATTCACCAGCCTCTAATAGGTCACCCTTGCATTCTTCAGACATATGACCCTGTAATAGTACAGCCCCTGGCTAGTGATTCTTCAGACCAAAAGGCATGACCCTATAACAGTACAGCCCCTGGCTAGTGACAAGGGTTGTTTTCTCCTGGTCCTCTTTGCTCATGCGAATTTGGTTGTAACCTGAAAATCCATCCATAGAGGTTAGTAGCTCGTGACTAGCTGTTGAATCTACTAGTTGGTCGATCCTAGGAAGTGGAAAGCTGTCTTTTGGGCAAGCACGATTGAGATCTGTGAAATCAACGCACATACGCCATTTCCCGTTGGACTTCTTCACCACGACAATGTTGGCGAGCCATTTAGGGTAGTAGACTTCCGTGATGAACCCGACAGTTAAAAGTTTCTCTACCTCTTCCACAACAGCTTTATTCCTTTCAGGAGCAAAAACTCGTCGCTTCTGTTGGACGGGCTTTCTAGTGGGGTTGACATTCAACCGGTGTTCTATAACTTTGTTGTCTATACCTGGTATATCCTTATGGGTCCAGGCGAAGATATCCATATTCTGCTTTAGGAACTCCACGATCTTGTCCTTCAGGGTTAAGTCAAGTCCTGCTCCAATCTTCGTGACCTTGGTAGTGTCTCCTTCTACTAGGTTCACATCTTCCAACTCTTGGACAGGCTTCTTTGGCTCTTCTTCTACCACCCAGGTATGGTTTTCTCTGGAGGCTAACACCGCCTGGTAACACTCTCGAGCCAGGAGCTGATCCCCACGTATTTCTCCTATCCCATGCGGGGTTGGAAGCTTCACTTTGAGGCAATAGGTTGAAGTTGCAGCCTTAAGCCGATTCAGTGTAGGTCGTTCCAAGATGACATTATAGGACGATGGACAATCGACGATCAAGAAATCAACTTGTTTTGTTATTTGGGCTAGATGTGTTCCTGCTGTGACTCTCAATGAGATGATGGCCTTTGGATAGATTCAATCCTCGCTGAAGCTGACCAACGAGGATTTGAAAGGTCGAAGCCGCTTTGGTTCCAACCTCAACTGTTGGTAGGCCATCATATACATTATATCCGCAGAGCTCCCGTTGTCAACTAGCACTCTTCTTGTGTTGAAACCTTCAATTTCTAGCATGATGACTAGCGGGTCGTCATAGGGTTGCTTGATTCCACTTGCATCTCGCTCAGAGAATGTTATGTCGTCACTCTCTGATCGTCGGTACTTTATGGATGGATGCTTGATGTGCACGCTGTTAATCTGCCTCTGGTAAATCTTCTTCAAAGACTCGTATGACCCTCCCGATACTGGTCCTCCTATTATCATCCTTGGTATCGTCATGAGGCTTGTCGTCAGTCCGTGATCGGAATTAATGGTCCCTCTTGATGAACTTTTGGAGTTTCCCTCGTTGAATCAATTTTTCAATTTGCTCTTTTAGGTCACGGAATTTTTCAGTGTAGTGGCCATGATCCTTGTGAAAACGACAGTACTTCTTCGGGTCACGCTTCCTGGAGGACGTACTTAATGGCTTGGGCCATTTCAGGCCTAGTTCATCCTTAATATGCATCAGGATTTTGTCTACAGGCATCACTAATGGGGTGAAGTTCATCTTCTTCTTCAGGGTGTCAGAACTGCTCTTGCTGTCCTTAGCCTCCGAATATGAGTCCTTACAATCTTTTTTCTTACCTTGGGAATCACCAGGTTCTTCCTTCTTTTGTTTTCCTGTTAGCCCTTTTGTAGTAAGAAATCCTCTCCGTTCATGTACTTCTGAGCTTTGAATAGGAGATCCGTCATAGAGGTTGGCGGCGTCTTTCGCAATGAAAAGATGAGATTAGGGTTGTTGAGTCTAGCCTGGAAGGTCGTCATTATCACTTGGTCGTCGGCTTCGTCAATTTCCAGCACAACCTTGTTGAAACGCTTCATATAATCCCTTAGGCTTTCCCCTTCCTGCTGCCTTATTGTTAGCAAATAAGAAGTTGGCCTTTTATGATGCTGCCTCCCAATGAAATGGTGAACAAATGAGTCACTGAGTTGTTCAAAATTCGCTATTGAAGACGCTGGCAACTTGCTGAACCATACCTTAGCAGCCCCTCTGAAGGTGGTAGGGAAATATTTGCATATGACTTCATCCGGGGTCTGTTGGAGGTTCAAGATAGTCTTGAAGGCCCCTATGTGGTCGAGAGGGTCCTTCGTGCCACTATAGAACTCCAGCTGTGGCAGACAAAACTTCAGAGTCAGGGGGCACTCCAACACGCTTGTTGTGAAAGGTGAATCTTCGTTTAAGCATGCCATCAAGGTTCATTACTGTCTTCCCCTTCATGGAATTCTTTACCTCATCCAGCTCCCTTCGTAAGCTCTTCATTATGTGATCGTTGTCATGTGCAGACTGCCCAGTGTACTCTGTTGTGTCCTTTCCCATGCTATTTTCAGGGCTGCTAGCTTCCTCGTCATGTCGCTATGTCTACGTCGGTGGTGCGAAGCATTACTGCCCTTTGGACGTGCTCGGTGCTTTAACTCTTCATTCTGCTTCATTAGCTCTTGTACATTGGCTGTTAGAGTTTGGATCTGCTGAGCCATCACCATAGGATCTGGGGGTGGTGCTGGTGTGGAGTCCATCAAGCGACAGGAGCTTTATCGGTAGGAGCACAATGGTTTGAGAAGGAATCAACTCGTGTCCCCACAGACGGCGCCAAACTGATGAAGCCAAAAATTGACCTCGTCAGTATGGTCCTCGTCAATGTCGATGGACGAGCTCCGGTACCTGTTGTCAAGAAAAGAAAGGCAAATGAAGTTTCACCGGCGTGGCGCCAGTTAAGAATACTCCGATGCTAAAGGCAGCTAAATAGCTCTCAATGAATTCTCTCGCAGGTATATATTTTGTTTTTCACATCTCTTTTACATGAGTTCTATTTACTTTTTATAGTTTGCTTCGGGTCGGTGTAGTTATGTTTGTTAATGCTCCTCTAAGAATTTTTCTCCTGAAAGAAACGCAGCATTAATTGACAATGAAGATTCTATTTAGAGTGTAACGGATGACCGTTGGGCCATCATTGCCTTTGTAACTGATCCGGCGCACTTATTCCTTATCAGCTGTCTTGATGGCCTTTATTTATGCCTTCAATGAATGCGGTCCTGTCTCGTCTATACGGACGGGGTCTTGCCCCTACACTCGTTTCTGATTTAGATGCAGCTATGGTCATCTTTAAGCTAGACGACCTCCACTTGATACTCGTCAGAAATGAAATGAACAACATGTTATTAATCATCATGCATAGGTGTTCTGGAAAAATATCCCAACTCATACAGAAACCTCAATTCAATGACATTTGGCATCGACAAGGTTGACTCTTACGAAACACAACTCAACAGAGACTAAGCTTGTTGGCTTGTCTATGGACAAGAGTTGAAACTTGGACCCATTAGGATTAGGGTTCGGCATAGTACATTTTGGGAATGATACAAGATCGTAGTTTGAAGGGCTTGTGGAATTGATAGATATGTCCCAAGGGACCACCACTCATGGAACAACGGTATTCGATCGCCAAATAGGGCCTCATTGAGCAAACAACATTTTGTACCATATAAAACTCACCCTTCCTAGTTTAATGACACTTGTCATGTCAGGACTGGACTAGAGTAGTAGATTTTGCTTTAAGATTTATCAATGCGTGGTTCATTTCCTTTGGATGGATCTCGACATCAACGATCCATGATAAATAATTCTTGCTCAAGATGTCAAGGGCCACAAATTCAAGTTTTGTAAGGTTCGACATGATCTATATCAAATATATTACATTATTAATTAATTAAATAACAATATATATATATCTTGCAAAGTAAAATGAAGAAATACTATATTCAATTTATATTATTTAAATGTAAATTATAAGAATAAAATAATCTATATAAAACATGGTATAAAAGATATTGTTGGGGCCTTTTTCCCTCTTTTTCACACCCTAGACACGTGTCCTAATACTAGTGGATAGCTTCTTGTATGGGCCTTTACTAAGAAAGGAGTTCGGTCTACTATTACCGCAGAACAGGCTTTGAAGTCCCATCTTGCCGTTGTCAGTCTATGCACAAACTTTAAATCTATAGTCCGAATAGCATTCGCGCAATAAAATCTTGTGCTTTTGACCTTTTGTTCTACTGTGGAACCTTTCTCCACTTTATGCTACTATGAAACTTTTCTCCACTTTCTGTTGTCACAAAAAGAGATTTGTTTTTTCCTCTATTGCTACAACTCTCTATACAAACCCCAAATCACAAAGAAAATATTATTAAGTAAATGTTTGTTCACATTATGATAGGCCAAAAACGAATTGACCCCTTGTGATAAATTAATTGATTAATTAGTCAAGTTTATTAATTAATCAAATTAACATGCAAACGCGTGGTAGCATAAACAAATCACCAATTACTAAAGTATGCAGCAGAAAATAAATTGACACGGTGATTTGTTTACGAATGGGAAAAACCTACACGGCAAAAACTCCACCGGGTGATTTTAAGATCACCACTCCCGAGAATCCACTATTATCACAATAAGCGGTTACAAGTAAAGGAATCCTAATACCTTATACCAACCTACAGTTGAACCCTTACCCCAATACCCAATTGGACTTGTTCTGTAGTGACAATCTCACCAATTACTAAATTTGCTTGAATAAACTTTGCTCAACACTTGTGCAACTTGTGTCATCTTTGACGGCCCTTAAAATAATCCTTTTATATGTTTAGGGTTGTGAGAAAAGAAAGTCCAAACATACAATCACAGATTGGAGTCAAAACAGAATTGAAATTCTGTTTTTCATAAACCTCGACAGATACCCTATCTGTCGAGCTGCTGTCAAGCCACGGGCTGGAACAGCTTTACAGGTCTCGATAGATACTAGTTGTCGAGCTTTAATGAACAACACTTTTTTCACTTGAATCTTGGACAGACTTGCATGGTTTTAACATTTGAACTTGAAACAAGGTTTCTTGAAGTATTAAACACATCCTAAATCTACCAAAATACTGTTGGAAAATCACTCAACTCATATTCACTTGTTGAATATAATAAAATCTATCCTAACACAAACTCTTGAAAAACTTTGCAAGAAGAGAGTCTATGGTAAGAAAGACTTTGACAACCTGTATTTCTGAAACACTTTAAACAAAACTCATCAAGGTATCTTTGTGTGAAACAGAAAATAATAGATTGCATACAAGACATACATCAATATAAAAGGAATATACGTACAATGTATGTCAATAATGGTCACAAGACCAATATACAAGAATAATGTATCTCAAATAGAAAAAAAATAAAAGAAATACATCAAGTCCTCACTACATCCCTCAGTGTCTACTCTCCCCCTAACAAAAATCTCCTATACTAACTCTCCCCCTAACTATGACTACTCTCATAACCAAAACTACTTCCCCTTTTTGTCACGAGTGACAAAGGATAAGAGTGTCAAGTAGACATCTCGTCATCGCTGGGTGAGCTAGCATCTCCATCATCTTCATCATCTGAAGCAGTAGCATCATCATCATCACCGAAGCCATCACTTTCATCTGCAGAGGCCACAGGAGTGGAAGGCATGGTGTAACCGCCTATCTCAGCCTGGCGTCAAGCAATGCGGCCAACACAAGTGTTCACCTGACACAACTCATCACTGAGAGTGTCAAGGCGAGCATCCATGCGCTGAAGTTGCGTCATGATGTCCTCGAGTGTCACACGTCCCGTAGAAGAGGAGGGACTAGATGTGGATGGAGTAGAAGGAGTGGGGGGAGTTACCGTACTAGACCGCCTTGAACAAAACTGCACCTCGCTCCGTTTAACGATAGTGGCGTCAATTGCACACATCACGTGAAAGTGGTCAGAAGTAGGAAAGGGAACAGAAAAATGGCGTAAGATCCTCGTGATAGCGGAAGGAAAGATGAGCTTATCACGGGTCGTCGTATCCCTATAGACATCTATGATAGAAAGAATGAAGTGTGAGAGAAAATCTATAGTGAGATGCTCTAACAAAGAAAGGAAAAATTGAGCACGGGGCTCGGTAATAGAGTTATAATGAGAAAGAAGGTGAAGAACAAAAGTCATAACCATGTTCATGAATCTAGGACCTTTAGCAAAGGTCGAACATGGAGTAAACTGACATTCACAAAAAGCAGAGATCATCTCGTCTTTGGACACAGTCCTCAAACGCTTACAACCGGGGTAGTCAGGATACTCTACCCTCGGGATATGGAGCACATCAGAGACAATCTCCTGTGTGACAGTAATGCGCATACCTCAAACACGAGTAAAGAAATGAGGTATTGAAGAATCAAGTCCATGCATGCTGGAGTAGAACTCCTAAATCAGCACGGAAGGACAGGTGACCGGGACATCACACAGTGACTCCCAACCCCGACTGTGAATGACAGTGGGTAGGTCATGGAGAAGTCCGACAAAATGACTTGGTGTTTCGAATGAACACCTCGTCGAGAAAAGTTCTCCGAGAAGTCCTTTCGGGCATTCTCATCACGAAACCGAACAGAAGAGGGGGTAGGATCAGAAGAAGAAGACGATGCCCTAGAACGCAGAGGGTTCTTGGACGGAGCAGATTTACGCTTTGGTGCCATAACGCACTAACGTAAACTAGAGAGTGAGGGGGAAGAAAGAAACACTCAGAAAAGTCCCAAAAACAGTTCAAATACATAAAAATATATTGAATGTAAAGGACGTATGCATGAAAATGCATGAGCATGTGACGTGCAAAGATAATTGCATCATGGGCTCAGCCCAATCCAAACCTATCAGCACGCAAGCAGTTAACATATATAACACACATCTAAATGCATGAACATATAGTTATAATGCACATGGGATGCAATGCATGAAGATTTTAAAGCATTTTCACAAAAACCAACCCAAAAATTTCACAAAAACTTCATCAATATTGAAAAACCCCAAAAAAATTTCAAAAACCCAAAAACTTAGGTTAAAAAATCATGAAATGCATGAAAATGAGAGATTTGGACACTTACCAAGTGAAGAAGAACTTGATTAAGGCCGAAAATCTCTTTGAGATGAAGTTTGAAGTGTGAGAGAGAAGTTTGGGAGGTGAAAAGGCACAGACAGATCGAGAGAGATCGAGAAAATGAAGACCGGATCGCGTTGAACAAATATATAGAAGTTAAGTAAATCTTGACAATAGAGGTGTCGAGATTTAAAGACTTCGACAGATGCATCGATCGAAAAGGTGTCCAGAGGTGTCCACAGCAAAACAAGCTCGATGGATCGATGAGGTATTGAGGGGACATGAACTTTCTCGATCGATTCACCTAGCTATCGAGAGGTGTCGAGATTGCGATAAAAAGCAACTGAAGAGCTCGACAGATAAGCTAGGTATCGAGAGGTATCGAGGAGCTGTCGAGATTGCTTAAAAACAGTTTTTCAAGAAAAGAAAAACACAGATATAAATGCAATCAACCATGCAACTCAACCAATGATCCAAACAGCATTTTGAACTCTCAAAATCATCTCTCAACCAATGATCCAAACACACACACTAAACACGTCTAACCATTTTTATATTTCAAAAACAAGTTAAGACAGTTTAGTGAGCATACATTAACACATGTAAACCTTGTGATGGCCAAATCATATTGTACCTGCACATGTATCAAGAGTAGCAAAGAATATTGCGTGTTGTGTGTGAAAAACATCGCAAGATTGCATAAGCGTCTACATGTTATGACGATTTGAGATATGAGAAAATCAATTTAACTCACACACAATCATAACTGTTTGATGGGGACTATCACCTTCGAGGTACATCCTATAACTCCCACATCTCCTAGAATACACGCTTGCAATCATATATAAAGCATTTTGATTCTTTTTGCTTTTTATTTTCTTCTTTGCATATTTTTCTTTTTTTTAAAGCAAATCATTTGTGGGCATATAAGAGTTAGAAAATAAATACCCAATTATGTTAAGCAATTGACATTCCAATTTTGTTATGCCGAAGCATACAAATGTCATTTCATGATTGGCGGGCAACAGTGGTGAGATGATTATTTATGCATTTCTCTTAGGATTTTTTAGTCCTTCCCATCAAAAAGAGTGATACGAGTGTTAAGTACAAGAGATTACTTAATCTTACTCATCACAAACACGAGCCACAAATCTCACTTGCTTAGTTGTGCATAGAAATGCTCATCTAAGCTACAATAGATACAAAGTTTAGAAAACTTTGTTTCAATGGCCATCCAAGGTACACAAGTACCAAAGTACACAAAACACACACTGTTTTTATATTTTTTTTTTCTTCTGATTTTTCAATTTTTATTTTATTTTATATGAAAAACAAAATAAACAAAATTGAAACGAAACCAAACAAAAACATGTTAAATAAAGCAAAGCTTAAAACTAGACTGACTCAATACAGTAAAGCAAAACACTCAAGTAATGCAAACAAAAACAAGAAGAGGAAGAGAAAAAAAGTGACATAATCACTTGGAGCCCTTTTCCTTCCACACCTTGGAAGAACCTTTCCTTTGAGTAAACCCTTGAACCGGTGGTGAGGGGGAAGAATTTGAAACCGTTCAAGTTCGAAAGGAACATGAGGGCTTTGAGAAGATCTCCAAGAGGAGCAGAAGAGGATGGGAACTGATTCTGGTTTTTCGATGCTATCATGCCATTACTCTGTTGAGTGGCTAACCACTTATAGCAATTAGGTCGAGTATGACCGGCTGCTCCACAGTGATGACAGAGATGCTGCTTCTTTTGTTTAGGCTTTTGAGAGATAACCTTCTTAGCCCTAGGGTTTTTAGCTTTTTTCTTATCCTGCTTAGGGGGTGCTCCTAAGATAGATTTACCATTGTCTATGTTCTCACTAGCTAATTCATTTTTAACAACATTGTTCTTAATTTCAACATTATTATTAGGAGGAACAAAAACAGTAATACTGGTAGAAGCAATATTAGAAAAAGAGAGACCATACCCTAAACCAGTTCGATCGGAAGCAAATTTCTGAAGATTTAGCTTCTCATCAAGCTTTGCACTTGAAGTCCTCTCCAACTGGGCTCTGACTTGGAACAGTTCTGCCTCAAGCTTCTTAGTCTTCTCAGCCAAAAAGTTGTTCTCAAAACGCAGTGCTCCAATAGTCTGATTGGCTTCATCAAACTTTGTGGAAAGCTCTTCACGATTAAGTTTCACATCACTGAGCTTCTTGGTGGCCAGCCTATAAAGTTTCTTATGCTTCTCAGAAAGCTTGTACAGTTTCTCATAGACTGTATGGATATCATCTTGATCATCCATCTTCTTGAATTTGGACTCCACCAATTCCTCTTCTTCATCCACATCTTCAACAATCCACTCAGTGGGATTGACAGTGGCAGTGAAGGCATTTAGGATTCTGTCATCCTCATTGTTGGAATCATCCTCAGGCTCAGTGTCACTCAATGTAGCAGCAATATATATATATTTTTATGTCAACCAAGTCATTCCATTAGCATCTTCTTAAAAAAAAAAAAAAAAAAAGTCATTCATTAGCATTAGTTATGTTTTCAACCGTGATTGGTTCAATATTATTTTTACACATTAATTTATCACCAATACCATTTATATATATTAATCATCAAATTACAACATATTAATTCAGTACTTTCTCAAAAAAAAAAAAAAAACATATTAATTCAGTAATCGTGAAAAAATTTGTGAGTGTGATTAATTATCACAAAAAGAACACAAGAAAAGGCAACTTATTTGTAATTGTTTACAAACTTGTTTGCAGCAAGATCAAAGACAGCAACATACATTAGGCTGATAAGCACACAACAGAATACAAAAATCTATGAAGAAGAATTATTCCCTTTTAAAATTTAGTGGATATTTGTTTTAAAATTATCAAAAATTCCTATCATAAAAATAGTACAGTAGCTTGAATAAAGTATATTATAAGTAGATTTGTCGACATTATTATAGACAAAATTGCTAATCATGTGTATCACATGTGACTTCAAGCTATTAGTAACTGAGGTTTAAGTTCAAGTGATAGCTTATTAATAATAGCATCTTTTGTGATGTTTTATGTAATACAAAACTTCACCTCCTCCTTCTCTCACTATCTATCTAAGAAAGAAACTAAGGCCAAAATGGCCAAATATCATCTTTGGCGGAAATATTTGATGATCTACTACTGTTTGCGAAATAATTAAAAATTTAACACTGTATGTTTTTAGACCCCTTAAAACACAATTGGATTAACCTAGTTAACAAGCCAAGTTATTACTTAGTTCATATTTCAGATCTAGGTTAACACAATCATATAATCATATTAATGTAAAGTGCGGAATATAAAGAACACAAACATATGATGACCTAAGAAACCACACCGGTAAAAACCTGGGGAGGATTTAACCTAGCTATTCTCAAGGTAAACCTGGATCCACTATAAAAGAATCGAAGTTTTACAATAGCGACTTAGACCATTAACATCCTATTGCTACCCACCAGTAGAAACTTACTGACACGACTATGTGCAAGCTCCGAGACCACGGACTCCTTCTTTCTTGGATTCTCCAACAAGTACAAGCACACCCGCTTGTGTTTCTTTAAGCTCTTATGGTAGCAACTGAATGATCATCAAGCTCTTGAAGAAATCTCCTTCTTGATAATCCTAAGCTTGTATGAAGGTAAGCACCTCTCAGATCTTACAAGAGATTCACACAAACAGCAATATGAGCAACCAAGTCCTTAGAGAGTTTTTGGGTACAAAACCCTAAATATATAAGAGGCACACTCTTCTCTCTCTAAAAACCTAATAAAAACGTGTTTAGGGTTTCCTTTATATACTAGGAGTAAAACACTTAACCTTACACATCATATGGGTTTATGGCTGAGTTGGAAATTCTGCAGAAAAACGTTCTGGCCGACTTTCGATCGATCGAGTCTAATTTTCGATTGATCGAGCCAGTCAAAATTGCACACTCAATTCTGCAGTTAACTCGATTCTAACTTTACATAAAAGACTTATACTTTGAGCAAGTCTAAACAAGACTAACATCTGTTTTGATCATGGTTTGCCAACATTACAAAATAGAGTTCTAATACATTAGTTCCTAAGACCTTAGAACCTAACAAACACTTTTTTGAAACTTGAGTTTACCATGTAACTCAAGTTCTAGGAACTCGAGTTCCATGTAAAATAGCCACCAATTTTTAATGTAACTCGAGTTCCATAAAAAATAGTACGGTAAACTTGAAGGCTATTTTTTCAAAGAACTCGAGTTCCTGAAACTCGAGTTACACGGCAAATTCAAGTTCACAAACTCGAGTTCTAAAAGAGTGGTACATTCAATATATTTTCAAAACAATAATAGATCGCCAAATATTTCGGCCAACAGTGATATTTGGCCATTTTGGCCGAGAAACTAATGGTAACTTGTAAAGAAGCACTGAGAAGTTGAAATTTTCAGGTGGAGATTGCTAGGAAACGATTGGCAAAATGGGACGACACGAAGGAGCCTCTGCTGAAGAGCTAACGAGCTTGCTGAAATTCCTTTATAGGTAGCAAAAGGTTGGGCCTGGGTTGTGGGAGATGGACTCGCAACAATCAATTATCTCTCCCAGTTTCGAGGTCGGACCATCATTCTTGGACCATAGAAGGAATTGGGTTGGTGTGCTTTACTGGGAATCGGTGTATATGAGGCCCATCTTTGGTTCTTTCTCAGTGACCCCCCGCGCGCGCGCACACATATATATGTATATATATAAATATATATATATATATATATATTTATATTTTAAACACCCTTTCATCTCTTAGGCATTAATATGCTCAATGGCTTTAAACTTTTTATTCAACTTTGTATTCACCCAAACTACTGATGGACGAGTTGAAATTCATCCTAATAATTTATCATGAATCAAATCTATAGATTCGATGGTCATATTGCACATTTACACAGATGTTGTCCTGAGGTTTACAGTTTACTTTTTTTTTTTTAATCAGGTTTACAGTTTACTTGATAGGTGATATACTGATTACTAACATGCAAGCTTGTAGTGCAAATGATCATAAATCAATATAAAAAAAATTAAAAATAAATAAAAGTTACTGTTCCTTAAGTTACTTTCTTAAATTTTAATCGTTTGTCTAGTTTAACAACTCTAACAAATGGCATTAAAATTAAAATACCATCTCTCTTTTCTTCTTCTTCTTCTTTCCTTTTTTTTTTTTTTTTTTGGGTGCCGCAAGAGAACCGCAAGGCTTTAGATCTCCTTGACTTCAGGACGTGATCTTTTACTTCTATTGAAGAACTATAGAGATCTTAAATTCTTAATGAGCAAATCTATTTGTTATGTATCATGATCAAAAGCTAACAAAAAAACCTGAGGAAAAAAAAAGCAACAAAAAAGTGTCATCTTGTCGCTCTCTTGGCTTCCCTGAAAGTCCAATTCTCCAAAATCAAAGACCACAATTTGCAAATTCTCTTCAAACCCACGCCCAATCATTTAAATTCCTTTTTCTATCTTCCCCAACTCTCACTTCTTCATCTGCATATTCTCCTTCTTATCCATTACCTTCTTCTTCTTACATTCCACCTACTTGCCCTTTTTACCCTTTGTTGACTTTACTTGAAGCCAGATTGATTCAGTTTAAGGGTGATAAATAGGAGAGATTTGATGCCATGGGTTCTCTCTCAGGGTATAGGGACAGAAAAAAGAGAGAAGAAGGAAGATGGTATTTTATGTTAAAGGGAAAATCTAGTATCACAACTTATCTCACAATTTTTTTGCCACAACATAAGTATTATGTTGCAAAATGTGAATGGTAGAAAAAAATAGTAGGTCCATGTATAAGTAATAGACAACCACTCACGGCCTGTTACATCAAAATTGTGACAAAATTTTTTGAATTATTGTATGATCTTAGAACTACTCTATGTTTAATGTCTTTTGTTAGAATTATTAAAATAGAGCAATACCTACGGTATCACATCTACCCGGCCCATAAAAAAAATTATTAAAAAGGAAAGAGAGGCGGGCAAGATGAATGTAAGATTTGTTGGATAAGAAGCATTGACAATTAATGCACCTTGAATATCTCACATTTGGATAATTCACACTGATTTACCCAAAGTTCCCACATGAAGTATAACTTAGGCCTATGAACATCCGCAGACAACAATACATGGATTCACACTAGAATTATCAAATAGGTCTTCTTGGATAGTGATGTCAAGAGGATCTGACAATTTACAGACCGGTTCAGAAATAATATGCTCTAAATTTCTACTTTTTACCAGCCTACACTCTAGTCATTTCATGCACAACCTTGCAACGTACAATTTGCTTTCTAGCTGGAGTTCTTAAAGGTTGTCGTGACCTTTTTTGTCTCTCTGTGTCTGTATACACTATTCTTATTCTTTACCATACAGTGCCAACCTGCTCCATTAGTATAGTTCTGTGAAGACGAAAGGAACGAGCAGTAAGAAGCCAAGTTTTCCTGCCTAATTTAGGGTTGTGGAAGTTCTTGAATAGCCTCAGGCAGAGATGAGAAAGATGCACCACTAATTTTGCTGGGAGCTGGTGTATTCCTTCGGGACTGGCGTTTTGCGGGCACAATCACACTCTCATTCTCCCACTTGTCATCATTAATTTCATCGTCTTCATCGTCTTCACTAGCTTTAAAAACTGGATGTATATATGCATTTTGAAGATAGCCTTTCAAGTTCAGGTTTGGTTCCTTTGCCCGTTCTAAAGTATCTTTCCTCATTGCTTCCTAAACACAACATTAAATAAGAAGCAATAAATAATAGAATTGAAAGTGCTGAAAATTTTCTTGACAATAATGACCAGTATCACTTTTTCTTTTTTGTTAAGTAAATGATAATATTAAAGAAAACCTGAAACGAGTATAAAGAATCAAGGAACAATAATGGCCAATATTACAAATATATATATATAAATATATAAATATATATATATATATATATAGACACACACACAAAAGAAAAAAAGAAAAAAAAGAAGAAGCCCGGGTTGGAACAATGTAATTTCATAGAGTAGATAATATAAGATATATCAACCAAACAGACTCAAGCCCATTGCCACGTTAGTATTCTAGATAATGTGGAGTGTAGACTGATACAAAGTTCAATTTCAGTTTTGACGCATACTTCCCCTGGCCAATAGAAACAGCCACTAAATCTCAAAGTCATCTAAAGCTAGAACCAGGATATGATAATATTCTTTTAAGGTTGTGATGTTATAAGCCTAGAGAACATGGTTATAAACGATAAACTCCTAACATGAAACATGAATTAATCAAATACTAATACATATTGAATATCAGACTCAAAGCTTCAAGAAAGTATGTTTATGCCTCATGATTATAAAAGCTTTATGCATTTAAAGCTTCGCACTAGATCAAGATGAGAGCCATGTTTATAAAAATTTTCTTCATGATTAAGCACACTTCTGGTCAATGCTACACAAAAAATCAGAGATCTACAAATCTAGGTCATAATATATCTAATCTACACTTAATTTGAACATTACGTCATTGATGGGAAGATGTATAAAACCTCCTTAGAAAAAATCAAGACATCACATTGTGGAATTAGATTAAAAGTAAAGAGGTCTCCCTCTATAAGGTTCCACAAAGTTCGATACTCTGACACATCTATTTGGGAATTAAATTATTGCTAGCTCCATTGCTGAAAACATATTCAGCTTTCAACCCAAAGTACATTCAATCACTTAAGTCCCATCATACTTTTAACAAAAACCAAAACATGACACTCACCGGTCCGTATCTATCCAAGTAAATTATAAAACGTAATCCACAGTCTTATTATATAGTTACAAGAATTACATAGACGTAACTATGATATTTTGGGGAAAGACAAATGTAAATCACCATAATGAAGGCAGACAAGCCCAAGAGTTTATGTCAGAATGCATGCAATTATTTAAAATAATAAGACAGCATCAACTTTGCAACTTGTAGGTTCAACAAACCTGTAGTGGATACTTAACAAATGCTGATTCAAGTCGGCCTTTGCAGAAGTACCAATGGAACCATATGGTTAGAACTGGAAGTGCAATGAGAATTGGGGTTGACTGGACAGCTTGTTTTGTGCTCAACAGTCCCATTAGAAGCACTTGTGAAATTACCAGCGAAGTAATAACACGCCCATGGACATCAGGCCAAAATGCTGCAGCACTCTCATATTCTTGGTTATAGACATTTATGATCTGCATTTTCAAAAGTAAGAAGTGTATAAGAAACGGCTAAAAACAACGTCGGAGACAGGATTTTAGCTTTAGAGGGGCCAAAGTATAAAGTATGAACTCTTTTTTTTTTTTTTTTTTAAATAAAATAAAATTTAACAAAAATGTACTAAGGTTCGGTACTAATATAATATGAAAAATATAATTGGTATCCATTCAATTAAACGAAAGAAAAAACAATACATTTTAGATCAGTTTTTTATCAAAAAGAATTAGGCATTCTTTCAAGTCTCGATAATAATATATGATTGATTCTGTAATAAATTTATTGTAATTTCCTTTTCAATGTATAATCCTTTAAAAAAATATTATTTTTTATTATTGCAAAATCTAGTTCTAGCAATATTTATGACTATAACTACAACCATTTTATAAGTAAATGAGTAATGCTACAACCACAAATTATTTTACAACATTTTTATAAATTGTTGTTGTGGCCAAATTTTATCAATTCTTATCTAGCCCCATTACTAATATTATTTTTTCACTTATCAATAATCACTTAACTCATCAACAGTTTGAAAAAAAAATTTGTTGTAAAATAGATTATAACTCTAGCATTTTCCTAAATAAATTGATAAAATATTAATCATTTAATCATTAAAATCATTTGACACAATTCAAATTAAAGGGAATTATGAAGAACAACTTAAAAAAAGGGGGGTGGGGGCAACTATAATTTTGAAGGGGAAATAAAATGAAATACAAGTGTGGTAAAGCGAGTCATTATGTGGTAACTTGTAGAGTGATAGGCAACTTGAATGACAACAACAAAAGCTGAGCATCAAACAAAGCAAATGTGATTAATACAGAAGAGGTAATTGCAACAGTAGTGTGAGAGTAACACATGATCATGGGAGTGAAAGGTTGGGTAGTGATTTCCACTTCCACTAGGCATATTGGTCCATTCAAAGAAGAGTTTACCTCTTATACTCCAATAAAGGAAGGTACCAAATGTGTATATGTTGACAACAATAGGTCCATGCAGTAAAGGAAAGGTACTCTTGAAACTAACTTCCAGTAAAACTATTTCACTCTCCAATGTCCTTCATATTCCTCACTTTCAACACAACCTCATTTCTATACATTTTCTTTGTAAGGCCAGTATTTTTTATTTAATGGTGGCATAGTTATGTTAATGAAGGTCTTTTTGCACTTAATATTGATTAACTTAAAAATGAAAATGGTTCATCTTGCTTACTTGGTTGATTCCATTGATATGTGGCATGGTAGATTTGGAAATGAAAACCTTGGCTATATAAAAAAAAAAAAAATGAATGAATGTGGAATCATAAACTCACTAAGTGAAGCAAATATGAACAACTGTGAAATTTGTGCCAAAGCCAAAATCAATCAATCAATATATATATAAAAACAGAGACCTCATTATGTGAGAGTCTAAGCTTTTGCCAAGTGGCACCTCCTATGAAGTTTCTCTACAATCATCCAACTCTCCCATTAATTGCCTGAGTTTACACCACAACTCTCTCTCTCTTCCTCATGTCTTTTAGTATACCAAATGTTTCAGTTTTTTTTTTTTTTTCAATAAAAAGGGATACTAATAACTAATGAGATCGAGATAGATAATCTTCTAGCATTTCTGTTGCCTAATCTTCATATCTTTTATTTACTATAATCATTATTATTTTATTTTATTCTATAGGAATCTTATTATATTATGGTGATGAATGTACATACAAACATCTCATAAACAAAATCTCCCTCCTCTGTTAGTCTTTTTTTTTGGGTACGGCAAGTTTTTACGTTAGTTATATAAAAAATTTCTGCCTTTATGATTGTGTAGATGCATTAATCACAGCTTGCCTCCAAAATGACGTTTTGGTTTTTGCCTTTCTGTTTTCACATAATGTACATTATCAATACTCTGCTATAATGATTAAGAGTCCTTCTAGTGCCACTTTATGTGGCACAAGACTTTTCCAATGATTAATGTAGGATTTTCTAAACCTTTGACTCCCCAACCTCTCTCTCACGCTTTGCCTTCCCCTCTCAACTTTGACTATATGCCTCCATTCTCTTTCTTTCTCTCTTAAAAAAACTTTCTTTCTCTTAAAATAAACCTTTAATAGTTAAATTTCCTAAACTACTGCTACTCTCAAATTTTGTTTCCATACCCACAATTTTTTAAAACACCAGGCCAATGATAGAAACCTATTGCTCTTGTGATCTTTTGTTGTAGCCAGTGGCTATCCATCGCACATTAAGTGGCCTTGACATGTATGAGTTCAAGCTATCTTTTGTTACTTTCAAAAATTCATTTATTCACTTACAATCGGTAGGGTTAAGATTGTGAGATTCTGTGTTTTGCTATTTTCTTTTATAGGTTGTGTTATTGTGTATATCGATTTCCAAAAGATTCTTGAAGTCTAGAACTGAGAAGTCGATAATTCTTTATTGTAGTGTAAAAGTCTCATTGTCATTGTCCTTTCAAGATTGTTTAATCTTAGCATATGGCTTGAGTAGACTGGTCTTTTCAAAATAAACAAAAGCTAAACCTGTTGTAAATCATAAATTGGATTATAGGGATCAAGCAGTTATCATCTAGGGTGGAGGGTTTTTTTTTTTTTTTTTACAAAATAGAAATTCTACTCTAGCCAAATATAAGTATATATATGTGTGAAGCTCTCTCTTAGATACTTGAACCCCAGCCCTTACCCCCTATACCCCACAAGCACTTATACTTGTGGAGTAACCATCACACTAAGGGTGTGCGGTGGTAGGGTGGAGGGGATTTAGTCAATGGCAATTGAATTTGCAGAGGAAAAACAACATGACTATTCAATCTGCATTCTTTAGACTCCAAAGCTTCTTTCTCGAGTAAGTCTCTTGATATTTCAATAAAGAATACATATTGACTTTTTTCCTACAATAAATTGAGTTTTGGGTTAATGGTTTTTTTTTTTTTTTTTTTTTTGAGTTTTGGTTTAATGATGATTGTATAATGATCTATATGTTGTGTGTGCTTTCTTTTCTATGAATTTCAATAATGTATGAATCAAGGATTTTAGCATGTGGTTCATTAAGGTTTTGTGCGTACCCAATGTAGGATTAACGGGCTCTTCCTATAATTGGACTCATAATCTATTTGTATTGTGGGCTTTGGGTTTCCTACTATGGGTGGTCCTTCTCCCGGAGACCCAGTCACTCACTCTTGTTTTTGCAAGCCCCTCTCTCTCCCACAAAGCCACTCCCCCTTCTTTTGGAATAGTCTCTCTTCTCTCTGTGTGTTCTTCCTAGAATTGCCAACCCCTAACTTCTCAATCCATTCTCCTATATATAGCTCGAGGTGAGTGGAGGTGTCATGATTACTCCCTCACTCGTGTGAATGAGGGTCCAATTCCATCATTCCTAAGTGGGCGCTCCGTCAGAGAGGTGGTAATGGCATTGGAACTGATTCCCACCTCCAAAGGCCCACTCGGCAGCGATATTCTCGAAGACACTACGAGGCAACCGAGTACAGGGTATCTTCGAGCAGTGATACCCCCGACCAGGTTGAAGATGACCGGAAGGGGCTTGTTGTGGGTGTTCAAGACAGTGCAGACTCATCTTGGTTCTTAGGCCCTAATTGGTCCCTGAGGTGCCCAGATCGAGGCTATAGGCCCAAAATGGGGATGGGGAGATGGGCTAGGCCGCCAGGCCAGGTCCCTAGGCCCAATGGCCCTGGCGCCCGTACAATGCCCAATGGGTCTGGGGCCCATACAAGTTTTTTTTTTTTTTTTTTTTTTATAAATTCTAAATTTAATCTTTATTTCATTATTTTGTATAGCTTTTGTTACTTCTTATAATGAATTCATTACTAACAAAATTCTATGAAAATGATGGTATAATATATGTACAACATTCTTCAAAATTATCTTATATAAAACATTACAATATTATTTGTGCATCGCACGGGCAACTCACTAGTTACTAAGAAAACTTGTAAATCTGTAAGAAGAGAAATTGAGTTTCTTGGTTTGGTACAAAGTGATTTGGATAATTTAAAACATACAGTAACTAAATGTGGTAAAAGATATTATATAATCTTTATTGATAGCTACTCTAGATTCACCAAACTTTATTTATCAATGAGAAGACACTGTATGTGCTATTATACATAAAAGATATTGAGAAGTTGAGGTGGTATATATGTTTTTCATGTTTAGGGCACAGAATATACAGTTCAAATGAAGTGAAGCTGGTTCTCTGTTGGCTAAAGAGGGGAGGGTTTAAATTTACAAAATTGTGTTTTTCTGAGACTTTCTAATGATTACATCATACGGAAGAAAAAGGTTTCCTTGGATACAAACTTTGGTTGCTCTCCCATAGGTTCAAATTTAGCTAGTTAATTAAATGAGTAACTAATAAATAAAAAAGGTATCTTTTGTGTTCTTCTTATTTCACCCTATAAAGGCATAAGTATTACACAATTAACTAGTGTTGTACACCTCCCTAGCATTTTTTCTTATAGCTTCCAACAATTTGATGCATTGGATTGATACTGCCACGATCACATGTATGTGTACGTAAACGGTAAACCCTAGATTGTCCTTTATTCATAAAATTCATAATAAAAAAATACAACTCTGTACCTGATGACGGAACACGATATAAGCCAAGCTGAAGAAAATGATTATGAAAGGAAGTATAATAGGTGTCACTGTAGCATGCACGAGGCCCAGTAGGAAATAGAATTGTATACGGGGTTCTCCTGTGTTGAAACCAAGACTTCCTGGATCCATTGCCTCCTCCCTATCCTTTTCTGTCTTCACCAAGAAGATATTCTTCAAGTGATAAATTATAAGAGGTTTCAACCTTAGAATTTCCCCAGCTAAACCAAACCATCCATCAACCATAATATAAGTGACGAAGAAAGTTGCTCTCATTGGAATTGCCACACCAATTGTTTTAGGAATCCTGTCAAAAAGAGACCAAATATAGTAATTTTATGAAATCTAATTCTAAAAGATAAAAACTGAAATTGCACTAAAATTAGAAGAAGGTATGAACTAGTCTATTTAACCTAAATTATGTAAGTTTGATAGATAAATCACATTGTGAATGGTCAATGCCTGATAGATGATTGTCGATTATGTAATTATTTTTGAAGATACAATTAAACATTTCCAGAATTTTTAAGCTTATCAAAAAATTTCCAGAATTTTTAACATTTGTAAAGAAGAAATTAAAATGCAATACACGTTGCGAATTGCCAAAGAAAAAAGAGTAAAAAACTTTGGAAAGTCTTGTCCTGATTGACTAAAAGAAGAAGCAACAAAATACCCACCAAGATATTCATCTTGTGGTTACAAGATGTCCTGATGACATTATTCTCTACCATTTCAGCCTTATTGTTAAGCTTCTGGTTATGCAGAAGCTTATGGGAAAAGACAGAGGAATTAAGAGAAAATTAGAAAGATTCTTTGAGGGAATCAACCTCCTGAGATTAGAAAAGAGAGAGAGAATTGGGAATTGGTTGTAACTGTTGAGAAGATAGAAGAATTACAAGTTGTTGTGTTGCTGTTGGAATGCTAGTTACTGCATAATTAAAGCTGCTAAAACTACAAGTCGTTTTGTCTTTATGTAATAAGTAGCTCACAAGCTACAAGTAGTTTTTGTTATAGTCCACTTAAATAATTGTCACGTGCTGCATGTGCTCCTTGTGTTAGTGGGCTAATCTGTATTCTGTTAGCATTACTGTTAGTTAAGTTTGTTTTAGTTGGTACCAGCTTTTGGGTTTATGTGTATATAAACATAATCCATCAATAATAATCATTATGCATTCTTCAACATCAATTAGTTTCTCTTCTGTTTTCAATATGGTATCAGAGCCAAGTTAGCTCAATAACTCTCCCACTGATTTCCTAACGCGTTTATTCTTCCATTGTTGCTCTTCTTCAAGCTATTCAACATTGATCAACTAGATAGATTCTCCATTGCTGATCCTTGATTGAAGCTTTTCTTTGCGAAGCATCTTCTGTGATTCATTGCCCTGATTTCTAACTTGATTTTAGTTTTCTCTGAAAACCTAATTCAAGTTCTTCATCTGTTCCAATGTCTTCTGCTTCAGCTGTTTCAGATTCCATGGGAACTTCATCTCAAGCTTCTGTACCTGCTTGGGAAAAACTCTCTAGTCCTTATTAGTTACCTCCATAGTGGAGATAATCCTGGTACAATCTTGGTCACTCAGGCCCTCACTGAAGACAATTATGCTACATGGAGCTGATCTGTTATATATGCACTTGATTCCAAGAACAAGACTGATTTTGTAGATGGCACCATAACAGCTCCTACTAGCACTTCGGATCCTCTCTTTCCAGCTTGGAAACGATGCAATAGGATGGTTCTTTCATGGCTGCTCAATTCAATGTCCAAAGATTTGCTGCAAAGGGTTATCTACTTGAATACTGCACAAGCAATTTGGACAGATCTCAAGAATCGTTTCTCACAAGGTAATGGACCTAGGGTTTTTGAGTTTCGAACAATGGTCAGTACTCTTTCTCAAGAAAATATCACTGTGAGTAGCTACTATACTAAATTCAAGATTGTATGGGATGAATTGGTTGATCACAAGTCTATTCCATCATGTTCTTGTGGAGTTTGCACTTGTGGTTCAATGGCTGCACATGCTGCTTACCAAGAAGAAGAATGCACTATGAAATTTCTCATGGGGCTTAATGACTCTTTTGCTCCAATTAGAAGACAGATTTTGTTGATGCAACCTCTGCCTTCACTCAACAAGGTGTTTTCCCTCATCATCCAAGAAGAAAAGCAAAGAAGGGTTGGATCCAATGCTATTGCAATTGAGTCTGTGGCTCTATTTTCTCGAGGTCCCAGTACTTCTAATAAGGGAGGTTACTTTAACAAGACTAATGGTAAGGAGAGGCCAGTTTGCTCACACTATGGCTTAATTGGGCATGTGTTGGATAAATGTTATAAAATTCATGGCTATCCACCTGGCTACAAGAATAAAGGAAAGGGCTATTCAGCTAATCAGGTTTTCTTGACTTCATCTATGTCACCTAGTCCTTCTGTGGATGGTGTGGAGGAGTTAACCATAGTAGCACTTACATCTTCACAATGTCACCAACTCATGTCCATGCTACAACCTCATGCTTTGGGATCACAGCCTAGTTTAGATGCCACTCTAGGGACTCATCAAGCAGCTACTCTTATCACTTAGCCTTCCAAAACACCTCACAATTCTTTCAATGTTACAGGTATGCTATCCATAGCTGAGAATAAAGGCCTATGTGAAACTGATCTTTTGGATATTACTACTTCTATGCGACTTTGCTTGCATACCTCCATAAACTTGGAGCATTCTGTTTTTTCTTCTACCCTTGTTGTTCCACCTGATATTTCATCATAAGATTGGATCATAGACAGTGGTGCAACTAACCACATGGTCCATTCCATTTAATTTCTCACTAAAATCACCTCTGTAGCTCACATATCAGTTAAACTCCCTAATGGTGAATCTGTTTTGGTTACTCATGTTGGTCAAGTTCATTTGTCTTCTGATTTGATTCTTGACAGTGTGCTTTGTATCCCATCTTTCTCTTTCAATCTCATCTCCATTGGGAAATTATCACACCATATAAGGTGTTGTTGCATATTTTTGTATCATTTTTGTTTTATAGAGGACTTACTCCAATGGAAGACGATTGGATTGGGTAGAAAGCAAGATGGTTTGTATATCCTACAGCAAACCAACACTGCTCAGCTTTCTATACCAATTCAACTATCTACTTTCATGCTTACTGTTCTTTCAATTCCTGGTGTCTATTCACCTTTTACTATCTCAGCTGAATGTCACTCAGTTGCTCAATTTCATTATGCTAATAATAATGTTGCTTCTAAGTCCATTTTATGGCATAATAGAATAGGGCATCCTTCATCATCTAGACTTCAATTACTCAGTTCTGCTACTCCTGATGTAATTTTCTGTAACACGGATTTTCCTGTTTGTACTATTTGTCCTCTTGCTAAACAACAGAGGCTTCCTTTTCCTAATGAAAATAACATTTGTTCCTCTACCTTTGATCTCATCCATTGTGATATTTAGGGACCACTTTCTGTTCCTACTTTGAATGGCTTCAAATATTTTCTAACTATTGTAGATGATTGTAGTAAGTGCACTTGGGTTTATTTGATGAAACTCAAATCTGATACACAGGTTATATTACAATCATTTTTTACTTTTGTTCAAACTCAATTCCATGTCAATATCAAGTCTCTGAGGTCTGGTAATGGTCCTGAATTCAATAAGTCACAATTCTTTTCTTCCAAAGGTGTTTTGCACCAGTTGAGTTGTGTTGACACTCGTCAACAAAACTCAGTGGTTGAAAATAAGCATCAACACATACTAAGTGTTGCTAGAGCCCTACGTTTTCAAGCCAATTTACCTCTCAAATTCTGGGGAGATTGCATCCTTACTGCAGTTTACTTAATCAATAGGCTACCTAGTCCCATTTTACAAAATCAAACACCATATGAAGTTCTTTTAGGTACTGTCCCTTCTTATTTTGACCTAAATGTCCTAGGGTTGTCTTTGTTATGCTTCCGCTTTGTCTGGAAACGGATCCAAGTTTGATCCTAGGGCTTCCCCATGTGTCTTCCTTGGCTATCCTTATGGTGTCAAGGGGTACGAGCTCTACAATCTAGAGTCTAACACTGTGTTTCTGTCCAAGGATGTCATTTGTCATGAAAACATTTTCCCATTTCATTCCATGGAATTTCATATCAGGTCTTTTCCTTCTAATACTTCTATTGATTCTTTGTTTCCACCCCCTAATGCCACTAGTTTTGATTAATCATCTGCTGAGTTTACTGATACTGTTTTGGACACACATACACCTCAACCTATTCATGATCCTACTAGTCAGCCCTCAGATTATGGTCTCCTTCCTATTGTACCAAATCAGATTCATTTCCCTGATCCTCCCTTAGCCTTACCTCCCGAACCACATGCTACTAGACATTCCACTAGATCACACAAGACCCCTGCTTACCTTCAAGATTACCATCGTCAGCTTGCTTCAGCCAATCCACTGCCTTGCCTACAACACCCTTCCCTCTTTAATATGTTTTGTACTATGACAAGCTTTCATCACCTCACAGAGCTTTCACTATAGCTCTTTATGTCTGCTGAACCTGCTTCTTATGCTAAAGTTGCTAGAGATCCTAGATGGCAGGCTGCAATGACTGCGAAAATTGAGGCATTTGAGGCTAATCACACCTGGTTTCTTATTCCTTTGCCTCCTAGGAAAGTTCCCATAGGGTGTAAATGGGTGTATAAAGTGAAGCATAGAGCTGATGGTAGTGTGGACTGTGGAGAGGTTTAAGGCTCGGATAGTTGCCAAGGGATATACTCAACAAGAAGGGCTGAATTACTATGAAACTTTCAGTCCAGTTGTGAAGTTTGTCACTGTCAGAACATTACTTGTTATTGCAGCTGCTCTTGGCTGGCATTTAGTGCAGCTTGATGTCAACAATGCATTTCTGCATGGTGACTTAGATGAAGAAGAATATATGCTACCTCCACCTGGTTTTGGTAGCAAGGGGGAGACTGGTATGGTTTGTAAACTCACTAAGTCCTTATATGGACTTAAGTAGGCCAGCAAACAGCGGTTTTCAAAGCTGTCCACCACCATCATTAGTCATGGTTTTACTCAATCTAAATTAAACTATTCTATGTTCACTAGAGTTCAAAGTGGCATAGTCATCATTATCTTGGTCTATGTTGATGACATTTTGGTGGGTAGCAATAACTTGGAAGCTATTACAAAGTTCAAAGAGTTCCTCCATGATCAGTTCAAGTTAAAGGATCTTGGTCCTTTAAAGTATTTTTTGGGTTTAGAAGTGGCAAGGTCTTCTGCATGTTAGTTGGTCAACTAGCAGCTAAAGCAGCTAAGTCTCCTATGTAGCAGCATGTGAAGCTATCAAACTATCATGGAGAATTGCTACCAAATCCCTCTTAGTATAGAAGGCTCATTGGAAAGCTTTTGTATTTGACATTGACCAGACCTGACATAGCCTATAGTGTACACCAGTTCAGTCAGTTTCTCTCACTGCCAAGGTAACCACACCTTCAAGCAGCTCACAGAGTTCTTAAGTATCTAAAACGCACACCTAGTCAAGGCCTTTTCTTCTTAGCTTCCTCAGAATTTCACTTGAAAGGGTATTGTGATTTAGATTGGCAAGCTGTTCAGATACCAGGAGATCATTCACTAGTTTCCGTGTGTTCCTAGGTGAATCTCTTATTTCTTGGAAGTCTAAGAAGCAGCATACAATATCTGCAGAGTCTGAATACAAGTCAATGGCTGCCCTTGTCAGTGAATTTGTATGGTTGATTGGATTACTTAAGGATCTAACAATAGACCATAGCCAACCTGCAGTCCTTTATTGTGATAGCCAAGCTGCAATTCATATTGCAGTTAATCTTGTTTACATGAGAGAACTAAGCACATAGAGCTGGATTGCCACTTTGTGAGAGAGAAGATACAAGATAGAGTTGTGAAGACTTCTCATGTTTCAACCAAACATCAACTAGCAGATTTGCTTACAAAACCACTTGGGACATCAACAGTTTCTTAATCTTCTTTGCAAGATGGGCATAAACAATATTTATGCACCGTGTTGAGAAGATAGAAGAATTACAAGTTGTTGTATTGCTGTTGGAATGCTAGTTACTGCAGAATTAAAGCTCCTAAAGCTACAAGTCGTTTTGTCTTTATGTAATAAGTAGCTCACAAGCTAAAAGTAGTTTTTGTTGTAGTCCACTTAAGTAATTGTCACGTGCTACATGTGCTCCTTGTGTTAGTGGGCTAATCTGTTTTCTGTTAGCATTACCGTTAGTTAAGTTTGTTATAGCTGGTACTAGTTTTTGAGTTTATGTATATAAACTTAATCCATCAATAATAATCATTATGCGTTCTTCAACATCAATTTGTTTCTCTTCTGTTTTCAATAGTTACAATCTGCATAATAGTCCTCATTATTCATCATCACAGCCTTTATACAACTTTCACTTTCTCGCCTAAAGGACTAACCATCCTAACTAACTAACTTCCTTACTAACAGTTACACCAGCTATACAACTAAAAGCTACTCCAGCTATACAGCTAACTGATCATGAGTAGGAATATTAGCATACAATGCACACATATTTTTCAGTACATTACATTGGATTACATTGAACTCCTAGCAGTTCACCATTAATGCCAACAAAGCTCTTGTTCAGGACTATATCATATGATTTTCTTCATCAATATTTATCAGATATCATCTTCAGTCTCCATGGTTCTATAGAATTTTTATTTGGAAGTTTACGGTCATATGTGTAAGACGCATATTTTGTTTAGAAGGGATCAACTTCAATAATAAAATTTTCCTAGAAAGTTTCAAGTTAACATAACATTTAATTTTCAAATACTCAAGCATGCATATACAATATACAAAACACTAGCATACACATATACCCACACAAACAAATATATTATAATTTGCATTGCCAAAATAAGAGACACGGAACAATTAAGGGAATGGCACACATTTGACTCATTTGAGAATAACATACTCGTTTGCTGGTTGGTGAGAAAATGAATATAGCTGTTCAAATGCACTTCCAGCAATTATGCTCCCAAGGAATACATTTACAAAGTTGAAAATGTAGTATCTAGTGGCTGTTCTCCTGTCTAGAGATGACAGAGAAATAGAACCTTCAAATTTAGACATGATTGTCAATATTGTTTGCAGAATGATAAGGAATAACTTCAACGCAATCCCAGGTAAAAAACCTTGGATGATTGATTTAACGAAATCCCTGCATTGCAAATCATAACATTATGAGTAATTTGCAGACTAATTACTAACACAAGAGACCCAAGGATGAAAGCAAGCTCACATTCCAACAACATCTCTCAAGAATGGTGCAGCTTTCTCAATGCCTTCGATAGTTGCAAGAGATTGTACAAATGCAATGGGGATCATGGAAAAAAAGGTCAAGAAGAAGAATGCAACAGCTACAATCAACCATCTAACTGTGAGGGAAACATATGGAATAGCCAGGTTTTGCCAATATACATCACGTGGCTCTGGAGCCCACTCTGTTAACCAAATAGTTGGGTTTCTGGATTGTTGAGTTTGCGCACAAACAGCAGCTCCCCAACGAGTTTTGAAAGAAACAAATGCTGCAGGCATGATAGATTTTGGATTGCTTGCAACTCTTTCCCTCTCCACAGCTATCTGAAGGAGAATTGATCAATTTCAATTATATTGGACCTTAATGTGTACCCAAATTGCAGACAAAACAACAGCCACATAATAAAATGCAATAACTTTTCACTTAAATCTAAATGGGCGCATGAATGTAACCGGCAGTGACAAGAACCAATCAAAACAAGAAAGGTATTTTGAAATAATTAAGGTCAGACAAACAAGAAAGGCTCCCTGGGATGCTGTAAATGTGTTACAGGATTTTGCCCCTCTCCCATGTGAAATATCACATGCATGGTCGTTGAAAACCTCAACTAGATATTTAGTCATTAATATTTTTCTAGAAGAAATATCCCTATAAGTTTTAATTCAAGAGAAGGGAGACCGGGGGTTGATGGAGACTGGTGAAAGTAACGGGGAATAGAAAATATTATGGTTATTAAGAAACAATGGGTAGAACTCACCTTTGAAAACCGGCTTGTAAGGGGTGTTCAAGAACTTATAAGCACATGACTAAACTTACACTTAATCCATGTGGGACACTAGGATCATAATAGTGGTAAGCGAAAGCATATAAGAGAAAAAACAAGGAGAATTACCTGAAAGCATAAAAGAGAAAAAACATAGAGAATTATGTGGTTTGACTTGATGGTTTACTTCCATGGAGAAAGCGTGTGACCAATACATTGTTACCATATGATCAAGTATAGTGCAATGAATCCTAGTAGGGTTTATATAGACACTACATGAATTAGAGTTAAGTGTACATTAACGTATTACATAATTGAACTTCTCGAATCAATACATAAATAGTATAAACCCAAAATCTATCTTTAACAAACAACACCTCAAATGAAAAAGTGGTCCATGTGAAAGGGAAAAAAATTTGAAAAATAGGCATGGATAGAGGACTAGTGGGCCCCATTATAAGAGTAACTTGATGTTGGATAAGACTGTAAACAAACCAAATATTAAAAGTTTAGGTTCGTTCATTTAATTTTTTTTCGAACACAAGGCAAGCTAGAGTTTATCACCAAAGAAGATTACATATTCAACCTTGATTCATTTTCTCTCTCACTTCTCTTTCTCTTTCTCTCACCTCTCCATCTTTCGCTTTGGCTCTCGATCTTTGTCCTCTCTTTGTGTCTCTTATTTCTCTTTCTCTCTAACTCTCCCTTTCTCTCTTTGACTCTCAATCTTTCTCCTTTCTCCGTGGGTCACAGTCCTGGGTCGAGTTCTCTGTTGTGGTTCGTGGATCAGATTTGGGTCGTAATGTTGGATTGGATTTGGGTCATGGTTCATGCTTCTTTGTTATGGGTCAAGTTTGTGGGTCATGGGTCTGGGTTGATTTCATGGTTTGTGACTGTCTGTTATGGGTCGAGTGTGGCTGGGTTGCAGTGGTTCAGCGAGTATAGCTGGGTTTCGACAGGTGTGGCTGGGTTTTGGTGGGTTGTGATTTGAGTTTGGGTGGTGGGGGTTCTAATTTGTAGGGGTTGTGGCCTTTGGAGATGGTGGTTTTGGGTAGTTATTTTGTTTTGGGTTTGATGGGTTGCAATTTGGAGGGATTGTGATGGTTGTGTGTTGCGATTATGGGTGGTGGTGGCTGTGCAGTGGTTTCCGTGATTGTGGTGGTGATTGTTATAGGTGGCTGTGGCGGTGATGGTTGTGGCTGTTGTTTATTGTGTTGATATATTATTTTATTATGTTATATATATTATTTTAATGTGTTGAATGCTAAAATAAAACTATTAATATTAGATATTTTATAAAATGAAATGTAAAAATAGATAAAGTGACTTTTTGAGTTACTTTACTAAATTTTTTAGAACCTCACCTTTCTTTTTCTTTTCTTTTTTTTGATGAGTTTAGAACCTCTACTTGAATGCTCTAACACATGTTAACACGATTCCCTTAAATAAAACAAAACAAAAAACAAAAAAAAAAACAAGAGTTCGTAGCGATTGTGCCAAGGGAGAAGTCGACGGCCGGTCTCCAAGAACACAAGGCAGGAGACAGTCCCGCCGAGTACTGCTCGTAACATCGTCAATCCCTCACCGTTCTCGAATTCATTTCTCAAAAAATACAAGAAAAGAAAAACAAAAAACCCAAATCTGAAAACCAAAAAACCCCAAATCTGAAAAGAGAAAACATAGAGAAATTTCACATACACTCAAAGATATTTTTCTCTGGTAATTAATCAGTTGATTCTCCTATATAAAGGAGGTTCTTGTACAGATTGTAAAAGTGGTGGGAACAGATTTAAATTCTCTCTCTTTCTCTTATTCTCTGTTTGCATTTTCTAACTCCTTGTCTTCCTTCTTCTATCTTTGTTTGTTACCGTTTCTTTTGTTCATGTATCAGGAGATTTTCTCACAAAAAGAAAGAAAATAAATTTACATTCTTGGCATCAAAAGGCTTGATACCCAAATCAGAAGTCAAAAAACCCAGTTGAGACATTCAAGAATATGAAGAAAAAAGAAAGAAAATTTGAGCTTCTACACGAACAAAAGATGAGATTTTTATGCAGATCAAAGAACCCAGTTGGCTCCTTGCTCCAGCGCCAACTCCTTGTCCTGTGCCGTCTCCAGTACTTTTTTTTTTTTTTTTTTAAGGGATTGTGAGATTACTCAGATCTACGTCTATAATAGGAAAAATGTTATATTTTACCTATTTTTGCCTAAAAATGAGTCATATTAGTAAGAGTATAATTATATAAATTTATAAGTTTGCTGGTGTAAATTTACACTAACACTCTCTATCAAAAAAAAATTAGACATATAGTGATAATCACTCTACAAGTACGAAGTTCTTGTGAGGTGTGGAAGGCAAAAGTTGGAATTCAAGTTTTAAGAAAGAGTTTCGCACACATATATACTTAAAGTAGTTCAAGCTAGAATTTTTATCTTGTATAAAAAAAAATTACACTAACACTATTTATTTTGCATTTATTTTTTTTTTTTAATGTATTCCGAGAATGAATGATAATTAAGAAAAATTGAATATTTTAATGAAATACAGTCTAAACTAGATAATTTATTATAAAATGTTTTGAAAAGTTTTTTTTTAGAAAAAAAAAAAAATGTTTTTAAAAGTGAGTATGTAAATTTTTTTTTTTTTTTTTTATGTTAAAATAGGCAAAAAATAAAATTGTGAGAGCATGCAAATGTTTAGTGTAATAGTGTCTATCGTTTTGAGTAAAAAAAAAAAAATTATGTGGCTGCACATTATTAGTGGATGTAAACATATGATTTAAGAGCATTTGCATCAATCAATATAAAATAGAAAAATATATCAATTTTATACATTCAACCTCCAAAATCACCCACATCAATCAAGTTAAAAATGTATAAATTTGTAAAATTATTACAGTAACCGTGTAAATTTATACTAACATTATTCACTTTGCATATAATTCTTTATTCTTTATTTACGTATCTCGAGGTTGAAGGAAGATAGTGAATGGAAGTTATTGAGTGTGAAGAAATATAAACAATTTAAAAAATAAGAAAAATTGATATTTTTATATATTGTAGTATAAAATAGATAATCTGATGTGAGATGTTTTTAACAGCGAGTATGTAAAATATAAAAAGTAGATTGTTATGCTAAAATAGATGGAATTTTTTGCACAAGCTAATGTGACTACTCTTTGAATCCGATTAGAATTTAAAATCAATAACTTCTAGCCTTAATGGAGAGAATTTTGTTAAAACCACAAAATATATATGTGTGTGTGTGGGTATAGATATATTAAAAAGATAAGAGGGAAAACTTGCAAAGTCCTAGAACACAGGGACATAACTAAATTTATATTCATGAGAGTTTTTACAAGTGAGAATATTCAAACCTCTTCTGACTATTCTCTCAGGTCTGTACCCCTTTGTCCCACACACATCAAATTATTATATGGATAAATCTCTTGGGGTGGTCCTAAGATACTTAAAAGATGTTTCAAATCTACAATCTCAAGAATATTATAAAACCTTAGGAATCACTAAACCAATCTCTTAAAATTTATTTATGGGAGTTTTGATAATACTAAGATCGCATTAATAAAGTAACACAAACAAGCAGATCAAATATGTTAAATTCATGTTTTTGATAGTTTAATTTACTTGTTCTGCTTATCTTTATTATTATTATTATTATTATTATTATTATTATTATTTTGAGATTACAATGTAATCAAGCAGTGTACTTTTTGCTCTGGTCAAAGATGCTAAGACAACTTGCTCGCACTGCCTTTCATGTGAAATGGACACATGGCACAAAATAGTAGGGAGTTTTCAATTCAGCCTGTTGCGACCTACTCACGGTCACAACTTGCTCAAGTTCAAGATTTCAACACCTCATTCTTATTTTGAGTAGCTCATTTTGTACCAACTCTAACCCAATCCAATCTACCAATGAACATAAGAAAACCCAAAGAGAGCATGTTGTAAGCCTAGGAGAGCAAGTCTAAGCTTGTTACATTGAGAGAAATAAAACCCATTTCTCTTTTCTTACCCTCTCACTATGTACATATATTGAGAGGAAATTTCCCAAACACCCCATATTACCTTTGATTGATATACCTTGAGCGATTGATGTTGAGTCATTGGAGGCCACACCCAAAAATCCAAGAGATCTTGGTTACTAGCAGTTGGCAGCTCAACACGCAAACTCAAAAAGTTGGATGGAGAAAGGACTCGAAGAATTTGGTTGCAAGCTAAAGTTTGGAGTAAGGATGTGCAGCCAACCCACCAACATGCCAAAACCAACCCGACCTGACCCAACTCGCCGGGTTTGGTCAGTTTTTAGGGCTTGGTGGGTTGGGTTGGGTTGGGTTACAAAATTTTTTTTTATAGCGGGTCGGGTTGGGTTTGGGTCATAAAATTCCAAACCCGCCAAACCCAACCTGAACCACCCATATATTTAATATATATATATATATATATATTTAAAATATATTATATAATTAATAAATTTTTAAAAATAACTAGCTCTTCCTATCCTATATAAAAGCCAATTAGTTCACACAAACCTTAGTAAATTACTATTGTTGTTTAGTCATTAATGTTGTTTGCCTTTAAGGAGTCACATTGATACTAGTCTTTGGGTTTTTTTAATATATTTATATTTATAATTTTTTCTACTCAATTTAATAATAATAATAATAAATTTGTCCAACCCATGGGTTCAAATGTTCAATCAGACCCAACCCAACCCATATGGGTTGGGTTGGGTTGAATTTTTTTACCCACCATGGTGGGTTGGGTCAAAAAACCCCCCTTAACCCAACCCAACCCAACCTATGCACACCCCTAGTTTGGAGGGTTGAAGTATTAAGCGAGATATAGGCTTAGAGAGTTTTTATTCAATCATGTATTGCTATTCGTTTGGTGGATTATTTTAGGGGTGGTGCCAATGGAGAGGTTCTTCACTAGGGACTCTGATTTCCTCTTTGATAACACTTTTTGGTGTTATTTTCGGTGTGCATTTCTTCACTTCCTTTTATATTGCTTTATATTCATATATTTCCATTTGAATATGCATGCAATGGAAACTGGTTAGGCCCTATTTGGTTCAAAAAAGTGGTGTATTTACTTTTCATTTTCTCCTCTTTGTATTCAAATCTTGAAATTGAATATAGAAAAAATGACTCATTTTCACAATTGAGGATATTTGGTAAGTTGTTTTGAATTAAAATTTGGGTATAAAATACATTATACACGAGTTTGGTATTGTTTTCTATTTCAAAAAAAAAAAAAAAAAAAAACTTTTTTCACTTTCACAGTTACACGCACTCACAACAGATAGGTGAGGCCCTTTGCATTTTCACAATATTTACAAAATTGCCACTATATTTGTTTTCTATGAAAATGAAAATGCTAAAAAGGTGTTTTCATTTTTTGTATTCAAATCCAACAATATTTACATTACTTTTTTCAACTAACCAAATAGTCTCTTAATCACTTAAATTTGAAAATTAATTGTTAGCTTAGGGTAAAAGTGATTTAGCTGTAAAAGTGGTCATTTGGGATCTAAATATTTGCTAGGTGTTAGTATCAATCTTTCAAAATAGAACACTAAAGAGCTTGGCTAAGGTGTTGACTAGGGGTGTCCACTGATCAAGTTGGGTCAAGTTTGTGCCTGACCCGGGCCCAACCCGAATTGTTCGAGTGGGTGAAAATCAAAACCGAAACCGACTCATATTAATGGTCAAGTCATCAAGTTCAGGTCCATCGGTTTTCTGGTTGTGTCGTCGGTTTCGGGTTTTGTCGCCGGTGCCGAAATTTCACCGAATCCGCCGATATTTGGCCGGATACGTCGAATTTGGACTAGATCTCGACGAAATATCGCCGAATCTCACCAGATCTGGTGGATTTCAAGTAGATCTTCGTCGGAAAAGCAAAAATATCGCCAGTATTTGTCATTTTTTGTCTAAAAACCTTTGAATGTCGCCGGATGTTGTTGATGTGATGGTAGGGTTAGGTGGCTCGGGTTTTTGAGGAGGAAACCCGCCAACTGACCCAAAGGGTTCAGGTTCTGTGGGTGGCGACCCGCCGCCGACCGTCTGATTGGTCGGTTTGGGTGGTGGCCGGTCGGTTTCAGGCGAGTCCGGCGGGTTGGTCGGTTGATGAGGACCCGTGGACACCCCTAGTGTTGACAGTAAAATCATGTTGTTTATGGGATCAATGGGACAACAATTTATCCAAGCTCAGGCTTTAAATTTTCTGGATGTGGTCTAGATTGAAGTAAAATGCCAAATTGCCTACTTTTTAAATTTAAATAAAATATATTGACGAAGATCTACAACCTTACTTGAAAGACGCATAAGAGATTTGGAATTCAATCCCCCCGCCTACACTAAAAAATCGATTAGTATCTTAGTCTGATGATAAAGAGCTATCATCAGATTAGACACTATAGGTTGAAACTCTTTAAAAAAAATTATGGCATAAAGCAGATGCTCCTATGATGCTCATGGTCATGCGAACTGACACAAATCAAATATTTGCAAAATAAATTCAATTAATCAAGACAATCAAGGAGTTGCACACTTGCACTTACTTCTTTTGACAGTTTCTCAATTTCAGACACATGATGATCAATTGCATCCACTTTTTTTCCCCAAAGCCCAAGAAAACCGATCTATAAGAGAGAGCGCAGGCACAATTTGGGTTAAAGAAAGTGGTAAATTTGAACACTGATAAGGCGCATGCTACTAGAGACCTATCAGATTGCATTGAAGTACCTTCATGAAGGGCCTCTGAGAACTATTTCTAGTATATTTATTTTGGTAGTAAACAAGCCAGTTCCGCAATTTTTTCTTCTTCTCGAACAGTTTGTGAATCTTGTTTGCATCATATACCACCTGCATATAGCAGTCAATACAAAGTAAGTCGGAAAAGACAATCACAATAAGATAACTTAAGCGCATGCTAATAAACAATGATGATTGCTTTTAACTTATTTTGCTCAGGAACAACAGATCCCTAAAACAGTAAACTCACTAGCAACAATTCACGACCTCACACCAGCTACTCAAACAAATGAGTGCAAAGCATGCCAGCAGTTTATGGCTCCTTAACACATCAGAGTCCATGATATCATCAGTTTTCATTTTATATTTTATTTTTGCATTCTGTTTAGCAAGAACCAACCCGATGAGTAAGATAGTGATCCGGATGGTTGACTATGAAAAAATTCTCCACAAGCTCACTTGTAGATTCATCAGGGTCAGATGGAACGTTTCTGACAAGGACCTGCGAACAATTGAAAATTTCAGACAAGTTTATATCAGGGCGGGCATTAAAAAAAAATAAAAAATAAAAAAAAGGTCCTGTTACCATAACATAACATTAGAAATTATCAAAACAGTTTATCAAAAAAATTGTTTCTACAAGTTAGCCTTGAATGATACCTCAAGGCTCAAGCATTAATTTTAATACCCAAGGAAAGAAAAAATAAAATCAGAAGCCCCAAACAAGTTATTTTGATGTTTGGTAATTTAGTGGCTAAAGAGCAAGCGCCTAAGAGATTTACTATTTTTTGTTTAGTGTATGAAAAATCATTATCAAGATTAAAGATTTGCCAAAATATATTAAAGAAGCGATTTATCACAAACACTGCATGACCTCTTAAAATTAAAGAGTCACTAAAATCCTTTCGTATATTTGGATATCAGATTAGGGTATAGTTGCTAAGAGCCTTGTTTTGTTGTTGCCAACGAAGACACTGAGAGTTCAAATCCTTCTTCCCGTTATAACTATTGAATAATAAAAAGAATAAAATAAAATAAAATAAAAATTTAAGGCATCAGTTGAACACTTGAACTTGAACTGCACTATCTTTAATATTAAGAAATAGAAGAGTCACTAGTGAACTTAAAATAAATCAAGCATCTGCTCTTATTTGAATCAAAGTCAAATACTGCAAAGAATAGGTCATAGTTCATCATATTTCTCATAATTAAAAATTAAAGATAATCTGAACTAATTTACAAGACAGAGATATGATCTCACGGTGAATTGATCTGGACGGCGTTTTTCTGATGCAAGAAACTTCAACCGCATTAAGGCAACTGTCTCATACTCCTTCCACAACACATAGCATGTCCAAAAGGTAAAGGCATAAGCCATCACTATATGACCCCAAAACCTGTGATCCAGGAGGTTATGAAGCCAATTAAAGCAAAACATGAAGAATCCATCAGGAACGAAATGCAAGCAAAAGATTTCTGGACGAGTCAATTGACGATAACCCCAATAAAATGGATGCTATAAGAGTACAACTAAAAGCAGAATAAGCAGATACAGTAAAACGTCAGAAGTACCCTTGATATAACTTGGTAAATGAGCCAGAACCACAGAACAATTACAACAGATAGGCAAAGTTCTGAATGGTTCATTCGCATCAAGAAATGACATGGCAAAGGGAATTGTGAAGGAAAAACTGTTTCAATTCAAACCTTTTTGATCCAACTGGGATATTTGCAATAGAGAGCTTATCGATGCTAGAAGTTCTGAGGATAATTTTGCCTTCATGCTCTAAAGTGCTGTTTTTCCAGTTAAGTGGCACTAAGATAGCCCATGCAAGGAAGGCTATAGGAACAAAAATCTTAAGCCTGCATGAATAATTATAGAGAAATCAGCCCAAGTTAATACTATATTATATACTACATTTTCACAAATACATCATCCTAAGACAATTGACTTTGATTGCTGCATAGTGCATACCCCATCCAGTAAATCCGCAAGTAAACAGCAGAATCCAGTCCTGCATGCTTAATGAGTTCAGGTTCCGGCATTTTCAGTGCTTCTGGAATCCAATTCACAAACGTGCTTACAAATGTTCTGGACGTTGTTGGATCTGTTCCTAATTTCCTAAGATACCACTTTGAGAAGTACACTCTATCATTGAGAGGTTGAAGCCTTAAAATGGCGAATGCCAAAAGGAAAATGAATGCGCCAAGAATGCTGAAACCTGCTGCAACTCCAATATCTCCAATTGTAGCCATTTATATATCTAAATATGAGTATTTCCCTAAGCAAGAATGTATAAACGAGGAGTAATATCAACCCAAATGAAATTTTGTGAAACCAAGCTAGAAGTAAGTTTTAAGCAGATTACAACAAACTACATTGGTGAGTGGTGACCAATTTCTCTCTCTCTCTAATGGAGGAAATTTCCACTCTAACCCAAGACAATAGGCGTGGCTGTGATGGAACAAGATCTTCTAGAGTTCGATACTCTACCACGTAGAGTTCCTTTAATTTTAACTCTTTATTTTATAATAAATGATCTAGATAATGTCATGTTAGCAATTAATCTACTAAGAGTCCGTTTGGTTGGAGGAGTGGAAAAGTAGAAGGATGAAAAATTGTGAGAGGATGGAAAATATTTAGTTTTTCTTTGTGTGTATTTGGTTGGAGGGATGAAAAAGTAGGAAGATGGAAAACTCTTTTGTTTGGTTGAAAAGAAAAGTGGGAGGATAAAAAAAGTAGTTTATATAAATGGACTATTATACCCTTGGTACATAATAAGTAAGAAATAGATTTATTTATACTCATTAAATAATATAAAATTTACCAACAATTATATTTTTCAATAAGAAGTACTACGTCTACAACATTTTTCGCAATACTTTCACAACAAAATTTATGTGAAAAGTTGTTACTAGTTCTAATTTGAACCCACCACTGAAATTATTTTTTTATTCACTAATATTAACTAATAATAATCTGTTACTTAAAATTTATTATGAAAATATTATAATAACATTTCTCAATTAAGATTTTTTATTTTTTATATTATTTCTCTTTTCTCTATTTTCATTTCATCTATACGTTTTTGTTTTTTTGTTTTTTTTTTTTCTATGCTATCTCCTCCACACATGTTGTTATCTCTATCCCCACCCCTTCTTTTTCTTTTTCTCCACACACGTTCCAGCAAATCATCCAGCACTCTCATTCTCTCTTTCTTAGTGTTTATTGGACCCCAAATATCATAATGAACTAAATGAAAAGGACTACTAACATGACTCTCACGCCTAGAGGCAAAAGGCACCCTATGGTGTTTACCTAACTGACATGCTTCACATTGTAAAGACTCAATTTGACGACATGACGGAACTAATGACTTCAAATTCTTGAGAGATGGATGACCAAGGCAACAATGATGCTGAAGAGGTGAGATAGACAAATGAGAAGCCACAAAACGGGAAGAACCACATCGATCCAGGTGATAAAGTCCACTGGCTTCCTGCCCTTTACCAATAATCTTCCTCGTCTTGAGATCCTGAAAGATACAATGAATGGATAAAAAAATGGCAGCAAAATTCAAAATTTTAGTAAGCTTACTAATTAACAAAAAGTTAAAAGGAAAATCAGGAATATATAAGACAAAAGAGAAAGAAAGATTAGGACTAAAATCGGTAGTGCCCAAACCAGAAACTGTAGCGGCTAAGCCATTTGCCAATGTAACATTGGGAAGACTACTAGATTGCTTAAGGTCATAGAGTAAACCTGAGGTACCTGTCATATGATCAGTAGCACCTGAGTCAATGACCCAAGGGTACTGAGTGGCAAGACAAGCAACGAAAGTATCTTGTTGAGCCAAAGTAGCAGTAGAATCAGACCCAACAAAGTTGGAATGCATAGACAAGAGGCGATTGTACTCTTCCTCAGAAATAGAGACTACTCTAGATGTTGGTGGAAGTGACTGTGAAGGCAGTTCTTGAACTTGAAAACTAGCTTGGTGAGTCGAGGGTTTACCATACAACTCCCAACAAAAGTCTACTGTATGATTCTCACCATGACAATAAGTGCACTTACGAAGACCATGTCCTCTATCACAACCCCCTTGTTCACTACCATGACCCCCTTGTTCACAACCTCCACGGCCTTGGCCCCCACGACCTTGACCTCCACGACTACCTCTATTACTCCCCATATAAGTGGTAAAGGCAGATTTATCACTAGAAGGTAATGCATCAGTATTGGAGGAAGAGAAAGGGGCAGTACTCGAATTAGATAATGTGGCCTGTCGAAGTCTACCAAAAACTTCACTCAATGAAGGGAGGTATGGACTAGCTAAAATTTGTGATTTTACTGAATTTAAACTTTTAGGCAATCTAGAGAGGAAGCGAGCAACATGCATAAAATCTCGTTGTTTCTTCTTAACTTTAACATTAGAGGAGATGGGCTAATAAATTGAGTTCTTCACATACACTCTTAAACTTGTTATAATAGCCCTCCAAAGACAAATCACTCAAACTCAAGGAGAAATAATTTTGATGAAGATCATAAATCCGCTTGAAATTGTTAACACTAGTGTAAAGTTCCTTGGCTTGTTCCCAAACAAGTTTAGCAGTTGGTAAGAAAACCAAACTACAATTGATCTTAGACTCCATGCTATTCCATAAACAACTCCTAATTTGTGCATCTTTGGCTCTCCAATTAGCAAATTTAGGGTCTATAGGTACAGGAGGTTCTTTAATCATGCAATCAAACTTCTTTTTACCAAGAAGAAAGACTTCAACTGCCTATGCCCATTGAGCATAATTACTTCCATTTAGACGAATGGAGGTAATTGATAACATATCAGGAGATAAGAAATAATTAGGGAGCTGAGCATTGTCTTTGGACTCCATAATAGCAATCTGAAGAACAAACTAACATTAAAGAAATATGCTGGACTAAATTAAAACAAACTCCAACCAGCAACCAATGTACTTCAACCAATCAGCAACTCCAACAGCAACTTATCTATCAAAGAATCAATACCAAACTATTCCAAAAACAAGGCAGCAACAAATCCATACCAACACCAAAAAAAAAATTCCCAACCACCACTAAACATCAATCAACAAAGTCTAGTCCAACAAATCAACCTAAGGTTGCCTGAACAGATAATCAGAGAACGTATTAAAGAAAAGATGAAAGTCAGACCATGGTTGAAACCCTCAGTTGAAAAACTCCGGCAGCGGCGCTAGGGTGCAGGAACGGTGGCGCGAGGACCGGTGAGTGGGCTAGGATGGGTTGCCGGAGGAGGGCAAGTAAAACCCTGCCTCTCTCGCGGTCAGGCGATGTCGATCTAGTGTCGCGAGACCCGAGAGAGGGTCACCGATGCTGGACAACTCCTTCAGCCACTAAATCGAGATCATCGGAGGTCTCTGTTAGGGTTGTCGGAGCTAATGAGGTGCTGTTATGATTGCCAGCGACAATAGTATCGGTGGGTGGTGGTCGATGGATTAACGACAGCAGTGGGTTGGTGGCTTTGATACCATATTGTTTACGGTAAAGGTGTTTAGGGTTTGATAAGTCAACCCTAACACATAAAATATTATTTATGTATCAAGTACATGATATTACTGTTTTGCCCCTATTACTCATAGCAGTTATATATATATTTATTTATTTATTTATTTATATCAAATAACTTATACTTCAAATCACTTAATTTTAAATCCTTAAAATTTGGATTCGTCACTTTAATCTTTACAAAATTTCAATTGTTATTATTAAACAATTAGAACTTGGATTCAATTGAATCTAGTCGGCTTCCATCCAAATCCTACATTGTCTGACTTATGTGAGAGTGTGTGTGCATAATGGGAGTCCTTACAATAAGAGGCAATTTCACCTCCCTCACACTTCCCTTAAAAAAAAATTATGGGATAAAGTTTCTCTTAAAACTAGTGACATATGTCCTTCCAACTTGACCAAAGTAAACCCCACAATCCCACACCACTAATGGCTAAGTTCGGTTTTATTAAAAAAGAATAAAATTTTAAACCATGGGTAATGTGTGGTTTAGTAGTTTACATATGTAACCATTTTAAAGTGGTTAGCGAAAAAAACCCACCACCAAAGCCGGCCACCGATTCAACTCCACAACCGAAACCCACCACCGAAACGCCACCACTAAAACCCAGCAACCACCGATTCGATCCAACCAAAACTTAGTCAGATGAGAAGAGATAGATGAGCGAAACATGCTGTGAATAGAGAAAGAGGAATGGGAAATGTAGAAGAGAGATATAGAGGGAGAGAAGGAGAACTGTGAATAGAGAAAGAGGAATGGGAAACACCTCCTGGAACGTTCTTTCATGTTCTTCCAAAAAAAAGGAAAAAAAATTAATTTAACTAATTTCTTTTCTTTTTTTTAAAAAATAATTAGGTTAGAAATTTTTATATTATTTTTATTTGATGTGGCTTTTTTCAAAAATTAAATTGCTGACGTGGCATTTTTTAATATTATTTTTATCTGACGTGGCTTTTTTAATATTATTTTAATAGACACGTCAGCATTTACTGTTGGACCGTTTGCCACGTAGGATATTTCTATTAAATGAGTAACAGCAGGGACCAAAACGGGAAACGTTTTTCAAGATAGGGACTAAAAGCGGTAAAAATAATATGTAGGGACTAAAATGAAAATCGCCTGAAAATGTAAGAACCAAAATGTGCTTTTCGCCATTTATATTTTATACCCTTTTATCCTTTAGGCATTAATATGTTCAATGTGCTTTAAAATTTATTGAACTACATACTCTCCCAGCCTTTACTGCTAGTGTAGTTGAAATTCATCCTAATAATTCATCATGAGTCAAATCTATAGAATTGATAATTTTATTACCCCAGAGGTTGTCCTGAGGGTTACAGTTTACTTAATAGGTGACATACTGACATGCAAGCTTGTAGTGCAAATGAGCAAATTATACCTGACAGTGTTAATTTGCACAAGAACATCCAAAGATTGCAGACTCTCTAGTGGGCAAGAAACAGGACGGGACCTCATATTGCAAACATATCAAGTGCATGATGCGTTTGTCCTCTCAATTGTACCATGGATTCTTTCTTTTCTTTTATTTTCTTTTTATTCGAGTTACAAGTAGAGGAAAGGGAATTTGAACATTGGTTGTCCTCGTGAAATAGACCAAACAATGCATATGAGCCACAAGACTTTTGAAATTGAACCAAGGATTCTTCTTAATAAATTCTTAAATTAATATATAAAAATAATAATGATAACAGATTCTCACAATGAAAAACATGAAAAAGCCAAGATCGTGTAGCAAAACGAAGCTAACTGAACCAAAAAGACTAATATGAAATAAGTGTTGTTGGACCATACATGCATAAAAAAAGGTCATAGTCAGTGCACTTAAGTGTTGTAGGACCATACATGCATGAATTCTAATATTAATAAATTATGCAGTTAATTAGCCAATGGATTTTGGAATCAGGGACGGAGCTATTGTTGAACGGGCAGTGACCCCAGATTTTTTTAAAAACTTTTTAGTATATATATAATATATTACTTTTAGCCATTTGTTTCAATAAAATTACACTTTGTCCCTTAACAACATTGTTAATATTTTTAAAATTATAAAAAAATATTAGCCCAACAACAAAACTTAAGTCCAAATAACACCCCAAAAACAAACACGCGCAAGACACCAAAAAAATAAAAAATAAAAGAAAACCTAACTTACTAAGACTAAGTGAGACCTTAGACCTAGGAGGGGTTGGGCAGCAGCACAGCAGACAGCAGTGTAGCAGAAGCAGACCAGCACCACACTAGACGCCACCACCAGTCCACTGTAGCACTGCCCAGTTTTTGGTAATTATATTTAGAGGCCTTTTGGAAACCGCTTATTTTGCTAAATTTAAAAATTTTTTGTTGAAAATATATAAAAAATAAAGCTAAAAGCTAACTTTTGAAGCAATGAGACTCACTGTAAGAACAAAAATATGCTAAAAAGTAAAATAAGCTAATTTTTTCTTAAATCACAAACGCAACCCTAATCTCTTTTTTTTTTTTTTGGGATGAGAATATGTTATCCCTCTCATATCTAAATCACTAGTGCTTGGTTGATTAACTTAGATTTGATAATGAGTTGAGAAGAAAATTGAAAGAGAGGCAGAGATGAGAGAGCTTCACACAGTCCACAGTCCACATCCGACAATAAAAGAGAGAGAGAGAGGCAGACTCCATCTTTCTCTCTCTCTCTTTAATAAAACTAATAGGATTTTTTTTTTCAAATAATGGTGAGTCTTGTGACTAAAATTGTAACACATAACCCATGGCCATGTGCTGTTCTGTCACTTTCGTGCATTTGATAGTGTTTTTGCAAGATGCCACGGCGTGACTGAGAAAGAGAGAGGAAGAAGGAAGAAAGAAAAAAGAAGAAAGAAGAAAAAGAAAAAAGAGAAGCCGGAGAGAGAGAGAGAAATAGAAACGGTTATTTTAATGAGAGAAGAGAGAGGGTGTAATAAAAAAATCTTTTTTTTTTTACCTTTGAGCTACAGTGCACATCTAAAGATAGATGTGCACTGTAGCTGAGGAGCTAAATCTTTTAGATTTAGCTCCACTGCTGCATGATGGTTTTTAGTGATTGAGAGCTAAAAATATACCAATATAGCTTTTTAGCACCACTGCTGTGAGTGCTCTTAGTACTCTATAGAGTCTATAGTACTTTGTTTCTTAAAAAAAAAAAAAAAAAGAGTCTATAGTACTTTATTCAATACATTTGATAGTGTTTTTGTCTGTTAGTGTCTTTCAAAAAATTAAAGAGATTTTTTTTTGGGTAAATAATTAAAGAGATTATTTTGCAACTTTGAAATTTATTGGTTAGTTATTGGTTAGTTTTTGTCTGTTGAATGTAATGATATTATTCATTGAAATGGACATTATTGTAACAATTAGTACGGATTCAATCATAGATAATTTTGAAAATTTAAAAAAAAAAGGGCGAGCTCCATTTTCATAAATAATTACTTTGTAATATATTAAAAACAATAATTTTGTGTATTTGTCTTTGTTGATGGTTTACTAATACTAAATGAATGCTTATTTGGAGTTTCTCTCTCTCACACACACACACATATATATATATATACATATATATATATTTTATACTTCTGCCTCTCCTAACTCCAAATTCTGGCTCCGTTCCTATTTGGAATGGTTAGTAAAGAGGTCGAATGAGGTGGGGATGAGTATCTGGATCTAAATTCAGTAAATCATGAATTCTTTTATTACAAAACAGGGGCCTTAGCCAAGAAAATCTATATTGTTTACATTTACAAATTAAAGCACTCCACAATTTCCTTTCTTATCCTACACATTGAATTAGTAAATCGTAATGAATAAACTAAAAACAAGAAGCAAAAAGTTATATCCATGATGGCAGTGAGCAGGGTAAGAGAACAAACAAAACCAGTGCTCACCTTCTGAGAATGTTTCAGCTGCTACTAGAAGTGCAAGATTTTACATCTGTAAACATGCATAGAGATACCGCATCAATCTACTTGCATGCGAATGCCATCCGGTTTGTCTCTCTGGTCTGAGTCATCTTCATCCTCAAAACTGGGGGTAGAAGCATTTGATCTCATTATGTGTTTGCATGTCCTGAACAACAAATCCGTGGAGGCATCAGGTTTAATTTTAAAGGTGGAGAAAGCCAAAAGAAAAAGTTGTAATGGAAAGAGCAACAAGATGAAAGATAACAAACAAACACAAAATGTCAATGAAAAGAGAAAAGAATACACAAGTTCCATAAAAATTTCCATTAAAATTAAAGTTATATAAAGGCAGATGTTTGTAGGATAGGATCTTCACGTGACCAAATCTACTAGCAGCTAAGTACAAATATATTGAGTAATAAACTTCTTTCAAGGATTTGGTGTGGGATTGCATTTGATGTGTTCTTCGATAGATGGAACATGAAGTGAAACTGAGAAAAATATCACGTAAATATTAAATGAAAGCAAAGGCAACACAGCAGCAGTAACATAACTTTCTCATATATGGCAGCTGTTATTGATCTAGACACCTGCTACCATTACATTTTATGTGATACCTATTGATTTTTATAATTATCCAATCAAATTTAGAGTATATTCCACATATACTAATTACTAATACAAAACAACAAAACCCTCATCCCAAAACTTTAAAGGGTCAGTTATGGATTCTCAACATGCATGCATTCTCCACAATTATCTATCCAAAATCGTTCTCTTTGTTACCTCTTTAAAGAAAAAGATTATAACTGAAATTCAGTTATGAACAGCAGTCAGCAATTTAAACTCTATATGTGGACTCCCATCTCTCAGATTTTTTAAATCAGTACTTTGTGAAGTGAAGATACTGAAGTATGAGAACAGTACATGTCAAGGGCCTCTGACTTTCTCTTGATTTCGTTTGACCATAATATTGGATCAGCATTTTTAGGCAAAGAATTCTGATGTTGGAGTTTCTCTTGCAACCATTGTTCTGCTTTATTGCATTCATCAATGACCTGCAAAATAAAATAATCAAATAGTGAACTGTGAAGCTAGTCACAAAGACTGTTTCACCACCAACGAAGTAATGGACAAGGATCATACCACATCTCTCTCACTGGCAGGATGTGATTCTACAACCATCCGATAATTTGTGATGCAATCTAATAGATCCTTACTAGCTCGGGCTCGTGCCTCTTCCTCTTTATATCGGTTTTCAATGGGATCAACCAGCTGTTACAACCCAAAAGTATCATTTAAGGGGAAAAATATTCATAAAAATTGTAGAAAAATTATAAATTATTTATCACCTTTTTAAGATACTCCAGCTTTTCAGTATAAGCATCTACAGATTCATCAAATCCATCCTCATAAAGCCACTCTTCTGTCTGTTGAAGATTATAGGATATCCCTTCCCTCTCCGACTCGGTGGAAAAGCCACAGTAGGTATGTAATATCTATTCACATAATTGTGTTATTCTAACATCTGGAACAATCAAGTCTAATAAAACAGTCCAAATACCTAAATTCAATTCAGTTATAATTTAAGATTCACATATGAAAATTTCGATATGGGCCAAGACAATGCTGGACTTGACATGAAAAAAATTTACCAGGACATCATGACAGAATGACAGGATACAGATATGGGGACCCTGTTCAAGTCACATCCACTTAGTTGAAACTTCTTAAGGTCACCAATGATTCAAATTCAGAGATTCAATCATCAGTCAAATATACGAGGAAAATTCATAAGTAAATTTTCATTTCAAATCCTGTAAAATACATATTTTTGAAAAAATCATAAATAAACATTAAGAGCTAGAATTTTCATGAACACAGATTGCAAGTTTTTGGTCTTAGTTTCCATCAAAATCATAGGGTAAAAGAAATTTCAAATGCAGCCATTAAAGAGCATTAACAAATGTTTCAGGTGAAAAAGGGAAATAAGAAAAGGCATATTTTTACAAGGGGGAAAGTTGTAAGGTTCATACTTCAAATGTGATTAAGACTTGAAATAAGTAAGGCTCAAAGGAACAGGCCCAGAAAAAAAAAAAAAAAAAAAAAAAAAAGCACTGCCTACAAGGGAAAGTCTAAAGGTGCACACCACATTGACCTTTTGATACACTCTTTTTTTTATACAAGTACTTTTTTATAAACTCATAACATCAAGGAATTGAATAAAGTATGCCATATGAGAACATCAGCTCTGTTCCTATACACAACTACAAGAAGTTTATAGCATATTCTACAAAGGCTTTGCTAAGGTGAAATAGGTATGATTCAAATTTTTCAGCAGGCTCCCCTAGCCTGAGAAGGGGGCTTTAGATTTGGGATTATAACTCAACCATTCATTCTGAAATTTGATGTTATACCTTATCACGCATCTCGTAGACATAAGACTCCAATGCATTTTTCATTTCTTTTGCATGCTCCATCTTTAAGTCTTGTTGCACCAGCTGATGTTCTATCTTTTCAGCTTCTGAGAGCTCTGCTTTTGCTATTCCACCAAAGACACCCTCACTAACAGGAATATCCAGCCTTTTGACAAACTTGCTTTTTCTTAGTCCATCGCCCTTCACAAGGAAATTCAATTTCTAAACTTCCAACTTATCACACATAAATACAAAAGAATGTAATCGGTTCAATACTATATAGCATATACATGACAATCTGGCCTGCTATATAAGATAAAGGTTTTTGAAGGTGAGGAGAACTGCTGATGAAAGCAAGCATACTTTTTAATTTTCCAGAGAATGTTGGAATGCAGTAAATTAATAATGCGAATGCATCTAGAACTAAGAAATGCATACATAAATGGTTATCCAACTGAACTACTTACAGAAGATACGGATGAAGGTTTCATCCGTTTAAGATTACTATCTTCAGCACTATTTGGGACAGCAGAAGACCCATGATTGGCTTCAGCCTCCATCTTTGTTGAAGTCAAATGATCATCACTCTTTGCAAGGGAATCATCATCTACATTATCTTCTAATAGCTGATTCAGTAGAAATCACTTACAAGAAATTAGAATAATCTTACACAAAAGTCTCAGGCTCAATATGTTCAGTATACCAATTGATAGAATTGTACACTTACTGAGGCTGATACTACAGTAACAATTCCATGAATGTTTAGCTGCACTCTAACTTTAACTTTTGTTGCTTCCATGTTAGAAACTTGGAAAGGGCCAATCTGGAGAAATGGAAAATCATAAATCAAGCCTAAATAAACCAATGAACAAAACTAAATAGTCAAACAGCTTGGAGATTGGGAAATCTAGGGTTCAATATCCCCTATGCTGAAGAAAGGGGCCCAAAAGACATTGGCTATATACAAAAGAGACTGAAATATAAGTATCTCGCTTAAAAAATAAAAAATAAAAATTTAAGCAAGAAAGGAAGAAAGAATAATTACATATTTAGAAACAAAAACAAATTTGACCCATCTGTCACACCATCCTCAATTTTGGATATAATCATGCAATATAGATTACATTAAGACCCACTCCTACCCCCAAATAGGCCATTGCTAAGTTCTAACAGGGATTAAATTAAATAAGATTGTAAGTTTCAGGATTCATGCTAATAACCTACCAATGCATCCTGCTCTTCTATTCTTTGGAATACTATGTAAAATGCGAGTAACAAAATATTCTAATAAGTTTTTGTCACTGATTAATGCAAAGTTTATAATGTTGAAACATTCTTACCAAGGCTTACTATAGGGAAAGGGTGAAAACAGACAGAAGGAAAAATAGATAAAGATCACCCTGAGAAGTGTTCTACTTCTACATTACACAATGTTTGGATTAGGGAAGAGGAGAGGAGAGTAGAGAGGAATGGAGGTGGGGATTTAATTCTCCCTTGCTTGGGTGTTTTTTAAAAGGGGAGGAGAAAGGATTTGAGAGGGTTTGGAGGGGTTTTTTTTTTTTTTTTTTTTTTAATTTCTTCCAATTTGGGGGAATTTGGAGGGGAAGGGATTCAAATTCATTGAATTTTTGTGTACTTCCTATTTTTCCCTTAACATTTTTTATGTATAGAGCTTAATAAATCAAGGATATAATTGCCAATTTCTTTATACATTATCATTTACTCTCCTTCCAGCCCTACAGCCAAACAAAGGGAGGGGCATCTACTCCCCTTTCTACTCCTCTCCTCTCTTCTACCTCCCCCGTCTTATCCTATCCTCCTCTCCCTCCCAACTTCCAAACATAGTGTTACAATTGCCAAGCACCCAAAAGGTGATTATGTCTAGTGGTCCAATTTTTAAATTTCAACCACAAACATTGAAATTCACACTCACTAAAGAAGTTGAAATTATGTGAATTTGTATATTGTCTAAACCACTTGCATGCATGATTTAGACTTAATATAATTTTGACATGTCTCAAAATTTACATACACAATGAAAAAATCATGTTCAAGAGGAAGTTGTACCATAAAACTGCTGATTTTAGGTGATACACCAGAAGGTAATTCATTTAGATCAGCATAATAAGCTTCCATATGGAACGTATCAGTTCTATGCAAACGAAGAATCTTAACACTTGGAAATGGTCGGTGTTTCTGCAAAAGAGCACTATTCGACAAAGTGCAAATTGGACCTTCTTTTGTTGAGAATCCTATGGAGAAAGGAAATGCATCTTGAACCTGCAAATAGTAAATCTTTTTAACATCATAATCTTAAATAGGAACAAAACTTACATAAACATAAAAGTGCAGGCATCTCTACTTATATTCTGGTCTACAAAAATTGCAGGCATCTCTACTTATATTCTGGTGTAAAAGTGCAAGCATCTCTACATATATTCTGGTCGTGTGCACATATCTGTGCCTAAAGAAAAGCAAATTGAAGACAACTTAAAACTTATGATGATCCATGTTTGTTTCAAATATAACTCATTTTTACCATGGTTATTAATGAAATCAAATAGCAAAAAAAGAAGATACAGAGGATGCCACTGCATAGTTCTGTATCCATATCTCCACTCCCAGGACCCCACTTTGGTAGGCCAACACTTGGTAATGATCTTTAAAAAAGCTCATGCCCTCTCTCATTACAGTTATAAATAAATAAATAAAATAGAAATATAAAATACAAAAAGATTGTCCCTGAGGGGCTATAGGACAATCTTCCAAGAAAAACATATTAATAAAGGGTAAACATTACACTATTAAGCAACATGGACACGGGAACGGGTACGACACAGTGACACAACATTTTTTGAAAAAATAGGACATGGGTACGGTGGGACACATCTATTAAATCATTATTAAATTTTTTTTTTCTATATATTTTCAAGCATTTATTTTTCATATAATGTTAAACATATATCAATTTAAAAGCAATAATGGATAATAAAGTGAATTCATGACTAATAAAGGATGTTTAGAAATTAGAATACAAACCAAATATAAGAATATTTATTATTTTTCAAATGCACTGTTACTACTAGAGCATGAATGCTCTCTTTGTTTTGTGAAATGGTATTCGATTCCTCTTGTTCTCATGTCCCGCATTTTTATTTTTATTTTTATTTTTAAAAAGGACACGGCTGGGACATGCATGGAGATGTGTCCCAAGCGTGTCACGTCTCCATGCTTCATAGACATTACAAGGACATTATGGCCAACAACTACTGCATAGCAGTTCTAATTTTGAAGTACTATCTTTTCAATATTAACTAGGAATGACACCCTTGGAAAATAAACAAAGAATACAAGGGGACAAACATCTGATAACATAATTGATATAAAAATCAAGTAATGAATAATAGTAGAAATCATTTTATATTCATAGAAACACTGGAAACTTTGCATTTGTGGATAGATAAAGACAAACCTCATATTCTCTGACCCGGTATATTGGGCTAAGCATTGCACACTGAAGAGCACAACCACGAGCCACACACTCACTTGCATTGATTGTCCGGCTTGGTTCTCTGTTAAATAGAGAAGTTAAAATCCTAGTAATAGCTGGTATCCGAGACCCTGAGCCTACAAGCTCCACTGAGTGGATCTTCTCTACAGTCAAACCAGAGTCAAGCAAAGCCGTATGACAAGGAACACTAATTCTCTCCAACAAGTTTAATGACAATTTCTCAAATTCGTCCCTTTTAATAAAACCTTTAACATCCTTCTCATCCATCAAGCACTCTATATTTAGTGGCGCCTCTGCATTTGCACTCAGAACCTTCTTTAGTTTCTCACAAGATGCCCTCAACCTAATAGACGCTTTGGCATTTGCATAGACATCAATATCATACTGCTCCTTGAACTGTGCTGCAAAATAACTGAACAGAACCTCATCAAAGTCTCTCCCTCCCAGGTTCCAGTCAAAAGCATGGGAAATTATTTTCATTTGTCCACTCTCAAACGATGCTACACAAACTTGCGTGTCGCAATGACCAACGTCGACAAACACAACATAAGTTGGGCCTGCAACAGAGAAATCATTCTTGTAAATACCATAGCCAAGTGCTGTAGCAGTACAGTCATGCATTAATCTCAGCGGCCTCAGTCCAGCAATTGTTGCTGCATCCAAATAAGCACGCCTCTGCAAATCCGTGAAGTAAGAAGGAATCCCAATCACACAATCCACAACATTCAATTCAAGATCCTTCTCAGCTATTTGCTTCAAATGAGAAAACAGCATCCCCAGAATCTGAACCGGAGAGAAGGTACGCATCTCACCCAAATATTCTAAACGAATTAAAACACCGCCATCCAGACCTTCCAAACATTCAAAAGGGAACAACCTAAGGTCATTCTCAATATCCGGCTCCCTAAATCTCCTACCAATCAACCTCTTCACTTGAGATATCGTGGACCTAGGGTTCATCGTCGCACTAGCAGCCCCAACGGAGCCCATGAACCGCTGCTTCTCGCCAAACGACACCACAGCCGGTGTTTCCCTCTTCGACTCATCATTCAGCAAAACATCAATCCCGCGATGCTTTGCAACCCCAATTACACAGTTCTCATTTCCAATATCAAACCCCACCACACTCATTTTTTTCAACTAATACAAAACCTTAAACCTCACAAAACCTTTCTTTTGATCACTATAATTGAAGAATTGGCCTCAACAGCACCACATTATATCCATCATATCCAAATTGAATCCAACAAAATTCAGTCAAACCTACCACAAAATCATCAAATTCACCAAGCTTAAATTCATGAATAATTAAACCAAACTCAATCAACTAAAACTAACAGTAAAATTTATCAATTATAAACTAATAATCAGCTACGGAGAAATTCATATAAGCCTAAAAAAATCACACTCAAAAGCAGCTCAATAATCAAACAAGAAGCAATAAATTTCAAACAGCAAGCAACATTTCCGTTTGGTTGCTGACAGGGCCGGCCCTTCCCTTAGGCGAGTTAGGCCATTGCCTATGGCCCCCAAGTGGAAGGGGGCCCCAAAATTTTAGAAAAGAACCCGGTAGTAGAAAATTTAGTTTCAAATGAATTGGCACATCGAGATTAACCACAAAACAATCACAAATAAAAACAAATAAATCCACTCAAAACCCTAAAAATTTTACTTTTCTCTCTAGTCTCCAGTCTCCAGTCTCCAGTCTCCACTGTTCAGTCTGTTCTCATCTGCTGAACAGACAACAGATCAAGGCTCAAGCAAGGCAGCAAGCTTGAAGCTCCTCCGCCTGGACGGCTGGTCCAGATGGACCGCCTCAGCCTCTCTCTGATTCTCTGCTCTCCGCCTCTCTCAAGTCTCAACTGCTCACCTCACCCCAGGAATCAGGTATAAAATTATAAATATTTGGGCACAGGGCACTCCATTTTATTTGTTAACAACTTAAGATAACTTTCTTTATTTGGGCCCTCCCTGGCTGCCTGGACCCTCCCTGGACTGGGCGTTAAGTTTGGGCCTTCAAGTTTTTTTTTTTTTTTTTTTTTAAAGCTTACATTTTTTTTTTAATAGAAAATATGCACCTGGATATGAAAAACTTAAAAAAAAAAAATTAATTAATTGAGTCTCAAAAATGATTAATGGATAAATTTGTTATATATAACATATAATTTAAATGAAAATATCACAAATGAGCAAAAAATTCACCAAAATAATTTAGAAGAAAATGATGTTCAATTTTGCAATACAACAAATCTTGATAATGAATTTCAAAATAATTTAGAAGAAAATGAAAATAATAATGAAAAATATAATATAAAAATATAAATAAACATTAATTTAATTAATATGTAAGTATAAAAAAGACTCCATTTTTAGTTCTCACCTTAGGCTCCAAAATGTCTAGGGCCACCTCTGTTTCCCTCTCATCCTCTCTCTGCCTCAACCCACGTCATACTCTACTCCATGGCTGACCACCAAGCTCTCCTTCTAAACCTCCATGGCCGGAGCTTTTCAAACTCATCACCTCCAACCACGCACCACTGCCGAAACCCAGCCAAAATCAAATCACGACCACCACCACGGCCAAAACCCAGCCAAAATCAAATCGCAACAAAAACCCAGAAGCCTACCAAATCACAAATCAAATCACACCCACCGAAATCAAAGCACAAAACCCACAAAACAACCAAAATCACAAAATGAAAACACTGAAAGTGAATCCACCGTTAAAAAAATATATATTGGTTTTGTTATTATATTTTAGAAAAATAATCATCTTGTTGAACTAATTTTAGATTCAAATTAATCAAACACATACCACAAGCAAGAATGATAGACTGAAAGCAAAGCAAAAAAAATGGTATTTCCCAGAAAAGTGTTTTCAGAAAATAGAAAGGGTAAGCAAAATATAAAAACTATTTGCTTCATAATCTTAAATAAATAAATAAATAACAAAAAATCACACACCATAATCTGGTGAAGCCTCGTGAGCCACAATTTCACCTAAGAGGATCGTCTGAGTTGAGAGGAAGAGATTTTCATAGTCTTTGGCTCAGCAGCACAATCTTCAATTTCCTTTCTTGGCGTGGCTTTTGCTCGCTCCGCTCCTGTCAGCCTAGGAAACGTATAAAGAGAAATAAAAGGAAGAAGAACAAAGCACCGCGTAAAAAAGAATAAAAGAAAAATGGTGAGAGAAGAAAGACGGACTGAGATCAGGTGCACTGTCATAGGTATTTTTTTACATTTTTTACTCTTTCTTTTTAACTTTTTAACTTTCCTTTAATATATTTTATTTAATACACATACACATACACATACATAAGCACACATACACATACACATACATAAGCACGCATAAACACATACACATACACATAAATATACATAAATATAAGCATGCATAAATACATACACATACATATACATAAGCACACATACACATACATAAGCACACATACACACATACACACATACATAAATATACACATATACATACACATACAAATACACATAAACATACATATACATACACATAAATATACATATACATAAACATAAACACACATATACATAAACACGTATACACTCACATAAACGTAAACATAAACACAAATAAACTTAAATATAAACATAAACACACATAAAGGCTCGATTTAGCACACCAAAGTAACTAACGAAATTGTTTGAGAATTGGTGTTAGTTTGCAATTTTTTCCAATCTATATGAGGGTTTAATTTTTCTCAGTCTGTATGTGTGTTTATGCCTATGTATGTTTATATTTATGTGTGTGTGTTTATGTGTATGTGTGTTTATATTTTTTAGTTAGCTTTGTTAACAAAAGATAAAGAAGACAACGGTGTCGTTTCTACAAGTCCTCCTTTCAGAGACAAGACCAACGACGCTGTTCAACAAGTCACACGCGACAATACTTAAAAACCAAAATTTCACACATGTGTTAATTACTCAAACGGTGTCGTCTTTGTAATAGTAGTTGGAGTCTTAGACGGTTGGTTACAACTGAGTTTAACAGATGCGGGAAGTGTAATCCATGTGTTTGTAATTTGGTATGAGTGGGTTGTATTATATAAACAGAGTTGTACACAGAAAGTATTTAATCAAGAAGTTTTATTCAGTTTTCATATAGAAATATCTCTTCCTTTCTCTCTTTTCTCACATATTTTGTTCTTCATAAATTTCCTTCCTTGTTTTTCTCCATTCATTGATATATACCAGAAATCACAGAATTCTTCAAGCTTAACTGAAAAAGTTTCCTATTGTCAAATAAAGAGATTTTGGATTCAAGTTTCGCTTATATCAAAAATTAATTGATACCTTGACCTAATGATAAAAAAACAATTATCATAGAGCAGGAGCAATCATCATAGAAGAAATTGGTCTGATAATAGATTAGAGTCATCATAGAGTATATATGATTTGGTTTGATAATAAAGAGATTCATCATAGAGTATATATCATCGGTTAAAATTATATCATATATATTTACAAAATAAAATAAAATTTTAATAAAAAAGAAGAAGAAGATAGATAGATGATGTAGCAATCAACCACATCACTGGTTATTACTATTAATTAGTTTTCTGATGCCCACCTTCATACTTATATCTTCTCGGGTCCAATGCCACCAAGATAGTCGGTCCTACTATATTTGGGCCAGTTTTCTTTTTCTTTCTCTTTCTTTTTTTTTTCTTTAAATGAATTTGGGGTGGTTTTCTAGTGACATTTGTTCCTCCTTGTCATTATTGTAAATGTAATATCTCCTAATCCTTAAAAGTGTGGATAAATTATCCAATGTTCTCTGACCTCCTTGCAATAGAAATTGTTTGTTGTGATGAATATTGTGCAAACGTCAATTTGACCTTCACAAAATAAGTGTTGGTTTTTTAATTTGGCTAAATTTTTGGCAAAGAAAGTAGTTCATCGAGCACTCCTAAGCCTACCTCAAAGTCAAGCAACTAGTGAAAAAATTGATATGACTGCTTTAAATTTCTCTGTGCACCCTTCATTGACCTCTAGGTTTGTGAAAAGTGACTCTCCATCATTATTAGTATATTTTTCTCTCTATACTAAGGAGCTTGTTCCTAATAGGCTAATAGCTAGCCAAGCTATATATATAGAGATGCTACATCTACAACATTTTTACAACAAATTACATGTGGTTAGTTGTTATTGGTTCAAATTTGAACCTAACACTAAGATTACTTTTTTGCCCCAACAATAACAATCAGTAACAACCTGCCACTTAAGATTTGTTGTAAAAATGTTGTAAATATATCATTTCTCATATATATATATATATATATATATATATATATATATATATATACACTTTGTAACAGACTAAGCATACCATATAAACTATAAGATCTCATACCATTAATCCACCACAAGCAATTAATGTCTAATTGCTTTCCATGTTTCTGTACTTCTAGACTTTCCTGAGTTTTCAGGTTTCCAAATCACTATGTTCAAGAATTCTAGTTGAACATTGCATTTTGGACCTTTATATATATATATATATATATATATATATATATATATAGAGAGAGAGAGAGAGAGAGAGAGAGAGAGAGAGAGAGAGAGAGAGAGAGAGTTGGATTCAAGTTACACCTAGTGTAACTTTAAGCAATGTTACACCATTCAATATTTTTTAATTGGATGCGAATATTGACAAATCCACCATTAGATTACATTATCTTCATATATTCTCCATACTTACAAAATTTCAAGGTGATCAGAGATTAATAGTCATGTCATCAATCAATTGTTAAAATTCAAGTTTTTGTAGTTTAAAATAATGCATAAAAGATGAGTTTATGGATCAAATAGTAAATAACATCTAATTGATATGAAAATTGGCATGCATATTAAGAACATATAGAACATGTAATTCAACGGTTAGATTTTGAAAAGATTAATTCAATAACAAGTTAATTATTGGGTGGTATAACATTGCTTAGAGTTTCACCAAGTATAACTTGAACCTATCTCATATATATATATATATATATATATATATATATATATAAAGGTCAAAAAAGCATTTGTCTGAAGTTGAGCTCCAAATCACAATGTTGCCTAATTTTGTGGTTGGAAGGACCAATCTTCACCTTGAATGGTGCAGAAACCTTTGCATGTCGAGGAGGCGTTGCAAGATCACAAGCCCTTCAAGGACCACAAGATTGTAATATTGGTCCCTTAAGGTGTCGTCTATCATGCCTTCCATTGGTATTTCCCTTTTTGACACAAAATATTTTAATTTTCTAGTTGTTGAAGAGGCTGTGCTTATAGCTTACATTCTTGATCTACCCCCATCCAAAAAAAGAATATAAAATAATAATAATAATAATAATCAATGGATGTAAATTGTTTGTTTTGTGTGTATATATTTGGCTTCAACTCACAACATCTGGTTACTAGTGATTTTATAAATATGTATAAGCACTTATTGAGTTTGAAAATTCTTCTTTCATGAAAACATACAAGAGGTTTAGCTCCCTCATTGTAGCTTAGTGATGAATATATTCCCTTTTTGGATATTGAAGGAAATATAATTGAAAACATGCTAATGAACAAAGCAATCCTAGCTAGGTTCAATAGGGTGATTTTTTATAGTAACAATGATATTTCCAGTGTTATTGGTGTAGGTTTTTTCTATATCATTACTACACTAATTAGTGTTATTTTATCTAACTCTAGAAATTAATCACCAACAACAATGCACTTGTAGCTTTTAAATTCTTGTGGGACCTTGTGCAATCATGGTTTCTGATAAGGTCTACATAAGTAATATACTCTTAACTCCACAGAAGAGATTCAATAACACTTTTTGATAGTGTTTAGTTTATTGCTTTTAGCATTAATTGATTATGGTAAAATGGATTGTAGTTGTTATAATGTTAAAGGAGTTTATAATGTTTTTTGAACTTTTATTGAAAAAAAAAAAGAGTTTATAATGTTAAACTCATTTGGGCTACATCATTCTTATGTTAGTATTTCTGGATGATTTGCAATCAATCAATCAATATATATAGCCAAAACTTAAAGAAAATCTAATTAGATTTTAATTAGATTCTCAATTTTGTGCCATGTGTCTTATTTAATTTTTATTTTGTGCCAAGTAAATTATTGAGTATAAAAATTGAAGAGTCCAAATCCAATTAGATTCTAAATTGGATTTCAATTGGGGTCCAATTTTTCGCCACATGTCTATTTAAGTTTTTAATTTTTGTGGCAAGTGAATTATTGGGTGCAGAAATCGAAGAGTCTAAAACCAATTAAATTCTAAATCATACATACATACATACATATATATATATATATAATGAGAAAACATTACATATTTTAGAAATGTATGTGTGGGGTCAAAGAATTTGGCCACCCCGGCCCACTTTATACTAAGCCCAAGCCTTATGCCGAGTAAGAAAAAATGCCCGAGGACGAACGAAAAAAGTCCTAATTGCCAAGAAGTATCGCCGAGGACAATCATGTCCTCGGCGAACCGAGGTCATAGAAGGGAAGAGCAGCACGCCATCAAGGGCAGCCTCGTAGAACATCCCAAGAAAAAGGACAAGTACAGCGGGTCAGCCATGGGAGCCTAGAGGAGGAGCAATTCAAGGAGAAACTGTCACATCCACATTAAATGCCCACAACCAACGTTCTGGCCGCATTAATGAGGAAATGACCCCTGAACAGTGCTGTTTTGGTTGCTGCAACTCACAGAAGGTTTGGGACGGCGGCTGATGGGACAAGCACTCAAGTAGTGACCTGCACGATCAACAAATTGAGAGCCAAGATCAACCAAAAAAGGGTATATAATGTAAAGAAATCCTCCAGAAAAGGGATCGGAAGTTGGGAGTAGAAAACACTGTATCAGCTTGTATCATCTTTGTAACCTTTGTAACCAAGTACTGAGGAAATAATAAGAACAAATAGCTCCTCTGACAAGTGCCCAGGACAGATTTTCACACTTAAATCCCATTTTTTTGCTACTTAGTTTATCCATAATCATGTTTATTCGTTATTATCCTCACTAAGGCCTAATTCTTAGACCAATTCTCTACAAATCTATTGTATTGGGCTAGTTAGGCCTGAGTCCGTTCATTCAAGCGAGAAGTGCTCAGACCCAGTCCCTATAATTGGCGCCGTCTGTGGGGAGAGCTTATGTGTTAGTGAGTGCAACGGTTAATCATGGTAGGATCAAGCTCCTATCAGCAAGAGTCCCTGGAGAAGACCATTTTGGCGGTGGTGCATGCTACACAAAAGCTTCCCCATAATTTTCAAGAACACACACAGTTGTTGTCATAACTCAGCTTCCGCTCAAGTCTACACTTCGAAGTACTAATTACGCAGGGAGGATTGCTAAATGGGGCACATTTCTAAAGGCTTATGACATAAAGTATATGTCCTGTACCTCTGTCAAGGGGCTAGTTCTCGCGGGTCTAGTAGCTCGGTTCGCTGAATTCCCATTGGAGAAAGAAGCCGAGAATCAAGGCATGAATGGAAAATTGGTTGGCACAATCTCCCTGCAAAAACTTCCATTCTGGAAGGAATATATTAATATCTTTTAATCTATTGAAGCGGTTAAACAGAATCTTAGCTATGCCGAGTCCTCGGACCTCCTACTTTGGGGAAATTAACACGCACTGAAATCTCTTGAAGCGGTTAAACAAAACCTTAACTATGCCGGGTCCTCGAACCTCCTGCTTTGGGGAAATTAACACGCATTGGAATCTCTTGAAGCGGTTAAACAGAACCTTAGCTATGCCGGGTCCTCAGACCTCCTCCTTTGGGGAAATTAACATGCATTGGAATCTTTTGAAGCGGTTAAACAGAACCTTAGCTATGCCGAGTCCTCAGACCTCCTGCTTTGGGGAAATTAATACGCACTGAAATCTCTTGAAGCGATTAAACAAAACCTTAGCTATGCCGGGTCCTCGGACCTCCTGCTTTGGGGAAATTAACACGCACTGGAATCTCTTGAAGCGGTTAAACAGAACCTTAGCTATGCCGGGTCCTCGGACCTCCTGCTTTGGAGAAATTAACACGCACTAGAATCTCTTGAAGCAGTTAAACAGAACCTTAGCTATGCTAGGTCCTCGGATCTCCTACTTTGGGGAAATTAACACGCACTGGAATCTATTGAAGCGGTTAAACAGAACCTTAGCTATGTCGGGTCCTCGGACCTTCTGCTTTGGGGAAATTAACACGCACTAGAATCTCTTGAAGTGGTTAAACAGAACCTTAACTATGTTGGGTCCTCGGACCTCCTTCTTTGGTGAAATCAACACGCACTGGCAACTTTCTAAGTGTTTAAACTGAATTTAATCATGCCTCGGTCCTCAGACCAGATGATGTGGGAAGGATAACACTCCATGACAACTTTTCGAGTACTAGACAGAATCAAGGTCTTGCATAGTCCTCGGCCTCAAACCTATGGGGAAACTAACTACTTCAATGATGATCTAAGTACTAAACAGAACCAAGGTCTTGCATGGTCCTCGGACTCAAACCTATGGGGAAACTGACTACTTTAATGAAAATTTATTGAAGTATTAAACAGAAACTAAGTTATGTCAGGTTCCTCGGATCACAAACTTAGTGAAAATTAATACCTTGTGAAATCTATTGAAGTATTAAACAGAAACTAAGTTATGTCAGGTTCCTCGGACCACAAGCTTATTGGAGATTAATACCCTTCGAACTACATTATGATCCAATTTATAAGTCAAGATAAATTACATGAGCAGCACTTAAAGCGTTTTAAGGTACTCAGAACTTGCCTGTTATTCAAATGCCTAAGTAATGCCTCAGACTTGGAAGCTTATTAAGAATTGATAGGTTATAAGTATACCTTGATAATGCTGCGAGTTGGCAATCATAATCTACTTGGATTTTTAGCTAAGATGCAGAAAACTGTGCCTTCCCTTATATCAGCAAACTTCGCTCTTTTATGGCATATGGTTATGTATGAACAAATAACAGTCAAGACGAGAAACACACGAATGAACAATAAAGTAATAATAACTTATATCAATTTAAAGAAAGGCAAAGTACACATCTCAATCGAACTTGTCCTTAAAATCCCTCATTACATTAACTTTAACTATTCTACAAAAGTAAAAGAACTACGGCTTCAATTTTATCTGGAGCTTGGCCTTGGGGGCTTTGTCAACTGCTTCAGGGGGGAGCCTCCTTGTCTTTTTCTTTAGAAGCTCCTCCAGCGGGTAAGGTAGTTAAGGCTAAAGCTTGCTCAAAACTTTGAGAAGCTGCCCCACCCTTAGGCACCTCTGCTGCCTTGTCCGAGGAGGTATCTTGTGGAGCTTCAGGCTCTTTAGCTTGCTCCTGTTGACTGGGAGGTAGAGGACTCTGAATTTGGGCTTCCTCGGCTGGCTTGACAATTGCAGGAGCCACTTCCTTTTAATTGGAAGAAAGGTCTGGGGCTCGTATGGCTGGAGAGAAGAAGACATTTTCTGGCATTCTCAACTCAAAAGAAGCCTTCACCCCAGCTCGGTTAAGGGCTTCTTCCCAAGTTTGAGCACAGTAGGCTTGACATACGGCGGGGACCTTTGCCCGTAGGGCATCTTCGGTCTCGGCTACGCCAACGTCGTAGCCATGCTGTTCGGCCTCGTCCATTTCCTTCTCGGCCTTGTCCTTTGCCTTCTCCGCCTCAGCCTTTGCCTTTTCAGCCTGATCTTTAAGCCTTTGGGCCTCCTCCAGCTGCGCCTTGAGAGCTGCCATCTCTTCCTTTAAAGCCTTCATTTGGTTAGTTGTCTCGCGTAGACGCTTCCTCTGGTCCTCGGCTTACCTCTGTGCACCCTCTAAGGCCGAATCAGCACTACGGCGAGCATGTTCTTTGTTGGCCAACTTTTTCTTCAACTCGGCGTTGTTATTTTCAGCAATGGTCAACGTTTGCACAGCTGTTGATCGCCTTTTCCTCTCATCCTCCAATTGTTGGTAACAGTTATTTGTAATTTCCTCAAGCCTGAAAGTGGCTTAGACCGCCTAAAAGAAAGGGATTAGTATCATAGCCAACAAACAGTATATGTCCATAAGAAATAAGTATAAGTAAAAAGAAAAAGGGGTTTAACAGTATACCATGCCCAGATATCTTTTACAATTGAGGAAGACTTCATTCTTCCTCATACTCAGCAGGTCGGTCATGTCCCTTGGGAGCAGCAAGGCCTCCTCCACGAACGAGGCAACATGGCACCCAATGCCCCCGTTGAAGTCCCTGAGTGATGCATCATCCCTTAGGGGCTCCCCGCCATGCATGGGAGCTGGGAGCCAGGCTCGTGGCTCTAGAGGCTGAATGTTTACTCTCTCTAAGCCTCGTTGTGGTGCATGGCTGACCTTTTGCTGCTTCGCAGCTCGTTGGGCCTCGTCTTCATGAGTCGGGCAGAGCCTTCCAGCCTCAGTCACATCCTTCCCTGTCTGCTCCCTTCTCCTTTTTGGATCAGCAGGTTAGGTCTCATCGGCTGAGGTGGCTGAGGAGTAGAGGGAGGAGACTTCGAGGGAGGAGGAGGAAGCTTAGATTGAGCAGACTTCCCAGGTGCACCTCTTCCTGGTTGGTCCTCTATCAGCTCTATCAAACTTTTCTGGGGCTTTCTTTGGATACCCATTTCTTCTGGTAGGCTCTCGAGAGATGGTGGCCAATTGAATACTTCGAACTCGTCCAAAGAATCTGTTAAGTCCACGAAATCTTCTTCTTCTTCTTCTTCTCCTCCTTCTTTTCCTTCCTCCTTTTCTTGAGGAACGGGTTGGGATGAGGATTTTCCTACCAAATGGGTGACCATGGAAAGTGGTTGAGGGCGAGAAGTATCTTTAGGGAGTGGGATACCCTCTGGAACAACGAACCCTGGGTAGGTAACACTGATACAGCGGAGCCAAGGGTCGCGAGCCTTGATTACGCACTTGGGGGCTTGGAAGGTGAGTGAGAGGGGAGTATATCCAAGGATCAAATGAGCTACTCGGAGTTGACCGTCAGTCTCGTTCACATACACCTCAGCTTGCAGGATCCTGTCTAAGCTCACCTTGTTAACTAAGCTGAGTTTGGGTTTGGTAGCGCGCTTATCTGCAAATTCATTGAAATAAAAGGGAGTTTCATTAGAAACAAGGACATTGAGATGCGAAAGAGAAACGTAAACCAAAATTCGAAATCTATGGCTATACCCCTACCTAGTTCTCCCTCCTCAGTCGGACAGGGTAGGCCATCGTGCCATGCCCCAGAAAAGATCAGGAAATCCTCCTTTAGATTTTTGTTTGAAATGGGAAGGCACTGGATCAGCCTTACTTCGGGATGCCTTGACTTGAGGTAATATCCCTGCCCCTTCAAATGGTAAAGATTGTATACCCAATTCACATCGTGGTGGGTCAGGTTTAGGTTCATTCTGTCATTCAGAACCTCTATACTTCCCAGGACCCTGAACATGTTTGGGGCGCACTGTGTGGGGGACAACCTAAAAAACCTAAGGTAATTCCTAGTGATGGTACCCATGGGAATGGTCATCCCTCCCTCTATGAAGGTAATCATGGGAATGACCACCTCTCCGATTTTTCGATCATCGAACCACTCCCCCTGAGCAGCGTACCTCATGTGCACAGTTGGTGGGATCCTATACTTAACCCTGAAACTTCTCATACCCTCCTCGGACTCAACTAAACATTTGAACTTACCCATTTTCCTAAGAGGTTTTGGAGAAAAGTTGATAAGTTTAAAATGAAAGCCAAAAAGGGTTTAAGAAGACTTACAGGTTCGAGAAAGGGTCCTCGGACAAATTTCTAATATTTGCAGACGCACAGGGAGAAGAAAGAAGGAGAGGCAGGTTCAGTGTATGAGTTCTAGAACTGTGTAATCGTTGAAAGTAGAAAAAGGAATTGACTTGAGAAACTATTTATAGTGGCGCAGAAGGTACAAGCAGGAAAATTCCCTCTCGCAAAACAAAAAAACCCTTCACCTTTAGATTACCATCACACCGTTAAACGTGGGGAGCACTAAGCCGCCAGAATTTAATGAGGGAGCGCTCCGTATATCGAAGCGCCAAGAGCGTGAATTGGACAAGCGAAAAAACTCTGGCGCTGATGGAGGACAAGACTTGACAAGCCATGATGAAGGCCCGAGGACATCAAAACCCTCATCTCCGTCCGAGGAGCCGGACAGCAGGATTTTGAGGGGCTATTGTGAGGTCAAAGAATTTGGCCACCCCGGCCCACTTTATACTAAGCCCAAGGCCCATGCTGAGGAAGAAGAAATGCCCGAAAACGAACGAAGAAAGTCCTAATTGCCAAGAAGTATAGCCGAGGCCAATCATGTCCTCGGCGAACCGAGATCATAGAAGGGAAGAGCAGCACGCCATCAAGGGCAGCCTCGTAGAGCATCCCAAGAAAAAGGACAAGTACAGCGGGTCAGTCATGGGAGCCTGGAGGAGGAACAATTCAAGGAGAAACTGTCACCTCCATATTAAATGCCCACAACCAATGCTCTGGCCGCATTAATGAGGAAATGACCCCTGAACAGTGCTGCTTTGGTTGCTACAACTCACAGAAGGTTTGGGACGGCGGCTGATGGGAAAAGCACTCAAGTAGTGACCTGCACGATCAACAAATGGAGAGCCAAGATCAACCAAAAGAGGGTATATAATGTAAAGAAATCCTCCAGATAAGGGTTCGAAAGTTGGGAGTAGAAAACACTATATCAGCTTGTATCATCTTTGTAACATTTGTAACCAAGCACTGAAGAAATAATAAGAACAAATAGCTCCTCGGACAAGTGCCCAGGACAGATTTTCACACTTAAAGCCCATTTTCTTGCTACTTAGTTTACCTATAACCGTGTTTATTCGTTGTTATCCTCACTAAGGCCTAGTTCTTAGACCCATTCTCTACAAATCTATTGTATTGGGCTAGTTGGGCCTAAGTCCGTTCATCCAAGCGAGAAGTGCTCAGACTCAGTCCCTACAGTATGGTTTTAAAAAAGTATAAGCTAATACCATGTATAATTTGAACTTCTTCTAAAAAAAAAAAATTTTGAATTGTATAATTGTGATTTTTTTTTAATTGTACCCGGGCATATACATGGGGCTACACAGTAGTCATCAATATATATATATATTTATATATATATAAGCAGAGAGCTCATGTGGTAAAGCATAAGGTTCTGCCAAATAATGCATTCTATGCAAAGAGAATTGAAATATTCTCAAGTTCCACATTCGAGATAAGAACAAATTAAATATTGATTTTTTGTTTCATTTGGTTCAATGTTTCAAGAATTTTATAATTAAAAAATAAATATTCTTTGTATCCTTTGATTCAATGTTTTAAGATTTTTCATCCCTCACACATACACACAAAACTCTTTACATTTTAATTCATCATTTTCACCTCTTGCACTTCTACCCCTTTATATATACCTATTCATAACCCTTCATGATATCCCATGTCAAATACACGTAGACAAAAAATGATGTGATTTACCTTCAATCTTTCGACGGCACCTACCTAGCTTTAATATTGTTGTTTCATCTAATCCTAACCCATATGAATTGGCTACAATCAAGGAAGGGGGGCTTGCATTTTATATTGAGTGACAACAGTAATAATGATTTTGATGATAAGGTCGGACGTTGTGGATTTGTGAGTTTTGTAAATGATGTGATTGACTGTGAGTGTTTGAGATGCGTATTTTGTTTTATAATTAAGGAGAAAGAGAAAGATACATTTATAATCAACTTTTATTCTATAATATTCTTCCAAAGTTTTTTTTTTTTTTTCTCATTACTTCAATTGAATAATTAAAATGAATATGTGTGTGCAATTTATAATTGTTACTTTTTATGATGAACTCATTACTAATAAAGTTCTATAACAATTATGCTTTATATTAATTATCTATAATTGTGCACTAATTATTTATATTAAATGAATTTATATGATTATCTTTATAAACTCTATATAAGAAATAATTTTTAGTTGGAATAATAATAATAAATTTAGAATATAACATTCTTCCTCATGTTTAGTTACTTTGACAACAATTGACACAAAAGCTATAAAAAATTAATTATTTGTAAATTCATATTGTGAGGACCAAAGGAACATACAGTAGATTGGGCCTTAGATGGATTCAAATCGGGCCTAAGAAAAAGTATGAAGGAGCTATGCAAGCCCATATGAACCGAGGAAAAAGGCCATCTGAGGAAGTAATAAGCCCAAGGAAGGAGCTAGGATATGGATGAGTCGAGGAAACCACAACGCTCACAGGCCAAGCTGAACATATCCATCCGAGGAAGGTAACAGTAGTTAACCTGGATAAGTCTTGAAGGAAACTTTCTGGCGAAGAAACCATCACCTCCATATTAAATGCACTATACCAACTAGGCATGCCGTATTAATTAATGGCTGAATGACACCTAAACAGTGCTTACATAGCCTATTAACTACTCAACACAACCTCAAAATGAGGGAGGAGAAGGATGAGACAAATATCCAAGAGAATAACATTTACCATTCAAGTGGAGGACCAGGATTGAAGCAATAAGACTATAAAAATGAAGAAATCCCTCATGTACAAGGATTTGATCGAAAATAGAGAGAGAGAGAAAAAAAAGGACAGTGAACATTGAATGAGAATTTACTCTTGTATCTGACTAAGTGTAAAAGCTCCTCGGTAATTCTGAGAAAGAAAAAATAAAGAAAATACTTGTGTTATTATCAGAATTTGTCTCATTATACCATCCATTACCAATCTTTTGTGGGAATTTACTGTTTCAAGTTCAACTGTTGGTCCAGAAACTCTTGCTTCTACAAATTAGTTGTTGTGGACATTGATCTAGCCCAAATACTTATTGGGCTCTTCGGATTTTAGCCTATACATACATACATATATATGTGTGTGTGTGTGTGTGTGTGTGCGCGCGCGTGTTTGAAAATAACATTGTAGTATTTATTCTATGTAATTAGAAAGATTAAATATGTTTATTTTTTTATATTAATTATTTTAAGCATAATGAAATTTTAATATCATTTTTTCTAAGATTTATATAAGAAACAATTAAATTTTTTGTTATGTGAGAAACAATTGATTTGAAATATAGTATTCTGGCAAAAATTTAGTTTTTTTTACAACAATTGAAACAATGTCTAACAAAAGGGGAAAAAAAAAAGTAAAACATAATCAAGAATGTAACAATATAATTGAAGGATATTTGCAATATTTAGTAAACATTAAAGATGCCTATCTATATTAACCACTGTATCATGCAATTATATAAATATATATATATATATATATATATATATATATATATAGTATGATCAAATCACTATACACTATTCTGAGTGTCTTTCCATTTTGTCTATAAAATAACTAAAGATTACAATTTCTTACAAGGAAATTTATTGAATTTTTTTTTTTTATACATCGACATTTGAGGTGAGGGATTTGACCCATGGATATTTCTATTGAAAATACTATGAGATGCCAACCAGCTAAACTACAAGATTCTTACCAAGACTTATTGAAATATTGGAGAAAACTAATAATAAGTTGCACCGCACATCGTGCCGGAACTCAGCTAGTTTTAGCCCACTTTCTCTAGGCCGAAGGATTGTGAAGTAATATTGATGATGGGATTACTCGCATTAGGCTAGACTAAATGAACAAAAAAATGGGTGAAGGAGCACCCCGAGAAACATTATGTTTTTTCTTGGGAAACACTTTGTTTTGGATAAAATGAAGGTTGTTTTTGTTTTTGTTGTTTTTTCTCCTTTTTCATTGGCTTTGGTTAGATGTTCTATTGGCATTGTACATTTTTCTGCTCAATATTCTCATACCTTGTGGCTTCGTGTAGGTGCTAGAGTTAGCACATAGGCAGATAGTTCAAGCAATTGGAATTTTCAATGCAATTTTACATCGGGCAGCCATAACTCATCATCAACTACATAATTGATGAAACAAATCTTAACAAGAATGAACATAAACATAGATCGAAACCATTTGCAGGCTTTTAGATGATAACTACAAAATCATGATTTATTTATCCGTTTGAAGTTTTTGTTTAAAAAGTAAATTGAAGAATTCTTTTCTTGGGGCAAAGTAGGAGTGGAAATATGTTGCACCTTGGGAGGCCATGGCCCCTCCAAAAATTTAAAATATATTTTTCTAGTATATATATTAGTGAAATTTTTTAAAGGATTCATTAAAAAATTAGGATTTGACCCCAAAAAATTCAAGTTCTCAAACAATGCTAATATATATATATTTATATATTTATTTATTTATTTATTGACTAACAGACCCAATAATTATAGAGATGATGTATTATTTTCTTAATTTCATTTGTTTCTCAACAATACTTTAAGGTTTTGGATCATTCACAATTTTGAAGACTTCATTTTTTTCGTTGGAGGTTTTTTTATTCATTTTGATAAACAACTTAGTAATTTATATTACAAATGAAAATTGTAAGATTTCACGATGAAAATGATAATGGCTGAATTTTATTTTATGAAATATCGTCATCAAGTTTTATTCTATAAATTTTAAAAAATACCAAGTTTCTTTTTATGTGTGTGTGGTACATATCAAATATCAAAGTAGACAACATTATGATCACTAGATGATAACTTCAGTACTATATATAACTTGGCTCCCAAAGTAAAATTCTTGGTTCGCCCCTGGCTGCCTATCAATCACTTCTCCCAAACCCCGCAAAAGTAGAAGCTTTAAAATTTATCATCTTTTTTTATTTTTCCTTTGTATTTGTTCCCTCCCGATTGCTGTAGTAGTATTTCGTGCTAATAAAAAGGGGAAGGAGGTAGCACCTTAAGCAGCAAATAAAATGATGGCAACTTTTATTTTGTCTGCAAGTAAGACGGATATGCCTGAATATGAGAATTTTGATCAGGTAATTATCTATTGACTTGGATATCCATTATGTTGTTGTTCTTGTTGTTCATAGTAATGTGGCTAATTCTTTGGTATTTTTTTTTAAGGTTAACTTTGTGGAACTTGATAGAGCAAAGTCTCAAAGATCTCTTAATTTATGATTCGCTATTTACTAGCGTATATATGTCCATTTCTGCTTCATGTATACATGCATGAAACTATAACAAATATATCATTACAATAACCTGGTATCAATGATTTCATAATCTATTACAATGACAAAATGAAATAATTATCTATTACAATGAAAAAAAATCATTGCAATAATTTAATCTGACTTATTTTGGTCAATTATTTGCAATCTATTGCAATAAAGTTCGTGAAATAATAGCTTATACTTACAACATATTTGAAATGGTAAATATCATAATCTATCGCAATGACAAAATGAAATAATTATCTATTACAATGAAAATATCATTGCAATAATTTAATTCGACTTATTTTGATCAATTATTTGCAATCTATTGCAATAAAATTCTTGAAATAATAGCTCATACTTAAAACATATTTGAAATGGTAAATTTCATAACATGTTTATAATTATCTATTACAATGAAAAAAATCATTGCAATAATTTAATACAACTTATTTTGGTCCAACTTATTTTGGTCAATTATTTGCAATCTATTGAAATAAGGTTCGTGAAATAATCGCCTATACTTACAACATATTCGAAACGGTAAATTTCATAATCTATCGCAATGACAAAATGAAATAATTATCTATTACAATGAAAATATCATTGCAATAATTTAATCCGACTTATTTTAGTCAATTATTTGCAATCTATTGCAATAAACTTTGTGAAATAATAGCCTATACTTACAACATATTCGAAACGGTAAATTTCATGATCAAATAAGGCAAAAATATGTTTACAATACTTTAGTTACTCCACATGTGCACTTTCATTATTGTTATTCTAGTGGTCGTGCTACTGTTGAATATACTAGGAGATGCCAACCAGTTAAACTACAAGATTCTTACTAAGACTTATTAAAATATTGGAGAAAACTAATAATAAGTTGCATCGTATATCGTGCTGAAACTTAGCTAGTTTCGGCCCTACTTTCTCTAGGCCGAAGGATTGTGAAGTAATGGTGATGATGGGATTACTCGCATTAGGCTAGACTACATGAATAGAAAAATGGGTGAAGGAGCACCCTGAGAAACATTATGTTTTTCTTGGGAAACACTTTGTTTTGGATAAAATGAAGGTTGTTTTTGTTATTTTTTCTCCTTTGTAATGGCTTTGGTTAGATGTTCTATTTAGGACTGTGCAAACCATCACCGAAGCCGACAAGACTGACTGGCACCGAACCTCCCGCACCTACATTGCCACCGATCGATGAAGCCGATGCCGGCAATCGGAACGCGAACGGAGTTCCGATGCCAGTGCGGTGAAGACATCGGAGACGGCAAGCAAGCACCGAGTGAAAACCAAACCGAACCGATACCAACAGATATAGACAAATAGTTTTCAAATCTTGGATACGGTGTCGTTTAGGTGTGTATCCATTTTATATTTTTTTACTAAAACGTCGTCGTATTGGGTTATTATAAAATAAAAAAAATTAATAAATAAATAAACACAAAACGGCACCATTTTATGCTAGGTTTTCAGATATCTCTAACTATAAATTCACTCTATTCTCTCTCATAACCCTTAACTCCCTCTCTCTCTCGCTCTCACCTCTAGCCTCTCGCTAGCCTGAGTCACGCCTCGCAGCAGCAACTCACTGCGGGCCCGCGGCAAACCACGGTAAGCCATAAGCCCCTTTCCTCTTGGTTTGAGTTGGGTTTATATGATTCTCTTGGTTTGACTCGTTTGAGTAGTCTTGAGATGGGTGTGTGAAACAAGGGTTTAGCGGTGAGTTTGGAACTTAATTTGATGATTTTGGTTTACCAAAGGAATTAGCTACAAAAAGGTTTTGTATGAACCAGCTAGAGCCTATCAAATGATTAAATCCAAAGGGAATATGGGCTAATCTTGTTCATGGCCTTTTCATGACAAATGTATAATGTTATGATGTGTTGATGGGTGTATTGATTTTTAGTTTTTTACCTTTGAACTCACCTTTGTAGAATCTAACTTGTGAGTTTTGGAGCATACAGTATAGGGTATGGCATAACAAAACCGGATTCCTTCTTGCTCTCTTGCTTATAGTTATAATGCTTGTCATCTGAACTTTCAGTAAAGATATTTATCCAATTAAATGGTTACTGTGTAGTTAATTTATTTAGTTAGTTTTTAGTTAATGGAAATACGGTACATAATCTTCTAGTTAGTTTTTTTTAATAACCACCTGATATTCTACCCCCAAATGGTATTCTATTCTACCCCCAAAATGTTTTTTTTTTTTTTTTTTTTCAAAGTTTCAGCACTTGTTTGTCAAGTCTACTAAGTAGTAAGAACTAATTTTTTTTTTTCTTCAGCATTTTAATTTTTGAGGGAGACGAGATTGAGAGAGTTCACGCTTTCAATCCTTCACCGAGAGGTAATCACTAAACACTAATCACTCACTATATTCAGCGTTTTCATTTTAAATTTTTAGTACTAAGTAACAACTGCTTTAAGTTTATATATATATATATATAATTAACTTTTATTTTATATTTATATTGAGAATAATATGATGAATTCCTTGTTAATATCAGTGACATGAATTGTTGAGTAATGACTAATGATTGTTAGTCTATTATTGTTGCCTTGTTCTAAACTGATTAGTTATTGCTATTATTGGATTTGGTTGTGACATTCATTGATTGAGAGTGAGCTATTTGATATTATATTTGCTGAAAATTTATAATTTGACATTGTTGTGGAAACTTTGTTTTTTGGTTTGTTGGAAATTTTTTTATTAGATGGATATCGATGCTCCACCTGGATTTGGTGCCCCTAGGGACCTTAACCCACCTCCTCCTGACCCTAATCCACTTGAACTTGAAGCACCAATTGGTTTTGATGCATCACTTCCCCCACTATCACCTAAACAAGGTGGTAAGGACCCGTCTATAGTATGGCAGCACTTCATTAAGTTAGTTGGTCTTGATCCCAAGAAGCCTAGGTCTGAATGCAAGTATTGTAAAAATCAATATAATTGTCATGGTAAGACAAATGGTACTTCGGGCATGTTGCAACACATGAAGGTGTGTAAGAAGTGGCCTTTTCCTCGGATGATAAGCAAAAAACTGTCTTTCCAAGCTAAGAGGGAAAGGGAAAGTGATTCAAATGTGTTAGTGGTTGCAAACTATTGTGAAGAGAAGATAAGGTTAGCGTTGGCAAGGATGATCATTATTGATGAATTACCTTTTAAATTTGTGGAGCGGCAAGGCTTTCAAGAATTTATGGAAATAGTTGAGCCTAGGTTTCCTATTCCCCATCGCACTACCATTGCAAGGGCTTGTATGAAGATTTATTCTAGTGAGGTGGATATTTTGAGAAGGACTTTTGTTGGGCAACGAGTTTGTGTGACAACGGATACTTGGACGTCCATACAAAACTTGAACTACATGGTAGTCACCGCACACTTCATTGATAGAGATTGGACTTACCAAAAGAAAATCTTTAACTTTTGCCCTATAGCTAGTCACAAAGGGGACACCATAGGTAGAGCGGTTGAGTCATGTTTGTTGAAATGGGGTATAGACCGGTTGTTTACAATTACCGCGGACAATGCTAGTTCTAATGATGTGGCAATTGATTATGTGAAGAAGAAAACAAAAGAAAGAGATAGTAGCATATTGGGTGGTGAGTTTATGCATATGCGTTGTTATGCGCATATCTTGAACTTGATAGTGCAAAGTGGGTTGAAGTCCATTCATGAATCAATTGCCAAGGTTCGGAATGCGGTGCGATATGTGAGAGCCTCTCCCGCAAGGTTTGAGAAGTTTCAAGAATGTGTTAAAAATGAGAAAATCAAAGCCAAATGTTTGTTGTCCCTTGATGTGCCAACAATGTGGAATTCCACTTATCTCATGTTAGATTGCGCTTTGAAATTTGTGAGAGCATTTGATAGGTTGGAAAAGGAGGATGGACATTATAAACTTTATTTTTGTGAAGCGAATGGGAAGGGGAAAAAGCACATTGGTCCTCCTAACTATCTTGATTGGGAAAATGTGAAGACCTTTGTGAAATTTCTTGGCATAATTATGAGGCGACACTTAGATTTTCTGGGTCCTTATTTGTCACTTCTAATACATACTTCCATGAGCTAATTAGCATTGAAGATCAATTGCAATAGTTGTATAGTGTTGATGGGGATCCACTTTTGAGGAGTATGGCGATAGAGATGGAAAAAAAATGATAAGTATTGGGGAAGTATAGATAATATCAACTTGATGCTTTTTGTTGCTGGTGTTCTTGACCCAAGGTATAGATTGAACTATGTCAAGTTTTGGTTTAGGGAGTAATATGGTAAGGACAAAGGGGATGCGATGAGCTCTAAGGTTCGGGATGCATTGAAGAGGTTGTATGTGGAGAGAGTGGGTCAAAATGGAGTTTGGAGTTCTAGTGGTAGTGGTAGTGGTGCTTCATTGTCTAGGGACTCCAGGCCAAGTGTTGGTAATGCTTCATTGTCTGATCGCATTAAAAGCTATAATAATAGGTTTAAGCAACACTTGGCGGACGAGGACAATGTGGAAAGCAAATTTGAGTTGGATAGGTATTTGTTGGAATCTTTTGAGGACCCTGATGTGGAAGATTTTGACATCTTGATGTGGTGGAAAATGAATTCTTCTAGATATTGAGTCATTTCCCAAATTGCCCGTGATGTGTTAGTTATTCTTGTCTCTACAGTTGCATCCAAGTCTGCTTTTAGTACGGGGGGGCGTGTTTTGGATTCATTCAATTATTCACTATCTCCTAATATAGTTGAAGCCCTTATTTGTACTTAAAATTGGTTGAAGGATGCAAAGAAAAAAAGACTAATAAAGCTTCTGGAGTGCATGGATAATGTGGAGGATATGGATGGTTTTGAGATTGACACTGGTAAAAATATATATGTTCATTTTGTTTGTTGTATGTATCAATTATTCAATTGTTATTTATTTGCTCAATGTTTAAGAATCATTTTGTTTTGAATGGGATTGTAGAAATTGCATCGGTTTGCCCAATGCCTATGGAGGAGGATCCAAGCACCGTTGTGTTGGATGATGATGAGTGATATGCTACTTTTTGCTTGGAGTTAGTTAGTAGTTAGTATTATGTAAGTATACTTGCTATTATCATTCCTTTGTGTTAATTATAAATATTTTATTGTTCATAAACGTTTTATTGTTATTAACACATGTTTATTTTGTTTTGTTTTGTATTTTGTAGGAGTTCTAGAATGATGCATAGTGCACAGACTTACTGGACAAAGGACTTACAAGAATTAGCATTCTTTTGCCTATATGCTAATTATATTTATACATGTTATTGGTAGTGGATTTTTCACTAATGGTAGTTATTTAGGTATTCATGGGTGGGATTATCATTGGGGATACACGCAATTAGCATTTTTTTGCCTAAATGCTAATTCAATTTGTATATATTTCTTTTGGCATTTGTGGACAGGGACAAATGGTTCTGTAATACGTTATTAAGTGGATATATTAACGCTTATTGTTATTGACACTGACACACACAGTGACACTAATGATATTATATGCTACATGATAGTATTTTGGGAGTTGAACTCTTATTAAGGCAATTTCAAAATATTTTTGCATGGTGAATACAGATTTTTTTATGTGAACAGATTTTTTTTATGTGAACAGATTTGTTAAACAAACCACGCACACCCTTAGTTCTATTGCCACTGTACATTTTGTTGCTTAATATTCTCATACCTTGTGGCCTTGTGTTGGTGCTAGAGTTAGCACATAGGCAGATGGTTCAAGCAATTGAAATATTCAATGCAATTTTACGTTGGGCAGGCATAGTTCATTGCAATTACATAGTTGATGAAACCAATCTAAACAAGAATGAATGTAAACATAGATCGAAACCATTTGCAGGCTTTTAGAGGATAACTACAAAATCATGATTTATTTATCCGTTTGAAGTTTTTGTTTAAAAAATAAATTGATAAATTCTTTTTTTTTTGGAAAAGTAGGGATAGAAATACATTGCACCTTGATAGAGTAGAGTCTCAAAGATCTCTTAATTTATGATTCACTATTTACCTGCGTATATATGTCCATTTATGCTTCATGCATGCACGCATGAAACTACAACAAAAATATCATTGCAATAACCTGGTATCAATGACTTCATAATTTATTGCAATGACAAATTGAAATAATTATCTATTACAATGAAAAAAAAAATCATTGCAATAATTTAATCCGACTTATTTTGGTCAATTATTTGCAATCTATTGCAATAAAGTTCGTGACATAATAGCCTATACTTACAACATATTCGAAACAGTAAATTTCAAAATCTATTGCAATGACAAAATGAACTAATTATCTATTACAATGAAAATATCATTGCAATAATTTACTCCGACTTATTTTGATCAATTATTTACAAACTATTGCAATAAACTTCGTGAAATAATAGCCTATACTTACAACATATTCGAAATGGTAAATTTCATAATCTAATATAGCTAAAATATGTTTATAATTATCTATTACAATGAAAAAAATCATTGCAATAATTTAATCCGACTTATTTTGGTCAATTATTTGCAATCTATTGCAATAAGGTTTGTGAAATAATAGCCTATACTTACAACATATTCGAAACGGTAAATTTCATAATCTATCGCTATGGCAAAATGAAATAATTATCTATTACAAATAAAATATCATTGCAATAATTTAATCCGACTTATTTTGGTCAATTATTTGCAATCTATTGCAATAAGATTCGTGAAATAATAGCCTATACTTACAACATATTCGAAACGGTAAATTTCATAATCTATCGCAATGACAAAATGAAATAATTATCTATTACAAATAAAATATCATTGCAATAATTTAATCTGACTTATTTTGGTCAATTATTTGCAATCTATTGCACTAAACTTCGTGAAAAAATAGCCTATACTTACAACATATTCGAAATGGTAAATTTCATAATCTAATAAGGCTAAAATATGTTTACAATACTTTAGTTACTGCACATGCACTTTCATTATTGCTGTTCTGGTGGTCGCAGGGACGGAGTCAAAACTTGATTTTAGGGGGGCAAAGTATAACAAAAAAAAATCATTATGAAACTCTAAATAAGTTTTCCATTTATAGTGTGTGTATATATATATATATATATATATACACACATATACATATAAAAGGACAAATCAAAATCACAAATAGGCAAACAAAATAAACAAGTGAACAAAGAAATAAAGGCACAAACAGAAAAAATAAAAAAAGTTGTCGCACTATGTACACAACACAACATTACAGTTTATTGACTTTATTATATCTCAAGTCCCAATTAATTTCAAAGTTTCAAACAAACTAACTTTTACTTTTAAAGAAGACACAGACACTAACAGAAAAGCATAACTATTAACTATTAAAAAAATTTCAATTTATATAAGCACAAAAAGACAAAATTCAACTCACAATGCACAACACGTGGTGGATATCAATGATCAATCCATTGCTAGTCACTTCTACTATTATTTTAAAGCCAATATTTAAGTTTCTTAAAAAGAGAAATAGCTCTCTTTCTGTCTCCTGTTTCAGACAGTAACAAAGAGACTTTTAATTTTTTTACTCGTTGCTCTTGCTCATATGAGAGAGAGAGATAGACAGAGAGAAATACCAGATCTAGTGAATCGGGGCTGGGGGTGAGTCCGGCAGCTCTTCTGTTGCCGTGCTGCTGCTACTACCTCTCCCTTCATTGCTTCAGTTCAGCCATTCAACCTCTATGTCTCTAGGTTAGGCTTAGGGTTTTGTTTCTTTGTTTGTGGGTTTTTTTTTTTTTGGATGGAATGACAGATTAGTTTTGTTTTATATTTTTGAAAGGCCTGACTATTTGTTTTTGGTAAAATTTAGTTGATTGGGTTAAATTTTCTTTAGCTTTGTTATTTGTGATTTTTGTTGTTTTGCTAAATTTTCTTCTAGATGAGATCCATAAATTTTTTTTATGGCCTTCTAGAGTGCCAATAATATTGTTAATAGGGGCTAAGTGTAATTTTATTGAACTAAGTTGCTAAAATTAATATATATATATATATTTATATATATAAATTTTTTTTTTTTTTTAAATTTGGGGGGCCACTGCCCCGCCACGCCCAACAATAACTCCGTCCCTGGGTGGTCGTGCTATTGTTGAAATAACTCCTTTTTTTTTTTTTTTTTTTTTTGAGAGAGAGAGAGAATTGTTGAAATAACTCACATCTTCATATTTTGAGATTGAAGGCAGTGGTCTCAAAGTATCTGTGCACTTTCATTATTGCTGGTCTGGTGGTCGTGCTACGGTTGGAATAACTCAAGGGAGGTATTGTTTTGGCTGCAAACATATGTTTAGAAGTGGTACACCTTATCGTTGCAAACATATGTTTACACAAGTTTTTCCTTAATTTCTTGCTTATTAAATGAAGCGGGTTTGAACTTTGAACTCAAGCTTGATCAAATGAAATGATTTGGCCATAGATGGTTTATACAATGCCTAAAAGTTATATACAGCATGTTGAGCATGTGATATTGTATTAAAAATTACATATAACAAGCACATAAAACTTTTTTTTTTTAAGAAAAGAACCTAACATGAACCTAACGTATCTATAGTGGTGCAATGCACGCCAATTTGGGTTGGTTTGTATTTTTGAGTGAAGTGAATTGCGCGTCATACATGAACCTTGCCGTTTTAAGCTCTGTCATAACCAGCTTTTGAGTCAATTGGACAGAATCCAAGATTTTTCATTAAGAATTTAAGATGCTTGATAAGCGCGAGATATGCTATTATTTACAAAAGACTTATTTTAGTCATACTACAATATCTCAACAAAAACAAAGTCATACTACAATACGTTAATCATACAAGTTAATTGGACTTTAAAACACAAGACAAGAAATTAATTAAGAAATTTAAGAAAGTAGTTAAGAAATTTATGTTGATGACATGAAACCTATCACCATCATTTCCACGTAAATTTGTAAACATTTCTAATCATAATTTTTATACCATGCTGCCACATCAATAGTATAACAAATATAAAAAATTGGATGTATTCTAGTTAGTTCTACTGTTAAAGTTTTTTATGATTCTTACTTACATTTACAAAAGATCAATTGGTATCTTAGTCGGATGATAAAAAGTAATCTAACCATGTACAGTAGATGGGGATGAGGTGGGGCAGTGTATTATGAGTTGAGGACTCCACCTTGAAACCCTTTTAAGAAATTCATGCTTTTTAATGTTCAACACCAAGATTTTAATATTTGAAGAAAATAATTAGGATTTAGGATTGCATCCAAAATTGACTGGTTTCAATTTCAATCAAACACGTATAAGGGTGCATGTCTTAGTTTGCTGGTGATAAGGGATAATATTCATGGTTCAATGAATCCACCAAGTTCAATTTCTGTTATTTGAAACACTTTCAATAAACTATTTTCAGATTTTAACAACGAGTAGATTCGTTGTCTTTGGCATGTCCTAGACTTGTCCCTCTCTTGTCCCACATTCAACGTACACGAAATAATGTAATCTATATATTGAGGTTTATTTTACTTTGCCAGAAAACAAGGTTCATTTTCCTTGAGTTACAATGTGAAAGACTTTTAAATTTTCATCGCAGATGAAATAATTAAATAAAACCCAAACTAGATGAAATTATGTCCACAATCAAAGGCTAATTAAAAAAGAACTTATATCCATAACAGTATAATTAAGTGCTTGATTTTCTTTATGTTATTGATTGGACTCATCTCAATGGAGCATTTCAGGTGTCTTATAATACATTTCTATGACTCTCAAAGCCTTCTTCAGCACCGTTGGAAAGTGAATCATTCTTTTCAACTTTCCAACAAGCACAATCTTATCAAAGCAGCACAACCATTTGATCACATGATAAAGTAACAAGTACCAGATGCCAGTATTCTTGACAAACAAACAACAAAAAGAACCTAGGACAAAAACTTCAAGCAAACATGGGAGCAAGGCTAACAAGGGGCTCTCCACGTCCACGGTGAAACAAGCGCCTCCATGTTTTCATTCGACTAATTATTTTCTTGTAAAGACGAACTCTAGCCACAGATATACCCAACAACATGCTCTTCCTCAGCTTCTTTAATTTCCTCCCAATCCTAACCTTCAACTTACACATCCTGATCCTCAAAAACGATGGTTTTCTTTGATTATCCGCTTGCAAGAGTATTTTCTGGATCAAGAACTGTGCTTGCCGATGTTTTATCTCTTCCGGGTCTTCCTCATCGATCTTTGAGTAAGCATAATGTTTTCTCAAAAGAGCCTTTTCCATCGGGGTGTATAGCCTAAAGCGAGTGAGTGAGTGAGTGAGTGAGTAAAGAGGGATGTATTGTATTGTGTGAGCTGAGATGTTATTGAATGCATATTTATAGAGTTGATAATGAATGGTGCGTCATGAGGAGGGGCATATGGTGATGAAGTAGGGCATGTGCACCAATATTTGGTAGAAAAATAATGGAGGAGAGAGCAGGGTCTTATTAGCTGGCCTTACATCAGGGTGTGAAAACTAAACCTACTCTCATGGGAGAGGATATCATTAAAAAATTGGTATTCATAAAAGTTAGACAGAAAGGCAAAGCGCCCCAAGTTCAAGCCTCTTGCATGAATGAACTATCTAAAAGTAACACCCGACCACATTGGGGGTATTATATATTTACTAGGGATTGTTAAAAAATTAGTGTAGATTTGTTAATGGAAGGAAGTTGGTTTGTATTTAATTGGGCTTGTCAATGTAGAAAGTTTACAAGATTCTTGGTGAATATATAAACAATAAGTTTATAGGCACAAAAAATTTCATAGTTATTGATTTTCGCAACACACTTGCACCTCTCTATGTGATGTGCTGAGTGGAAATTATAAATGAGAGAATGTGTGAAATTTTTTATGTCTATAGCAAACTAACATATAAAATATAACATAGACATAAAAAAAAATGATTAATAGAATTTATGGATGTATGGTTCTAGAAAATGTGCATATAACATGTACATACAGAAGTTATTTCCTGGAATAAAAATAACTTAAGAAAACAACTAACTTTTTTAAAAATAAACCTTTTTAAGAGTCGCATTATGTTCTTAGAATGGAACTTCAAAATTGCTATTTACAGTTGGTGTTTTGTTGTATCTTAGACATGAATTGTATGAATCCGATAACAAACTCACTAACTTCAAATTGCTATCTATCGTTGGTGATTTTATTGTATCCTCAATGTGAATTGCCTAAACTCAATAGGTTATAGCAGACTCTTTCAAGTGATGAAAATTATCATCTTAGGCTGTGTTTGGTTCATGTAAAATATTTTCCGGAAATGCTATTTTCGAGAAAGGAAAATGTATTCAGACTGTTTGGCTGTCTCAGAATTCGTTTTACGGAAAATCAATTCCGGTGTTTGGTTCGTTCAAACATTTTACAGAAAATGCGTTCCGTTTTACGGAAAATCAATTCCTATGTTTGGTTCGGTCAAACATTTTATGGAAAATGGAATTCGTTTTTTACGGAAAATTAATTCTCATGTTTGGTTTGTGGATCATTTTATGGAAAATATAAAATGCCTTACAAATTTAAGCACCTGCATTACCTAGACAAACCTGTAACAATACAAAACTAATCATCCACTTCAACATCAAAAATAATCATCCAAATTCAAGCACCTGCATTGCCTAGACATATCTGTAATAGTACAAAAATAATCATCCACTTCAACATCAAAAATAATCATTTGAATATATCCATAATATTCAAATAAAAACAGCCACATTAATCGTTCACCATTGGCATTACACCTCCATGGTGTACAAAAATGATACCTACTCGTGGTATCTGAATAGTACAAATACATAATTTGGGTAATTGTATCGTTCCAATAATACAAAAGACTACATATATAATACAATGGTAGGTCAATACTAGTACTACAACAAAAGTTAATTCCTAAAGCTACCGTCACAGTCAACATGAAACAGACAAGTCAAAGTTGTGAGAACAAAAAACCATCCAACCACAGCTTTCTCAGCCTAGCATTCTTGGCTAGAAATCCCCATGCTGCCTTCTCATTTTCACAAAGATGGTCAAACGCAGTTGCGAGCATGTCTTCACTATACCCATCTGCCATCATAGCCATGACCTCATTGTAAAGAGCTGTGTAATCCACTGGGCCCCGGTTGATTTCTTTCAGAGCCACAACTATTTCCTTCAGCTGATCATACAAAGATGGGGCAATAGCAACACACACCACACTCAAAATAATGTCTTTACTTATGTTACAGAGCTCCCTCCTCACATTTTCTTTCCCATTAGAAAAAACCCTTCTTACAATTCATTATCTTTTCCTAAAAAAAACCAACAAATCTCTAATCCTACTGCTAATTTCTAACAACCAACTCATGAATAGCAGAAAATCAACAAGTGGATACAATAGAATCAGGCCACATTACAAACATTATGACCAAAATTACCACTTCAACTAGATATAACAACAATAGCCACATCAAATTTGTACCCAATAACCAACTCTCACCACAACAACTATTTTTACATCAAATTTGTACCTAAACCCACGGTACCCACATCAAATTTTTGCAACCCACTCAACATCAGCTACACCTAATACTCATTATCAACCAAATAAAAATGGCGAAATTTCAGTCATAGCCCAAAAAAAAGTATATATAATAATAATAATAATAATAATAATAATAATAATAATAATAATAAAGAAGCTAAATAAGGGGAAAATAAAAAGGGACAAAAAGAGGAATAAATGGCACTGGGTTTGGTTGCCGGCGGTGGAAGGTTGGGTTTCAAAAAGAGATGAGGGAGGGATGAAGGTTGGGTTGTTTATGGGTTTGAGGGTGGGTCGGCTTTTTCATTCTCTGTATTTTTGGTGTGTGGATCGGAGCTGTGTGGGTCGGACTGAGAAATGAACTGAGAGTGGATCGGACTGAGAAATGAAGTAATGAGAGGGTGGATCGGACTGAGAAATGAGCGGATTGGACTGAGAAATGGAAAAGGGAAACTCACCGTGCGTGGAGAGGATCGGCTGCGTGAGGGAGATGGGCTTGAGCGTTTGGCATGAGGGAGATGGGCTTGAGCGTTTGGCGTGAGGGAGATGGTGGAGCTCGGTGTGTGGATCGGAGCTTGGAGCTTGGAGCTCGGTGTGTGGATCGGAGCTTGGAGAGCTCTTGCTGCGTCGAGTGCGTGTGAGAGAGCTCAGACGAAAAATGTTTGAAGTGAAAATGAGAACTGAAATGGTTTTCCGCCCCACATCACTTATTTTACAGTCAACACTGAAAATATTTTCAGTTTGACCCAATTTTCCAGACCAACCAAACAGCCTATTTTATGGAAAAGCATTTCTGAATTTAGTTTGAAGTCAAAACAAATGGAGCCTTAAAGTTAAAGAAAGTGTTTCATACACGTCTCTAATTAAGTCGCATAATTTTCTAATCACTTTCCTCAACAGGACCCTCCTGAAGAACCATACTCAACAGCCTTCAGTTTAGGATTGTTGGGTCAGAGCCTGCTAGGGAAAAAAATTTATAAAGAATTGGTTGAAAAAATTAGGGGGAAATACGCAAACCATGTGTTGATTACGCTAGATTATTATTTAAACGTCTGCCGAATTTTGATCATGGTGGAACTGCAGGTTGACCTTAATAATTGTAAAGTTTATAATTATAAAGTATGTTAAATTATAAAATAATTGAAGCACAATACAGAGCAGTTTTGCATGGTCTATAAACACACAGCCTAACAAGTTTTACTATGTCGAATATGAAACCAGCTGAGGGCATTTTCTTAATTTTGGTGATGACTGCATTGGTGAGCTCTAAAGTCAAAAAGGGTAGCATGGCCAAATATATAAACAGACAAAGTTTCCACCGGCATGAACGATCTTGTTAATAATTGAATAAAATAAGAGAAACTTTTTGTGTTCAATATATATACACAAAGTTGGCCATCAAGTGGTTGGGCAGTGGCTTTCTGCCTTTCTCTAGGGTCAACCCACCGACTGCTTATGGAAAATCAGTCTAAATATAGTATTCATTCACTATTATTTAATCTCAAATAGGTGACATCTTGGTCCACCCCTAACCCATTTCCACGAAATTTCCTGGTTAGGGGCATCATTTGCACAATGACACCAATACAGTCATGATTTTTATTTTGCGTGTTTTTTTTAATTGATATGTATATACATTTTATATATGATGATGGTTCTTTATCCACAAAGATGCTAATTGATTTTTAGTTAAAATAGGGTTTATACTTTAGAGATTTTTTATTCAATAACATAATATTTTACCAGTATTATGTGAATAAGAATCGAACCCAATTAACTGAAATCCACACATGCTCAAACAAACAAACAAACCGAAAGCAGTTCTTCGGTAGTTAAGGGTCTTTTTTTTCTTTTCTTTTTTAATAAAAAAAACGGCTATGATGTCATGACTCTATAGTGAATAATATTATCACCAATATATTGAACTGAAGAAGAAAAGATGACGAATAAGCCGACCATTCACCATGCGTGCATTGATATATATATTACAAGGACATCAAATTCATGCACCATTACAATGCTTGCATGAGGCCAAACTCATACTGGTTCGTCTTTCCTCACAAGATATAATTTAGGAATTGACACAACGCACAAATTTCTTATTATTTTTAGAAGAACATGCATATGTACCGAATATACTTGGATTTGGAACTAGTGCAGCACTAGCTATTTGTAGCTAAAGGTGATATCTATTTGTAATTATTAGCTTAGGGTATTAAAAGAGTATTGCACAATGTATATATATATATATAATGACCCTACTATTAATGCACCAAATCACAATATATATAGTCTCATCCTTCAACTAAATAAATCTGCAGTCACTGTCAATCAATTTGAGAGTTATCTGGGACTGTCGTGTACTCAGTTTAGCACCAATGAGTAGTCATGTACATGTAGATGAAGAAACGTGAACCCCAAAAGCTTTTAATATCCAAAGTCAAATACACCAGCACAACAGTTTCTTGTATATACTTTATATCAAACGTACAGCAAAAATGCTTTAATTAATTCAATAATTATGGATATCTTACTTGTTGGCTTTTTTCTACCTAAAACACTTATAATTTTCTGCTCAAGTCGCCGGCTTAAGTGAGTGTGTGTATATATATATATATATATATATATATATTTAATACTAAAATTGTTCTAAAGAAGCAACTGTACATCGTAGACTCATAGCGGATGGGATAGTATTACACCCTGCTCATACCTAAAACAATAAGCCTAATATATATGAATAATTAATAATGATATAGAACTTTTTAAAACTTGTTTTTTTTTTACTTGAGAAAATTATAAAAATTTACATAACTTTCAACAAAGTACATCGATAGCTTTTTAAGAGTAAAAAATAAATAAAAGAAGAAGAAAGAAAGTAAGACCTAGATACCATATGTAGTAAGAAGTATTTTAAGTTCTTTAATTGAATTTAAACACTTAGTTGTGTTGGAGCATTTTAATATTTAATAATTAAAATGAATAAATGTTATAATATAAATGTAAAGATATGGGAGTGAATATGGAAGATGAGGAGTTAGTGAAAATGTTTAATCCCACATTGAAAAGGAGAGAGACAATTTTATTCTTTTTAATTGTGGTGATTAATGGGCTAATATGAATTGACTCAGATATTGGGCTAGATACGTGCGCAAGGGGGAGGTAAAGAAGGGTGTTCTTTTCTGGTGGAGCTTTGGGCTTGAACACTTTGTGCAGAGGTTGTTCTAGCCATACGACACTTGTTGGGCTATTGTATCCTAGGGGAGACAAGTCAGAGACGGTCTGCACCGGTTACAGAGTTTAGCCAACCAAGGGCTTGAATCTCCTTAAAGAGAGCGAGTGCCGCGCCTCAGTCCAATAAAAAAGTGTTGTCTAATTTTACTCTTCAAATTAACAATATTCAGTGTATTATTCAGTTTCTCTTAGTGTTATTACCATTATTTGCTACTTTATCTATCTTACCTTCTCACTTTACAAAATACCTAATATAAGTGATTTTATTTTAGCTTTCAACACAATAAAATAACATATCTACTACAATGAAATAATATATTTAAAATAAAGTAGTGTGAACACGCAAATTTTTTTTTTTTTTACTAAGCTACAGTGCACTGCAACTTTTGGCTATGCACTGTAGCTATAGAACCAAATTAATTGGATTTAGCTCCACCAATGTAACCATAAATTTGTATTTGGTGGTGTTAAAAATAGCAATATAGTTTTTTAGCACCACCAATACTAATGCTCTGAATTCACTCCACATCAATAGTCTTATTTTCACATCAAAGTTAAACACTATTTATTTATTTATTATTTTTTCTCTCTCTTCATCTCTGTCTCTCTACCTTCTCCCTCCCTTCAACCCATAACTACTCATGATGCCATCAACCACTACAACCATTACAAACCGATTTACCACCATAAACCCAGCAACCATCAAATCAACAAAATCAAAATTCATTCATTAAAATAAAAATAGAACCCATCAACATAAAACCCATCAATGGAGAGAAGAGAGGGAGAGATGAGTCGGCGTGATGGGTTGGGTTGGGACTTAGGGCTTGGGTTGGCGATGAGTGGAGGAAGAAATATGGGTCGGTGTTTGGGCAGGGGAGTTAAGGCGGAAGGAGTGGAGGAAGAAAGAAAAAAAATGAAAAGGGAAAAGAGGATTGGTGGCTTGGATCAACAAGATAGGTTGGCGAAAAGGGTGGGTCGGAGTTAGGTAGGCGAGATTGGCAAGGTGGGGGAAGAGAGAAAAATTCTAAGGAAGAGTGGAGAAGTGAAAGTGTGAGGAGAGAGGACCAACGAGAAGAAATGAGAAGGAAGAGAAAAATAAATAAATAAATGAAAATAATTTATTTAAATAATCCTACTAGTGATAACATGCAAATAAAATAGTTTTTTTTTTTTTTTTTTTTTTTTTACATTTGAGCTACAATGCACATCCAAAGATAGCTGTGCACTGTAGCTAAGAAGCCAAAATTTATGGCTTTAGCTCCACCAATACAGCCCTAATTTTGTAGTTTCTATTAAGGGCAAAATTTAAGTACAGTACTTAGATGCGGTTCCTTAGGTTCCCTTTTTAAGATTCAGCTATGTGGATTTTTTCTAATAGGATGGAAGTGTATTTTTTCTAATAGGATGGAAGTGTATTTTTTAATTAAGGATCCACATAGCTGAATCTTAAGAGGAGAACATAAAAAACAACACCTAAAGTATTGTACCTAAGTTTTGTCCTTCTATTAAAGCTCGCTTTTTGCTTAAAATTTAATACTATTTGCAAGTTTGGCAATAAAAAGGCTTATTTTTCAACTTAAGTAGCTTGTTTCTTCACACCGCCAAGTACTGTTTTTGGTCCTATGGTTAAGTATTGTTTGCGTTCTTACTTTTTGTTTTTTACTCACTTTTTTTATCATTGCAACTCTCACTCTTTTTTAGTCTTCTTTTTTTGCTAAAGTATTTTCAACAACAAAAATAATCAACTTATTTTATTTAACTTTCAGTTTTTATTTTTAGTACTTTTAACAAAACTCTTGATAAGCTACTCTCAATTAGATATTAAGATAATCCATATTTCTACAAAAATGGGATTGAGTTGGAATTCAAATATCCTCAGACATTTGCCCTTGTGCGATTTGCAATCAAACATGAGAAGAATTTTCCAACATTTTTAAAAATCCTAAAACTTTACCTGGACAAAACATCCCTTTAAAGTTTTCAAATTTTGATATATACTTTTAATGTTACATATCTTTTTTATTTAAGCCATTTAGTTTATGTACCGTGAAGAGGTGTCTCTTAAGAACCTACTCAACTTAAAATAACATAAATTTATGAATTCAAACATTAAAACTTTATATGGTAAAATCAAAATGCCACAAAGTTTAAGGGTTTAAATCGAAAAATAATATCTATAAATTGCAATTTGCCCCAAAATTTAGGGTTTAAAATGATATAGTTTTGAATGAAAAAAATGTCACTATTTTGAGCTTAGTTAGCTCTTAATGGATACCTCGTTAGTCGTTACAATGCATTAATGGAATAACATTTCTTTTTATAAGAAATTAATGGAATAACTTAAATCCACAAATCCAATATTTAAAATCTTAGGAGAAATAATCAAAATTATCTTCTTTCTCTTTATTATTATTTTTTAAATATAAGAAAGCTGCCAGTGGCTTTAGTTATTGCATATGAATTGGCACGCGCTTTATTGTATGGGGCGTGAATAGTGTCGTACGAGGAGATATGTGTTGTAGACTAGCGTGGCTATGACAAAAGGGTGGCGTAGGGCTGTAATTGTAAAATTGTTGGAACGAATTAACGAAACTGGAAAAAGGCTATTTCCACTCCGTTGATGAAAAGAAAAGGAAAATATGTGTTTTGAAATAAATAAAATGTATTTTACACTTTAATCCCTTTAATTTATAAAAAAATTAAAAGATAGAAATGTAATTTTACACAAGTAAAAACTTTTTAAAAGAATGAGAATAATTTTATGGATTTTGATAGAAAATTGAAAATAAAAAATTAGTAGGATTTATGGAAATATTTTCTCATCACATTTTGGGATTGTTTGATAGGGTAATTTAAGTAACATTTCTCAATTTTTAAATAACATTACACGTAATTTTACACACTTTTTCACCCACGTGTAATTTCAAAAAATACAAATAACATACTATAACAACGTTACCAAAATGCTTTTATTTTTCTTCTCTTGTTCTTTTTTAAACAAACAAAAAACAACAAAATTTTTTTTTTCTTTCTTTCTCTCCCATTCTCTCAAACCAAATATTTCCTTTGTTTCTTTTGCTGCTTTCACACACAAATATTTTTTTTTTTATCTTTTATTATTATTATTATACTGTATCTTGATGGGGAAGTGATAAAACATAATGGATCACATAAAAAAGGGTTTTCCCGAGTTCCTAAAATGACCACAAGAATCCTTTTTGTGTGCTTCTGTTTCTGTTTTTGTGCAACAGACCATAAAACCAGGACAAAGAAATTCTATTACAAGAAAACCTCATTTCAGGATATGTTGGTCCCCTTCACTTGCTGCTCACTACTCACATTGCTCTTTTTTTCACAATTCAAGGACCACATTGCCCTGACTCCTCTTTACATCCACACATATTTATTCGTGAGAGAAGTTTATGATATTTCTGAAGCTCTCTGTGGATGTTCAAAATTGTAGTTAATTTTGATACCTTTAGGTCAAGATAGTTGGGATTCAACTCATTATAACTCACTCTAATTGAAGTTCAATGAGCTAGACAATGATAGGTGGTGGACTGTGGTTATAGTAGCAGCTAGCAAAACACCATTCACCTGTTTTGAGAATTGGAAACAAATATTGTAGATGCCCTTTTTGCTAGGCATTATCCATTGTGCCAAACCAACCCCACCTTATAAAATAATGACTGAAAATATGGACTATAAAAATGGGTAAGTAAACTGAGTGATTCATATTAGCCCCAAAAGAAAAAGACCCTAAAGTGACATAAATCTGGTCAACAGAGAGCAACAAGTTTGACGAAAAAATTGACACACACAGTCTTACATAGAAATGGTAGCGCATTAAATTAGTAAACAAAAAGAAGCAGCTCTCTGTAGGAATCAAATAAATATGGATTGCTAATTCAACAGTAATTTAAAACCAATGGACCTGTCTAGATTTTAGGATGTGGGTAGTTTTAACAATCAAATAAAACCAATATTTCATCACATATATATAGGCCGACCTAATTGATCATAATACACCCTAGCTTTAGCTTGAAAAAAAAAAGTGTTGCTAGGGTAGATCCAATCATCCAAAAATAATAGAAGCAATTATTTATAATTATGCACAAAACAAAACTGGACCTGTTATGTCAGCTCCATTATAATTGAGCTCTCACTCATATTCATCATCCATCTTAGTCCAGTATAGATGGTCCCCTAGTTCAAACCTATGGGGAAACTAGTTACTTCCAGAAAAACCTAAGTGTTAAACAGAACCAAGGTCTTGCATGGTCCTCGGACTCAAACCTATGGGGAAACTAACTACTTCAATGAAGATCTAAATACTAGACAGAACCAAGGTTTTGCATAGTTCTCGGACTCAAACCTATAGGGAAACTAGTTACTTCTAAAGAAACCTAAGTGTTAGACAGAACTAAGGTCTTGCATGGTCTTCGGACTCAAACTTTTGGGGAAACTAACTACTTCAATGAAGATCTAAGTACTAGACAGAACTAAGGTCTTGCATGGTCCTCGGACTCAAACCTATGGGGAAACTAGTTGCTTCTAGAAAAACCTAAGTGTTAGACAGAACCAAGGTCTTGCATGGTCCTCAGACTTAAACCTTTGGGGAAACTAACTACTTCAATGAAGATCTAAGTACTAGACAGAACCAAGGTTTTGCATGGTCCTCGGACTCAAACCTATGGGGAAACTAGTTACTTCTAGAGAAACCTAAGTGTTAGAATGAACCAAGGTCTTGCATGGTACTCGGACTCAAACCTATGGGGAAACTAACTACTTCAATGAAGATCTAAGTACTAGACAGAACCAAGGTCTTGCATGGTCCTCGAACCATAAGCTTATTGGAAATTAATACCCTTTGAACTACATTATGATCCAATTTCTAAGTCAAAGTAAATTACATGAGCATCACTTAAAGTGTTTTAAGGTACTCAGGACTTGCCTGTTATTTAAACGCCTAAGTAATGCCTCAGACTTGGAAACTTATTAAGAATTGATAGGTTATAAGTATGCCTTGATAATGCTGCGAGTTGGCAATCATAATCTACTTGGATTTTTAGTTAAGATGTAGAAAACTGTGCCTTCCCTTATATCAGTCAAGATGAGAAACACACAAATAAACGGTAAAGTAATAATAACTTATATCAATTTAAAGAAAAGCAAAGTACACATCTCAATCGAACTTGTACTTGAAATCCCTCATTACATTAACTTTAACTATTCTGTAAAAGTAAAAGAACTACGGCTTCAATTTTATCTGGGGCTTGGCCTTGGGGGCTTTGTCAGCTGCTTCAGGGGGAACCCCATCGTCTTTTTCTTTAGAAGCTCCTCTAGCGGGCAAGGTAGTTAAGGCTAAAGCTTGCTCAAAATTTTGAGAAGCTGCCCCACCCTTAGGCACCTTTGCTGCCTTGTCCGAGGAGGTACCTTGTGGAGCTTCAGGCTCTTTGGCTTGCTCCTGTTGATTGGGAGGTGGAGGATTCTGAATTTGGGCTTCCTTGGCTGGCTTGGCAGCTGCAATAGCTACTTCCTTTTGATTGGATGGAAGGTCTGGGACTCATATGGCGGGAGAGAAGAAGACATTTTCTGGCCTTCTCAGCTCAGAAAAAGCCTCCACCCCAACTCGATTGAGGGCTTCTTCCCAAGTTTGAGCACAGTAGGCTCGACATACGGCGAGGACCTCTGCCCGTAGGGCATCTTCGGTCTCAGCTACGCCAACGTCATAGCCATGTTGTTCGGCCTCGTCCCTTTCCTTCTCGGCCTTGTCTTTTGCCTTCTCCGCCTCAGCTTTTGCCTTTTCGGCCTGATCCTTAAGCTTTTGGGCCTCTTCCAGCTGCGCCTTGAGGGTTGCCATCTCTTTTTTTGAAGCCTTCAATTGGTCAGTTGTCTCACGTAGACGCTTCCTTTGGTCCTCGGCTTGCCTTTGTACACCCTCCAAGGCCGAGTCAGCACTACGGCGAGCATGTTCTTTGTTGGCCAACTTTTTCTTCAACTCGGCGTTGTTATTTTCAACAATGGTCAACGTTTGCACAGCTGTTGACCGTCTTTTCCTCTCATCCTCCAGCTGTTGGTAACAGTTATTTGTAATTTCCTCAAGCCTGAAAGTGGCTTGGACCGCCTAAAAGAAAGGGATTAGTATCATAGCTAACAAACAGTATATGTCTATAAGAAATAAGTATAAGTAAAAAGAAAAGGGGTTTAATAGTATACCATGCCCAGATATCTTTTACAATTGAGGAAGACTTCATTCTTCCTTATACTCCGCAGGTCGGTCATGTCCTTTGGGAGTAGCAAGGCCTCCTCTACGGACGAGACAACATGGCATCTGATGCCCCCGTTGAAGTCCCTGAGTGATGCATCATCCCTCAGGGGCTCCTCGCCATGCATGGGCGCTGGGAGCCAGGCTCGTGGCTCTGGAGGCTGAATGTCTACTCTCTCCAAGCCTCGTTATGGTGCATGGATGACCTTTTACTGTTTCGCAGCTCGTTGGGCCTCGTCTTCACGAGTCGGGCGGAGCCTTCCAGCCTCAATCACATCCTTCCCTGTCTGCTTCCTTCTCCTTTTTGGATCAGCAGGTTCAGGTCTCGTCGGCTGAAGTGGCTGAGGAGCAGGGGGAGGAGACTTCGAGGGAGGAGGAGGAAGCTTAGATTGGGCGGACTTCCCAGGTACATCTCTTCCTGGTTGGTCCTCTATCAGCTCTATTGAACTTTTCTGGGGCTTTCTTTGGATACCCATTTCTTTTGGTAGGTCCTCGGGAGATGGTGGCCGGTTGAATACTTCGAACTCGTCCAAAGAATTTGTTAAGTCCACGAAATCTTCTTTTTCTTCTTCTTCTTCTCCTCTTTCTTTTCCTTCTTCCTCTTCTTGAGGAACGAGTTGGGATGAGGATGTTCCTACCAAAGGGGTGACCACAGAAAGTGGTTGGGGGCGAGAAGTATCTTTAGGGAGTGGGATACCTTTTGGAACAACGAACCCTGGGTAGGTAACACTGATACGGCAGAGCCGACGGTCGCAAGCCCTGATTACGCACTTGGGAGCTTGGAAGGCGAGCGAGAGGGGAGTATATCCAAGGATCAAATGAGCTGCTTGGAGTTGACCGTCAGTCTCGTTCACATACACCTTGGCTTGTAGGATCCTGTCTAAGCTCACCTTATTAACTAAGTTGAGTCTGGGTTTGGTAGCGCGCTTATCTGCAAATTCATTGAAATAGAAGGGGGTTTCATTAGAAATAAGGGTATTTAGACGCGAAAAAGAAATGTAAACCAAAATCCGAGATTTATGGCTATTCCCTCACCTGGTTCTCCCTCCTCAGTCGAACAGGGCAGGCCATCGTGCCATGCCCTCGAAAAGATCAGGAAATCCTCCTTTAGATTTTTGTTTGAAGTAGGAAGGCACTGGATCAGCCTTACTTCGGGATACCTAGATTTGAGGTAATATCCCTGCCCTTTCAAATGGTGAAGATTGTATACCCAATTCACATCGTGGTGGGTCAGGTTTAGGTTCATTCTATCGTTCAAAACCTCTATACTTCCCAGGACCCTGAACATGTTTGGGACACACTGTGTAGGAGATAACCTAAAAAACCTAAGGTAATTCCTAGTGATGGTACCCATGGGAATGGTCATCTCTCCCTCTATGAAGGCAATCATGGGAATGACCACCTCTCCGGTTTTCTTATCATCGAACCATTCCCCTTGAGCAGCGTACCTCATGCCCACTGTTGGTGGGATCTTATACTTAACCCTGAAACTTCTCATACCCTCCTTGGACTCAACTAAACATTTGAACTTACTCATTTTCCTAAGAGGTTGTGAAGAAAGATTAATAAGTTTAAAATGAAAGTCAAAGAGGGTTTAAGAAGACTTACAGGTTCGAAAGAGGGTCCTCGGAAAAATTTCTAATATTTGTAGGCACACAGGGAGACGAAAAAGGAAGAAGCAGGTTCAGTGTATGAGTTCTAGAATTGCGTAATCGTTGAAAGTAGAAAGAGGAATCGACTTGAGAAGCTATTTATGGTGGCGCAGAAGGTACAAGTGGGAAAATTCCCGCTCGCAAAACAAAAACCCCTTCACCATTAGATTACCATCACACCGTTAAACGCGTGGAGCACGGACCCACCAGAATTTAATGAGGGAGCATTCCGAATATCGAAGCGCTAGGAGCGTGTCTTGGACAAGTGAAAAGACTCTACAAGACTTGATGAGCCACGATGAAAGGCCCGAGGACATCAAAACCCTCCTCTCCGTCCGAAGAGCCGGACAGTAAGGTTTTGAGGGGCTATTGTGGGGTCAAAGAATTTGGTCACCCCGGCCCACTTTATACTAAGCCCAAGGCCCACGCCGAGAAAGAAGAAATGTCCGAGGACAAACGGAGAAAGTCCGAATTGCGAAAGAGCATTGCCGAGGATAATACTATCCTCGGCAAACCGAGATCATAGAAGGGAAAAGCAGCACGCCATCAAGAGCAGCCTCGTAGAGCATCTCAAGAAACATGACGAGTACAGTGGGTCAGTCATGGGAGCTTGTTAGATGAGCAATTCAAAGAGAAACTGTCACCTCCACATTAAATGCCAACAACTAACGTTCTAGCCGCATTAATAAGGAAATGACCCCTGAACAATGCTGCTTTGGTTGCTGCAACTCACAAAAGGATTGGGACGACGGCTGATGGGACAAGCACTCAAGTAATGACCTGCATGATCAACAAATGGAGGGCCAAGATCAACTAAAAGTGGATATATAATGTAAGGAATCCTCCAAAAAAGAGGATGGGAAATTGGGAGCAGAAAACACTGTAGCTGCTGGTATCATCTTTGTAAACCTTGCAACCAAGCACTGAAGAAGAAATAATAAGAACAGATAGCTCCACGGACAAGTGCCCAGGACATAATTTTATACTTCAAACCCATTTTCTTGTTACTTAGTTTACCCATAACCATGTTCATTCGTTACTATCTTCACTAAAGCCTAGTTCTTAAACCCATTATCTACAAATTTATTGTATTGGGTTAGTTGGGCCTGAGTCCACTCCTCCAACAGTAGAAGTGCTTAGACCCAGTCCTTACACCAAAATTAAAATTAATAGAAGTTCTTAAAAATGACACATTTATTAAGAAAATAATAAAGGATATGAATAGAACTGAGGAAAATAATAGATGTGGTCAATCCTAACTATTCTTGTTGAGAATTCATATTTGACTCCAAAAATTTAAAACTAAGACTTTGATAACTAGTTTTGCTCTAAAAAAAACTTTATCTCTCTAAATGGGGTTTTTTTTTTTTTTTTTCCCCCAAAATAGTTGTTAAATTGATTTATGAACAATACTTAAATAATAATTAACTTCATCTAACTTAGAGAAAAATTCATCTAACTCATTACGTGGTGATTTGTAAAACCAACCACATCTATTTTTAGTAACAAGATTTATTTTATAAATCACGTGGTTTCTTTATAAACCGGTTTTTTTTTTTATAAAAAAAATAGTTGAGTCTAGAAATAACCATAAAGAGAAAAATGTGGGACGGATACTTCAAATTTAACCATTTTATATAATTTAGATTTTAGCTGTCAAAATTAAAATTTAATTTAAAATATGGTATGTATCCATTTTAGATTTTTTTTTTTAATGTAGTTTTCTCAATGAATAAAATATATAACATTAAATTTTAGGTGAAAAAAGGAGATGGTACTCTATTTTTTTTTGTTGGGGGAGGGGGGGAAGAGATGGTACTTTTTTTTTTTTAGAAACAAACACACACAAGAAAGAGATGATACTTAATTACTTATTATCACTAATTTAATTTATGTTATATATCTTTAACATTTTTAAACTACTTATGTAATTTGACCAAAGAATACAATAAAATAACATTATTTTTAGGTGAAAATTAGAGATCCTGAATCCCTGATAAAACAAAGAGTCAAAGAGAAAAGAAAATGAGAAATGGTAAGGTCACTTCTTTGTCAAACTTGAGATCGCTAATTCATCACCCACGTGGACATGACCCCTGAGCACCAATGAATATTACCATATTTGTTGGATCTTGTCATAGCAAATTATTGGTAAAAAATACACTAGGCCTCTATTTAACTTTGATCGATTATCATTTTAATCCATTAAATATAAAAATTTTCATTTTAGTCCATTATAATTATAAGAAAAACTTAAAGTTCAGGTATTATTTGGTTAGTTATTAAATTGAGTTAGCTCTAAAACACTTTTAAAAAAGATATAAGTTGAACTAGTTTGTTGAGAGCCTAATAATTTAGACACGACAACACAATTATCACGAGCATGCTCTACAGTACTTGAGCTAAAAGTTCACCGTGTTCCCCTCCTATTGGAGCTTGCAATGCTAAAAGTGGGAGAAACTACATTCCTCATTTTCCTTTTTATACTATAACTATAATGAATAGACATACTTTTTTTTGGGTGAGAGTAAGATAGCTATTTAGATATTGGGAAAAGGGAAGAGGAAATGGTTTTCAAGTTTTATATTATATTATATATATATATATATAGTAAAGTTATTAAGTGCCATTTTTTGAGTTAGGAAATAGTTATTTAGATCATAAGCGGACGTTATAGGTTAAAACTCCATAAAAAAAGAAGATGAAAATGCAACCAATGATAAAATAACTAGGGGTATCCATATGTCAGATTGAGTCGCGTTTATGCTCAACCTATTCACATCGAGTAAAGGAGGACGAAAACCATTATTAATCGATCATAAATGACAATTCAATCGTGTGGCTCTCCATGGGTGATGGTTAAATATGATTAAAACCAGCTAACAGTGGCGATGAAGAGCAAAAACGGTGGGAAGAGGTGGAGATCTCCAATCTTGTTGAAGACCTTAAGATATTTGCAAGATGTGGGTCGAGAAATTGCCAAAAACACATTAAAGCTTGGATTGGTTAGTTTCGTCATATTTTCAAGTGGGTGAATTGACACTCAACCCGTTTAAGACAAGTTTTGAAACATTGGAACTGTTATCAACAGCCACTTGTTGTTTAAACCACTTAAATTTTAATGAATCGGTCCGAGTTGATTGGGTTAGTCAGCCTGATCGATCCTTGAACAACCCTAAAAAATAACTATTATATTACATGATCTATTCCATACACAACTTGCAAATAGGGGAAACAAATTTTCCCTTGTATATATTTTACAAATAAAAAATATAACCCCTTTATATTTAGGTTTTTTTTTTTTTTTTTTTTAATCAAGCGACTAGAAATCCCTATGATAATCAAAATTGAGCTCCAAGACAATTTTCTTGGGCGGTGACCCCATACCCACGATTTTACCCCACAAACCCCACCCCCCAAAACTCTGCATCCGCCACGCGTACAGATTACGTGCACCTTCTCTAATCTCATAACCCCAATCGCTTTACACTCTCTCTCTCTGTCATTCATTAGGGTTACACACACCCACACCCCAAAGCCCACGCACTCTCTTTGTCTCTGTGCTCCTCTCAGTCTCTCTCTGTCTCTGTGTTTTCAAAAACAAAAGCAGCAGAGCAAAGATGATGCAGCCAGCTCCTCCAACAGGTGTGGCTCCTCCACTACTACAACAACAGACCCAGCAGCCACAATACCCACACCCACACCCTCAACAACCCTACATGATGATGCCACCACAAGCCCAGCCCGGTGCGGCGGTTCAAGCCCCACCTCAGATGTGGGCCCCTCAGCCACCAGCACAGCACCACCTCCACCACCAGGCCCAAGCCCAAGCCCAGCCCACCAGCGCCGACGAGGTCCGCACTCTCTGGATCGGAGACCTCCAGTACTGGATGGACGAGGCTTATCTCTACAATTGTTTCGCTCAGACCGGAGAGGTATACCCTTCACCTACAATACAGCACACCCCACATCGCTTTTCTACGTGCTTTTTATTCGTTTTTGGTTTCTGGGTTTTGATCTGCGAGATTGTGATGTGTGTTTTGTGTTTGTTTTTGTTATGCGATTTAGGTGTTTGATTTATTGTCTCTGAGACTTCTTTTTCAGAATGGTTGTTTTGTTGCATACCCATATTTTGTTTTTGGATCCTGTTCATGTTTCTGTTATCTTTTGGTCGTGAAAACTTTGCGGGCTTTACTCTCTCTTTTCTTCTTTTTTTTGTTTGTTTGGCTTTTTCTTGGGTGGGTTGGACTGTAGGGGGACCATGTAGGAAAGATTTGGTTTTGCCTATGGTTCGTAGACATTTTTCTGTGGGGAGAAAGTTAGGGTTTTTCCCCTTATGTATATAAAATTGTCATGGATATATAGTGAACAAAATTAGGATTCAAGCATCAGTGGTACCAAATCATCATTGTTCTATCTTGTTTTAAACTGTAAATCATGTGCATATACAAATAAACTGGTGGAAAGTGAGAGGGGTTTCAAGTCCTTTTTGAAAGGGGTTATTAATTAAATATGTTTGTGATTACAGCAAGTTACTACGGTGAAAGTGATCCGCAATAAGCAAACTGGCCAATCAGAGGGTTATGGTTTCCTTGAGTTTGCTAATCGTGCTACGGCAGAAAGAGTACTTCAAGCATACAATGGTAGCATAATGCCAAATGGTGGGCAGAACTTTAGACTGAACTGGGCAACTTTTAGTTCGGGTGAGAGGCGCTCTGATGATTCTCCTGACTTCACAATATTTGTTGGGGATCTGGCTCCTGATGTCACTGATTATATGTTACAAGAAACCTTCAGGGCCCGTTATCCCACAGTTAAGGGTGCAAAGGTTGTGATTGATAGGGTCACATCTCGTACAAAGGGTTATGGGTTTGTTAGGTTTGGAGATGAAGGTGAACAAATGCGTGCTATGACAGAGATGAACGGAGTTCTCTGTTCAACAAGGCCAATGCGGATTGGGCCAGCTACAAACAAAAATACTACTGGAGGTCAGCAACCGAAAGGTATGTAAAATGCGTAGTGGAACTTCTCTTGTTGATTAATTTTTTAATGCTCTTAAGTATTAGTCATCTGTGTAATCTTAGTTTTTTGTGTCAAGAATTGTAATCAATTGAATTTGGTGCCAATGCTCAAAGCCTGTGACCCCTCTCTCTATTACAATGTTCATTGTTACTTTTTATCTGCCATATTCAAGATGGTGAAGTTAAATTGTTCAGTTATTATTCGTTCTCTGTTATGCTAAACATTACGGTTTAGTTTACTTCCTTTCAGTTATGCACTTGAAGATATGCAGCACTTTCCAAAGTCATTTCCTTCCTGTACCTTTAAGATTTGGGCACTGTACATGCTATTAAAATCTTAAAAACTTATAGAACTCCTATTGTCTCAAAGCAGGGTGTCAAGAGGCTCTGTGATCTAGGGGCCTGGAACTGATTTCAGCTGAAATGGTTACCCCTATAGTGCATGGCCTCACTTAGGTCAGTTTCCCAGTTATGGCTTGCCCTTTAATTTCGTGTGGCGCTTGCAATGCTACATTTTCAAATTCAAGTTTCAGTTCATTCTATTGGTTGAGCTTTCAGTCAAGTTAAATTTCGTAACTCTTCTAGTTACTGAGATTTCAGTACAATGACATTTTTGGTTTACGAGTTTTTTCCCCTTCTGTGTGTGGGTTTCTTTTTTTACTAATTTCTCCGAACAATTACGTCTTTAATTTTTCCATGCACCATTTCCTTGTGCCATTTACGTTTTGGTTAGAATTATAGTTTCCCTTGTTGCTCTATGATGCTGTATTCTTATTACTTTTTCTAGATTTCAGTCCACAGGGAAAGATTCTCTGTGAGTGCAGCTTGCAACTCGTTGGAATTGCCAGAAACTGCATATTTCAGGCTGATTTCTATTTTGAAAGTTGCCGTGTACATAATTGTCATATTTATGGCACTTCCAACATCTCCATGTTCTCTGCATGTTATTATTTTTATTGTCGTTACTGTACTTTCCTCTCTCTCCATTGGGGGTTATTCTAGTTAGATGAGTTGCAGGTCACTAGTTACTAGCTTGTCATCTCCTGCCTATGTAGTTAAATGTTTAGCTTCTACAGTGTTTCTGGGTTGTAATGTGTGAATATTGACTCAGCAGTTGCTCTTCTTCCCCCCCAAAAAAGTCCCCCTTTTTGCTTTTCTTTTGATGGTCTGTTATAACATAATAATTGTAAAAGTAATAAACACCCAGTACTTCTTACGAGTCTGGTGAACAATGTATTGTCTGTAAAACTTGAATGACCATGGCTTGTTCATGATTTAGCTTGCTGGTTTTTATCACTTGGGCGTGGCTACAAGCACTGCCCCACTTGTCATGCTTCCTGTCTTTGAATAGGAATATGGGGCTCAAAACTAGCTAAATTGTGTATGTTTAAAGACAGCTGCAGCCAGGCATGTGGATGTCAGTCCTGCATGTGCTCTGCAACATAATATATGTTGGTTGCAACAACATTTGATATCCTTACTAAGTCTTGGGTTTCAGCCGTTGCAGAGATCAAAGTTTTATTTTAAATAGAGTGATAGTGATGTCATTGACCCCAGTCATCTATACTAATTATTTTTTGATAATTCCATTGTTATTATTAGTGGTGGTGCCGGGGGGGGGGGGAGATTTGAACCTTGGTTCTCCTCATAAAAGACCAGGCAATGTCACTGAGGTACAAGGCTCTTGGCTATACTATGTAAGGTGGTTGATGCTAAATTCACACACAGGCGCGCACACACACATATGTAGGTAGTTTCATTGCTGATCTTGTCCTTTTCTATCCAATTTACATGTATCTTCAATTGCTTGTTTTTTAGCTGTGACTGCTGTAAAATATATTTTCACATGTGTTCTGCTTCTGTGGTGGTTTAAGGGAGATGTATTTTTTGCTATCCTTCTTGTTGCTGTTCGTAATTAGTGGATCTTTCATTATAAGAGTTAGATTTATTTACGCGTGTATGTAGCTCTCTTATGACCAGGAAGATGCATTAGATTGTTAGCTCTAATTGTAAAATGGGAAGCACGTTTTCTGTCTGCTTATTTACTTTGCTTATGTTCATGTTTCTAAGCAATAGTGTCTAGTGTTGGTGAACTGCTCCTCGAATCACGTTCTACCAAAAAATGTTACTTTTTATTTCCCTTTTATTTCACCTTTATATTTTATATGCAGCTTCCTACCAGAATTCTCAAGGGAGTCAGAACGAGAGTGATCCGAATAATACAACTGTGGGTACTTTATTTATTTCCTGCATGGAAATTACTTTCCTCACAACATATTTGTGATTTGATGAATTTCAATTGCAGATATTTGTTGGCAATTTGGATCCTAATGTTACAGATGACCATTTGAGACAAGTTTTCAGCCAATATGGACAACTAGCACATGTAAAGATACCATCAGGCAAGCGATGTGGTTTTGTTCAATTTGTTGACAGGTGAGTAAATTAGCCACATATTTGTAGAAACATTTCTCAACCATATCCATACAGGATATTTAGTTCTGTTCTGTGTTGTTGTGATGCATCAGAAGCTGTGCTGAGGAAGCATTGCGGATGTTAAATGGAACTCAACTAGGTGGACAAAATATTCGACTTTCATGGGGCCGTAGTCCTTCAAACAAACAGGTGCTTGATTTACCCCACACTTTCCAATGCTTTCTTCTTGGATGTCTCCATGTTCTTGTATTAATCTGACTAGTGTACAGGGTATCTCTGTTGGCGTTCAGCCTCAGGCAGATCCAAGCCAGTGGAATGGTGGATATTATGGATATGCTTATGGACATGAAGGCTATGGATATGCCCCGGCTCCACAAGATCCTAATATGTATGGATATCCTTATGGAAATTACCAGCAACAGGCACAGCAGCAGCAAGCAGGATATAGCTGAGAATTTTGGCCATCTTTTGTGGCTTTCGCTTGTTCTTTTTATTTAATAAATAAAATTAGTAAGATACTATTTGAAGCACATTGGAGCCCTACCTAGCCTTTTTAAGTAAACCATTTGAGATTGTTTCTTGTCCTATGACATATTCACTAACTGATGTTGTGTTCCTGATGAAGTTTTGCTATTTTAAATTATATGTAATTGCTATCGTGGTTGTGTTAGTGTGGATTCTTTTTCCCTATGTTTATATGCTTGCATATGGTGGAATGTCGTGCTTTTGAAGATCAGAACCCCTTAAAACCGTTTCTCAGTAAGTTGAAATATGGATTGGGTTGGTCAATGTCCAGGTCATTAGAGGGCTGGATGGACCTAAGCTTAACCTGGTGCTTGTTATTTTTGTAGGGCGGTCAATCAGCATTATTAGTCTTTCAAGTTTAAAAAATGAGCAATATTTGTTATTTATGTGACTAATGAAATAATTTGTCTTTTTTTTTTTAATGATGTGTCATTTTTTTAATAAAAAAAATTACAAAAATTATTTTACACATCATAAGCATAACCTATTAATACCATTAATTAATACTAAAGTACTACTTATTTTGATCGGTAAGCAAAGGGTTATAACAAATTAAAACTGAAATCCAAAATGAACCCAAAAAAAAAAAAAAACACTTCTCTCACTAACGACCAAGGCTTCCATGGTCTTCCATTGGCTCATTGCTCACCTTGTTCCTGTACCTTCCTTTTAGTCACAGCCAAGCAAATATACAGTCCACATGAGAAACCAAGATAAGCCTTCTTCTTATGCCACCGACAAGCCATCTTCTTATGCCACCCACCATGACTGGTACTCCTCTCAACTTCAATATGATTCTTCTCTTCTCTACGCATATACTGTCACTTACCATGGCTTTGCCGCTTCATTCGACTCAAACCAAGCGGACTCACACACCACTCGAGCTCGCAAGTTCTTAGACCTCAACACTGAGTTCGACAGCCACAACACCCAAGTCCTCAACCAAGCCTCAAACAACGTCATAATTGGAGTTTTAGACACCAATGTGTGGCTCGAATTGAAAAGCTTCAACAATTCAGGTTTACCCAATATTTCCACCCGAAGGTTAAGGCCAGTGTGAGTTGGGACTCAATTTCAAACTCACTTTGTAGCAAAAAAACTCATCGCTGCACGAAATTTCTCCAAAGACCATCGCATGGCCTCCGGTGGAAGAGAGGGAGAGAATCACATGAGAGAGAGAGAGAGTGAGTTCATCGGAGATTTTGGATTTATATTTTAATTTGGTATTACCCATTTTTTACTGGTCAATTATTTTGGTATTAATAGGTTATGATTTGTAAAATAAATTTTTTTTTAAATTTTTTTATTAAAAAATGACAAGTCATTATTTCGTTAGTTATATAAGTAACAACATTAATAGTAGTTAACAGAAAGATTAATACTGCTCATTTTTTAAATTTGAGGGACTAATAGCGCTCATTTAAAACTTAAGGAACTAATTGTACTCGCAAGGTAAACTTCAAAGATCAATAATATAGTTTCATCATAAATCAATGACTTTCTTTTGTTTATGTTCTTGCCAACTTAACTCAACAGTTAAATTTGTGATGTGAGAAATTAAAATCGTGGGATTGTATTAGTAATTTTTATATTATTAATGATTAGATATTATTAGTTTTAGTAATACACGAGAGAGAATTGTTCAACATTTTATTCCTAAATGTTTCAATCTATATGTTAAAAAGATGTAATGATCATCCATGAATTTTGTTAAGTAAAATAAAATCTGGCATGCATTTCCAACAAAGAAAAAAGGACATTTCATATTTCATACGGGTCATTGGCCCAAAAGTCGAAATCAGATTGAAGTTGTTAATTGTTTATATCCAAAATGAATCATAAAATGTAAATGGTTGGATTTGGGTACAACTTTATGAATTGAACATTTGATTTGATCCACCTAACCAGGCTAATGATGACCTTAAGCTAACCAACATAACAATGCAAAAGGGTCTAACAATACCAATGGCACGATGCTAAATTACTAGTCAACTCAAATATTGCTATTTGCTACTATCATCGCTGTTGTTATAGCCCCCATTCCCAAAACCAATATGGCTGCCTCGACTGCATCCTTTAGATAACCCATCAGGCACCAACACCAGCCCTCCATCAATGCCAGTTGCCACCTTTGCTACTATTCACTCTTCTCCACCATCCCAAGCCACCATCACCCTCATTGCTTGTCACCAGTCACACTTGCCCACCATGATTGACGCCACCACCATCATACTGGTGTTCTTGCTACACTGCCACCAACCTTCACCTACAATTAAAAGGCTTGCCACTAGGCCCAACACAACATTATCATCACTACCACTACCATTCACCACCCACCACCCACCACCCACCATTGCAACTGTCACTCGACCACCTGATGGTTTTTAGAGTTGTCCTTGCCCACTGGAGAAAAAGATCATGCCAAAGATGTACACTTACTAAGGGGAGGGGGGGGGGGGGGGGGAAGAATGATGCCAAACAGGTGAAATGTTTCATTAAACATATTTTTCGAGTTTCAATCTGAAGACTGTAGAGATGAAGGTACCTACATTAGAAGGTTTTGCATGATAAAAGTTCCGAACAATGTTTTATGTAAGAGCCAATGGAAGCTAAAAGTTAGGGGGGAAAAATCAAAATAACATCCTCATCAAATTCTTACATGATTAGAATAGGAGGGAACAACTAATATAGACATCGGGAAGAGTTCAAAACAAGAGATCAGATCAACATGTTGCACTTTCTTCAGTCTGGTCTCTTCAAGTTCAAGCAATTATCCGTTGCTTGACCAAACAATTCCTGGACTTCTTTCAACTCCTTCTCTGGCATCACCAAAAAATGAAGGTTTTAAGTTGCAGCAATGGCAAATTAACTCTAATATAACAAGAATGGAAACAGACAATCAAGAGAGCGTGGAATTAGCTTTAGGTAGGCTATCCAAAACATCTCATGAATTTTTTGTTTTGTTTTGTTTTAGTAGTTGGTTTTTTTGAAAAAAAGAAATTAACTATTGCAATGAAATATTGTGTTACATTTTGCTGTCAAAAGTTGGAAAGATTAAACAAAAAGGAAATGAAACATTTGAAGATTTGAGATTACCTGCAGCTTCCAGTTGTCTCTGAAGTTCTTGGCCTACAGCATCATTTTCAGCCTAAATAAGCAGTTCACACAGAAGCCCATTAAGAAACTGTAAAAAAATTGTTAAAAGGTCTTGATTGATAGTCAGTTGACTCTCCAATACCTGCAGTTCTGCAATCCTTTTCAGTTGCACTTCTTCACCCCCCTCAGCCGGTGGTAGTGCTGCAACTAATGCATCAAACTGTGCACAGAACAAATGTTTTTATAATCATTGGACTAACTCAAGATTGAATTCATTGGTAAATTAAATTTTTTTTTTAATCGGTTTCATTGGTAAATTAGATGTTATTAACAATGCAATGCAGATGGAGTGAAGCTTGAAGCCTTTTTAATAAAAAATACAAAAAAAATTACAGACACACCACCCTCCTCCTTGCTCTTACAAGGGGAAAATGTGCGATTTGAGCTAGAGTTCATTGTCATGGGCTCAAGCTTGATCTAGAAGACACATATTTGCTGTTTTGTCATAATTTTATGGAAGGCTCTTATAAAAGGGTATTTTAATATCAAAAGATCCACTACTCTTTTCCAAATTTTACAATGCTCTAAGAAAAATTCCAATTGCAAACATGCTCAAGCTAGTAACACATACATAGACATTGTACAAACTACAAAATTCACATCTAATATGTAAAAATTTCTGTAATTCTAATACCCTACAACTCAACTAAAAACTTATATCAATTGAAAATTTCCAGTTCTTACTTCTCTCATTCCTAAAAGGCAATGCCGAGTAATTGACTTAAATGCTTTTTATAAGCCATACCAACAAAAACACAATGTATCATTCTCAATAAGACTAAAGATACAAAAGTTTTCACATGGATACCACTCCTTGATGGGACCTGATCTCTAAAGGATTGAAATGTTAGGATGGTATATCCTAATAATGCTTATCATTCTCAATAAAGTCTTAGAGACAAAGATTTTCACAATCCTTTTCCAAACTACTGATGAGGTGCAAAATAAAAATGGTGTTAGTAGTGGGTCCATGTGAAAGTCAGGTTACTCTTATCACAGCTTTTCATTTCAATTGAAAAAAAAAATAGCATTACTCTTCTCTATTTCCAAAAGAGTGCTGATAGTTACACATTGTGCGTGAGGGACACAACTAAAAAATCATGTTTTGAAAACATTAGTTATAATTGTATCATTTCACAATTATAGTTGAATCGATTTCAGCTAGAGTGTGTACATAAATAATTAGCATTTCCAACACTCAATATTAAAATCCCTACATGAAGCCGACAAGTAAATTAAAAAAAAAAACCCATTTTGCTAAGCATAAAATGGTGTTAGTAAGGTCACTCTTATCACAACTTGCCACTTCAATTTGTGAACAATTTTGTGTCCCTATCAAAATACTAAACATGAAGCCTGAGAAAAAAAAAAAAAAAAAAACCATTTTGCTAAGCATAAAAATGGTGTTAGTAAGGCTGTTCTTATCACAGCTTGGCAATTCAATTTGTGAAATTTTTTGTGCTCCTACCAAAATATTAAACATGAAGCTTGACAAGTAATAATTAAAAAAAAAAAAAAAAAAAAAAAAAAAAACCATTTTGCTAAGCATAAAAATGGTGTTAGTAAGGCTATTCTTATCACAACTTGGCAATTCAATTTGTGAAATTTTTGGTGTTCCTACCAAAATATTAAACAGGAAGCTTGACAAGTAATAATTAAAAAAAAAAAAAAAAAAAAAAAAAAACCCATTTTGCCAAGCATAAAAATGGTGTTAGCAAGGTTACTCTTATCACAATTTGACACTTTCAATTCGTGAAAAATTTGTGTCCCTACCAAAAATCAATATTAAAAATTAAGACTGACAAGTAAAAAAAAAAAAAAAAAAAACCCATTTTGCTAAACATACGAATTCCCAGTATTTGCAATTACATGAAAAAAAAAAAAAAGAAAAAAAAAAAAAAAAGAAGAAGGTGGAATTGAGAGAGAGAGAGAGAGAGGTACCTGCTTAGCGGCTTTGACGAGAGCGGCGGTCATGAGCTTGGGTTGTTCGGAGACATTGCCAGCGGCGGTGGCGGGATCTTCGGTGGGATTAGAAGGAGGAGGAGGGTCAGGGTAATTGGGAGAGAGTTTAACAGGATGAGCGTCTCTCTGTAGAGTACCGAAGGTGTTGAATGCAAGCGCTGCTATTGTGTTCACTTGCTCTTGCAACTGTGATATTATGTCCATCTTTCTCTCTTTCTTAAACCCTATAATCAACCCCACGATTCCAGCTCTACAAGACCATGGTATTGGTATGGTGGAGAACTGAAAGATGGGACCTTTTTTGGGCTTCAATTTTATTCATATATGGTTGGAATTTGGACCCATCAAACATTAGTATTAAAAAAAAAATCATAGTAAAGTAACATATTACTCCTTTTTAGAGTTTTTACTTTTTACCGATTAAACTAATTGAAACTTTAGAAATTTATCACTAAACAACAGATTCGGATACAGTATTATTCTCATATTTCTTTCTTTTGTCTTGATATTTTCTTTATTTCACAACACCCTTTATTTGTCACAAAATAAAGTCATCCATGAGCCCTTTTATTTTGTTCTGTGGTGGCAACTCTCACTCTCATGATCCACCATTTGGTTGAATAGGTAAAATCTTTTGGATTCATAAGGTTTTCATACGATAAAATTGATTTGGTCGACATGGTTTTCTGTATACATGCACTATACTTATGTAACACCAATAAGCAATTATATATATAGATGATATGTTACCCCAAGATATAGTGATTATATCTTTCTCAAAAAAAAAAAAAAAGATTGATTATACAATCTTAACAACATATAGATAAAACTGCGGGCAAGGGAAAGAAGCCCAAATATCTAGTAGAGTTACTGAATACTTTTATGATCTGATTATTGAGGTCCCATGCCTAGCACTGGTTTTTGCTATTTAATTCTAGAGACCAATGCATTTCCAAGGTGGGGTAGACAGTAGACTATTGATACAATTAAAGTGATGGTAGCCTCATTTTGTGAAATTTCTTTTTCATTCTCAGCCAAAAAAAAAAAAAAAAAAAAAAATCTTTTTCATTGTATTTCCAATATTTGTTATCATGTAGCTCAGGCTCTTGCACATGATGCTAAAGAAAATGGGGAGACATATCTAGTGGTTAGAAGAATGCCCCTCAGTTTTCTTTCACATTGTTCAATAGGATATTATTTTGGAATTAAAAGAGAGGGCTACCTCTGTTGTGTACCTCTGTTATTAGACCCAAAAAACAAAAACAAAAAATATGGTTGAACCAATTATGTCCAGACAAAAAATATGCAACAAAAAGTTCTATATATTAAGCAAAGAACCTCCCCAAACATAAGGGAGATAGTTACCAAGAAAAAAAAAAACGACACTAGTTTCAGAAGTATAAATAAGTCAAAAGGGTGGTGAGAGTGCAAGAGTTGAATAACAAGCCCATCCAGAGCTGTCAATGCAATGGTATCTAAATGTCAACTTAGTACTCTTAACCATGGTAACCATGGGTGACTACTACCCATCTATTTCTCAAGCTTTGACTCTATTCTCTTGTCCTTTTTCCTAGGTTTAAATTCACGTACTCTCAGATCCTACTGGATAGTTAGTCACCATCAGATGAATCTAATATTGTGTAGGTGGAATGGCATCTTTGATACCACATTCCATATTAATTGTGCCACCAGAACTACAGAGCTAAGGTTCAATCATTCCTGGTAGAATAGATCCTTCGGGTGCAAGCTTCAACTCTGGAGTAACCTCTCCATCAAATGCCACTGCAGGTTCACTGGTCCGTGGTGTAGAGAGTGAGACCAACTCAGTAACTTCTACAGGATCACTTGCAGGCTTTCCATTTAAGAGGGCGGTGTCAGTTCCCCTTGAAGTTTCAATAGCAAGCTCCAACTGTGAATCTTGTGCTGTATCTTTCTTTGGGGAGGCCTGATCTGCCATTGAATCGTCAACAGGCCTATTGACCAGTTTGGAAGGAAAGGGTTTGGGTTCAGCAAATACAGGAGTTTGGTTGATTTCAAGATTTGAGTTCTTCACTTCATCATGAACCAATTCACTTGGCTTAGGGTCAAGACTCATAGCCTGATGTTGAATTTGAGGTTCCTGACTAGCAATTTCAACACCTGGCACTGTGTCCACAACTGGTTCAGATGCTGATTTTGCTTTTGAATCTTTTGTTGCCGCTACATCAACTTTAGGTCCTTTTATCTGTGTGGAAGCTTCAGATTCCTGCAACAAGTCATCACATCCAACAACCTTATCATGATCCAACTGTGCCACAATGGAGGTGGACTGGCTCTCAAGTCCAGGCTCCAAAGTTTGCTGCTGAACTTCATTTCCTTCCAAGGAAAGACCTGCATCGCTCTTTGGCAAGTTGGCAACCAGAGGTACAACAACAGAGGCAGATTGGTTCCCAAGTGCATCTGGGATTGCAGTCTGACGCTCAGAGGATAGAACCTGATCTGAAAGTTCGTGTTGATGGATTTTAGGCCGAGTAGGTTGCTTACTACTTTGTCCTGATGGGGTAATAGACTTAAAAACTGGAGTTTGTGGCTTAAAAACTGGGATTGGAATATCTTTTCTGTTGTACATCTTAACATGTGGAGCCACATCATTTGCTGCAGAAATTGGAGTAAAGCGCCCCGGAAGAAATACAACACCTCTCAGAAGAGTGTCAGTGTCACCTAACTTAACATTAAGAAGATATCCAGCATCAAATGAACCTTCAATGACACCAGTAACCATCTGACCCACCATGACATCATTAACACCACCACCACTTGTACTTGCACTTTCTTTGTTTTTCTTGATGCTTTCAGGTTCAGGCATCGCAGGCTTCTTCTTACTTGACAACAGGCTTTCATCCTTACGAGGACGACCACGTTTCCGCTTCATAGGGACGTCTGCAGGAGATAAAGAACTGGTGTTCTGACTCTGTTGGCTCATCTTGCACAAACGAATTTAAAATGACAGTTTCACACTGATCTTAGAAATTTTGCCTGCAAACACTAATATTAGTTTGGACAAAACTTGGTCAGTAATATAGAATTGCTAATACTCTGGTTTACTCAACAGAAGCCATACAACTCTAAATAGTAAATACCACTGCCATGAGTGTATAAATTGCACTAATGTAGGCTAATTCATAGGCAAAATACTTCAATTTTCATTAGTGCAATTGCTGGAAGAAATATATATATACATATATATATATATATATATATATATATATTTGTCAATATGATAAATGGATTTTTATTTATGCAGTAAAGACACCAATCACTCCTCTTCCCCCCGTTTTTTTACTAAGCAAAACTACTACCCAATGAAAGACCTACTGTAACTGAAGCATAGTTGATTGGTTCATTAAGTGCACAAGTCAAGGTTTTTTATTTATTTATATTTTTTAGGGAGGGTGGGGGGGAGGGGATTGTAGAACTGGCTCATCAGTAATGCATCCAGTTGCAAATATGTATTGTACATACCCATCCCAATGGGTCTACATAACATGCCATGAACACATGTCCAAAACATGGCCCGATAGCCATTAGTAATGCATCCAAAGTTTAAATTATACCACAAGCATCACTTAGAACACTGTTTCAGCAACAAAGAAGATAGAAGGCACATGTAGAGTAACTAAGCACTACATTCATAATTCATAAAAATGAGCATTTTCAACTAAACTACTACTAATGATAATGACATGATCAATAAGACTTGTGATCATAAATCTAGCAGTGTCTATAATACTTCCCAGGAAAAGTATCCCCACACCCTGCCATCATGGCATTATAAGACTTAAGATCTGTGCTTCTCTTACAGGATGATAGAGGAAACCTTTAAACAATCTCTTCAAACAAGACTATGCCTACAGAGGATCTTCCATCAAAAACTATCTTAATGATTCACAGTTCAAAAACAAGCTGACCAAGAACATGCACTTTTCTCTCTATTCCACCATGTCAGCTTCCTTAGTCCTCCATTTACAATCAGAGATGAAACAAACACCATCAACCAATCATTCTATGAGTATTAAATTTAGCATAAACCTTTTTGACCCTGAAACATCTACACACTTCTGCTAGGGCATCTCACTGAATTCAACACTAAACAGTTGATATATATGATATTGCTTATGATGCTGATGATGGAAATAAAACCAGAAGCTTATTAGCTAAGAATTTAAATAGCAGACTGCACACCCTTAGTGCTACTGATGATTATGACAACGTCGAGTTTAAACCAAAAGTTTATTAGATGAGAAATATAACTAGCGGCCTCCAGAGGGCCCTCCAAACCAGATTGGAAGAAAAATCCTTCCACCCATCATGTGGTGGTCCCAATGACCATCCATGCAAACGTTTAATATAACAACAACAACCAAGTGTTAGCCCCAAATTTTTGCGGCTGTCAGCTATGGATTCTCTGTTGCTTCCTTCATTGACATGTCCTTTTTTACTATTTCTACTAATGTTATTTTTGGTCTTCCTCTACCTTTTTAATTCTCTCAACTTGAATAAACTCATTCTTTCTCATCAGTGCATTAATCACTCTCATCTGAACGTGGCTAAACCATTTCAAGCGATTCTCCCTCATCTTTTCATAAATAGGGACCACCCTTATCTTTAAGTGAATTTCCCCATTCAACCCTACCTATCTGTGTAATTCCATTTTATCTATCTTAAGATTCTCATTTTAGCTACACTTATTTTATGAATTTGTTACTTCTTACCAATCCAACATTCAGTACTACATAGCATAGATGGTCTAATGCATACTTTTGATCACATAACTTATTTATTAGTCATGTGTCTTATTTAAACTAGCTTTTAACCAGCTCAATGCACAGCATTATTTGATGCTCTAGTCATGTTTCAAACATGTAAAATCCATAAGTTATACATAGCTGACAGCCGCAAAAATTTGGGGCTAATGCAGAGCTTCTAATGATGGATTTAAGGACAATATTTATCAGAAAAAAAAAAAACTGGCACATTCTACAAAATAAATAGAACCTAAACACTAAGTCATTTTCCTGCAGGTTAGTTGTCTGTTGTGACAAACTCTCCCAGTACATAAAGCATGCTTTTAGTAGCTAATGAGATGTTAGAACTAAAATCAAAAGTGATATCAACGGACCGCAGCTTCATGTCAGAAAAAAAAATAACAAACATAATTTAAGTCTAATTAGAAATTGGAAAGCAGAAACTATAAAATTAAATTAAATCTTTCACAAACTCTAAAATAATTAATAAAAAGGATGAAGATGCATCACTGATATGGAAAGAATGAATAAAATATATATAATTCTTATGGATAATTGATTAGAAATATAGCCCTTTTTCATTTGGCTATCTCAAGTGGGGTTAGATTTAACAAATCAACGAGAAAATAATATAATTGGAATCTACTCTATCTACTCCACAGTACAACCTTCTTTAATTTGAAACCCAAAAGAATTTATTACATAATATCAAGACCTATAATTTTCATTTCTCCCTCTCATTTATCCTGGTAACCAATCAGAAATTAGAATAAATAAAATGATTTCCTAAGCAACATCAGATAGGCATCAATTACATCTAAACCTTGACTAACCAAAACCAAATTAACACAAATACCCTGAAGCAGAACCAAATCCAACAAAAATATACAAACAAAACAAATACAACCAAAGTACTCAAACATTAATCATATTTACTGTCCAATTTTTATTTTTATTTTTTTTAAGTTTTATGCTATTAGATGTTTAGCATCGACATGGTTGCCATAATATTTCAAATATATTACCAAAAAAAGAAAAAAAGATCCATAACCTAAGCATCGAATAGCTAGTAACTAGCATCATACAACTATCGGCTATCCTTTGCCTTCTCTTTTGTAGGCATCTACTTTATGAGTCACTAGTGCAACCATCTTAATGGTATTAAAAGTCAGAGGACTCGTTTTGCAGGTATATATTCTCTGAACAAAATAATATTAAGGAAATAATATGCAGGTCCATAAGACATTTTGTCAAATACATAGCATGCTATAAAACTCAGCCAACAGTCACGCAAACACTGTTAACCCAGTTAAGATGAATCTGCCATATATTAATTAGAAACTCAACTATTAAAACAATCTGAATATCGTAATCTTTGAATTATAAGTCTGGAGTACCCTATTAAAAATGAATCCAAATATTCCAAGCAAAACCAAATCGTTTCAAAGGCCAGAGAATGAACAGGTAGACAGTGTTTAAATGGTGTGTTTTATGGTAGACGTGTCCTAATGGAGCAAATTGTGGATTAGGCATCTTCCATTATATATAGTAACAGATGTGATATGATGACTTAGTGTGCATTTTGCATCAGCTTATTTGGGTCTTTGCTGAAAGTGGGTCTTTGAAAATGTGAGAAAAAATGGGGTTCTAAAAAGCTGTACATTAACACAAAAAGCTAAAAGCAAAAGCTGTGCACAAACAGACACACTCATCTAATTAAAATACAAACAAATAGTTGCTACATAATGGGTTGGAGGAATAACCCCACCCCCCAAAATCAGACAGAGCTACAAAACTCTACCCTCCACCCAAAATCAGACAGAGCTACAAAACTCTACCTACCTTAACTTGCCTAATCTTTGTCCCAAGTTGGATGAATCTAATTCATGGTTTTTGTACCTCCATCTTTGTATTTATGATAGTATTTTCATCACTGTCAAGAAACAGCCATTACAGCCTAAGATGAACCTGAAGAATAATCAAAGTATATAATCCAAAGCAAGATGGACCAATGGGAGAATCTAATTCTAAAAACATGAAGACAATTAAGTTTCTAGAAACATGAAGATACTGACATAACAATTTGAAGAAAAGGACAACTATAACAAGTAGTGGAACAAGAAAACTTTAAATAATAGCACTGGAGAGTCATAACAGAGATATTAAGATTCACAGTTCATATCTTAGGCGCAAAAAGTGCATGATGGCAGGAAAATTAAATGAACAGCTCATAAAAAATCATTATGCCTTAAATCTAACTCTCGAGATATCATGTAATAATGTTGAAATACAATGATTAGGCCCATTAAACGTTCATACACAAGTGGATTATAAACTTTATCCAATTATTAAATTGCACTTTTTTTTTTTTTTTTTTTTCATGCAAAGTTGCTTTTTTTTTCTTAGAGGGCTAAGACTAAGACTACACATCAATTGCATCTCCCAGACCATGCAAAAGTGGATAGGCTTGTCCATTAGGTTCAATTGCCTTTTTTATACAATGATTTTTTTTTTCATGAGCAGTGCAAAAAAGTAAATGTGAGAATCCATACTAATTCAATCTTATAACAACATAATTTGTTCAGTTTATACAGAATAAGTTCTGTAAACTCATTGAAAGTTTAAAATCCATAAATTAAACAAATCTGATAATTCATTGTTTGAGAAACCTATTAGAGGATAAGAATCATAAACTACGTTGAGGAAATCAACATTTCCTCAACATCTCCTAATCTTCTCAAGGTGATCAACCAAATTTGTTCTTTTCATCATTAACATCAAGATCCTCATGACATGATGGTCTGAAATTTGGTGAAAAGGGAAAGAGAAACAGGGTCTTTTCTCCTAATTGTTAGGGAGAACCGGGAAGCAAGGTCTCACAATTCTCATTGAGAACAAAAAGCTCAAGTAATAGCCCAAATAACCAAATTCTTTTAAAAAAGAAAAGAAAAATGACGCTTATAGGATCAGCCATACCAATTTCTAATTTATTAAGCAAAGTTATTTTCAAGCTCACCATGTCAAGAAGATCTATCCCTTGTCAGGAAAACAGAGAATCACAAACAACAACAAGAACAAGTTTCTATAACACAAAGTTTAAATCTTTATTTTATTTTATTCTTTAAAAAAGACCCAATAAACAAGAATAACCTAAAAATGTCCAAAAGACCTCAGTTTGGCTTTATAAGTGAACTAAGGTAAATCTCTAAATTTAAACAAACCCATAAAAAGACATTCACGAATAAAATAGCATCACATACAAAAATGTATGACATATAAACCACACAACCCACAAAAAATTCACACGCTTTTTAAGAATTATCATAGACAAGAATTTCATCCTAATGCTCCATAATCCCATTTTTTTTGGTTTTTCACTGCATTAACCATCTCAGTCAATATAACCCAACAGTTCAATCTCAAGTTCACTAATGAACTAACCCCACTTCGGATCAAAGAAAAAGAATATCTTTTTTTTTTTTTTTTTCACTTTTTGCATTGACAATGACATAACATTCAAAAAAAACAAAAACAAAAACAACAACAACATTGTTCTAACCAAAAAAAAAAAAAAAACATTAAGAATGTGGTTTGAAAATACACTTACAACTTGCAAAGCCTCCAATGGATTGAGAAGCCAAAAGGGTATTCGAAGAACCAATCCAGAAATCCAAAATATGCGGCACTCTTTGGAAATTTTATTATTTATATTTATATTTATAACTTTTTTTTTTTGGATAGGATATATTTATATCTTTTTAGTTGTTTGTTTATTTTGTTTGTTTTCTTAAAAAATACTAAAATACGACCGTAACGGAAGGGACTAGGGGAATCAGTGATGGGTAAACGACCGTTTCTCTTCCTTAACGATGTGGTGATTTTAGTGTTCTGTCGGGTATGGAAAGATAGATGAGGTGTCGTTTTATAAGCCATAGATGTTTTTTTTATTGTTTGTAGTTTGACGGACCTAGGTTTGCAGCGAGGGCTTGGGAGGGGTGTGCATAGGTTGAATTAGAGAAGTCGGGTTGAGAAATTCTCAACCCTACATGTAAGAACCAATTAAATCTAACTTACATGCATCACGTTAGATTGGATTGGGTGAGTTGGTTGTGTTTACATATTTCATAGCTTTAAAAATAATTGGACTTAAATAAACTGTTTAAACACTTTTTTTTTTTCCGATATATTATTATAATTCACATAATATGCCACGTTATGGAAACTGGTTCTTAAAATACATAATAAATCAAACTAGTAAATTAAAACAAGGAAAATAAAGTAAATTTATATATGTATGGTAAGTCAGGTTGGGTTAGATGAGTTGAAAAAACTATTAACTTAAACTCAAGGTTCAAAATAAAATCTCAACCCAATCCAACTTACCAAACCATAAAAATCAACTTAAGGTGTCATGTTGGATACACACCCCTAATTAAAAGCAAAATCTGGGTGGGCTGTTCAATTAAACTTATATTGTTTTTGCGCTACCAAATTAATAACTGCATGCTGTTTAAAAGGCTATTAAGCAAAAATTATCTCCTAGATTCACATTATGGAGCAAGCTTTTCAAAAGGAATTATTCTTTTGCGTAACAGTTATATGCATATCCCTAATATATGGCGATAGATCCTACAAGTTATGCGAGAGGGATGTTACATCTTGCATGCAATACTTACGTATAATATTGTTTCTTTTTATGACATGCGGTTTTCATACATTTATGGAGCCCACATTTTGAAATAGGCATGTTCCATGGAGTGGAGTCATGAGAATTGTTGAGATGTGAATTGCCATATAATATAGGAATAAGATTTATGCAAGAAGAAAAATACTATGCCCTATTAAGGCGTTCCATTTTATACTCCATCAATCATAACTTATCATATATAATTTTTTTTTTTTTTTTTTAGAATCCAGACTGGAAACCCAGCCAAGAAATATTAATAAAAAACTTAATGGACATCAAAAAGGGCCAGAGGGGCTAAATCCTCAGGTAAGACTTCAAACCAGACTTGTAGTTCCAAACCGTTTTTGGCTTTTTTGGCCAGAGCATCAGCCACCTTATTACAACTACGTTTTACATGACAAAACTAAAAGATAACAGCTGGGACCTAGGACGCGTGGTGAATGTCTTCAACAATGTGGCCATAAGTAGCTTGATCTAAAAAACCTTCATTTATTGTTTGAATTATCATTATCATTTTTTTTCCTTATAAAGTAGTTAGAGTTTAAAATGGAAATTATAGTAATAATAAACACACGACATATTACAACTGATAAAATATAAAGTGAAATACTAAATGTGGGATGAAGGATTTTTTATTCTTTACATCACACCTATTTCACGTGTATTTTGAATTTATATGTATAAATATATATCATATCATGCAATTAAAATTGGTTATTTATCCTTACTAATTGAATCAAATGATACAAAATGAAGTATTTGATATAAAATCTCACATATACCAAAAAAAAAAGTATTTTAACATGATAGTAAAAGGCAACTATTACTTCATTTTACGATAAAAGAAAAGAAAAAATGCAACTATTGTGGAACGGAATTTATAGATTCACATCTAATAGATTAGTAGTCTAGTAGTATCTAAAAAAAAAAAAAACTAAAAATCAAACGACACCCACATTGAAGGGTTCAAATTATTTACCACGTTTATAGGCTTCTTATGAAGCTTAATGTTAGGCCGAGTTTTTAAGTTAAAAGATACAAACTTCAATCAAAAATCAATTTTCTCAACACTATGGGCCGACATATCTGCTATTGAGCTTGTAATTTTAGACCAGGCTGGATGGCCCACATTACCATGGCCAGTGTTAGCCCCAAGTATCACAATGCCAGTGTTATTACCATGGCTAAGTATACATGTAAAAATAAAATATTATATTTAATTAAATCAAGCTGTCATGTTTATGAGTTTATTCACGAATACATTATTATATTTAAGTTTGATTTGTTTAATAATAAAGCCTACACTTTAAGGCTTGAATTTGATATATTTTATAAATAAATGAACATAAACAAATTTTTTTTCAAGTCAAGTTCAAGATGTTTATGAACATTTTGGTTCATTAATAACCCTAATTTTTTATTGAATTTTAATTGTCTTATAAAAGATAAAATTATCTATCTTTTAATGTCGTTTAGGTCTTTCTTTTATTGTTCAATACAACTTGTTGGTGCAAATACAATAATAATGGTAATAATACTAAGAGAAACTGAATAATACACTGAATATTATTAATTTGAAGAGTAAAATTAGACAACACTTTTTTATTGGACTGAGGCGCGGCACTCGCTTTCTTTAAGGAGATTCAAGCCCTTGGTTGGCTAAACTCTGTAACCGGTGCAGACCGTCTCTGACTTGTCTCCCCCAGGATAAAACAGCCCAACAAGTGTCGTATGGCTAGAACAACCTCTGCACAAAGTGTTCAAGCCCAAAGCTCCACCAGAAAAGAACACCCTTCTTAGCCAAGAACCTCTCTATTTTTTTGTGTGTATTGTATATTGTAGTAACTTGGATTGTATCTGAATGAGTCTATTTATAGGCTCAATGGGCCTCACGAAATTACTACCCAAATTAATCTGATTAATTAGGTCCATTATTCTGCTGTAGTGGGTGTTATAAGATTAATTGTTGGATATTAATCTGATGAGCTGGAGTTACACAATTAATGGTGAGATAAGGAGTTTCTGAAGAATGAAAAGGCCCAAACGGATAGTCCATTAAGTGGGTTAATGGCTCTTCATTGTCCATAATAAAAATGGAGTATTAATTCGGGCCATTTACTCACCAACGAATATGGTAATTACTCTGAATGGGCTATCAAGTAGGAGGATCCAAGAGGCTGATTCATTTCCAATTTTGATACCTCCACCCTTCACCTCCCCCTTGCGCACGTATCTAGCCCAATATCTGAGTCAATTCATATTAGCCCATTAATCACCACAATTAAAAAGAATAAAATTGTCTCTCTCCTTTTCAATGTGGGATTAAACATTTTCACTAACTCCTCATCTTCCATATTCACTCTCATATCTTTACATTTATATTATAACATTTATTCATTTTAATTATTAAATATTAAAATGCTTCAATAATCCCCCACTCATTTTAATATTAAATTTTAGTTAAAGAGAGATTACCAGGCAAAGACAGGTCACTATGCATCATGAAGGTGTGCTCTGCATTGAACCTTCACTTAGTAAAACAGCGATCTCAACTCCAGAGTCGTAGTGGTCTCCGACTTGAACTAGGACTGCTTTAGGGAAATTAAGCGTCACTGCTTACACATAACAACCCAGGTGTTGACATGAGCTTTTATAGCTAGCACTTTACGGCCGTGTGCTGATCCCGGTTTCATGAGTGTATTTGAGATTAAGTCCAAATCTCATAGGGAGCGGCCCCACCCCCACACTCACATAGGTGAAATTTTGTCAAGGGTGCTCTTGTAATTCTGACACCCCACTCATACAAGCTACAAATTTCATTAAGAGTTTTTACTCAACCTCTCCACATTACAGGATAAATGCACTTACATCATAGGGATGAACAATTAAAAAATTATTTACAAAATAAATAATTAAAAAATAAATAAATTGTGCATTTCTTACGACCATCGTATGATTCGTTTTTCCCATTGAACCCAATTCTCAGGATCTCTGATCCTTGGGTTGGGTATCCTCATACATGGCTCATGATTCTATGGACTTTAGTCTCATCCCCCTCGATGTATTCCAGACTCTATCTTTTGCCAAGGCCTTGGTAAATGGATCTGCAAGATTATCATTAGATTTAATATAATCCACAGTTATGATGCCACTACTCAAATAAGATCGCACGGTACTGTGCTTTTTTCTTATAGGTCTGGATTTACCGTTGTAGTAACGGTTTTTAACTCTACCAATTGCGGCAGTGCTATCACAATGAATTAATATAGGTGGAATTGGCTTTTCCCAAAGTGGTATTTCATATAACAAATCTCTAAGCCAATTTGCCTCTTCACTAGCTGAAGCTAATGCTATTAACTCAGCTTCCATTGTTGAATTAGCAATTATTGTTTGCTTTTTAGATTTCCAACAGATAGCACCACTACCTAAGGTAAAAATATAACCAGTGGTAGAGAGAGAATCACCTGACAAAGTATTCCAATCGGCATCACTAAAACCTTCAATCACAGCAGGGTACTTTTTATAAAATAAGCCATAGCTTTTGGTACCAATTAAATATCTCATGACTCGCTCAATTGCTAGCCAATGATCTTTACTAGGCTTGCTAGTAAATCTGCTAAGCACTCCTACTGCATATGCAATGTCAGGTCTAGTACAATCAGTAGCATAACGCAAACTACCAATGATACTAGCATAATCCTTTTGATTAAAAATCTCATCATCATTATTCACAGGAAATAAATGAACACTAGAATCAAAAGGAGTAGCTACACTTTTGCGATCATGAAAATTATACTTTTTCAATATTTTCTCAACATAATGTGATTGATCAAGATATATTCCATCACATGCTTTTGTAATTTTCATGCCCAAAATAAAATTAGCCTCACCGAGATCTTTCATATCAAAATAGCTTTTAAGCATATTTTTTGTCTCATTTATAACATGCATATTTGAGCCAAAAATCAACATATCATCCACATAGAGGCTAATAATAACATGTAAATTATTCCATGATTTAGAATAAATACATTTATCACATTCATTTGATCTATAACCATTCTCAATCATGCAGGAATCAAACTTTTCATGCCACTACTTAGGTGCTTGTTTTAAGTCATATAGGGATTTAGTTAGCTTACATACCTTGCTTTCTTGTCCAGGCTCTACAAAGCCTTCGGGTTGATCCATATAAATCTCTTCATCTAGGTCCTCATTTAGAAAAGCAGTTTTTACATCCATTTGATGAATTTTCAAATCAAAAATTGCAGCTATAGCAATTAACAATCTAATAGATGTAATTCTTGTTACCGGAGAAAATGTATCAAAGAAATCAAGATCAGCTTTTTGTTTAAAGCCTTTTGCAACAAGTCTAGCTTTAAACTTATCTATTGATCCATCCGGTTTCAACTTTTTTCTAAGGACCCATTTACAACCTATGGTCTTACAACCCGGTGGAAGATCTACTAATTTCCAAGTTCTATTAGAAATTAGAGATTCCATCTCATCATTTACAGCCTCTTTCCAAAATATAGCATCAGGTGATGTTAAAGCCTCTTTTAAATTTTAGGGATTTTCCTCAATGTGAAAAACATAATAATCAGGACCAAAATCCTTTTCAACTCTAGCTCTTTTACTCCTTCTAGGTTCCATTTCAAAATTTTCTTGATTTTGTAAATGTGAAGTAGAAGAACTAGGTTGTGACAAAATATTTTCTTCACCCCCACTATTTTTCAATTTAAAAGGAAATTTTTCTTCATGAAAAATTGCATCACCAGATTCAAAAATTATTTTGTTTTCAAGATCAAAAAATCTATAGGCTGCACTATTAATCGCATAACCAAGAAAAGCACAGGTAGTAGCTTTTTTACCTAATTTAGGTATTTTAGGGTCAGTAAGCCTTACATAAGCAAGACAACCCCATACTCTCAAATATCCCAAATTTGGCTTATGTCCTTTCCACATCTCAAAAGGTGTGGTGTGTGACTTTTTATGTGGCACCCTATTCAAAACATGACATGCAGTTAAAATAGCTTCACCCCAAAAATGTAAAGGTGCACCAGATTCAATTAACATGGCATTTGTTAACTCAATTAAAGTTTTATTTTTTCTTTCAGCCACACCATTAGAAGCAGGTGAATATGGTGCAGTAGTTTCATGGATAATTCCCAAAGACTGAACAAATGAGTTGAATGCACTTGATTCATACTCACGGCCTCTATCACTTCTTATTCTTTTTATTTTTCTACTGAATTGATTTTCAACTTCTTTTAAAAAATCTTGAAATTTTTCAAAAGCATCACTTTTATTTTTCAACAAATAAACAGTTGTATATTTTGAGAAATCATCAATAAAAGTGATAATATATCTATTTCCTCCACGAGTTAAAATTCCCTCAAATTCACATAAATCAGAGTGAATTAACTCAAGCAATTCGGTATTTCTTACAACATTTTTTATGAGGCCTTTTTGTAATCTTAGCTTGACTACAAGTTTCACATTTTTCAAAATCTTTTGACAGTTTTGGAATTAATCCTAAACTACTCATGATTCCCACATATCTACTATTTATATGACACAAACGAGCATGCCAAAAATTAATAGAAGAAAGCATATAAACTGAACTGGTAGATGCTTTATTATTCTCAACATTCAATTTAAACATTCCATCACAAGCATAACCCTTGCCCACAAATAATCCCTTTTTAGTGATTACATAATTATCAGATTCCATAGTCTGCTTGAAGCCAGCCTTGTTAAGCAAAAAACTTGACATCAAATTCTTCCTCATGGACGGAGTGTAAAGAACATCTTTCAATGTTAGCACGCGTCCAGAAGTAAATTTCAATTCAACCTCACCACTCCCAAGAACCTTGGTTTTGCTAGAGTCACCAAGCATAATAGTTTTTTCTTCTTCAAAAGGAGTGTACAATTTGAACCAATTTTTATCATAGCAGACGTGCCTATTAGCACCAGAATCTGCCCACCACCCTTCAACATATTGCACCATATTGATGTCTGTAATCATAGCCACTAAAAGCTCTTCGGTTACGTTAGCCTGCGGGACAGATTCACGTTTCCGAAATTTGCAAAATCGAGCAATATGCCCACTCTTGCCACAGACAAAACAGGATCTATTAAATTGATCTTGTGAAGGGGGTCCTTGGTTCTTATTGTAATTTTTATTCGGGTTTCCCCTTCCTTGAGGTCTATTATTATTTTTAAAGGCTCTCTTTTTAGGCTTCAATTGACTATTTCTAGGAAAATGATTTTTGGGCATATTATTATTGGCTGAAATAAGGTTTACCTTTGTGGTGGAATTACCATTGATCTCTTGTGTCATGAGTGCATCTTGTCCTCTAGCCTCCTCCTCCACACGAATGCGTGTGATCAAAGTCTCCAAGGATGTCTCCTTTTGTTTGTGCCGCAAAGTCTTTTGGAACTCCCTCCAAGATTGTGGTAGTTTATCAATTATGCCAGCTACCACCAAATTGTCTCCAATCTTTATGCCTTCGGATCTCAATTCTGCCACAATCATTTGGAAGTCTTGTGCTTGATCCACCACTGATTTTCCATCCACCATTTGGTAACGGAAAAATCTACTAGCAGCATACTTCTTTGCACCTGCCTCCTCGGTATCATACTTGCTTTGTAAAGCTTTCCAAATTTTCTTAGCAGAATTATAAGTTGTATCATAATAATCATAGAAATGATCGGCAAGACAATTCAAAAGATAAGAGCGACAATTATATTCATCTTTTGTATACTTATCTATTTTTTCTTGATGGAGACTATATTCTTCCTCACTCATCTCATCGGTAGGAACTTTTGATGGATTCTTGTCAGTGAGGATGTAGGAGACTTTGAGAAGACTCAAGTAGAAGAGAACCTTTCCTTTCCACCTCTTGAAGTGGGTTCCCTTAAAGCGAAAGGGCTTGTTGAGATCTCCAACAGGCTCATTTGGTTTCTCTTGTGTATGCTCCATGTGTTGAATCTCCTTAAAATTGTTGGTGCAAATACAATAATAATGGTAATAACACTAAGAGAAACTGAATAATACACTGAATATTGTTAATTTGAAGAGTAAAATTAGACAACACTTTTTTATTGGACTGAGGCGCGGCACTCGCTCTCTTTAAGGAGATTCAAGCCCTTGGTTGGCTAAACTCTGTAACCGGTGCAGACCGTCTCTGACTTGTCTCCCCTAGGATACAATAGCCCAACAAGTGTCGTATGGCTAGAACAACCTCTGCACAAAGTGTTCAAGCCCAAAGCTCCACCAGAAAAGAACACCCTTCTTTACCTCCCCCTTGCGCACGTATCTAGCCCAATATCTGAGTCAATTCATATTAGCCCATTAATCACCACAATTAAAAAGAATAAAATTGTCTCTCTCCTTTTCAATGTGGGATTAAACATTTTCACTAACTCCTCATCTTCCATATTCACTCCCATATCTTTACATTTATATTATAACATTTATTCATTTTAATTATTAAATATTAAAATGCTCCAACACAACTAAGTGTTTAAATTCAATTAAAGAACTTAAAATACTTCTTACTACATATGGTATCTAGGTCTTACTTTCTTTCTTCTTCTTTTATTTATTTTTTACTCTTAAAAAGCTATCGATGTACTTTGTTGAAAGTTATGTAAATTTTTATAATTTTCTCAAGTAAAAAAAAAACAAGTTTTAAAAAGTTCTATATCATTATTAATTATTCATATATATTAGGCTTATTGTTTTAGGTATGAGCAGGGTGTAATACTATCCCATCCGCTATGAGTCTACGATGTACAGTTGCTTCTTTAGAACAATTTTAGTATTAAATATATATATATATATATATATATATATATATATACACACACACACTCACTTAAGCCGGCGACTTGAGCAGAAAATTATAAGTGTTTTAGGTAGAAAAAAGCCAACAAGTAAGATATCCATAATTATTGAATTAATTAAAGCATTTTTGCTGTACGTTTGATATAAAGTATATACAAGAAACTGTTGTGCTGGTGTATTTGACTTTGGATATTAAAAGCTTTTGGGGTTCACGTTTCTTCATCTACATGTACATGACTACTCATTGGTGCTAAACTGAGTACACGACAGTCCCAGATAACTCTCAAATTGATTGACAGTGACTGCAGATTTATTTAGTTGAAGGATGAGACTATATATATTGTGATTTGGTGCATTAATAGTAGGGTCATTATATATATATATATATATATATATATATATATATATATTGTGCAATACTCTTTTAATACCCTAAGCTAATAATTACAAATAGATATCACCTTTAGCTACAAATAGCTAGTGCTGCACTAGTTCCAAATCCAAGTATATTCGGTACATATGCATGTTCTTCTAAAAATAATAAGAAATTTGTGCGTTGTGTCAATTCCTAAATTATATCTTGTGAGGAAAGACGAACCAGTATGAGTTTGGCCTCATGCAAGCATTGTAATGGTGCATGAATTTGATGTCCTTGTAATATATATATCAATGCACGCATGGTGAATGGTCGGCTTATTCGTCATCTTTTCTTCTTCAGTTCAATATATTGGTGATAATATTATTCACTAGAGTCATGACATCATAGCCGTTTTTGTTATTAGAAAAGAAAAGAAAAAAAAGACCCTTAACTACCGAAGAACTGCTTTCGGTTTGTTTGTTTGTTTGAGCATGTGTGGATTTCAGTTAATTGGGTTCGATTCTTATTCACATAATACTGGTAAAATATTATTTTATTGAATAAAAAATCTCTAAAGTATAAACCCTATTTTAACTAAAAATCAATTAGCATCTTTGTGGATAAAGAACCATCATCATATATAAAATGTATATACATATCAATTAAAAAAAACACACAAAATAAAAATCATGACTGTATTGGTGTCATTGTGCAAATGATGCCCCTAACCAGGAAATTTCGTGGAAATGGGTTAGGGGTGGACCAAGATGTCACCTATTTGAGATTAAATAATAGTGAATGAATACTATATTTAGACTGATTTTCCATAAGCAGTCGGTGGGTTGACCCTAGAGAAAGGCAGAAAGCCACTGCCCAACCACTTGATGGCCAACTTTGTGTATATATATTGAACACTAAAAGTTTCTCTTATTTTATTCAATTATTAACAAGATCGTTCATGCCGGTGGAAACTTTGTCTGTTTATATATTTGGCCATGCTACCCTTTTTGACTTTAGAGCTCACCAATGCAGTCATCACCAAAATTAAGAAAATGCCCTCAGCTGGTTTCATATTCGACATGGTAAAACTTGTTAGGCTGTGTGTTTATAGACCATGCAAAACTGCCCTGTATTGTGCTTCAATTATTTTATATTTTAACATACTTTATAATTATAAACTTTACAATTACTAAGGTCAACCTGCAGTTCCACCATGATCAAAATTCGGCAGACGTTTAAATAATAATCTAGCATAATCAACACATGGTTTGCGTATTTCCCCTAATTTTTTCAACCAATTCTTTATATATTTTTTTCCCTAGCAGGCTCTGACCCAACAATCCTAAACCGAAGGCTGTTGAGTATGATTCTTCAGGAGGGTCCTGCTGAGGAAAATGATTAGAAAATTATGCGACTTAATTAGAGACGTGTATGAAACACTTTCTTTAACTTTAAGATGATAATTTTCATCACTTGAAAGAGTCTGCTATAACCTATTGAGTTTAGGCAATTCACATTGAGGATACAATAAAATCACCAACGATAGATAGCAATTTGAAGTTAGTGAGTTTGTTATCGGATTCAGACAATTCATGTCTAAGATACAACAAAACACCAATTGTAAATAGCAATTTTGAAGTTCCATTCTAAGAACATAATGCGACTCTTAAAAAGGTTTATTTTTAAAGAAGTTAGTTGTTTTCTTAAGTTATTTTTATTCCAGGAAATAACTTCTGTATGTACATGTTATATGCACATTTTCTAGAACCATACATCCATAAATTCTATTAATCATTTTTTTTTTTATGTCTATGTTATATTTTATATGTTAGTTTGCTATAGACATAAAAAATTTCACACATTCTCTCATTTATAATTTCCACTCAGCACATCACAAAGAGAGGTGCAAGTGTGTTGCGAAAATCAATAACTATGAAATTTTTTGTGCCTATAAACTTATTGTTTATATATTCACCAAGAATCTTGTAAACTTTCTACATTGACAAGCCCAATTAAATACAAACCAACTTCCTTCCATTAACAAATCTACACTAATTTTTTAACAATCCCTAGTAAATAAATATAATAACCCCAATGTGGTCGGGTGTTACTTTTAGATAGTTCATTCATGCAAGAGGCTTGAACTTGGGGCGCTTTGCCTTTCTGTCTAACTTTTATGAATACCAATTTTTTAATGATATCTTCTCCCATGAGAGTAGGTTTAGTTTTCACACCCTGATGTAAGGCCAGCTAATAAGACCCTGCTCTCTCCTCCATTATTTTTCTACCAAATATTGGTGCACATGCCCTACTTCATCACCATATGCCCCTCCTCATGACGCACCATTCATTATATAAATATGCATTCAATAACATCTCAGCTCACACAATACAATACATCCCTCTTTACTCACTCACTCACTCACTCACTCGCTTTAGGCTATACACCCCGATGGAAAAGGCTCTTTTGAGAAAACATTATGCTTACTCAAAGATCGATGAGGAAGACCCGGAAGAGATAAAACATCGGCAAGCACAGTTCTTGATCCAGAAAATACTCTTGCAAGCGGATAATCGAAGAAAACCATCGTTTTTGAGGATCAGGATGTGTAAGTTGAAGGTTAGGATTGGGAGGAGATTAAAGAAGCTGAGGAAGAGCATGTTGTTGGGTATATCTGTGGCTAGAGTTCGTCTTTACAAGCAAATAATTAGTCGAATGAAAACATGGATGCGCTTGTTTCACCGTGGACGTGGAGAGCCCCTTGTTAGCCTTGCTCCCATGTTTGCTTGAAGTTTTTGTCCAAGTTTCTTTTTGTTGTTTGTTTGTCAAGAATACTGGCATCTGGTACTTGTTACTTTATCATGTGATCAAATGGTTGTGCTGCTTTGATAAGATTGTGCTTGTTGGAAAGTTGAAAAGAATGATTCACTTTCCAACGGTGCTGAAGAAGGCTTTGAGAGTCATAGAAATGTATTATAAGACACCTGAAATGCTCCATTGAGACGAGTCCAATCAATAACATAAAGAAAATCAAGCACTTAATTATACTGTTATGGATATAAGTTGTTCTTTTTTAATTAGCCTTTGATTGTGGACATAATTTCATCTAGTTTGGGTTTTATTTAATTATTTCATCTGCGATGAAAATTTAAAAGTCTTTCACATTGTAACTCAAGGAAAATGAACCTTGTTTTTTGGCAAAGTAAAATAAACCTCAATATATAGATTACATTATTTCGTGTACGTTGAATGTGGGACAAGAGAGGGACAAGTCTAGGACATGCCAAAGACAACGAATCTACTCGTTGTTAAAATCTGAAAATAGTTTATTGAAAGTGTTTCAAATAACAGAAATTGAACTTGGTGGATTCATTGAACCATGAATATTATCCCTTATCACCAGCAAACTAAGACATGCACCCTTATAGGTGTTTGATTGAAATTGAAACCAGTCAATTTTGGATGCAATCCTAAATCCTAATTATTTTCTTCAAATATTAAAATCTTGGTGTTGAACATTAAAAAGCATGAATTTCTTAAAAGGGTTTCAAGGTGCAGTCCTCAACTCATAATACACTGCCCCACCTCATCCCCATCTACCGTATATGGTTAGATTGCTTTTTATCATCCGACTAAGATACCAATTGATCTTTTGTAAATGTAAGTAAGAATCATAAAAGACTTTAATAGTAGAACTAACTAGAATACATCCAATTTTTTATATTTGTTATACTATTGATGTGGCAGCATGGTATAAAAATTATGATTAGAAATGTTTACAAATTTATGTGGAAATGATCGTGATAGGTTTCATGTCATCAACATAAATTTCTTAACTTCTTTCTTAAATTTTTGTCTTGTGTTTTAAAGTCCAATTAACTTGTATGATTAACGTATAGTAGTATGACTTTGTTTTTGTTGAGATATTGTAGTATGACTAAAATAAGTCTTTTGTAAATAATAGCATATCTCGTGCTTATCAAGTGTGGGGACAAATAACCAAGAGTCACGCATCTTGAGCTGCGGGCTTAATCCGAGGAAGACTCATGGGCCGAACAGTGACATTTATTAAACATTCTACTTTCAGAGTATTTACACATAGGAAACGGCGGTTCTGTCCGAAGAGGGTATAGTCCTCGGATTAGAAGAGTTCGGATCAAGGATAAATCTCAGTGATTGAATTAATCCTCCTGGAACCCCCAATGACAGAAATGACCTTTGTGAACTTACTGGGAAGGAAAAGATCCCCCAAAATATCTGAAGAAAGGCTGCTACCACCACATTAATTGCATGCAACCACTTTTCTGGCCGCATTTATGTGGAGAAGACCTCTGAGCAGTGCCACCAAGACTATTACCTCTCACAGGGAAGCCAAAGAATAGATCTAATGGGACAAGTATCAAGGGACGCCTTAGATGAATGACAAGTGTAAGGTTAAGATTATTAGAAGATGACTATATAATGTAACTCCCCCTCCATTGTGAAGGAGGATTTTTCTTTGGGCAAAAAGGAAGAAGACAAAAAAGAAAAGAAAAGAAGAAAAGAACTAGAATAAGAATTACATAACATAATGCCTCCTCGGGCCTAAATAAAACTTATCTATACCAAATTATCTCGATATGCTTTGGGCCTTTGATCAGCTTTTTAGTTCGCTTTTAAGAATAGGTTGAACGCAGCCCTCGCCATTCGGACCTAATTCTTCAACCCACTCTCTACAAATTTATTGCAGTGGACTTATTGGGTCCAGGTCTTGCATGTCTTGGACTTGAGTGCACAATTTGTTAGCCTGCATCAAGCATCTTAAATTCTTAATGAAAAATCTTGGATTCTGTCCAATTGACTCAAAAGCTGATTATGACAGAGCTTAAAACGGCAAGGTTCATGTATGACGCGCAATTCACTTCACTCAAATATACAAACCAACCCAAATTGGCGTGCATTGCACCACTATAGATACGTTAGATTCATGTTAGGTTCTTTTCTCAAAAAAAAAAAAAAGTTTTATGTGCTTGTTATATGTAATTGTTAATACAATATCACATGCTCAACATGCTGTATATAACTTTTAGGCATTGTATAAACCATCTATGGCCAAATCATTTCATTTGATCAAGCTTGAGTTCAAAGTTCAAACCCACTTCATTTCATAAGCAAGAAATTAAGGAAAAACTTGTGTAAACATATGTTTGCAACGATAAGGTGTACCACTTCTAAACTAAGTTCTTTTTTTTTTTCCACAATAATTGAATGAAAAAAGCTTTACAAACATTTTTGTTGCAATTAAAATTTTAAAAATACTTATGGTCTGTTATAAGTATACTGCTCTGCAGAGCAAGTCAATGGCGAAATCTCGCAATTTAATTATTTTGCAGCCAAAACAATACCTCCCTTGAGTTATTCCAACCGTAGCACGACCACCAGACCAGCAATAATGAAAGTGCACAGATACTTTGAGACCACTGCCTTCAATCTCAAATATGAAGATGTGAGTTATTTCAACAATTCTCTCTCAAAAAGAAAAAAAAAAAAGAAAAAAAAAAGAGAGAGTTATTTCAACAATAGCACGACCACCCACGGACGGAGTTATTGTTGGGCGTGGCGGGGCAGTGGCCCCCCAAATTTAAAAAAATATATATATATTAATTTTAGCAACTTAGTTCAATAAAATTACACTTATCCCCTATTAACAATATTATTGGCACTCTAGAAGGCCATAAAAAAAATTTATAGATCTCATCTAGAAGAAAATTTAGCAAAACAACAAAAATCACAAATAACAAAGCTAAAGAAAATTTAACCCAATCAACTAAATTTTACCAAAAACAAATAGTCAGGCCTTTCAAAAATATAAAACAAAACTAATCTGTCATTCCATCCAAAAAAAAAAAAAACCCACAAACAAAGAAACAAAACCCTAAGCCTAACCTAGAGACATAGAGGTTGAATGGCTGAACTGAAGCAATGAAGGGAGAGGTAGTAGCAGCAGCACGGCAACAGAAGAGCTGCCGGACTCACCCCCAGCCCCGATTCACAAGATCTGGTATTTCTCTCTGTCTATCTCTCTCTCTCATATGAGCAAGAGCAACGAGTAAAAAAATTAAAAGTCTCTTTGTTACTGTCTGAAACAGGAGACAGAAAGAGAGCTATTTCTCTTTTTAAGAAACTTAAATAATGGCTTTAAAATAATAGTACAAGTGACTAGCAATGGATTGATCATTGATATCCACCCACGTGTTGTGTATTGTGAGTTGAATTTTGTCTTTTTGTGCTTATATAAATTGAAATTTTTTTAATAGTTAATAGTTATGCTTTTTTGTTAGTGTCTGTGTCTTCTTTAAAAGTAAAAGTTAGTTTGTTTGAAACATTGAAATTAATTGGGACTTGAGATATAATAAAGTCAATGAATTGTAATGTTGTGTTGTGTACATAGTGCGACAACTTTTTTTATTTTTTCTGTTTGTGCCTTTATTTCTTTGTTCACTTGTTTATTTTGTTTGCCTATTTGTGATTTTGATTTGTCCTTTTATATGTATATGTGTGTATATATATATATATATATATATATATACACTAAACGGAAAACTTATTTAGAGTTTCATAATGATTTTTTTTTGTTATACTTTGCCCCCCTAAAATCAAGTTTTGACTCCGTCCTTACGACCACCAGAACAGCAATAATGAAAGTGCATGTGCAGTAACTAAAGTATTGTAAACATATTTTAGCCTTATTAGATTATGAAATTTACCATTTCGAATATGTTGCAAGTATAGGCTATTATTTCACGAAGTTTAGTGCAATAGATTGCAAATAATTGACCAAAATAAGTCGGATTAAATTATTGCAATGATATTTTATTTGTAATAGATAATTATTTCATTTTGTCATTGCGATAGATTATGAAATTTACCGTTTCGAATATGTTGTAAGTATAGGCTATTATTTCACGAATCTTATTGCAATAGATTGCAAATAATTGACCAAAATAAGTCGGATTAAATTATTGCAATGATATTTTATTTGTAATAGATAATTATTTCATTTTGCCATCGCGATAGATTATGAAATTTACCGTTTCAAATATGTTGTAAGTATAGGCTATTATTTCACAAACCTTATTGCAATAGATTGCAAATAATTAACCAAAATAAGTCGGATTAAATTATTGCAATGATTTTTTTCATTGTAATAGATAATTATAAACATATTTTAGCCTTATTAGATTATGAAATTTACCATTTCGAATATGTTGTAAGTATAGGCTATTATTTCACGAAGTTTATTGCAATAGTTTGTAAATAATTGATCAAAATAAGTCGGAGTAAATTATTGCAATGATATTTTCATTGTAATAGATAATTAGTTCATTTTGTCATTGCAATAGATTTTGAAATTTACTGTTTCGAATATGTTGTAAGTTTAGGCTATTATGTCATGAACTTTATTGCAATAGATTGCAAATAATTGACCAAAATAAGTCGGATTAAATTATTGCAATGATTTTTTTTTTTTCATTGTAATAGATAATTATTTCAATTTGTCATTGCAATAGATTATGAAGTCATTGATACCAGGTTATTGCAATGATATATTTGTTATAGTTTCATGCGTGCATGCATGAAGCATAAATGGACATACATACGCAGGTAAATAGTGAATCATAAATTAAGAGATCTTTGACACTCTACTCTATCAAGGTGCAATGTATTTCTATCCCTACTTTGCTCCAAAAAAAAGAATTTATCAATTTATTTTTTAAACAAAAACTTCAAACGGATAAATAAATCATGATTTTGTAGTTATCCTCTAAAAGCCTGCAAATGGTTTCGATCTATGTTTACGTTCATTCTTGTTTAGATTGGTTTCATCAATTATGTAATTGCGATGAACTATGCCTGCCCGACGTAAAATTGCATTGAATATTTCAATTGCTTGAACTATCTGCCTATGTGCTAACTCTAGCACCAACACGAGGCCACAAGGTATGAGAATATTAAGCAACAAAATGTACAGTGGCAATAGAACCAGGGGTGTACGTGGTTAGTTTAACAAATCTGTTCACATAAAAAAAATCTGTTCACATAAAAAAATCTGTTCAACAAATCTGCTCACATATGACAAACTATCCAATTTTTTTTTCATTTCATTCACCATGCAAAAATATTTTGAAATTGCCTCAATAAGAGTTCAACTCCCAAACTACTATCATGTAGCATATAATATCATTAGTGTCACTGTGTGTGTTAGTGTCAATAACAATAAGCATTAATATATCCACTTAATAACGTATTACAGAACCATTTGTCACTGTCCACAAATGTCAAAAGAAATATATACAAATTAAATTAGCATTTAGGCAAAAAAATGCTAATTACGTGTATCCCCAATGATAATCCCACCCATGAATACCTAAATAACTACCATTAGTGAAAAGTCCACTACCAATAACATGTATACATATAATTAGCATATAGGCAAAAGAATGCTAATTCTTGTAAGTCCTTTGTCCAGTAAGTCTGTGCACTATGCATCATTCTAGAACTCCTACAAAATACAAAACAAAACAAAATAAACATGTGTTAATAACAATAAAACGTTTATGAACAATAAAATATTTATAATTAACACAAAGGAATGATAATAGCAAGTATACTTACATAATACTAACTACTAACTAACTCCAAGCAAAAAGTAGCATATCACTCATCATCATCCAACACAACGGTGCTTGGATCCTCCTCCATAGGCATTGGGCAAACCGATGCAATTTCTACAATCCCATTCAAAACAAAATGATTCTTAAGCATTGAGCAAATAAATAACAATTGAATAATTGATACATACAACAAATAAAATGAACATATGTATATTTTTACCAATGCCAATTTCAAAACCATCCATATCCTCCACATTATCCATGCACTCCAGAAGCTTTATTAGTCTTTTTTTCTTTGCATCCTTCAACCAATTTTGGGTACAAATAAGGGCTTCAACTATATTAGGAGATAGTGAATTATTGAACGAATCCAAAACACACCATCCCGTACTAAAAGCAGACTTGGATGCAACTGTAGAGACAAGAATAGCTAACACATCACGGACAATTTGGGAAAGGACTCAATATCTAGAAGAATTCATTTTCCACTAGATCAAGATGTCAAAATCTTCTACATCAGGGGTCCTCAGAAGATTCCAACAAATACCTATCCAACTCAGATTTGCTTTCCACACTGTCCTCGTCCGCTAAGTGTTGCTTAAACCTATTATTATAGCTTTTAATGCGACCAGACAATGAAGCATTACCAACACTTGGCCTGGAGTCCCTAGACAATGAAGCACCACTACCACTACCACTACCACTAGAACTCGAAGCTCCATTTTGACCCACTCTCTCCACATACAACCTCTTCAATGCATCCCAAACCTTAGAGCTCATCGCATTCCCCTTGTCCTTACCATACCACTCCCTAAACCAAAATTTGACATACTTCAATCTATACCTTGGGTCAAGAACACTAGCAACAAAAAGCATCAAGTTGATATTATCTATACTTCCCAAATACTTATCATTTTTTTTTCCATCTCTATCGTCATACTCCTCAAAAGTGGATCCCCATCAACACTATACAACTATTGCAATTGATCTTCAATGCTAATTAGCTCATGGAAGTATGTATTAGAAGTGACAAACAAGGACCCAGAAAATCTAAGTGTCGCCTCATAATTATGCCAAGAAATTTCACAAAGGTTTTGACATTTTCCCAATCAAGATAGTTAGAAGGACCAATGGGCTTTTTCCCCTTCCCATCCGCTTCACAAAAATAAAGTTTGTAATGTCCATCCTCCTCTTCCAACCTATCAAATGCTCTCACAAATTTCAAAGCATAATCTAACATGAGATAAGTGGAATTCCACATTGTTGGCACATCAAGGGACAACAAACATTTGGCTTTGATTTTCTCATTTTCAACACATTCTTGAAACTTCTCAAACCTTGCGGGAGAGACTCTCACATATCGCATCGCATTCCGAACCTTGGCAATTGATTCATGAATGGACTTCAACCCACTTTGCACTATCAAGTTCAAGATATGCGCATAACAACGCATATGCATAAACTCACCACCCAATATGCTACTATCTCTTTCTTTTGTTTTCTTCTTCACATAATCAATTGCCACATTATTAGAGCTAGCATTGTCCGCGGTAATTGTAAACAACCGGTCTATACCCCACTTCAACAAACATGACTTAACCGCTCTACCTATGGTGTCCCTTTTGTGATTAGCTATAGGGCAAAAGTTTAAGATTTTCTTTTGGTAAGTCCAATTCCCATCAATGAAGTGTGCGGTGACTACCATGTAGTTCAAGTTTTGTATGGACGTCCAAGTATCCGTTGTCACACAAACTCGTTGCCCAACAAAAGTCCTTCTCAAAATATCTACCTCACTAGAATAAATCTTCATACAAGCCCTTGCAATGGTAGTGCGATGGGGAATAGGAAACCTAGGCTCAACTATTTCCATAAATTCTTGAAAGCCTTGCTGCTTCACAAATTTAAAAGGTAATTCATCAATAATGATCATCCTTGCCAACGCTAACCTTATCTTCTCTTCACTATAGTTTACAACCACTAACACATTTGAACCACTTTCCCTTTCCCTTTCCCTCTTAGCTTGGAAAGACAAAGTTTTTTGCTTATCATCACGAGGAAAATGCCACTTCTTACACACCTTCATGTGTTGCAACATGCCCGAAGTACCATTTGTCTTACCATGACAATTATATTGATTTTTACAATACTTGCATTCAGACCTAGGCTTCTTGGGATCAAGACCAGCTAACTTAATGAAGTGCTGCCATACTATAGACGGGCCCTTACCACCTTGTTTAGGTGATAGTGGGGGAAGTGATGCATCAAAACCAATTGGTGCTGCAGGTTCAGGTGGATTAGGGTCAGGAGGAGGTGGGTTAAGCTCCCTAGGGGCACCAAATCCAGGTGGAGCATCGACATCCATCTAATAAAAAAATTTCCAACCAACCAAAAAACAAAGTTTCCACAACAATGTCAAATTATAAATTTTCAGCAAATATAATATCAAATAGCTCACTCTCAATCAATGAATGTCACAACCAAATCCAATAATAGCAATAACTAATCAGTTTAGAACAAGGCAACAATAATAGACTAACAATCATTAGTCATTACTCAACAATTCATGTCACTGATATTAACAAGGAATTCATCATATTATTCTCAATATAAATATAAAATAAAAGTTAATTATATATATATATATAAAAACTTAAAGCAGTTGTTATTGAGTACTAAAAATTTAAAATGAAAATGCTGAATATAGTGAGTGATTAGTGTTTAGTGATTACCTCTCGGTGAAGGATTGAAAGCGTGAACTCTCTCAATCTCGTCTCCCTCAAAAATTAAAATGTTGAAGAAAAAAAAAACGTTAGTTCTTACTACTTAGTAGACTGTGACAAACAAGTGCTGAAAAATTGAAAAAAAAAAAAAACATTTTGGGGGTAGAATAGAATACCATTTGGGGGTAGAATATCAGGTGGTTATTAAAAAAAACTAACTAGAAGATTATGTACCGTATTTCCATTAACTAAAAACTAACTAAATAAATTAACTACACGGTAACCATTTAATTGGATAAATATCTTTACTGAAAGTTCAGATGACAAGCATTATAACTATAAGCAAGAGAGCAAGAAGGAATCCGGTTTTGTTATGCCATACCCTATACTGTATGCTCCAAAACTCACAAGTTAGATTCTACAAAGGTGAGTTCAAAGGTAAAAAACTAAAAATTAATACACCCATCAACACATCATAACATTATACATTTGTCATGAAAAGGCCATGAACAAGATTAGCCCATATTCCCTTTGGATTTAATCATTTGATAGGCTCTAGCTGGTTCATACAAAACCTTTTTGTAGCTAATTCCTTTGGTAAACCAAAATCATCAAATTAAGCTCCAAACTCACCGCTAAACCCTTGTTTCACACAACCATCTCAAGACTACTCAAACGAGTCAAACCAAGAGAATCATATAAACCCAACTCAAACCAAGAGGAAAGGGGCTTATGGCTTACCGTGGTTTGCCGTGGGCCCGCAGTGAGTTGCTGCTGCGAGGCGTGACTCAGGCTAGCGAGAGGCTAGAGGCAAGAGCGAGAGAGAGAGAGTTAAGGGTTATGAGAGAGAATAGAGTGAATTTATAGTTAGAGATATCTGAAAACCTAGCATAAAATGGTGCCGTTTTGTGTTTATTTATTTATTTATTATTATTATTTTTTTATAATAACCTAATACGACGACATTTTAGTAAAAAAATATAAAATGGATACACACCTAAACGACGCCGTATCCAAGATCTAAAAACTATTTGTCTATATCTGTTGATATCGGTTCGATTTGGCTTTCACTCGGTGCTTGCTTGCCGTCTCCGATGTCTTCACCGCACCGGCATTGGAACTCCGTTCGCGTTCCGATCGCCGGCTTCGGCTTCGTCGATCGGTGGCAATGGCGGTGCGGGAGGTTCGGTGTCAGTCAGTCTTGTCAGCTTCGGTGATGGTTTGCACAGTCCTAAATAGAATATCTAACCAAAGCCATTAAAAAGGAGAAAAAATAACAAAAACAAAAACAACCTTCATTTTATCCAAAACAAAGTGTTTCCCAAGAAAAACATAATGTTTCTCAGGGTGCTCCTTCACCCATTTTTCTGTTCATGTAGTCTAGCCTAATGCGAGTAATCCCATCATCATCATTACTTCACAATCCTTCAGCCTAGAGAAAGTAGGGCCAAAACTAGCTAAGTTTCGGCACGATATACAATGCGACTTATTATTAGTTTTTTCCAATATTTTAATAAGTCTTAGTAAGAATCTTGTAGTTTAGCTGGTTGGCATCTCATAGTATATTCAACAGTAGCACGACCACCAGAACAACAATAATGAAAGTGCACATGTGGAGTAACTAAAGTATTGTAAACATATTTTTGCCTTATTTGATTATGAAATTTACCGTTTCGAATATGTTGTAAGTATAGGCTATTATTTGACAAAGTTTATTGCAATAGATTGCAAATAATTGACTAAAATAAGTCGGATAAAATTATTGCAATGATATTTTCATTGTAATAGATAATTATTTCATTTTGTCATTGCAATAGATTATGAAATTTACCGTTTCAAATATGTTGTAAGTATAGGCTATTATTTCACGAACCTTATTGCAATAGATTGCAAATAATTGACCAAAATAAGTCGGACCAAAATAAGTTTTATTAAATTATTGCAATGATTTTTTTCATTGTAATAGATAATTATAAACATGTTATGAAATTTACCATTTCAAATATGTTTTAAGTATGAGCTATTATTTCAAGAAGTTTATTGCAATAGATTGCAAATAATTGATCAAAATAAGTCAAATTAAATTATTGCAATGATATTTTCATTGTAATAGATAATTATTTCATTTTGTCATTGCGATAGATTATGATATTTACCATTTCGAATATGTTGTAAGTATAAGCTATTATTTCACGAAATTTATTGCAATAGATTGCAAATAATTGACCAAAATAAGTCTGATTAAATTATTGCAATGATTTTTTTTTCATTGTAATAGATAATTATTTCATTTTGTCATTGTAATAGATTATGAAATCATTGATACCAGGTTATTGTAATGATATATTTGTTATAGTTTCATGCATGTATACATGAAGCAGAAATGGACATATATACACTAGTAAATAGTGAATCATAAATTAAGAGATCTTTGAGACTTTGCTCTATCAAGTTCCACAAAGTTAACCTTAAAAAAAAAAACCAAAGAATTAGCCACATTACTATGAACAACAAGAACAACAACATAATGGATATCCAAGTCAATAGATAATTACCTGATCAAAATTCTCATATTCAGGCATATTCGTCTTACTTGCAGACAAAATAAAAGTTGCCATCATTTTATTTGCTGCTTAAGGTGCTACCTCCTTCCCCTTTTTATTAGCACAAAATACTACTACAGCAATCGGGAGGGAACAAATACAAAGGAAAAATAAAAAAAGATGATAAATTTTAAAGCTTCTACTTTTGCGGGGTTTGGGAGAAGTGATTGATAGGCAGCCAGGGGCGAACCAAGAATTTTACTTTGGGAGCCAAGTTATATATAGTACTAAAGTTATCATCTAGTGATCATAATGTTGTCTACTTTGATATTTGATATGTACCACACACACATAAAAAGAAACTTGGTATTTTTTAAAATTTATAGAATAAAACTTGATGACGATATTTCATAAAATAAAATTCAGCCATTATCATTTTCATAGTGAATTCTTACAATTTTCATTTGTAATATAAATTACTAAGTTGTTTATCAAAATGAATAAAAAAACCTCCAATGAAACCAACGAAGTCTTCAAAATTGTGAATGATCCAAAACCTTAAAGTATTGTTGAGAAACAAATGAAATTATAAAAAATGAAATTAAGAAAATAATACATCATCTCTATAATTATTGGGTCTGTTAGTCAATAAATATATATTTATATATATATATTTTAGCATTGCTTGAGAACTTGAATTTTTCGGGGTCAAATCCTAATTTTTTAATGAATCCTTTAAAAAATTTCACTAATATATATACTAGAAAAATATATTTTAAATTTTTGGGGGGGCCATGGCCTCCCAAGGTGCAACATATTTCCACTCTTACTTTGCCCCAAGAAAAGAATTCTTCAATTTACTTTTTAAACAAAAACTTCAAACGGATAAATAAATCATGATTTTGTAGTTATCATCTAAAAGCTTGCAAATGGTTTCAATCTATGTTTATGTTCATTCTTGTTAAGATTTGTTTCATCAATTATGTAGTTGATGATGAGTTATGGCTGCCCGATGTAAAATTGTATTGAAAATTCCAATTGCTTGAACTATCTGCCTATGTGCTAACTCTAGCACCTACACGAAGCCACAAGGTATGAGAATATTGAGCAGAAAAATGTACAATGCCAATAGAACATCTAACCAAAGCCAATGAAAAAGGAGAAAAAACAACAAAAACAAAAACAACCTTCATTTTATCCAAAACAAAGTGTTTCCCAAGAAAAAACATAATGTTTCTCAGGGTGCTCCTTCACCCATTTTTTTGTTCATTTAGTCTAGCCTAATGCGAGTAATCCCATCATCATTATTACTTCACAATCCTTCGGCCTAGAGAAAGTAGGGCTAAAACTAGCTAAGTTCCGGCACGATGTGCGGTGCAACTTATTATTAGTTTTCTCCAATATTTCAATAAGTCTTGGTAAGAATCTTGTAGTTTAGCTGGTTGGCATCTCATAGTATTTTCAATAGAAATATCTATGGTTCAAATCCCTCACCTCAAATGTCGATGTATAAAAAAAAAAAAAATCAATAAATTTCCTTGTAAGAAATTGTAATCTTTAGTTATTTTATAGACAAAATGGAAAGACACTCAGAATAGTGTATAGTGATTTGATCATACTATATATATATATATATATATATATTTATATATAATTGCATGATACAGTGGTTAATATAGATAGGCATCTTTAATGTTTACTAAATATTGCAAATATCCTTCAATTATATTGTTACATTCTTGATTATGTTTTACTCTTTTTTTTCCCTTTTGTTAGACATTGTTTCAATTGTTGTAAAAAAAACTAAATTTTTGCTAGAATACTATATTTCAAATCAATTGTTTCTCACATAACAAAAAATTTAATTGTTTCTTATATAAATCTTAGAAAAAATGATATTAAAATTTCATTATGCTTAAAATAATTAATATAAAAAAATAAACATATTTAATCTTTCTAATTACATAGAATAAATACTACAATGTTATTTTTAAACACGCGCACGCACACACACATATATATATGTATGTATGTATAGGCTAAAATCCGAAGAGCCCAATAAGTATTTGGGCTAGATCAATGTCCACAACAACTAATTTGTAGAAGCAAGTGTTTCTGGACCAACAGTTGAACTTGAAACAGTAAATTCCCACAAAAGATTGGTTATGGATGGTATAATGAGACAAATTCTGATAATAACACAAGTATTTTCTTTATTTTTTCTTTCTCAGAATTACCGAGGAGCTTTTACACTTAGTCAGATACAAGAGTAAATTCTCATTCAATGTTCACTGTCCTTTTTTTCTCTCTCTCTATTTTCGATCAAATCCTTGTACATGAGGGATTTCTTCATTTTTATAGTCTTATTGCTTCAATCCTGGTCCTCCACCTAAATGGTAAATGTTATTCTCTTGGATACTTGTCTCATCCTTCTCCTTCCTCATTTTGAGGTTGTGTTGAGTAGGTAATAGGCTATGTAAGCACTGTTTAGGTGTCATTCAGCCATTAATTAATACGGCATGCCTAGTTGGTATAGTGCATTTAATACGGAGGTGATGGTTTCTTCGCCAGAAAGTTTCCTTCAAGACTTATCCAAGTCAACTACTGTTACCTTCCTCGGATGGATATGTTCAACTTGGCCTGTGAGCGTTGTGGTTTCCTCGGCTCATCCATATCCTAGCTCCTTCCTTGGGCTTATTACTTCCTCAGATGGCCTTTTTCCTCGGTTCATATAGGCTTGCATAGCTCCTTCATACCTTTTCTTAGGCCGATTTGAATCCATCTAAGGCCCAATCTACTGTATGTTCCTTTGGTCCTCACAATATGAATTTACAAGTATTTAATTTTTTATGGCTTTTGTGTCAATTGTTGTCAAAGTAACTAAACATGAGGAAGAATGTTATATTCTAAATTTAATATTATTATTCCAACTAAAAATTATTTCTTATATAGAGTTTATAAAGATAATCATATAAATTCATTTAATATAAATAATTAGTGCACAATTATAAATAATTAATATAAAGCATAATTATTATAGAACTTTATTAGTAATGAGTTCATCATAAAAAGTAACAATTATAAATTGCACACACATATTCATTTTAATTATTCAATTGAAGTAGTGAGAAAAAAAAAAAAAAAAACTTTGGAAGAATATTATAGAATAAAAGTTGATTATAAATGTGTCTTTCTCTTTCTCCTTAATTATAAAACAAAATACGCATCTCAAACACTCAAAGTCAATCACATCATTTACAAAACCCACAAATCCACAACGTCCGACCTTATCATCAAAATCATTATTGCCGTTGTCACTCAATATAAAATGCAAGCCCCCCTTCCTTGATTGTAGCCAATTCATATGGGTTAGGATTAAATGAAACAACAATGTTAAAGCTAGGTAGGTGCCGTCGAAAGATTGAAGGTAAATCACATCATTTTTTGTCTATGTGTATTTGACATGGGATATCATGAAGGGTTATGAATAGGTATATATAAAGGGGTAGAAGTGCAAGAGGTGAAAATGATGAATTAAAATGCAAAGAGTTTTGTGTGTATGTGTGAGGGATGAAAAATCTTAAAACATTGAATCAAAGGATACAAAGAATATTTATTTTTTAATTATAAAATTCTTGAAACATTGAACCAAATGAAACAAAAAATCAATATTTAATTTGTTCTTATCTCGGATGTGGAACTTGAGAATATTTCAATTCTCTTTGCATAGAATGCATTATTTGGCAGAACCTTATGCTTTACCACATGAGCTCTCTGTTTATATATATATTTATATATATATATATTGATGACTACTGTGTAGCCTCATGCATATGCCCGGGTACAATTAAAAAAAAATCACAATTATACAGTTCAAATTATATATATTTTTTTAGAAGAAGTTCAAATTATACATGGTATTAGCTTATACTTTTTTAAAACCATACTGTAGGGACTGGGTCTGAGCACTTCTCGCTTGGATGAATGGACTCAGGCCCAACTAGCCCAATACAATAGATTTGTAGAGAATGGGTCTAAGAACTAGGCCTTAGTGAGGATAATAACGAATAGACATGGTTATGGGTAAACTAAGTAGCAAGAAAATGGGATTTAAGTGTGAAAATCTGTCCTGGACACTTGTCCGAGGAGCTATTTGTTCTTATTATTTCCTCAGTGCTTGGTTACAAAGGTTACAAAGATGATACAAGCTGATACAGTGTTTTCTACTCCTAACTTCCGATCCCTTTTCTAGAGGATTTCTTTACATTATATACCCTTTTTTGGTTGATCTTGGCCCTCAATTTGTTGATCGTGCAGGTCACTACTTGAGTGCTTGTCCCATTAGTCGCCGTCCCAAACCTTCTGTGAGTTGCAGCAACCAAAGCAGCACTGCTCAAGGGTCATTTCCTCATTAATGCAGCCAGAACGTTGGTTGTGGGCATTTAATGTGGAGGTGACAGTTTCTCCTTGAATTGCTCCTCATCCAAGCTCCCATGGTTGACCCGCTGTACTTGTCCATTTTCTTGGGATGCTCTACGAGGTTGCCCTTGATGGTGTGCTGCTCTTTCCTTCTATGATCTCGGTTTACCAAGGACATGATTGTCCTCGGCGATGCTTCTTGGCAATTAGGACTTTCTTCGTTTGTTCTCGAGCATTTCTTCTTCCTCGGCATGGGCCTTGGGCTTAGTATAAAGTGGGCCGGGGTGGCCAAATTCTTTGACCCCACAATAGCCCCTCAAAATCCTGCTGTCCGGCTCCTCGGACGGAGATGAGGGTTTTGATGTCCTCGGACCTTCATCATGGCTTGTCAAGTCTTGTCCTCCGTTAGCGCCAGAGTTTTTTCGCCTGTCCAAGGCACGCTCCTGGAGCTTCAATATACGGAGCGCTCCCTCATTAAATTCTGGCGGCTCAGTGCTCCCCACATTTAACGGTGTGATGGTAATCTAAAGGTGAAGGGTTTTTTTGTTTTGTGAGCGGGAATTTTCCCATTTATACCTTCTGCGCCACTATAAATAGCTTCTCAAGTCAATTCCTTTTTCTACTTTCAACGATTACCCAGTTCTAGAACTCATACACTGAACCTGCCTCTCCTTCTTTCATCTCCCTGTGCGTCTGCAAATATTAGAAATTTGTCCGAGGACCCTCTCTCGAACCTGTAAGTCTTCTTAAACCCTTTTTGGCTTTCATTTTAAACTTATCAATTTTTCTCCAAAACCTCTTAGGAAAATGGGTAAGTTCAAATGTTTAGTTGAGTCCGAGGCGGGTATGAGAAGTTTCAGGGTTAAGTATAGGATCCCACCAGCTGTAGGCATGAGGTACGCTGCTCAGGGGGAGTGGTTCGATGATCGAAAAACCGGAGAGGTGGTCATATCCATGATTGCCTTCATAGAGGGAGGGATGACCATTCCCATGGGTACCATCACTAGGAATTACCTTAGGTTTTTTAGGTTATCCCCCACACAATGCGCCCCAAACATGTTCAGGGTCCTGGGAAGTATAGAGGTTCTGAACGATAGAATGAACCTAAACCTGACCCACCACGATGTGAATTGGGTATAAAATCTTCACCATTTGAAGGGGCAGGGATATTACCTCAAGTCGAGGCATCCCGAAGTAAGGCTGATCCAGTGCCTTCCCACTTCAAACAAAAATCTAAAGGAGGATTTCTTGATCTTTTCTGGGGCATGGCACGATGGCCTACTCTGTCCGACTGAGGAGGGAGAACTAGGTGGGGGTATAGCCATAGATTTCGAATTTTGGTTTACATTTCTCTTTCGCGTCTCAATGTCCTTGTTTCTAATGAAACCCCCTTCTATTTCAATGAATTTGCAGATAAGCGCGCTACCAAACCCAAACTCAGCTTAGTTAACAAGGTGAGCTTAGACAGGATCCTGCAAGCCGAGGTGTATGTGAATGAGACTGACGGTCAACTCCGAGCAGCTCATTTGATCCTTGGATATACTCCCCTCTCACTCGCCTTCCAAGCCCTCAAGTGCGTAATCAAGGCTCGCGACCCTCGGCTCCGCCGTATCAGTGTTACCTACCCCGTGTTCGTTGTTCCAGAGGGTATCCCACTCCCTAAAGATACTTCTCGCCCTTAACCACTTTCCGTGATGACCCCTTTGGTAGGAAAATCCTTATCCCAACCTGTTCCTCAGGAAGAGGAGGAAGGAAAAGAAGGAGGAGAAGAAGAAGAAGAAGATTTCGTGGACTTAATAGATTCTTTGGACGAGTTCGAAGTATTCAACCGGCCACCATCTCCCGAGAGCCTACCAGAAGAAATGGGTATCCAAAGAAAGCCCTAGAAAAGTTTGATAGAGCTGATAGAGGACCAACCAGGAAGAGGTGCACTTGGGAAGTCTGCTCAATCTAAGCTTCCTCCTCCTCCCTCGAAGTCTCCTCCCTCTGCTCCTCAGCCACCTCAGCCGATGAGACCTGAACCTGCTGATCCAAAAAGGAGAAGGGAGCAGATAGGGAAGGATGTGACTAAGGCTGGAAGGCTTTGCCTAACTCGTGAAGACGAGGCCCAACGAGCTGCGAAGCAGCAAAAGGTCAGCCATGCACACAACGAGGCTTAGAGAGAGTAAACATTCAGCCTCTAGAGCCACGAGCCTGGCTCCCAGCTCCCATGCATGGCGGGGAGCCCTTAAGGGATGATGCATCACTCAAGGACTTCAAAGGGGGCATTGGGTGCCATGTTGCCTCGTTCGTGGAGGAGGCCTTGCTGCTCCCAAGGGACATGACCGATCTGCGGAGTATGAGGAAGAATTAAGTCTTCCTCAATTGTAAAAGATATCTGGGCATGGTATACTGTTAAACCCCCTTTTCTTTTTACTTATACTTATTTCTTATGGACATATATTGTTTGTTGACTATGATACTAATCCCTTTCTTTTAGGCTGTCCAAGCCACTTTCAGGCTTGAGGAAATTACAAATAACTGTTACCAACAATTGGAGGATGAGAGGAAAAGGCGGTCAACAGCTGTGCAAACGTTGACCATTGCTGAAAATAACAACGCCGAGTTGAAGAAAAAGTTGGCCAACGAAGAACATGCTCGCCGTAGTGTTGACTCGGCCTTGGAGGGTGCACAGAGGCAAGCCGAGGACCAGAGGAAGCGTCTACGCGAGACAACAGACCAAATGAAGGCTTTAAAGGAAGAGATGGCAGCCCTCAAGGCGCAGCTGGAGGAGGCCCAAAGGCTTAAGGATCAGGCTGAAAAGGCAAAGGCTAAGGCGGAGAAGGCAAAGGACAAGGCCGAGAAGGAAAGGGACGAGGCCGAACAGCATGGCTACGACGTTGGCGTAGCTAAGACCGAAGATGCCCTACGGGCAGAGGTCCCCGCCGTATGTCGAGCCTACTGTGCTCAAACTTGGGAAGAAGCCCTCAACCCAGCTAGGGTGGAGGCTTCTTCTGAGTTGAGAAGGCCAGAAAATGTCTTCTTCTCTCTAGCCATACAAGCCCCGAACCTTTCTTCCAATCAAAAGGAAATGGCTCCTGCAGTTGTCAAGCCAGCCGAGGAAGCCCAAATTCAGAATCCTCCACCTCCCAGTCAACAGGAGCAAGCCAAAGAGCCTGAAGCTCCACAAGATACCTCCTCGGACAAGGCAGCAGAGGTGCCTAAAGGTGGGGCAGCTTCTCAAAGTTTTGAGCAAGCTTTAGCCTTAACTACCTTGCTTGCTGGAGGAGCTTCTAAAGAAAAAGACAAGGAGGCTCCCCCTGAAGCAGCTGACAAAGCCCCCAAGGCCAAGCTCCAGATAAAATTGAAGTCGTAGTTCTTTTACTTTTGCAGAATAGTTAAAGTTAATGTAATGAGGGATTTTAAGGACAAGTTCGATTAAGATGTGTACTTTGCCTTTCTTTAAATTGATATAAGTTATTATTACTTTATCGTTCATTCGTGTGTTTCTCATCTTGACTGTTATTTGTTCATACATAACCATATGCCATAAAAGAGTGAAGTTTGTTGATATAAGGGAAGGCACAATTTTCTGCATCTTAGCTAAAAATCCAAGTAGGTTATGATTGCCAACTCGCAGCATTATCAAGGTATACTTATAACCTATCAATTCTTAATAAGCTTCCAAGTTTGAGGCATTACTTAGGCATTTGAATAACAGGCAAGTCCTGAGTACCTTAAAACGCTTTAAGTGATACTCATGTAATTTACTTTGACTTATAAATTGGATCATAATGCAGTTCGAAGGGTATTAATCTCCAATAAGCTTGTGGTCCGAGGAACCTGACATAATTTAGTTTCTGTTTAATACTTCAATAGATTTCACAAGGTATTAATTTTCACTAAGTTTGTGGTTTGAGGAACCTGACATAACTTAGTTTCTGTTTAATACTTCAATAAATTTTCATTAAAGTAGCCAGTTTCCCCATAGGTTTGAGTCCGAGGACCATGCAAGACCTTGGTTCTGTTTAGTACTTAGATCTTCATTGAAGTAGTTAGTTTCCCCATAGGTTTTAGTCCGAGGACCATGCAAGACCTTGGTTCTGTCTAGTACTCGAAAAGTTGTTATGGAGTGTTATCCTTCCCACATCATTTGGTCTGAGGACCGAGGCATGATTAAATTCAGTTTAAACACTTAGAAAGTTGCCAGTGCGTGTTGATTTCCCCAAAGTAGGAGGTCCGAGGACCCGGCATAGCTAAGGTTCTATTTAACCGCTTCAAGAGATTCCAGTGCGTGTTAATTTCCCCAAAGCAGGAGATCCGAGGACCCGACATAGCTAAGGTTCTGTTTAACTGCTTTAATAGATTCCAGTGCGTGTTAATTTCCCCAAAGTAGGAGGTCCGAGGACCCGGCATAGCTAAGGTTCTGTTTAACCGCTTCAAGAGATTCCAGTGCGTGTTAATTTCCCTAAAGCAGGAGGTCCGAGGACCCGGCATAGCTAAGGTTCTGTTTAACCACTTCAAGAGATTCCAGTGCGTGTTAATTTTCCCAAAGCAGGAGATCCGAGGACTCGGCATAGCTAAAGTTCTGTTTAACCGCTTCAAGAGATTCCAGTGCGTGTTAATTTTCTCAAAGCAGGAGGTCCGAGGACTCGGCATAGCTAGGTTCTGTTTAACCACTTCAAGAGATTCTAGTGAGTGTTAATTTCCCCAAAGCAGGAGGTCCGAGGACCCGGCATAGCTAAGGTTCTGTTTAACCGCTTCAAGAGATTTCAGTGTGTGTTAATTTTCCCAAAGCAGGAGGTTCGAGGACCCGACATAGCTAAGGTTCTGTTTAACCGCTTCAAGAGATTTCAGTGCGTGTTAATTTCCCCAAAGCAAGAGGTCCGAGAACTCGGCATAGCTAAGGTTCTGTTTAACCGCTTTAATAGATTAAAAGATATCAATATATTCCTTCCAGAATGGAAGTTTTTTCAGGGAGATTGTGCCAACCGATTTTCCATTCATGCCTTGATTCTCGGCTTCTTTCTCCAATGGGAATTCAGCGAACCGAGCTACTAGACTAGCGATAACTAGCCCCTTAACAGAGGTACGAGGCATATACTTTATGTCATAAGCCCCTAAAGCTGTGCCCCATTTAGCAATCCTCCCAGCGTAATTAGTACTTCGAAGTGTAGACCTGAGCGGAAGCTGAGTTATGACAACAACTGTGTGTGTTCTTAGAAATTATGGGGAAGCTTTCGTGTAGCATGCACCACCGCCAAAATGGTTTTCTCCAGGGACTCTTGCTGATGGGGGCTTGATCCTACCATGATTAACCATTACACTCATTAACACACAAGCTCTCCCCACAGACGGCGCTAATTGTAGGGATTGGGTCTGAGCACTTCTCGCTTGAATGAATGGACTCAGGCCCAACTAGTCCAATACAATAGATTTATAGAGAATGGGTCTAAGAACTAGACCTTAGTGAGGATAACAACGAATAAACATGGTTATGGGTAAACTAAGTAGCAAGAAAATGGGCTTTAAGTGTGAAAATCTGTCCTGGGCACTTGTTAGAGGAGCTATTTGTTCTTATTATTTCCTCAGTACTTGGTTACAAAGATGATACAAGCTGATACAGTGTTTTCTACTCCCAACTTCCGATCCCTTTTCTAGAGGATTTCTTTACATTATATACCCTCTTTTGGTTGATCTTGGCCCTCCATTTGTTGATCGTGCAGGTCACTACTTGAGTGCTTGTCCCATCAGCCGCCGTCCTAAACCTTTTGTGAGTTGCAGCAACCAAAGCAGCACTGTTCAGGGGTCATTTCCTCATTAATGCGGCCAGAACGTTGGTTGTGGGCATTTAATGTGGAGGTGACAGTTTCTCCTTGAATTACTCCTCCTCTAGGCTCTCATGGCTGACCCGCTGTACTTGTCTTTTTTCTTGGGATGCTCTACAAGGCTGCCTTTGATGGCGTGCTACTCTTCCCTTCTATGACCTCGGTTCACCGAGGACATGATTGTCCTCGGCGATGCTTCTTGGCAATTAGGACTTTCTTCGTTCGTCTTCGGGCATTTCTTCTTCCTCGGCATGGGCCTTGGGCTTAGTATAAAGTGGGCCGGGGTGGCCAAATTCTTTGACCCCACACATACATTTCTAAAATATGTAATGTTTTCTCATTTTATTTATATATATATATATATATATGATTTAGAATTTAATTGGTTTTAGACTCTTCAATTTTTGCACCCAATAATTTACTTGCCACAAAAATTAAAAACTTAAATGGATATGTGGCGAAAAATTGGACCCCAATTGAAATCCAATTTAGAATCTAATTGGATTTGGACTCTTCGATTTTTATACTCAATAATTTACTTGGCACAAAATAAAAATTAAATAAGACACATGGCACAAAATTGAGAATCTAATTAAAATCAAATTAGATTTTCTCTGAGTTTTGGCTATATATATTGATTGATTGATTGATTGCAAATCATCCAGAAATACTAACATAAGAATGATGTAGCCCAAATGAGTTTAACATTATAAACTCCTTTTTTTTTTTCAATAAAAGTTCAAAAAACATTATAAACTCCTTTAACATTATAACAACTACAATCCATTTTACCATAATCAATTAATGCTAAAAGCAATAAACTAAACACTATCAAAAAGTGTTATTGAATCTTTTCTGTGGAGTTAAGAGTATATTACTTATGTAGACCTTATCAGAAACCATGATTGCACAAGGTCCCACAAGAATTTAAAAGCTATCAAGTGCATTGTTGTTGGTGATTAATTTCTAGAGTTAGATAAAATAACACTAATTAGTGTAGTAATGATATAGAAAAAACCTACACCAATAACACTGGAAATATCATTGTTACTATAAAAAATCACCCTTATGAACCTAGCTAGGATTGCTTTGTTCATTAGCATGTTTTCAATTATATTTCCTTGAATATCCAAAAAGGGAATATATTCATCACTAAGCTACAATGAGGGAGCTAAACCTCTTGTATGTTTTCATGAAAGAAGAATTTTCAAACTCAATAAGTGCTTATACATATTTATAAAATCACTAGTAACCAGATGTTGTGAGTTGAAGCCAAATATATACACACAAAACAAACAATTTACATCCATTGATTATTATTATTATTATTATTATTATTATATTCTTTTTTTGGATGGGGGTAGATCAAGAATGTAAGCTATAAGCACAGCCTCTTCAACAACTAGAAAATTAAAATATTTTGTGTCAAAAAGGGAAATACCAATGGAAGGCATGATAGACGACACCTTAAGGGACCAATATTACAATCTAGTGGTCCTTGAGGGGCTTGTGATCTTGCAACGCCTCCTCGACATGCAAAGGTTTCTGCACCATTCAAGGTGAAGATTGGTCCTTCCAACCACAAAGTTAGGCAACATTGTGATTTGGAGCTCAACTTCAGACAAATGCTTTTTTGACCCCTATATATATATGAGATAGGTTCAAGTTACACTTGGTGAAACTCTAAGTAATGTTATACCACCCAATAATTAACTTGTTATTGAATTAATCTTTTCAAAATCTAACCGTTGAGTTACATGTTCTATATGTTCTTAATATGCATGCCAATTTTCATATCAATTAGATGTTATTTACCATTTGATTCATAAACTCATCTTTTATGCATTATTTTAAACTACAAAAATTTGAATTTTAACAATTGTTTGATGACATGACTATTAATCTCTGATCACCTTGAAATTTTGTAAGTATGGAGAATATATGAAGATAATGTAATCTAATGGTGGATTTGTCAATATTCGCATCCAATTAAAAAATATTGAGTGGTATAATATTGCTTAAAGTTACACTAGGTGTAACTTGAATCCAACTCTCTCTCTCTCTCTCTATATATATATATATATAAAGGTCCAAAATGCAATGTTCAACTAGAATTCTTGAACATAGTGATTTGGAAACCTGAAAACTCAGGAAAGTCTAGAAGTACAGAAACATGGAAAGCAATTAGACATTAATTGCTTGTGGTGGATTAATGGTATGAGATCTTATAGTTTATATGGTATGCTTAGTCTGTTACAAAGTGTATATATATATATATGGGAAATGATATGTTTACAACATTTTTACAACAAATCCTAAGTGGCAGGTTGTTACTAGTTGTTATTGTTGGGACAAAAAAGTAATCTTAGTGTTAGGTTCAAATTTGAACCAATAACAACTAATCACCTGTGATTTGTTGTAAAAATGTTGCAGACGTAGCATCTCTATATATATAGCTTGGCTAGCTATTAGCCTATTAGGAACAAGCTCCTTAGTATAGAGAGAAAAATATACTAATAATGATGGAGAGTCACTTTTCACAAACCTAGAGGTCAATGAAGGGTGCACCGAGAAATTTAAAGCAGTCATATCAATTTTTTCACTAGTTGCTCAACTTTGAGGTAGGCTTAGGAGTGCTCGATGAACTACTTTCTTTGCCTAAAATTTAGCCAAATTAAAAAACCAACACTTATTTTGTGAAGGTCAAATTGACGTTTGCACAATATTCATCACAACAAACAATTTCTATTGCAAGGAGGTAAGAGAACATTGGATAATTTATCCACACTTTTAAGGATTAGGAGATATTACATTTACAATAATGACAAGGAGGAACAAATGTCACTAGAAAACCACCCCAAATTCATTTAAAGAAAAAAAAAAAGAAAGAAAAAGAAAAAGAAAACTAGCCCAAATATAGTAGGACCGACTATCTTGGTGGCATTGGACCCGAGAAGATATAAGTATGAAGGTGGGCATCAGAAAACTAATTAATAGTAATAACCAGTGATGTGGTTGATTGCTACATCATCTATCTATCTTTCTTTTCTTTTTTTTATAATTAAAATTTTATTTTATTTTATAAATATATATGATATAATTTTAACCGATGATATATACTCTATGATGAATCTCTTTATTATCAAACCAAATCATATATACTCTATGATGACTCTAATATATTATCAGACCAATTTCATCTATGATGATTGCTCCCGCTCTATGATAATTGTTTTTTTATCATTAGGTCAAGGTATCAATTAATTTTTGATATAAGTGAAACTTGAATCCAAAATCTCTTTATTTGACAATAAGAAACTTTTTCAGTTAAGCTTGAAGAATTCTGTGATTTCTGGTATATATCAATGAATGGAGAAAAGCAAGGAAGGAAATTTATGAAGAACAAAATATGTGAGAAAAGAGAGAAAGGAAGAGATATTTCTATATGAAAACTGAATAAAGCTTCTTGATTAAATACTTTCTGTGTACAACTCTGTTTATATAATACAACCCACTCATACCAAATTACAAACACATGGATTACACTTCCCGCATCTGTTAAACTCAGTTGTAACCAACCGTCTAAGACTCCAACTACTATTACAGAGATGACACCGTTTGAGTAATTAACACACGTGTGAAATTTTGGTTTTTAAGTATTGTCGCGTGTGACTTGTTGAACAACGTCGTTGGTCTTGTCTCTGAAAGGAGGACTTGTAGAAACGACACCGTTGTCTTCTTTATCTTCTGTTAACAAAGCTAACTAAAACCTACTACATTTTTGCTTAATTAATTGTTAGTTTCTTGCAGGGTTTTCAACCTTTTCAATAACGTGCTAAGTAATGAGGTATCTGGATAATTATAAATGCTTTATATGACAGTCGTCTTTGCTAACTTCTTCTTCTCCTTCTTTTCTTCCCCACTTTTCTCTTGGTTTTTTGCAAGAATGCAAATGTTCACAGGTTCTAGTCAGTCCATACAATCAATAGCATCAACAAACATTTATTAAAAAAAAAAAAAAATTATACGAGACTTTCAATTAATCATAAATAATATTAGAAGCACAGAATATTTCACAACTTGTTGAAGATGTAAATTACAATTGGTATAATACCACTTTCATATGAACATACTATTAATATTATTCTTATTATATATTAATCACAAACTACTAACTTGACAATTGTGAAATTTTTTATTAGGGACTTTTTGATTTATCATGGGTAATACATACGGGAGTCCAAAATATATAGGCTGGTAGAAATTTTAGACTCTGTGGAACATATAGCACATATATAACCTTGCTAGATTCTCAAAAACAACGGGACTAACAACATCAAAGAGGTCCCCTTTTTTTTTTTCTCAAAAAAAAAAAAAGAAAAAAAAGAAGAAGAAAAAGGTCCCTTTTTGTCTTCTTCCCAAATATCCAAAGAATTTCTTTCCTTTTACAACCTGAAAATTGGAGGAAATTTCAATGAAGAAGATTGCCAAGTCTGCTAATCATGTTACAGACAGAACCAATTGCTCCATCTTTTGTTCATAATTTTGAGTTAAAATTTAGGGCAAGTTTGGTATGTTTTAATAAATCTTGTAATGGAATCGTTTGATTATTCAAGTGTAATAATTATTTTCCTAAAAAAAAGTGTAATAATTATTTATTTGGTTGCATTTTTATTATAGGAAATAGTTAATTATTTCCTAATAATAGGAATTTCTTAATATATAATATATAACAACATTTAAAATTAATATATTTTCAAAAAAAAAAAATTTTGTATACAATTTTTTTAACAAACTTTCCATACCTAACAACCAAACTTATAAATATGAATAATTAGTCAATGAGTAAAGCTAGGGACACAACATTTTCACAAAAAAATTCTAAATTGCAAAATATTAGTGGTAGATAAAAAAGTGATATCAATAGTGAGCTTAGATGAAAACCAGTAATAGATTATTACTACTTAAGTTTTGCTGTGGATGTAACACTACTTTTATTCCATTACAACATCTTTTATTTTTAATAATAAAGATTACTATTTCTAACGTATCTCCATTTAGTGTGCAAACATGCCCTTAATTTGGTTTCCTCTATATACCTACACAAAACTTCGAAGATAGCATCTATTTGTGTGTGCACCAAGCATTCTTTTTTGTGAGTCTCGTTTTAGTTAGGTGTGTGCTCCTACTTGCGTTTTATTACTTTTATAAACTATTGTGGAGTTCCCCTCATATTATTAGATATAGGGCTTACAGTGGACATTAACCTAATTTATATTGTTTGGGCTATTTTTGATGTATGTTGGGAGACATGTATTTGATAATAAAAAAAAAAAAAAAAAATGAAGTATTCATGCTTCTTAAGGTTCAAACACTTGTTAAGAGCAATGTGAAATATTACGTGGCACAATATTTTTATAACAAATCTTAAGTAACAAATTATCACTCGTTGTTGCCAATAGTCAAAAAAGTAATTTCAATAGTGAACCCAGATTAAAATCAATAACAACTTGTCACATAAGGTTTCTAGTGAAATTATTATAAAAGTGTTGTGAATGTAACATTCCTTAAAAGCAAATGATGCAGAAACAGTAATATGGATTATATATCCCTCTTTGTATTCTTAAATGAGCAAAGTGTTTTTTGCATACGGTGTGTGCAAATATACACACAGCCTAAATACACTAAGGCTATGTTTGGTTGGAGTGAAAATATGAGAGATTTTGGATGGGAGGAGTGTTTGGTTGGAGAGATTTTGGGGGAGACCCATCTACCCCTTCTCCCCCCACCCCTAATTAAAACTAATGTGATTTATTTTTTCTTTTTTCTCCTTCATTTTGACCATTTGGGTTGTTTTATTTATTTATACAATAATACTTTATTTCCTAAATAAAATATTTATAAAAAAAGTTATATAATAAGGGTATGAGAGTAAATTTATACCATTTCTAATTTCTATCGCTCTACTTTTCCACTCCAACCAAACACAAATAAGGGAAATTAAAATATTTTCTATCCTCCCACTTTTTTATCTCCACAACCAAACAACCCTAAAGACGTATCTTCAGTGTATTATTATAAGAGAAGTGCAACATTCACAATATTTTACAACACTTTCACAAAAAATCTTAAGTGATAAGTTGAACTCACCATTGAAATTACTTTTCCACCCACTAGTAAGTGTAAAACACACTTTGTGCACTAGGCCCAAAACACACTTGCCGTCTACTTGAGAACCATCTAAAAGATTTTAAACAACATTGTACAATACTTTCACAAAAAATCTTAGGTAATAAGTTGAACTCACCATTGAAATTACTTTTCCAACCACTAGTAAGTGTAAAACATACTTTATGCACTAGGCCCAAAACATACTGCAGTTTACTTGAGAACCGTCTAAAAGACTTTAAACAATATGCCCAAATCTAGGATCGGGTGGTTTTTTTCACTCGCTACGTTTACTTGATTTACAATAATATCCCATCAATCGTCAGATTTCATTCCATCTTGTCAAATCCGACGGCCCATAATCCCTACAACTCTGTCCCCACCCCAACTTCAACGCTGACGTGGAAACCAAACTCGGAAACGAGAACAGAACACACACTGTTGAGTCTGTGAGACTAGTGTGTGTATTTGTTAAGACTCTGTTTGTTTCACCTCACTTTATCAAAAGCCGCAAACAAGTCTTTCCCACATTTATTTTTTCATCGCCAATTGGAAAAACCCATTTTTTCCTGTTCTTTGTTTGGTTTCGTTTATTTTTTTGCAGAGATCTTCGATTGTGATCTTGTTGTTGAATTCGATTTTTTGATTTACAATTCAAACATACACGCCCTACATTCTCAAAATCTTTTAGGTACATACTCGATTTTTCATTTTTCTTAACACTTTGTTTGGTTGCCGAGAAAGTGTTGGAAGATTAAAAAAAAAAAGCTAATTGAACTTTTGAACTTTGAATTATGATTTCTTGTGGTTTTTCCTAGGGTTTCTCAGCAACCAGGGGCGGCCCTAGACATTTTGGGGCCTAAGGCGAGAACTAAAAATGCATGTGTATGTGTATGTGTGTTTATGTATGTGTATGTGTATGAGTGTGTATGTGTATGTGTATGTTTATGTGTGTGTATGTGTATGTTTATATTTATGTGTATGTGCATGTCTGTTCATGTTTATGTTCATTATGTTTATGTGTATATGCATGTGTGTTTATGTTTATATTCGTTAGTTACTTTGGTGTGCTAAATCAAGCCTTTATGTGTGTTTATGTTTATATTTAAGTTTATGTGTGTGTATGTTTACGTTTATGTGAGTATATACGTATTTATGTATATGTGTGTTTATGTTTATGTATATGTATATTTATGTGTATGTGTATTTGTATGTGTATGTGTATGTGTATGTGTATGTATGTATGTATGTGTATGTGTATGTGTGCTTATGTATGTGTATGTGTATGTGTTTATGCGTGCTTATATTTATGTATGTTTATGTGTATGTGTATGTGTTTATGCGTGCTTATGTATGTGTATGTGTATGTGTATGTGTATGTGTATGTGTATTTGTATGTGTAGGTCTGTTTGTCTTTTTCAGATTTAGGTGCAATACCCTGATGCAATTGTAATTAATGACTGAGATTAAAAGTTGAAAAAACAACTTTCAATCTCAACCATTAAATAAAATATATTAAAGGAGAGTTAAAAAGTTAAAAAAAAAAAGTAAAAATTGTAAAAAAATACCTACAACAGTGCACCTGATCTCAGTCCGTCTTTCTTCTCTCACCATTTTTTTTTTTTTTTTTTTTTACGCAGTGCTTTGTTCTTCTTCCTTTTATTTCTCTTTATACGTCGCCTAGGCTGACAGGAGAGGAGCGAGCGAAAGTCACGTCAAGAAAGGAAATCAAAAATTGTGCTGTCGAACCAAAGATTATGAAAATCTCTTCCTCTCAACTCAGATGATCCTCTTAGGTGAAATTGTGGCTCACAAGGCTTCACTGGATTATAGTGTGTGATTTTTGGTTATTTATTTATTTATTTGAGATTATGAAGCAAATAGTTTTTATATTTTGCTTACCCTTTCTATTTTCTGAAAACACTTTTCTGGAAAATACCACTTTTTTTGCTTTGCTTTCAGTCTATCATTCTTGCTTGTAGTATGTGTTTGATTAATTTGGATCTAAAATTAGTTCAACAAGATTATTCTTTTTCTAAAATATAATAACAAAACCAATATATGTTTTTTTAACGGTGGGTTCACTTTCAGTGTTTTTATTTTGTGATTCTTGGTTGTTTTGTGGGTTTTGTGCTTTGATTTCGGTGGGTGTGATTTGATTTGTGATTTGGTGGGCTTCTGGGTTTTTGTTGCGATTTGATTTTGGCTGGGTTTTGGCCGTGGTGGTGGTCGTGATTTGATTTTGACTGGGTTTCGACAGTGGTGCGTGGTTGGAGGTGATGAGCTTGAAAAGCTCCGGCCATGGAGGTTTAGAAGGAGAGCTTGGTGGTCAGCCATAGAGCACGGTATGACGTGGGTTGAGGCAGAGAGAGGATGAGAGGGAAACAAGGGTGGCCCTAGACATTTTGGGGCCTAAGGCGAGAACTAAAAATGAGATCTTTTTTATACTTATATATCAATTAAATTAATGTTTATTTAATATTTTTATATTATATTTTTCATCATTATTTTCATTTTCTTCTAAATTATTTTGAAGTTCATTATCAAGATTTATTGTATTGCAAAATTGAACATCATTTTCTTCTAAATTATTTTGGTGAATTTCTTGCTCATTGTGATATTTTCACCTAAATTTTGTGTTATATTTTGTTTATTACTAATAAAAAATTTATCTATTGATCCTTTTTGAGACTCAGTTAATTTTTTTTTTTTTTTAAGTTTTTCATATCCAGATGCACTATAACCAAAAAAAAAAAAAAAAAATGCAGGCTTTTTAAAAAAAAAAAAAAAAAAAAAAACTTGAAGGCCCAAACTTAACGCCCAGTCCAGGGAGGGTCCAGGCAGCCAGGGAGGGCCCAAATAAAGAAAGTTATCTTAAGTTGTTAACAAATAAAATGGAGTGCCCTGTGCCCAAATATTTATAATTTTATTCCTGATTCCTGGGGTGAGGTGAGCAGTTGAGACTTGAGAGAGGCGGAGAGCAGAGAATCAGAGAGAGGCTGAGGCGGTCCATCTGGACCAGCCGTCCAGGCGGAGGAGCTTCAAGCTTGCTGCCTTGCTTGAGCCTTGATCTGTTGTCTGTTGAGCAGATGAGAACAGACTGAACAGTGGAGACTGGAGACTGGAGACTGGAGACTAGAGAGAAAAGTAAAATTTTTAGGGTTTTGAGTGGATTTATTTGTTTTGATTTGTGGTTAATCTCGATGTGCCAGATTATTTTTGTAATTCATTTGAAACTAAATTTTCTACTACCGGGTTCTTTTCTAAAATTTTGGGGCCCCCTTCCACTTGGGGGCCTTAGGCAATTGCCTAACTCGCCTAAGGGAAGGGCCGGCCCTGTCAGCAACCAAACGGAAATGTTGCTTGCTGTTTGAAATTTATTGCTTCTTGTTTGATTATTGAGCTGCTTTTGAGTGTGATTTTTTTAGGCTTATATGAATTTCTCCGTAGCTGATTATTAGTTTATAATTGATAAATTTTACTGTTAGTTTTAGTTGATTGAGTTTGGTTTAATTATTCATGAATTTAAGCTTGGTGAATTTGATGATTTTGTGGTAGGTTTGACTGAATTTTGTTGGATTCAATTTGGATATGATGGATATAATGTGGTGCTGTTGAGGCCAATTCTTCAATTATAGTGATTAAAAGAAAGGTTTTGTGAGGTTTAAGGTTTTGTATTAGTTGAAAAAAATGAGTGTGGTGGGGTTTGATATTGGAAATGAGAACTGTGTAATTGGGGTTGCAAAGCATCGCGGGATTGATGTTTTGCTGAATGATGAGTCGAAGAGGGAAACACCGGCTGTGGTGTCGTTTGGCGAGAAGCAGCGGTTCATGGGCTCCGTTGGGGCTGCTAGTGCGACGATGAACCCTAGGTCCACGATATCTCAAGTGAAGAGGTTGATTGGTAGGAGATTTAGGGAGCCGGATATTGAGAATGACCTTAGGTTGTTCCCTTTTGAATGTTTGGAAGGTCTGGATGGCGGTGTTTTAATTCGTTTAGAATATTTGGGTGAGATGCGTACCTTCTCTCCGGTTCAGATTCTGGGGATGCTGTTTTCTCATTTGAAGCAAATAGCTGAGAAGGATCTTGAATTGAATGTTGTGGATTGTGTGATTGGGATTCCTTCTTACTTCACGGATTTGCAGAGGCGTGCTTATTTGGATGCAGCAACAATTGCTGGACTGAGGCCGCTGAGATTAATGCATGACTGTACTGCTACAGCACTTGGCTATGGTATTTACAAGAATGATTTCTCTGTTGCAGGCCCAACTTATGTTGTGTTTGTCGATGTTGGTCATTGCGACACGCAAGTTTGTGTAGCATCGTTTGAGAGTGGACAAATGAAAATAATTTCCCATGCTTTTGACTGGAACCTGGGAGGGAGAGACTTTGATGAGGTTCTGTTCAGTTATTTTGCAGCACAGTTCAAGGAGCAGTATGATATTGATGTCTATGCAAATGCCAAAGCGTCTATTAGGTTGAGGGCATCTTGTGAGAAACTAAAGAAGGTTCTGAGTGCAAATGCAGAGGCGCCACTAAATATAGAGTGCTTGATGGATGAGAAGGATGTTAAAGGTTTTATTAAAAGGGATGAATTTGAGAAATTGTCATTAAACTTGTTGGATAGAATTAGTGTTCCTTGTCATAAGGCTTTGCTTGACTCTGGTTTGACTGTAGAGAAGATCCACTCAGTGGAGCTTGTAGGCTCAGGGTCTCGGATACCAGCTATTACTAGGATTTTAACTTCTCTATTTAATAGAGAACCAAGCCGGACAATCAATGCGAGTGAGTGTGTGGCTCGTGGTTGTGCTCTTCAGTGTGCAATGCTTAGCCCAATATACCGGGTCAGAGAATATGAGGTTTGTCTTTATCTATCCACAAATGCAAAGTTTCCAGTGTTTCTATGAAGATAAACTGATTTCTACTATTATTCATTACTTGATTTTTATCAATTATGTTATCAGATGTTTGTCCCCTTGTATTCTTTGTTTATTTTCCAAGGGTGTCATTCCTGGTTAATATTGAAAAGATAGTACTTCAAAATTAGAACTGCTATGCAGTAGTTGTTGGCCATAATGTCCTTGTAATGTCTATGAAGCACGGACACGTGACACGCCTAGGACACATCTCCATGCAGGTCCCAGCCGTGTCCTTTTTAAAAATAAAAATAAAAGTGCGGGACATGGGAACAAGAGGAATTGAATACCATTTCACAAAACAAAGAGAGCATTCATGCTCTAGTAGTAACAGTGCATTTGAAAAGTAATAAATATTCTTATATTTGGTTTGTATTCTAATTTCTAAACATCCTTTAATAGTCATGAATTCACTTTATTATCCATTATTGCTCTTAAATTGATATATATATATATATATATATATAACATTATATGAAAAATAAATGCTGGAAAATATATAGAAAATAGAAATAAAAAAATATTTAACAATGATTTAATAGATGTGTCCCACCGTACCCTTGTCCTATTTTTTCAAAAATGTTGTGTCGCCGTGTCGTACCCGTACCCGTGTCCATGTTGCTTAATAGTGTAATGTTTACCCTTTATTAATATGTTTTTCTTGGAAGATTGCCTACAGCCCCTCAGGGACAATCTTTTTGTATTTTATATTTTATATTTCTATTTTATTTATTATTTATTACTTTAATGAGAGAGGGCATGAGCTTTTTTAAAGATCATTACCAAGTGTTGGCCCACCAAAGTGGGGTCCTGGGAGTGGAGTTATGGATACAAAACTATGCTATGGCATCCTCTGTATCTTCTTTTTTTGCTATTTGATTTCATTAATAACCATGGTAAAAATGAGTTATATTTGAAACAAACATGGATCATCATAAGTTTTAAGTTGTCTTCAATTTGCTTTTCTTTAGGCACAGATATGTGCACACGACCAGAATATATGTAGAGATGCTTGCACTTTTACACCTCCACAATATAGTTTAAGATGCCTGCAATTTTTTTACATGAGAATATAAGTAGAGATGCCTGCACTTTTATGTTTATGTAAGTTTTGTTCCTATTTAAGATTATGATGTAAAAAAATTTTATTATTTGCAGGTTCAAGATGCATTTCCTTTCTCCATAGGATTCTCAACAAAAGAAGGTCCAATTTGCACTTTGTCGAATAGTGCTCTTTTGCAGAAACATCGACCATTTCCAAGTGTTAAGATTCTTCGTTTGCATAGAACTGATACGTTCCATATGGAAGCTTATTATGCTGATCTAAATGAATTACCTTCTGGTGTATCACCTAAAATCAGCAGTTTTATGGTACGACTTCCTTTTGAACATGATTTTTTCATTGTGTATGTAAATTTTGAGACATGTCAAAATTATATTAAATCTAAATCATGCATGCAAGTGGTTTAGACAATATACAAATTCACATAATTTCAACTTCTTTAGTGAGTGTGAATTTCAATGTTTGTGGTTGAAATTTAAAAATTGGACCACTAGACATAATCACCTTTTGGGTGCTTGGCAATTGTAATACTATGTTTGGAAGTTGGGAGGGAGAGGAGGATAGGATAAGACGGGGGAGGTAGAAGAGAGGAGAGGAATAGAAAGGGGAGTAGATGCCCCTCCCTTTGTTTGTCTGTAGGGTTGGAAGGAGAGTAAATGATAATGTATAAAGAAATTGGTAATTATATCCTTGATTTATTAAGCTCTATACATAAAAAATATTAAGGGCAAAATAGGAAGTACACAAAAATTCAATGAATTTGAATCCCTTCCCCTCCAAATTCACCCAAATTGGAAGAAATTAAAAAAAAAAAAAAAAATCCCTCCAAACCCTCTCAAATCCTTTCTCCTCCCCTTTTAAAAAACACCCAAGCAAGGGAGAATTAAATCCCCACCTCCATTGCTCTCTACTCTCCTCTCCTCTTCTCTAATCGAAACATTGTGTAATGTAGAAGTAGAACACTTCTCAGGGTGAGCTTTATCTATTTTTCCTTCTGTCTGTTTTCACCCTTTCCCTATAGTAAGCCCTGGTAAGAATGTTTCAACATTATAAACTTTGCATTAATCAGTGACAAAAACTTATTTATAACATTTTGTTACTCGCATTTTACATAGTATTCCTAAGAACAGAAGAGCAGGATGCATTGGGTAGGTTATTAGCATGAATCCTGAAACTTGCAATCTTATTTAATTTAATCCCTGTTAGCACTTAGCAATGGCCTATTTGGGGGCAGGAGTGGGTCTTAATGTAATCTATATTGCAGGATTATTTCCAAAATTGAGGATGGTGTGACAGCATGGGTCAAATTTGTTTTTGTTTCTAAATATGTAATTATTCTTTCTTCCGGTTTTTTTTTTTATTTTATTTTTATTTTTTTTTATTTTTAAATTTTTAAGTGAGGTACTTATATTGCAGTCTCTTTTGTATATAACCAATGTCTTTTGGGCCCCTTTCTTCAGCATAGGGGATATTGAACCCTAGATTTCCCAATCTCCTAGCTGTTTGACTATTTAGTTTTGTTCATTGGTTTATTTAGGCTTGATTTATGATTTTCCATTTCTCTAGATTGGCCCTTTCCAAGTTTCTAACATGGAAGCAACAAAAGTTAAAGTTAGAGTGCAGCTAAACATTCATGGGATTGTTACTGTAGTATCAGCCTCAGTAAGTGTACAATTCTATCAATTGGTATACTGAACATATTGAGCCTGAGACTTTTGTGTAAGATTATTCTAATTTCTTGTAAGTGATTTCTACTGAATCAGCTATTAGAAGATAATGTAGATGATGATTCCCTTGCAAAGAGTGATGATCATTTGACTTCAGCAAAGATGGAGGCTGAAGCCAATCATGGGTCTTCTGCTGTCCCAAATAGTGCTGAAGATAGTAATCTTAAACGGATGAAACCTTCATCTGTATCTTCTGTAAGTAGTTCAGTTGTTTAACCATTTATGTATGCGTTTCTTAGTTCCAGATGCATTTGCATTATTAATTTACTGCATTCCAACATTCTCTGGAAAATTAAAAAGTATGCTTGCTTTCATTAGCAATTCTCCTCACCTTCAAAAACCTTTATCTTATATAGCAGGCCAGATTGTCATGTATATGCTATATAGTATTGAGCTGATGACATTCTTTTGTATTTATGTGTGATAAGTTGGAAGTTTAGAAATTGAATTTCCTTGTGTAGGGCGATGGACTAAGAAAAAGCAAGTTTGTCAAAAGGCTGGATATTCCTGTTAGTGAGTGTGTCTTTGGTCGAATAGCAAAAGCAGAGCTCTCAGAAGCTGAAAAGATAGAACATCAGCTGGTGCAACAAGACTTAAAGATGGAACATGCAAAAGAAATGAAAAATGCATTGGAGTCTTATGTCTACGATATGCGTGATAAGGTATAACATCAAAATTCAGAATGAATGGTTTATAATCCCAAATCTAAAGCCCCCTTCTCGGGCTAGGGGAGCCTGCTGAAAAATTTGAATCATACCTGTTTCACCTTAGCAAAGCCTTTGTAGAATATGCTATAAACTTGTTGTAGTTGTGTATAGGAACAGAACTGATGTTCTTATATGGCATACTTTATTCAATTCCCTGATGTAATGAGTTTATAAAAAAGTACTTATATGAAAAAAAGTGTATCAAAAATTTGGTGTGCACCTTTAGACTTTCCTTGTAGGCAGTGGTAATTTTTTTTTCCTGGGCCTGTTCCTTTGAGCCTTACTTATGTCAAGTCTTAATCACATTTGAAGTATGAACCTTACAGCTTTCCCCCTTATAAAAATATGCCTTTTTTTATTTCCCTTTTTCACCTGAAACATTTGTTAATGCTCTTTAATGGCTGCATTTGAAATTTCTTTTCCCCTATGATTTTGATGGAAACTAAGACCAAAAACTTGCAATCTGTGTTCATGAAAATTCTAGCTCACAATGTTCGTTTATGAATTTTTCAAAAATATATATTTTACAGGATTTGAAATAAAAAATTTACTTATGAATTTTCCTCGTATATTTGACTGATGATTGAATCTCTGAATTTGAATCATTGGTGACCTTAAGAAGTTTCAACTAAGTGGATGTGACTTGAACAGGGTCCCCATATCTGTATCCTGTCATTCTGTCATGATGCCCTGGTAAATTTTTTTCATGTCAAGTCCAGCATTGTCATGGCCCATATCTAAATTTTCATATGTGAATCTTAAATTATAACTGAATTGAATTTAGGTATTTGGGCTGTTTTATTAGACTTGATTGTTCCAGATGTTAGAATAACACAATTATGTGAATAGATATTACATACATACTGTGGCTTTTCCACCGAGTCAGAGAGGGAAGGTATATCCTATAATCTTCAACAGACAGAAGACTGGCTTTATGAGGATGGATTTGATGAATCTGTAGATGCTTATACAGAAAAGCTGGAGTATCTTAAAAAGGTGATAAATAATTTATAAATTTTCTACAATTTTTATGAATATTTTTCCCCTTAAATGATACATCTGACAGTGTTTTGGGTTGTAACAGCTGGTTGATCCCATTGAAAACCGATATAAAGAGGAAGAGGCACGAGCCCGAGCTAGTAAGGATCTATTAGATTGCATCACAAATTATCGGATGGTTGTAGAATCACATCCTGTCGGTGAGAGAGATGTGGTACGATCCTTGTCCATTACTTCGTTGGTGGTGAAGACAGTCTTTGTGACTAGCTTCACGGTTCACTATTTGATTATTTTATTTTGCAGGTCATTGATGAATGCAATAAAGCAGAACAATGGTTGCAAGAGAAACTCCAACATCAGAATTCTTTGCCTAAAAATGCTGATCCAATATTACGGTCAAACGAAATCAAGAGAAAGTCAGAGGCCCTTGACATGTACTGTTCTCATACTTTAGTATCTTCACTTCACAAAGTACTGACTTAAAAAATCTGAGAGATGGGAGTCCACATATAGAGTTTAAATTGCTGACTGCTGTTCATACTGAATTTCAGTTATAATATTTTTATTTAAAGAGCTAACAAAGAGAATGATTTTGGATAGATAATTGTGGAGAATGCATGCATGTTGAGAATCCATAACTGACCCTTTAAAGTTTTGGGATGAGGGTTTTGTTGTTTTGTATTAGTAATTAGTATATGTGGACTACACTCTAAATTTGATTGGATAATTATAAAAATCAATGCGTATCACATAAAATGTAATGGTAGCAGGTGTCTAGCTTAATAACAGCTGCCATATATGAGAAAGTTATGTTACTGCTGCTGTGTTGCCTTTGCTTTCATTTAATATTTACGTGATATTTTTCTCAGTTTCACTTCATGTTCCATCTATCAAAGAACACAACAAATGCAATTCCACACCAAATCCTTGAAAGAAGTTTATTACTCAATATATTTGTACTTAGCTGCTAGTAGATTTGGTCTCGTGAAGATCCTATCCTACAAACATATGCCTTCATCTAACTTTAATTTTAATGGAAATTTTTATGGAACTAGTGTATTCTTTTCTCTTTTCATTGACAATTTGTGTTTGTTTGTTATCTTTCATCTTGTTGCTCTTTCCATTACATCTTTTTCTTTTGGCTTTCTCCACCTTTAAAATTAAACCTGATGCCTCCACGGATTTGTTGTTCAGGACATGCAAACACATAATGAGATCCAATGCTTCTCCCCTCAGTTTTGAGGATGAAGATGACTCGGACCAAAGAGACAAACCGGATGGCATTCGCATGCAAGTAGATTGATGCGGAATCTCTATGCATGTTTACAGATGTAAAATCTTGCACTTTCTAGTAGCAGCTGAAACATTCTCAGAAGGTGAGCACTGGTTTTGTTTGTTCTCATGGATATAACTTTTTGCTTCTTGTTTTTAGATTATTCGTTACAATTTACTAATTCAATTTGTAGGATAAAAAAGGAAATTGTGGAGTGCTTTAATTTGTAAATGTAAACAATATAGATTTTGTTGGCCAAGGCCCCTGTTTTGTAATAAAAGAATTCATGATTTACTGAATTTAGATCCAGATACTCGTCCCCACCTCAATGACCTCATTCGACCTCTTTACTAACCCATTCTAAAAATCCATTGGCTAATAAACTGCATAATTTATTAATATTTGAATTCATGCGTGTATGGCCCTTCAACACTTTGTGCACTGGGTACAATCTTCTTCTTCTTCTTCTTTTTTTAATTTAATTTAATTTAATTTTTTATGCATGTATGGTCCAACAACACTGATCTCATCTCATCTCATCTCATCTCATATTAGTCTTTTTGGTTCACTTAGCTTCATTTTGCGATCTTGGCTTTTTTTCATGGTGAGAAACTGTTATTATTGAAGTTAAGAATCTATTAAGAAGAATCCATGGTACTCAGTAGCATTGTTTGGTATCTTCCACAAGGACAACCAATGTTCAAATTCCCTCTCCTCTACTTGTAACTTGAATAAAAAGAAAAGAAAAAAGAAAAAGAAAAGCATCAATGGTACAATTCAGAGGACAAACGCATCATGCACTTGATATGTTTGTAATATGAGGTCCCCGTCCTGCATTTTCGCCTACTAGAGAGTTTGCAATCGTTGGATATTCATGTGCAAATTAACACTGTCAGGTAAAGGTGGCAAAGTAAGCCTAAATCCATTTGTCCACCCAAATTCACTCACTTTAATTGAATTCAAACCCACCCAATTATTAGTTGGGTTAAATGAGCATCAACCCAATTAGACCCAATGATTATTGGGTTTTAACTAAAAAACCATTGAAACCCATTTAACTTCAAAACAATATACCCAAATTCAACCCAGTCACTCCCATAAAAAAAAAAAAAAATTTTAATTTCTCAATTTGAAAATTCATTCATTTTCTTGTCCTTTCTTGCCTTTTCTCATAAACCACAAAGAAATTTTTTGTCATTTCCTTTTCTCTCACTTTCTTGGTAACCAAACAAAAGCACTCAAATACTCTCTCTGAAAATCCAGAAAAATTGCCAGCAAAACAGAGTAAGTGTCTCAGAAAATGAGGGCGCGAATGGAGTTCTTTTTGAAGGTTCTAGAAATCGCGTCTTTTTCAGCCACGTAGTTCCATTTGCGATTGTCGATTTCCTCGCAGCAAATCAGCCTCAAGCTCGAATTCACATACTCTTCCTCCACCAGCCCCAGCCTCCGCCTATTCAAACTCCGACTCTTCGGTGAATCGGCTAGAGAGAGCGGCGGCTCAGCTAGAATCAAAGGCAAAGAAGTGAGATTGGCGCTTATATGTAGTGTTTCGCGGATGAGTAGCCGTGCAGTATCGTGTGAAGCAAAAGAAGACGACGCCGCCGTTAGAGTTTGTGCCGTCGCATTGGTTTGGGATTGCTTCAATTTGATCGGAGGAGGAGTTGCCATTATGAAATGAAACGAACCGAAACCAAGTATTATTATTATTTTTTTTTTTTTTTTTTTGGTGTTGGTTTTCAGTTCGTAAATAATTGGAATCCAATTTTCAAAATTCATTTCCTTATTTTTCTAAATTTTCTCAGCAACCAAACGGTGGACCACTTAGTTTCTTATCTTATTTCTCTATTTTCTTGTCGTTGAGCTGTTACTTTGTTTATGGGCATTTTGGTAATTTTGATAGTTGGGTAATTGGGTGGGTTGAGGTTTCCCCATTATAATTGGGTTGTGTTGGGTTTGGGTTAAAAGCAATTAGTTAAATGGATTTTAATGGGTGAATGAGTTTTATATACCCAACTCAATTATGTCCAACCCAAACCCACCCATTTGACACTCCTACTGTCAGGTATAATTTTGGGATCAAATCAGCATGATAGACATTAATTTGCTCATTTGCACTACAAGCTTGCATGTCAGTATGTCACCTATTAAGTAAACTGTGAGCCTCTGGACAACATCTGGGGTAATAAAATCATCAATTTTATAGATTTGACTCATGATAAATTATTAGGATGAATTTCGACTAGTCCAGCTGTAAAGGCTGGGAGAATTTGTAGATCAATAAAGTTTAAAGCACACTGAGCAAAGTGATGCCAAAAAAGAACGAAAAATGGGCCACATTATTGGCTGATTCCAGGTAAAGCACACCACAACTCAATTCCTTCTATGGTCCAAGAATGATGGGCAGGCTTGTTAACTAGCCAGAGATTTTTGGTAGTTGATCGATGGGTCAAGTCCTGTCTATGATTGATTGTTGTAAGTTCATCTCCTACAACCCAGGCCCAAACTTTTGATACTTGTGAATCAATGTGAGAAAGCTCATTAGCTCTTTAGCAGAGGCTCCTTTGTGTCGTCCCATTTTTCCCATCGTTTCTTAGCAATTTCCACCTGAAAATTTCAACTTCTCAGTGCTTGTTTACTGGTTACCACTAGTTATTTTAGATAGATGGTGGGAGAGGAGGAGGTGTGCTTTTGAATTATAGACATAAAACATCACTAAAAGGATGCTAATATTAATGAGCTATCACTTGAACCTCAGTTAGTACTAGCCTGAAGTCCCATGTGATACACATTATTAACAGTTTGTCTTTTTACTTTTTTTTTGTTCCTTCCCGGATGAAGTAAATATATCAATATATATGTCATATTTTTGGGGAGTCTGAAGGGTCAATTTATGATAATCATCTAATCAATTCAGTGAAGGTCAGATGGGTTCCAGCCCAAAAGAATTGGTTGTATCTTACTGGTTCAAACGGTACCAACAACCAAGTACCAAACCCTTGTTTTTGGGCCAGCCATTGTGTGACAGGTCTTTGTTATGCCATTATTGTCTTTGATCTTTGGGTTGAAGGCTTTACAGTGATGGGTTGATGGAACATCTAAAAATTTAAGACGGTCAATTTTTATTTTGAAAATAAGAGTTTGTGGTTGTAAGCCTCCGGACAACGTCTGGGGTAATAAAATCATCAATTCTATAGATTTAACTCATGATGAATTATTAGGATCAATTTCAACTACACCAGCAGTAAAGGTTGGGAGAGTATGTAGTTCAATAAATTTTAAAGCACATTGAGCATATCAATACCTAAGGATAAAAGGGTACAAAATATAAATATATGCCTGCTCGCTGAGAAAGAACGAAAGATGGGCCACATATACACTCCTTTCCGGTAAAGCACACCACAACCCAAGAATGGTAACTAGCAGAGATCTTTGGTAGATGATGGGTCAAATCCAGCTTATGATTGATTGTTGCGAGTCCATGATTATAAAATGAGAATCCAAATCTTTACTACTCTCCCACCACACTTCCACCCCTCCCTTCATCTCTCTCCATTTCATCAACTAAAATAACCCATTAGGCTTCAAATGACAAGATATACCAATCTGGTTAAAGATAAAAGGGAAAACATTCTCATAATTTGGTTAAGAATCTATAGTTTTTAACAACCCAATTGCCAAATATAGCGTGGGTCTTATATTCTTGTAATGGTTTTATATATAAATATATATATATATATTTATTAGTATATACCAAAAAGAAGAAGTTATAGTTCACTTTTGCTACATCTACTAATAAAAACAAATGTATGGAATTCTTTTGGTCTTAAATAAAAGTAGGCTTGACCATCGTGTTCCATTTTTTCCTAAGAGCATTCACATTGGGAATGGTATATGCTATATGTTGGTTCAATTTAGCATAAAAGCCTAAAAACCTCACTGCATCTGGACTTGTAAATGTAGACTATTGCAAAAAAAATTGCAATTGTGCTACAGTGTGATTCTAAATGTAGAATCGCATTGTAGCTCAATTGTAAAACCAAAAATATTATTTTATTCTTTTTCTCTCTCAACTGTCTCCCTGACTCTCCCACTCTCTCAACTTTGTCTCCCACGTCTCTCTCTCTCTCTCTCTCTCAGATTTCTCCCTTTCCTTTTGCTCTCTCTCAGTGATTTCTCCCTCTCCCTTTGCTCTCCCTCAGGCCATCGTTGGCCACCATCACCCAACAACGACAAGCCCAAGCCGTGTCTCACCCAGCGACGCCCAGCGGCATGGATCAGCGGAGATCGGAGACGTGGTGTTGTGGGTTTGGATTGGCGAAGATCGGAGATCGTGCTGTGTGTGTGGCTTCGATATTTTGCTTCGATGTTTTGGGTTCGATGTGGCTTCGATGTTTTGCTCTGATCGTGGTGGCGTGAGTTTTATTGATGGGTTTGCTCCGATGTTTTTTTTTTTTTTTTTTTTTTTATCTGTTGTGGTCGGTGCTAGAGGTTGAAGGAGAAAGAGAGGTTGGTGGTGGGGGCTTGCTGTGGTGGTGGTGATTGATGGTGGTGGTGGGTTTGATGAGTGTGGGTGTGGTTGGATTGGTTCATGAGTTGTGGCTCTCTCACTGATGGGTTTTGGTTGTGGGTTTGGCCGTGGGTATGGGTTTTGGCCGTGGGTATGGGTATGGCTGTTGCTTTTTTTTTTTTTTTTTTTTTTTTTTTTTTTTTTTTTTTCTGATGGTGGTGGGTTTGTGACTGATGTGGTGGTGGTGGTGATTTTTGGTGGCCGTGGGTGATATTCATGGGTGTGGTTGAGTTGTGTTTTGGTCGTGGGTGATGTTCACGGGTTTGGGTTGGTGGTGGGTGGATGAGAAAGAGAAAAAAACAGAGAGAAGGAGAACAAAGATGAAGAGAGAAGAGAGAAGAGAGAAGAGAGAAGAGAGAGAGATTTTTTTATATTATTTTAAGATATTGTAGGTAAAAATAAAAGTTGAGATGTTGGGTGTATTGTAAAATGGTATTGTATAATTGATAAAATAGTTTTTTAGGATGGTAAAATAGGATAAGATGGCATTTCAAATGGGAATGCTCTAACAAACACGTTTTTCTAGACTGCTTTTATGATTTCATCATTAAATGTGATATACGTGGAATTAGCTTCTGTTTAACATTGATTATTTTTGCCAGTTTATTTTATTATTCAGTTTATTTTTGCTACTATTTATAAGTTTCACGACACTTTTTGGTACTATTCAAAGGTCCCAATATACTATTTCATCTACTTTTTACCTTTATCTACAGTACTTTCAATAAAAAATTTTCAGTTTCAGTTAAATAAGTTATTTTCAAACAGATACTCAACGTTTTGGAGAGAAAATATATCATGTGTCAACGCAGTGTGCCTCTCACAATATATGGGTCTCTAGGGGTGGAGGGAGGAGGGAGGGGACCTCTTGACTATTAAAAAATCCTCCCTTCCTCTTGTATTTTTGATAAAAAAAAAAAATTGGATATAAATTTCAATAATGGTCTCCCCTAGATTTTCATTAAAACATGTAATTTAGTTATATAGTTGACGATTGTATTTTTTTATTTCCTCTAATTACTCTTATGTCATACATAACTCATTAAATTAAAGTATATTTAATGTATGTCATACGTAATTTAATTATATTATATTTTTATTAAATTGACTTGTTTATTTTTAGACATGTAAAAACTTACTTTATTTTTATTTTATGCAAAGATGTAAACACTTATTTGATGTAAATATGATTTTTTATGTAAGAAAAATATCATATGTTTAATCAAAATTACAAACATTCTATATATAAGTAATAAATAAATATTATATATATATATATATAAAATTCCCCCCCCCCCTAATTTTTTTTTTTTGGCTTTGCCATTGTGATTCCCATTGTTATGTGGGGCCCACACAAGGTTATCAGCATTAAGATCCTACAAGTGATCAATGAGAGGGTTTGGATAAACATGAGGATTGTAAGATCCTATTTTCTGAATAAATAAAATATACTAAAAAATACTTACAATTATAATTCATATTATATATCAAAGAAACATTGAACAAAAGTAATTTTTTATACAAATTACTAATAAAAAGCAAAGTACCAAATTACAAATACATAAATAAAGTTCAAAATTCGAAAGTTACAACTTACAAATACCAAGTTCTAAGTTCTAACACCACAAACATATGTAATGCCTTACATAAACAAGTCAAAACAAATAACAATATCTAATGTCTCACATAAACAACACAAAACAAATAACAATTCTATTAAATAATTATTAAGATAGTAAGATTCATCAAATAATATTTCTAATGTTGAAAAATTATAATTAGCAAGTGCTGTGTTAGACAACTAAGTAACTAATCAACACTAGAATTACAAAAAAGAAAAACCCCTCATCGTTGGTGCTAATGGTGTATCTCATTGAAGCGTCATCATGCTTGCACTCGCTCTCTTCTCTCTAGTCTCTTTTCTTCTCTTTTGTATTCTGTGATTTTGTTGATTATGTTAAGCCGTTAAGGTGACGTGAGACTTAAGCCTTTTTTTTAATTTTTTTTTTTAATGTTCTTTTTATTGATCTGGGTAGCCACTTGGCTAGTCTGTTTATTATGATTTTTTTTTTTAAAAAAACAAGCTGGGGCCTTTGGGCTCCATTTGGAGACCCAAAATAAGCGCACACAAAAAAAAAAATTGAATTTTCCTTCATAGCACATGATCTTTAGTATCGCTATGAGATCGGAATCCCACTTCAATAAAGATCCTAGTGAGATACTGATAACCATGAGTCCGTGTGTCGTGAGAAGCTTGTTATATAAAGCTGAAATATTTACAATTTACAATTTTCAAGTTTTCAACTTACTTATGCGTCTTATGCAAATTGAAGGGGTCAAGTTTATCCTTACCATACAACAAGAGAATCCAAAGCAAGCTTAGAGCTCTTATTTTTCTTTACTCTCTCACACACACTAATTATCTCTTTCAAAGGAAGCAACACTTTGCTTTCTCATTTTTATTTTCTTCTCTACACACAGCTCTCTTTCTTGGCTGTCTTCTTTCTCTAAGCGGCTCCATCTTGGCTGCTCTCTCAATTCACTTGTGTGTTTCTTTCTTTTTTCTTTTTTTTTTTTTTTTTTTTTTTTTCACTATGCGGCACCCCCTCTTTTCTTTTCTTTTTTTCACTATGCGGCACCTCCTTTTTTTTCATCAAACACATACCTTTTATATATAGAATTCTGCCGCCTCACACTCCTAGGAACATATGGAGTTGACTTTCCACGTTTCTCCTATTTCAAGTTGAAATAGAAGTCTTCATCAATTGGGCTTAGCTCATTAAGGAGCTCTCACGTGGGCTGGACTTTGGTGCCAGCTTGCACCCAACAATCTCCCCCTCTAGCCCACCAATAGGAGGAGATTTTCAATCTATCTCTTCAATTCAATTCCATGTCGGTCAAACCGACCCTAAGCTTGACCTTCTTTATTATCTTCATCAACATTGAGAACACCTCAACAACATCAATACCTTTCATTCTCAAAGAATTCATCTCATCTTGGATATCCTTAATCCAATCCCTTGGCTCCCCCTCATCAGAAGCCCAATTATTCTTGAAACTAACAGTTCGATGTTCTCCAGCAATCCTCTTCTCATGAGGTTCGTTCGACAATCTCTAGTGGAGGATATTGCTCCCCCTGTTCAAGACCTCTAGGATCTTTCACTTCATTATCATCCCATGTAGTCTTAGCATCTTCATATTCTTCATCACCTACCACTTCCTCATCTGAAGTACTATTAGGTAATGAGAATTTCACCATCTTGGTTTCAACACCATTAATCCCAACACTCATCTTTGGAGTCTTCTCAAAATCTTTAATCTCATTGAACTTCTTACAGATCTTCACATAAGTCCTATACATACCGCAACATGCATGTCTTCTTGCAACAACCAATGGCCCCTTAGTAAGTTTCCATCTTCCATTACCAAGATAGTTACAATAACCAGCTAGATCCATAGTCAATGTAGAAAAAACATTCATCCTTAAATCTGGAACATGTCGCACATCCTTTAACATCATAGTGCTACTAACATTGGTTTCAATGCACACATCACCAATTCCCATAATTTTTGAGTAACTAGAATTACCCAACTTCACTGTACCAAAGTCTTCTGCTTTGTACGTGGTAAACAACCCCTTCGTAGGGATAATATGGTGGGGGGATGCAGAATCAACAACCCACTCAACATCATTATTAGCAACATGCTCACACTTTTGCTCTTCAATAGAGAGCACCACAACATCTTCAGGAATCACAGCAGCTGTAGTATTTTTCTCACTATCATTCTTTTCATATTTTCCTTTATTTTGTTCTTTATTCCAATGCCAACAATCTCTTCTTAAGTGACCCTTTTTTCCACAATGGAAGTATTCTTTAGTTTTCTTGAACTGCGATCTATCTCTTGATTGTGACCTACCATTGAATTTTCGATCATTAGGTCCTCTGCTTCTACCTTTACTCTTGTTCTCCGTGACAAAAGCTTGATCTTGTGCATTGTCTATATTCGCATCTCTCTTGCGAACCTCTTCACTTAAAATCAAATCTCGAATATCATCATATTTGAGTTTGCTTTTCCCTACAGAATTACTCACCGTCATTCTCATGGCTTTCCAACTGTTTGGTAAAGAAGCCAAAAGAATCAATGCACAAACCTCATCATCAAATTCAATTTATTCCACCGTGGATAATTGATTTGTGATTATATTGAACTCATTCAGATACTACGCTACAGGAGTGCCTTCTGCCTTCTTCAGATTAAATAACTTCTTTATCAAATACACCTTGTTGTTAGCCGATGGCTTTTCATACATGCTAGACAAAGCCTTCATCAAATCCATTATGGTCTTTTCTTTCACAACATTATGTGCAACTGATTTTGACAGAGTTAATCGAATAACTCTGAATACTTGTCTATCAAGAAGGTTTCAGTCTTCATCCTTCATAGTTTCAGATTTCATCCCCAAAAGAGGCAGATGCAATTTCTTCCCATAGAGATAATCATCAATCTGCATCCTCCAATACCCGAAGTTTGTTCCATCAAATTTCTCAATTCCTAAACCCTTGCCTTCTTCTCCAGCCATCGCTTCCACTCTAACCTTAGCCCTGATACCACTTGTTGGGTCCCAAATAATATTATTACAAATATTAGCAATCCAAAATAACAATTAAGTCCCGCCTTCAGCATCTGTTCGTACACTCCGACACCGTCTACCCCTTCGTAGTAGCATTTCTCTGACTTATAGGGCAAACGGATGGGGATGTTACTAGGAATTTGATAGATATCCCTAAGTGTTTTGAAGTGATTCTCCTTGATAGTAGACACGAAATTATTCACTGTCCACTCCGGCAACATGATGAACTCCTTAAGTCCATCAGCACCCACGACGGATCTTATTGTTCGCTCCTCACCGTTATCAGAAATCTCTTCTTGGTCAGCCATCTCCATATCCTCATTTTTTGAGGACGAGGAAGAGGTAGACGGGGTCCTCTCTTCATCTGGACTCTCTGAGTCTCTATGACCGGACGGATATACTCCCTCGTAATCCACCTCGTCACGGACGAATGACTGGTTACTCGACGCACTAGACATCTCCTACATATGACGACAAAACCTAAGACTCAGACGGGTCTAGAAATTGTGACGGGTGTATAGAGTTCAGAATATCAAATTACTTAAAACACGGACACCATATTTACAATATTCACGGATAGAAAATACGTACCAATTTTTGAATGGACGGAGGGAGCAGTTGAGGACGTATATATCTAGCTGAACGGGGAGGTTTCTTTAAAAGATGACGGATGGCGCTCTGACAGTGATGATGGATGCGCTCAGACAATATTCTTCCGCTGAAAATGAAGAAATGAAAGGGATAAGTCCCTGTATTTATAAAGGGAGTGCACGGAACACGAAGCGACGCTTCGATCCGAGATAAAAACCAATCAAAATGCGACACATGTCATGCGCTTTAATGGTTTCCGGACAGCCTGGCAAGCGTTTGCGCATGGTGACAGCTTCTTCACTTAGACCATCGACCCCATTGGTCCTGGATCCGTCTAGCCATTCATGATAGGGCCGTCTACCATTTAACCTTTAACCGTCACCCTACTGGCCCATTCTCACAACCATGACGGACCCGTAGGGTGAAGGGGGCAACTGATGAGGGCCAAAATGTAGCTTGTCGAGGCCTGTGAGTGGGCCTGACGGATCCATATTCTTGGGCCGATAGAGAGCAAGCCCAACTTGTCTAGTGGTCCGAAATAGTAAAAGCCCTTGATGGAAAATACTTGCAAAACAAGTATTTGATCGCCGTGGAATCCTAAGGGGAAAAGAGTCCTAAAACGTTAAGGATCCCGAAAGGATACGTGCGAATCTTTTCTATAAGGAAAAATCTTGCAAATCACGATTGAGACTATTCCAAGTAGAGTCCTATATGAAAAAGACTTCTATGCCAAGTATAAGAGGTCAACCCTCTACTACTATAAAAGGAGGAATACCTTCACAAATCGAGGTACGCATAATTTACCCTCTCTAGCACTCTAGAGTTGTGAGAATTAATTCTAACTTGACCTTCGGAGGGTATTCGGCCGGCACCACACCGGTGCTCTCTGTTAGGTCTCTTCTGTTTTCATTGTGCAGATACACTTTCGAGCGATTGTAGATCGTGTAACTCACTGATGATTTTCCCGGCTTCATCATGTAATAATAAAGAGTTACAGTACTATATATATATATATATATATTTTTTTTTTTTGCAAAAAAAAGTTACTATAATTACCTCAATCCAAATTCAACGTTTCAAAACAAACAATTATATCTAATTCACACTTTTATAAAAGCAAATTAAATTCAATATGCATAACATAATATAACATATTTATATTGGTCATAGCAAATACCTGAAGTTCATGAAGAAGCAACGTGGTTTTTGGATTATTTTCCTGCAAAAGAGAGGGTCCAAAAACTGGTTGCAGTTCAAGCCAGGGCATTGAATGTTGGGCACCTTGTCCTTGGTGTCAATCTTGTCTTGGATGTATTTGGCTACGCAGTCCTTGCAAACAGCGTGTGAACACTTGTTTTTGTTATTGAATATCTGGTTTGATTGCATCGGCTTTACGCATATTTGACAAGTGAAGACTAGATTACCTTGCCCATTCTGCTGCGTGTTTCCCCTGCCTTTTTTTTGCTGGATGTTTCCCATGCCTTGAAACTAGAAAGTTGAACTACTATAATGTTGTTTAATTTTTCTGAGGTTTCTTATTGCTTCTTATATAGATATATGTATGGGTCGGTGGTGAGTTGTCCGCCTAGTTCTTTTAGATATAGGATTTAGAGACCAGATTGGACTCTATGACTAGTGTCCCAATTCGATCATGACAAGGTATGCTAAAAAATAGCATTTTCTTTTTCTTTTTCTTTTCCAAATTCAGCTATTTAATTGAATGAATAAAAAAATTACAAATTAGGTAATGTGCTCGAGACCGCTTCCATGAAGTTCAAGATTGGTAAGGTGTGAACTGTAAACTTGCATTCTACCAGTTAAATACAAGTCCTAGGAATTCAAATAACAAACAGATAACAATAGATAATCCTATGAATGTTCAAATACTAACAGATAATCCTAAAGGGACTCAACTTCTTAGAAACTCAAATACAAATACCAATTCAAATATAACTTTATTTAGATAACCATAATTCAAATACGAATGCAGCAACAACTCCATAGTAATCCAAATTCGAATTTCAAATGCAATAACTATCCTCCCACGGCAATAGCTATCCCCGACTGCCACTCCTTTCTTCAGACGTAACAGAACGGGTTTTGCTTTATTTTCTATTTGGATCTCAATGAATTCAAATCCTAAATTCTAGCCACCGGATTGTGATATTAATAGTTCTATACATACATAAATACATCCGTAAATCCATGTATGTATGTGATGAAGGTCTGTTATTTTTATTTTATTTTATTTTATCAAATCCCCCAAAGTTTTCTTGAACCAAACTTTTCATCTCCTAAAGTCACTATAATCATTCTCCTTAATTTGATTTGAATTTTGTTTATAATCAGAGTTATGTGAAATTTAAGCTAAGTATTTGTACCAAATTAACATCTCGGGCAGTGTTGTTGTAGTCTAATTTAAATATGTTTTGTCACCTAATGAGCCCAATTCAGAACAAGACTGTAACAGAAGTTGTATCTCTCCTCTCTAGGACTTATTTTATGAGTGATTTGAGTTTAGCTTCTGAAGCATTACTTTTCATTCTTTATTATTATAGTGCTTTTCTTTCTTTATTATTATAGTGTCAATAATTAATTTGAAATTGTACGTTTTTAGACCCCTGTAAACTATAAGTTGTTTAACCTAAGGTTTATTATTCAGATCTAGGTTAAAACAAAACAATCATATCATGCAAAGCAATGGAAAAATAAAGAACACAATGATATGATGACCTAGAAAAACCAAACCGGTAAAAAACCTGGGGAAGATTTAACCTAGCTATCCTCAAGGTAAAAAACAAATCCACTAGAAAGAATTGAAGTTTGTACAATAGAACTTAGACCACTAACATCCTATTGTTACCTCGAGTAGAAAACTTACTACCACGACTCCATGATAGCTCCGAGTCCACGGACTACTTCTTTCCTTAGCCTTTGCAACACAAGCACCCACACTTGTGATAAAAAAAAACAAACTCTTCTGTTTGTGACTCCAAGACCACCCTTGAAGGTTTAGATCATCAGCACCTTTGATGACTAGAGAAGGCAACAACTTCTACAACACCGGATCTTGGGATTCTTTAAGGAATAACACTGGTAGAAGACATGGGAGAGCTTTTTGGGTACAAAACCCTAGATATAAAAGAGGCACACTCTTCTCTCTTTGAAAAGCTTGGGAAACCCTACCTAGGGTTAGCTTATGATGTCCTTTAAATACTGAAAAAAAGGGATCGCGATTTGGGCTTCAAACGGATAAGTTATGGCCTTTTTATGTTTGCTGATTTTTGCTAATCTGTGACTTTCGATCGATCAAATCTAATTTTCGATCAATCAAGTCTTGCAGAAATTGAATAGTAATTTCCTGCAATTACTCAATTCCGAACTTAATTTAAACCAAACTTTGAGCAAGTCTAAATCTAGACTAAATGTTTTGATCATGGTTTGCCAACATATACAAATTGAAGTTCTAATACATTAGTTCCTAAAGTCTTAGAACCTAATAATCTCCCCCTTTGGCAATCCGTGACAAAACACATTACACAAAATAAAAAGCTCAAAGTAAAAATAGCCCAATAACATATTATTGCCCAAATACATCACAAATCTCAATTTAAGACTCCTAACCTAGAAGTTGCAAGAAGAGGTAGAAGGTCTTGATCTGAATGTACCTGTCTTTCCTGAAAACACTCCAAAAAACACATCACCGCATGTGTGGAAAGAAAGACATATAAACAATATGAAACACAAATATAAAAACAAAAGTGTAAACTAACTCTCCCCCTAAGTTAGATACATCAAAAACCTTTTTATATTCTCCCCATTTCAAAAACAATTTCAACTCCCCCTAAACAAAACAAACAGGATTCCCACATTTCATCTATTTCTCCCCCTTTTTGTCACGTATTGACAAAGATAACTCAAACAAAGAGTAAATAGAAAACATACGCAACAAAAGTCAAGAGAAAATAGAGAATTAAGGGAACACAAAACAATTCAACTCTATAGAAAATAGAGACAACTCTCCCTATGAAGAGCAACAACTCCCCCTATAAACAACAAAGGTTAAAAACAAGCTTCTCCCCTTATAAAAATAGGAAAAACAAAACAAGTTTTGGGAAAAATAGTTTTGGAAAAAATTTAGGAGGTAGGGAAAATAAAGACACACAAACCAAACTTAAAAACTAAGTTGAGGATACACATGAAGAAAAATATTCTCTCTTTCAATATATGCAAGCTTGACACTATTTGACCCATAAACAGATGGTGTTTGAACTCAATTCAAGTAAAGAAAATATTTGCACATTATTATCCATCATATCTCTTTAGGAAAATATTTTCTGCAGTTCACACATAAAAAAAATAGCATATACCAAACTGTACAAAACTCAAAAATTAATTAATCAATATTTAAATCAAGTTGAGTACCCAATTTAGCAAAGTGTATGCATGCTATGTGTGAAAACAATAAGAGATATAACTGCAAAACTGTAAGATGGATATAGAAAATAATGCAATGCATGTGAATCCTAACATAAATGATGCTTGAAAAAAAATTTGGTCAAAAACCTAAAAACTAAAAATTTTCAGTTTCGATCGGTCAAGCATTGATCGAATACCAATCAAGTCAAGTAGAAAGTCATGATTAAAAATCAAGGGATTTTCGATCGATCGAAAAATACATTCGATCGGTCGAAATTCTGAAAAAACTGAAATTTTGAAAAACAACAGAAGTTTTATGCAGAAAATATTCAAACCAATTGATTTCATGAATGAAATGCATGAGTATGAGTTTAAAAGTTTTTCAAAAACATAAGTTTTCAACCCAGAACTTCAAAACAAGGTTTTTAATCATAAAAAACACAATTTTTGCCAACCCTTAAACATATTTTGCATCAAACACCATAGAAAACATAATCTTGGATGGCCAAACCAAATTCACACACAATTTCATGTACTAAGTTTAGCAAAGAATAACTTGTGAAGTGTGTGCAACTAGTAAAAGCATGAGATACATGTGAGGTGATATGTAGATAATAATCAATCACAATTTCTACATTATTCATCACATAAGTTTGAAAGTAACTATCACCTAAACAGTTACATCATATAACTGTCACATCTCCTAGAAAACAAGCTTGCAATCATGCAAGTTTCTTGTTTTGCCTCATAATGTACATACCATTTTTATTTCATTGTGAAATTTTTATTTTTAGCCACATAATGTACGCACCAATTTTATTTCTTTGTGTAATCTTTATTATAGCCACATAATGTACACACCAATTTTATTATTAATCCGAGGCTACACCTTATGTTCTTTTTGTGCATGTGCTACACTTTCTCGAGCACAAAATCATACCATATGCACTAAGGTATTCATGATTGGCTAGTAAACAGTGGTGAGATGGTTATTTATGCCTTTCTCATTAAGTTCAAGTCCAACAATCAAAAGCATGTGACTTCAAGATCAAGATCAAGTGATCAAAAACTATAAACAACTCTCACACAATATGCACTACATAGCTAAAACTAGCAAAGTGCAGAAAAATAAGCTCATCCAAGCTAAACAAGGGACATAAGCATGTTATGTAAAGATAATAGGCCAACGTCAATTACACATCCATGATATGTAATACAAAACACAAAAATCTTTTTGGTTTAAAAAAAATTATGACCAAAAACAAAAAGCACACATTATGCTAAATGATTAAAATACAAAAACAATGCATGACAGTGCTAAACTAAGCTATAGAGGGTACACAAACAAGAAATATCAATTTCTTAATTAACCCAAGAATACATGTACAAACTAGTACATACTCATACAAAATCATAAATAGCTTAGCACTTATACAACACATACTATTCAAGTTTCTCCACAATGTCAAGCATGTTCTAAATCAAGAGAAATATATTATAATTCATGTAATCCTCAAGAAAAATAAAACTAGACACAAAATAAAATACTTTTGTCTTTTTGAAAATTTTCAATGTTTTTGGATTTTTTTTAATAAAAAACAACCTAAAAAAACAAAACAACCAAAAACAGAAACAAAACATGTCCACAAACAATTGAAAGAATTAAATCAGGGACAAATAAACAACACTCACCTTAGCAAGTCTTTTCTCACCCATATAGCACGAGTCTTTGGCTTTGTAGATGAAAATCCATGAGAAGCATAGTGTATTTGAGGAATTACACCAATCTTCTGAGAAAGACTGAAATCCTACAAAGTCCTTTCACAAGCCTCAAAAAGATCAACTGAAACAATAGTGTCATTTTTATTCAAAACATCACAATCCAAAAAAGTAAGACACTTAAAATTATCCATGATAACAGGGATCAAGGATCAACTCTTAGATCAAAAGATCTAAAAACACAAGAGCTAACCTGCTTTGATACCACTTGTATGTTTTTAGACCCCTGTAAACTACAAGTTGTTTAACATAATTAATTAACCAAGTGAATACTTAGGTTTATTATTCAGATCTAGGTTAAAACAAAACAACCATATCATGCAAAGCAACGGAAAAATAAAGAACACAATGATATGATGACCCAGGAAAACCAAACCGGTAAAAAACCTGGGAAGGATTTAACCTAGCTATCCTCAAGGTAAAAAACAAATCCACTAGAAAGAATTGAAGTTTGTACAATAGAACTTAGACCACTAACATCCTATTGCTACCTTGAGTAGAAAACTTACTACCACGACCCCATGGTAGCTCCGAGTCCACGGACTACTTCTTTCCTTGGCCTTTGCAACACAAGCACCCACACTTGTGATAAAAAACACAAACTCTTCTATTTGTGACTCCAAGACCACTCTTGAAGGTTTAGATCACAGCACCTTTAATGACTAGAGAAGGCAGCAACTTCTACAACACCGGATCTTGAGATTCTTCAAGGAATAACACCGGTAGAAGACTTGAGAGAGCTTTTTGGGTACAAAACCCTAGATACAAAAGAGGCACACTCTTCTCTCTCTGAAAAGCCTTGAAAACCCTACCTAGGGTTAGCTTATGATGTCCTTTAAATGCTGAAAAAAAGGGACCGCGATTTGGGCTTCAAACGGATAAGTTATGGCCTTTTTACGTTTGCTGATCTACGACTTTCGATCGATCGAGCCTTGCAGAAATCGAATAGTAATTTCCTGCAATTACTCAATTCCGAACTTAATTTAAACCAAACTTTGAGCAAGTCTAAACCTAGACTAAATGTTTTGATCATGGTTTGCTAACATATACAAATTGAAGTTCTAATACATTAGTTCCTAAAGTCTTAGAACCTAATAGAAATTTGTTTCAGTATATAACTTATATGATGTACCTATTCCCAGGTGTGGAGCTTATCAAAGGGATAATTATTAAGAAATATCATATTCCCTTCAATAATTGATGCAATTGCACTTAACCCTGGTGAACATGTCTTCTAAGAGCAACTATGGGTTGCATACCATAAATTTATTATAAAATCAAAGGTTTGTCTCTTTTGTTGCTGTTTGAATTTCATGAAGTTGCTGAAAATAATGAGTTATCTTTGCAATCCAATTTTGTTATCTGAGAAGCCAACTAAAACTCTGATAAACTATCTAGAGTTAACCACCATCCTTTAGCATGCTTAATTGAAACTCAAGTTCTTGGATAAAACATTCAGAGGTTGCAGTATGCTAATCAAAACAGTATTTTGTCCAACAGATTCCCCAGTTTTCTCACTTTGTCTCTTTATAATTTTCACTCTCATGTTTTTGTTGGGGTAATGTTTGAAAGAAAGAAAAAAAAATTGGTATCTTTTGTGAACATAGGCCAACCCCATCTACATTGCCTGCAAGGTCTCTGTCTTTCTCCGTGTATATGAGTATGTATGTGTGTAAAGTTGTCTTTTTCTCTATGTATATGTATAAAGTTTGGGTGTTTTCAAGGCTTTTCAATGGGTGATATTTTCATTTTAGTTGGGATTTCTTAGGCGTTTCAAGTTAGAGTAAATTTTGAAAGGATGTGCAAAAGCAAGAGGCATGGTTGAAAGACAACACGAACTTGCGCCTGAGACTTTTGGGGTAAGAAATTCTTCCAATATGTCTTATTCTTCTTCTTCCTCTTTCAAGTTTTATTTGTTGAATTCAAAATTAGGCTTTTTGGGAATTTTTGGGTTTTGAAGAGGCCATTGTTGATTTCTTTTAGTTTTAATTTTGTGTTTATATAGAACTATTAGCATTTAATTGTATTTGTGTGTGGTTGTCTTTAGAATAAATAGATTATGACCTTGGGAATTTACTTTCTGACTTAAGTGGTTTATAAATATTAGGGCCTTGAAGCTTATTTCATCATAATTTACCACAAATCAATTGATCTTGTATGACCTATTATCTATGCCTTTAAAAGAAAAGGTTTGTGTAAGGATTCTTTTTTTGCCCGGTTTGAAGCTTCTCAATGGGTATTTCTAGGACTTAGTAAGAAAACCACAAATATGATAAACCATATGTAAATTTACTTCAAATTTTGATTCACAGTTTACACTATTGTCTCCATTACATTCCTATATTTAATTCTATAGACTCTTGCATTTATCATTTTCATTATGTTATGATGGTTAAAAACCATTTATTTATAGGAGTGATCTTTCTGCTTCAATTTATAGTGGTAGATGATGAATTTTGATACATGTTATGTTTTAGGTAGTATACTGTATCTGGGGTTTGAGATTCATATTTACAATTGTTTTAAGCATGCTCCATGTACTCTTCTTTTTCTTCTATGTTAGAAGATGCAGATATTGAGTTGGCAGATTTCAAAGCATGGTTTGACTATGTTTATCATAAAACTTCATACCCAAAAGTATGTTCCACCACAATTTTGATGACATATGTTTTCGTATTTTCTATTTAATGCTGTTGACAGCTTCCAAATTTCATAGGATCTTTCACTAGGAAATGGTAGTGATACAGAGTGAGAAGACTTTAGAACCCAATGCAGTGGCTTATTTTGTTGTTGAGGACTTTAGAACCCAAAAATATAACCCTAATGCCATTTCTTATGAACTTATTTTTTTTTATTCTTTGGTTTAATGACTGATTATTATTTTCTTTGATTTCTTAATAGTTATGAACTCTTTTTTTTTTTTTTTCAAAGTGTTTGAAGAAATACTTGAACCAAATGTGTTTGATTGAGTTTACTGATTTTTGCAACTTGGTTGGTAAGTGTGTGTGTGTATTCGTGTGAATTTTTTTGACAGAATTCTACAGCATGGTATTACTAAGAAGAATATCATCCTAACATGCAGTTGAATCTAAATAAAAATTGGGGCTTTTTTTTTCCTTTCATTAAAATACCCTAAAACTTTAGGTCATGCAGGGGTTTTCTAAAAAGAGAAATAGCAATTTTGCTTATATGAAAAAAGGCAATCAATTCGGCTCTTTAATCTTTTTGATGCTTTGCATGTGATGATTGATGCTCAATTTAATTTTAATTCTATTTACAGTTTTAGGCATTGATTTTGTTTTTGTTTTGTTTGGTTATAAGATTGAGCTTTTAGATTAAGTTTGCTGTAATTGATTATAATTTACATCATTGTGGTGCCCTCCAATTCTTTTTCACATTGCTTCGTTGAATTAAAATCTCATGGTAATGGTGGTTAACGATGTGCAATGCTATAAAATGCTGAAATCCAAGAAAGTCTAGACTCTTTCTTTCTTTTTTCTTCTTTGTATTCTACATTCTAACTTAACTATTGGGTGTAGGGTGAGTTAAGTTGTGATTTTGTGCAAATGTGCTTTTTACTCGAAATCACTTGCTGAAACTTTCTAATTTAAAATTGCTAACGTGCAAGTTCATAAAAAAAAGTTAAAAAAAAAAAAAGAAAAAAAAAGAAAAGAAAAAGAAATGAGATTCTAGAAGGAGGATGCTTAGGTCAAGACTATCAAGTGGAATGCTCTCAAAGCATTGAGCAACTTTGATAGCTGTTAGGACATATGTGTTTCACTTGTTAGGAACATATGTCATGATTTTATGTAATTGGCTTATCCTTTGACAAAACGCACTTTACTTATATTTTGGTAGATCTAGGGTGTGTTTAATGCTTTAAGAAACTGTGTTTCAAGATCAAGTATTAAAGCCTTCAAGTCTGTCCAAGAAAACAAGCTGAAAGTGTAAAGTTACTAAAGCTCGACAGCTATATCTATAGAGCTTAAGAAAGCTGTTTCAGCCCCGTGTGCTCAACACCTTCTCGACTGCTACTTGACACCTCCTATCTGTCGAGGTTTATGAATTTCAGAATTCTGATATGATTTTCTTGAGATCCGTGATTATGTGTTTGGGCCTTCTTTTCTCCTAACCCTAAACATATAAAAGGATTATTTTAAGGGCCGTCAAAGAGTTCACAAGTTGTACAAGCATTGAGCAAACCTTGTTCAAGCAAATTGTGACCGGAGACAAAGTTCTTGCCCTTGTTCATCTCTTTCTCTTGAAGAAGTTGCTGTGTATTTGCACCATAGGGTTTTGTAACCAAGCATCTTCTTGATCTTCATCGTGTGGATGAACTGAAGAATTTTGCAGCCAACAACCTTCTTAGTTGGTGATTGAAGTCGCGTACTAGGATCCGCGCATTGGTTAGTCACGTACTTGGGAGCCGTGCATCAAAAGAGGGGAACTGTCGCTACAGAACAAGTCCAATTGGATATTGGGATAAGGGTTCAACTGTAGGTTGGCAAGGTACTTGGGATTCCTTTACTTGTAACTGCTTGTTGTGATAATAGTGGAGTTTCGGGAGTGGTGACCTGAAAATCACCCGGTGGGGTTTTTGCCGTTAGGTTTTCCCCATTCGTAAACAAATTACCGTGTTATTTATTTTCCGCTGCATAATTAGTTTATTGGTGATTTGTTTGTGCTACCATGCGTTTGCATGATAAATTGATTAATTAATAACTTGGCTAATTAATTTCTATCACAATGGGTCAATTCAGTTTGTGGCCTATCAAGTGGTACCAGAGCGGGCACACTCTAATTAGGTTTTAATCTTTGCTGTGTTTGATCCATTGACCCCTATTTGTCATGGATAGAGGACAATCATTAATTATACCTCCTTTATTTGATGGCACTAACTATGCATACTGGAAAGTACACATGAGAGCTTTCTTGCAGTCTTTAGATGAGAAGGTGTGGCAAGCTGTAGAGATAGGTTGGACTAAGCCTACAGAAGCGCCAGCTAATTGGGATGATGCTAAGATCAAGGCGGTAAACTTCAACAGCAGGGCATTGAATGCTCTATTCAGTGCAGTCACCAATGAGGAGTTTAAGAAGATATCCTCTACTGAAACTGCCAAGGAGGCATGAACCATTCTCCAGACAACCTATGAAGGTACAAAGGCTGTCAAAGATTCAAAGCTTCAGAGGCTCACTACAAGTTTTGAAGAAATAAAGATAGAGGAGGATGAGTCATTTGACAAGTTCTATGCCAAGCTTAAAGACATAGTGAACTCAGCGTTTAATATTGGAGAAACCATTCCTGAACCCAAGACTGTGAGGAAAATGCTCAGATCTCTGCCTGAGAGATTTCATGCCAAGATTATGGCAATCGAGGAATCAAAGGATATTGACAAGATTCCTTTGACAGAGCTGGTTGGTAATCTACAGACTTATGAACTAGGGTTAACAAGGATTGGTAAGTCAGGCAAGAGCAAGAGCATGGCACTAAAGGCCAAGAACAGTGAGACAGATGAGTCTTCAGATGATGAAGATTCCAAGATGAAGTCCTACATCACCAGGCAGTTCAAAAAGTTTATGAAGAACGCAAATGGAAAGGGCTTCGACAAGGACCGCAGGCAATCTAGTTCTTCTCAGTTTAAGGGCCAAGACAAAGGGAAGAAGGATGCTAAGGAAGGTGGTCAGTACACTGTCCCTACAGGACCTAAGTGTTTTGGGTGTCAAGGTTTCGGTCACATGAAACATGAGTGTCCTACATATCTCAAGAGCATTGGGAAAAGCAAGGCTCTTGCTACTACCTTGAGCAACACCGAGCCTGAGGATGATTCCGACAATGAGGATGACGGAATCTTGAATGCCTTCACTGCCTCTGTAGATCCTACTGAAGGGATTGTAGAAGATGTGGATGAAGAGGACTTGGTGGAGTCCAATTTTGAGAAGATGGATGATCAAGATGATATCCATACAGCCTATGAAAAATTGTACAAAGTTTCAGAAAAACATGAGAAACTTTATAGGCTGGCCACCAAGAAGCTCAGTGATGTGGAACTTGATCGTGAAGAGCTTTCCACAAAGTTTGATGAGACTAATCAGACTATTAAAGCACTGAGATTTGAAACAATTTCTTGGCTGAGAAGACCAAGAAGCTTGAAGTAGAGTTGTTTCAAGTCAGAGCTCAATTGGAGAGAACTTCAAGTGCAAAGCTTGATGAGATGCTCAATCTTCAAAAATCTGCTTCTGATCAAACGGGTTTAGGGTATGATCTTTCTTCCTTTAATATTGCTTCTACTAGTTCTACTGTTTTTGTTCCTCCTACTAATAATGTTGAAATTGAGAACAATGATGTTAAAATTGTTTTAGCTAGTAAGAACTTAGACAAAAATAAATCTATCTTAGGAGCACCCCCTAAGCAAGATAAGAAAGAAGCTAAGAACCCTAGGGCTAAAAGGGCTAACTCTCATAAGCCTAAACAAAAGAAGCAGCATCTCTGTCATCATTGTGGAGCTGCCGGTCATACTCGACCAAATTGCTATAAGTGGCTTGCCACTCAACAGAGCAACGGCATGATAGCATTTGGAAGCCAAAATCAGCTTCAATTCTCTCTTGCTCCTCTTGGAGATCTTCTCAAAGCCCTTATGTTCCTTTCGAACTTGAATGGTTTCAATTCTTCCCCCTCACCGCCGGTTCAAGGGTTTAATCAAAGGAAAGGTTCTTCCAGTGTGTGGAAGGAAAATGGCTCCCAGTGATTCTATCACTTTCTTCTCTCTTCTTGTATTTTTTTTTTTTTTTTTTTTTTTTTGCATTACTTGTGTATTTTGCTTTACTGTTTTGAGTCAGTCTAGTTTCTATGCTTTGCTTTGTTTAACATGTTTTTGTTTGGTTATTTTTCAGTTTTGCTTTGTTTTGTTTTTCATATAAAAATAAAAATAAAAATAAAAATTTTGAAAAATCAGAAAAATACAAAAACAATGTGTTTTGTGTACATTGGTACTTGTGTACCTTGGATGGCAATTGAAACAAAGTTTTCTAAATTTTGTATCTCTTATAGCTTAGATGAGCATCTCTATGCACAACTAAGCAAGTGAGCTTTGTGGCTCGTGTTTGTGATGAGTAAGATTAAGTTGTCTCTTGCACTTAACACTCGTATCACTCTTTTTGACGGGAAGGATTAGAAAATCCTAAGAGAAAGGCATAAATAACTATCTCACCACTGTTGCCCACAAATCGTAATGACACTTGTATGCTTCGGCATAGCAAAAGTGCAATGTCAATGACATTTGTGTGCTTAGGCATAGCAAAATTGGAATGTCAAATGCTTAACATAATTGGGTATTTGTTTTCTATCTCTTATATGCCTATGCATGATATGCTTAATAGAAAAATATGCAAAGAAAAATCAAAAGCAAAAAGATTAAAAATGCTTTTAAATATGATTGCAAGTGTGTTTTCTAGGAGATGTGGGAGTTATAGGATGTACCTCAAAGGTGATAATCCCCATCAAACAGTTATGATTGTGTGTGAGTTAAAGAGATCTTCTCATATCTCAAATCGTCATAACATGTATACACTCATGCAATCTTGCAATGTTTTTCACACACGACACGCAATAGTCTTTGCTACTCTTGATACATGTGCAGGTACAATATGATTTGGTCATCACAAGGTTTTACATGTGTTAATGTATGCTCACTAAACTGTCTTAACTTGTTTTTTGAAAAATAAAATCGATTAGACTTGTTTAGTGTGTGCGTGTGTTTTTGGGATCCATGTGCTTAAAAATTATTGTTGAGAGATGATTTTGAGAGCTTATTATGTTGATTGGATCATTGGTTGAGTTGCATCCTTGATTGCATTCATATCTGTGTTTTTCTCTCCTCGAAAAACTGTTTTTGAAAAACAGGCTCGACACCTCCTCGATACCTCCTCAATAGCTGGCTATCTGTCGAGATTCTTCAGCTTTTTCTTATCGCAATCTCGCTAGCACATCGACACCTGGTGGATCGATCGAGAAAGCTCCTGCCACCTCGATAGCTTCTCGACACCTGGTGGATCGATTGAGCCTCACTTCTTGTGTCTGATGTTGTGTTCCTCGATACCTTCTCGACACTTGCTTCTGTCGAAGGCCGTTTTCTCGACACCTACCTCGACAGATGGTTTGACACCTCTCGACACCTCTATCTGTCGAGATTTACTGAGGTTCTATTTAAGCTCCTCGTGCGATCCGCTTCTCTTTTCTGTCGATCTCTCTCTCGTTTGCTCTTACTATTCATCTCCCAAACTCTCTCATCTCACTCCAAACTTCTTTCTCAAGGTTTCTTTAAGCTTTTTCAAGTTTTCTTCACTTGGTAAGCTTCGATTCTCTTACATTTTCATGCATTTCATGATTTGAAACCTAGGTTTTTGAGGTTTTTGAAAAATTTTGGGGTTTTTCAAAATTGATGAGTTTTTGTTGAAATTTTGGAATGGGTTTTCACTTATATGAGTTTGAAATCTCATGCATTGCATCACATTAGCATTATAACCATATTTTCATGCATTTAGATGTGTGTTATATGTTTGTGTGCTAGTAGGATTGGATTGGGCTGAGCCCATGATGCAATTACTTTTGCATGTCACATGCTCATGCATTCTCCATGCATACGTACTTCTTTTCACATATTCTTAATATTATGAATTGTTTTGGGACTTTTCTGATTGTCTCTTATTCTTTCTCCCTTTGCTGTTGGTTACGTTAGTAGTGTCTATGGCACCGAAACGTAAATCCACTCCGTCCCGAAACCCTCTCCGTTCCAAGGCATCCTCTTCCTCTTCAGATTCTACCCCCTTATCTCTTCGGTTCCGTGAGGATGATGCTCACAAGGCATTCTCGGAGAACTTTTCTAAACGAGGTGTTCATTCGGAATGCCAAGTTATTTTGGTAGACTTTGGCGACATCGACCTTCCCGATGTTATTCACAGTCGGGAATGGCAGTCTCTTTGTGATGAGCCCGTCACTTGTCCTATCGTGCTTATTCAGGAGTTCTACTCCAACATGCACAGGATTGACCGATCTTTCCCCTACTTCTTCACTCGTGTTAGGGGTGTTAGCATTCATGTCACACCGCAACTTATTGCAGATGTGCTTCGGGTTCCCAGGATAGAGTTTCCTGACTATCCTAGTTGTGAGCGTCTACGGACTGTGTCCAAAGATGAGCTTATTTCTGCTTTTTGTGAGCGCCCTTCTGATTGGGGTGAGCGTTAGTTTACACCATGTAAGGCCTTTGCTAAAGGTCCTAGATTTTTGAACATGGTGATGACCTTTGTACTCTATCCACTCTCTTACTACAACTCCATCACAGAGCCTCGTGCTCGATTTTTGTTGTCTTTCCTTGAGCATCTTCCTATAGATTTTCCTTCTCATTTCATTCTTTCTATTATAGATGTTCATCTAGATTCGGCGTCCCGTGACAAGCTCATCTTTCCTTCCGCTATCACGAGGATTCTACGCCATTTTTCTGTTCCTTTTCCCTCTTTCGACCATTTCACCTTTATGTGTGCCATAGATGCCGCTACCGTAAAACGTAGTGAGGCGCAGTTTAGGTCGCGACAGACGGATTCAGCAGCTCCTCCCTCCCGTTCAGCTCCATCTCGATCTACTCCATCCACATCCGCTCCCTTCTCTTCTACGAGCGATGTGTCACTAGGAGACATCATGGCGCAGCTGCAGCGCATGGATGCTCGCCTTGATACACTCTCTATGGAATTGTATCAGGTGAACGTTCGTGTCGGTCGTATTGCAAGGCGACAGGCGTCCATAGGTGGCTTTGCTTGTGAGGCTTCTCCTCCATCACCTCCTCTAGTGGCTTCTGATTCTGAGGATGATAATGATGTTGATGATGATGCTTCGGATGATGATGATGGAGATGCTAGCTCTACTGATGAGATGTCTACTTAACACTCTTACCCTTTGTCACTCGTGACAAAAAGGGGAAGTAGTTTTGGATATGAGAGTAGTCACTCTTAGGAGGAGAGTTAGTATAGTTTTTTTGTTAGGGGGAGTGTTGAGGATATTATGTATCTTTTCTTTTCTTTTCTTTCTTTTTAGATACATTGTTCTTGTAAATTAGGTCTTGTGACCATATTTATGACATACATTGGACTTATCTCTTTATATGATGATGTATGTTGTTTCTTTCACCTACCTCTTCATGTGTTGTTTCTTTTCTCTCTTTATACACATGCTTCTTATATTTTAATGCAATCTATTATTTCTGTAATACACAAAAATGCCTTGATGAGTTTTGTTTAAAGTGTTTCAGAAATACAGGTTGTCAAAATCTACTTGCCCTAAACTCTCTTCTTGCAAAGCTTTTCAAGAGTTTGTGTTAGGATAGATTTTAGTGTATTCAACAAGTGAGTATGAGTTGAGTGATTTATGACTTCTCTCATATGTTCATTTGTTTGTTGTGGTTTTGTCACGGATTGCTAAAGGGGGAGATTGTTAGGACATATGTGTTTCACTTGTTAGGAACATATGTCATGATTTTATGTAATTGGCTTATCCTTTGACAAAACGCACTTTACTTGTATTTGGGTAGATCTAGGATGTGTTTAATGCTTCAAGAAACTGTGTTTCAAGATCAAGTGTTAAAGCCTTCAAGTCTGTCCAAGAAAACAAGCTGTAAGTACAAAGTTACTAAAGCTCGACAGCTGGCTTGACAGCTGCATCTATCGAGCTTAAGAAAGCTGTTTCAGCCCTGTGTGCTTTTTTTTTTTTTTTTGGTTAGAACAATGTTGTTGTTGTTTTTGTTTTTGTTTTTTTTGAATGTTATGTCATTGTCAATGCAAAAAGTGAAAAAAAAAAAAAAAAGATATTCTTTTTCTTTGATCCGAAGTGGGGTTAGTTCATTAGTGAACTTGAGATTGAACTGTTGGGTTATATTGACTGAGATGGTTAATGCAGTGAAAAACCAAAAAAAATGGGATTATGGAGCATTAGGATGAAATTCTTGTCTATGATAATTCTTAAAAAGCGTGTGAATTTTTGTGGGTTGTGTGGTTTATATGTCATACATTTTTGTATGTGATGCTATTTTATTCGTGAATGTCTTTTTATGGGTTTGTTTAAATTTAGAGATTTACCTTAGTTCACTTATAAAGCCAAACTGAGGTCTTTTGGACATTTTTAGGTTATTCTTGTTTATTGGGTCTTTTTTAAAGAATAAAATAAAATAAAGATTTAAACTTTGTGTAATAGAAACTTGTTGTTGTTGTTGTTTGTGATTCTCTGTTTTCCTGACAAGGGATAGATCTTCTTGACATGGTGAGCTTGAAAATAACTTTGCTTAATAAATTAGAAATTGGTATGGCTGATCCTATAAGCGTCATTTTTCTTTTCTTTTTTAAAAGAATTTGGTTATTTGGGCTATTACTTGAGCTTTTTGTTCTCAATGAGAATTGTGAGACCTTGCTTCCCGGTTCTCCCTAACAATTAGGAGAAAAGACCCTGTTTCTCTTTCCCTTTTCACCAAATTTCAGACCATCATGTCATGAGGATCTTGATGTTAATGATGAAAAGAACAAATTTGGTTGATCACCTTGAGAAGATTAGGAGATGTTGAGGAAATGTTGATTTCCTCAACGTAGTTTATGATTCTTATCCTCTAATAGGTTTCTCAAACAATGAATTATCAGATTTGTTTAATTTATGGATTTTAAACTTTCAATGAGTTTACAGAACTTATTCTGTATAAACTGAACAAATTATGTTGTTATAAGATTGAATTAGTATGGATTCTCACATTTACTTCTTTGCACTGCTCATGAAAAAAAAAATCATTGTATAAAAAAGGCAATTGAACCTAATGGACAAGCCTATCCACTTTTGCATGGTCTGGGAGATGCGATTGATGTGTAGTCTTAGTCTTAGCCCTCTAAGAAAAAAAAAGCAACTTTGCATGAAAAAAAAAAAAAAAAAAAGAAGTGCAATTTAATAATTGGATAAAGTTTATAATCCACTTGTGTATGAACGTTTAATGGGCCTAATCATTGTATTTCAACATTATTACATGATATCTCGAGAGTTAGATTTAAGGCATAATGATTTTTTATGAGCTGTTCATTTAATTTTCCTGCCATCATGCACTTTTTGCGCCTAAGATATGAACTGTGAATCTTAATATCTCTGTTATGACTCTCCAGTGCTATTATTTAAAGTTTTCTTGTTCCACTACTTGTTATAGTTGTCCTTTTCTTCAAATTGTTATGTCAGTATCTTCATGTTTCTAGAAACTTAATTGTCTTCATGTTTTTAGAATTAGATTCTCCCATTGGTCCATCTTGCTTTGGATTATATACTTTGATTATTCTTCAGGTTCATCTTAGGCTGTAATGGCTGTTTCTTGACAGTGATGAAAATACTATCATAAATACAAAGATGGAGGTACAAAAACCATGAATTAGATTCATCCAACTTGGGACAAAGATTAGGCAAGTTAAGGTAGGTAGAGTTTTGAAGCTCTGTCTGATTTTGGGTGGAGGGTAGAGTTTTGTAGCTCTGTCTGATTTTGGGGGGTGGGGTTATTCCTCCAACCCATTATGTAGCAACTATTTGTTTGTATTTTAATTAGATGAGTGTGTCTGTTTGTGCACAGCTTTTGCTTTTAGCTTTTTGTGTTAATGTACAGCTTTTTAGAACCCCATTTTTTCTCACATTTTCAAAGACCCACTTTCAGCAAAGACCCAAATAAGCTGATGCAAAATGCACACTAAGTCATCATATCATATCTGTTACTATATATAATGGAAGATGCCTAATCCACAATTTGCTCCATTAGGACACGTCTACCATAAAACACACCATTTAAACACTGTCTACCTGTTCATTCTCTGGCCTTTGAAACGATTTGGTTTTGCTTGGAATATTTGGATTCATTTTTAATAGGGTACTCCAGACTTATAATTCAAAGATTACGATATTCAGATTGTTTTAATAGTTGAGTTTCTAATTAATATATGGCAGATTCATCTTAACTGGGTTAACAGTGTTTGCGTGACTGTTGGCTGAGTTTTATAGCATGCTATGTATTTGACAAAATGTCTTATGGACCTGCATATTATTTCCTTAATATTATTTTGTTCAGAGAATATATACCTGCAAAACGAGTCCTCTGACTTTTAATACCATTAAGATGGTTGCACTAGTGACTCATAAAGTAGATGCCTACAAAAGAGAAGGCAAAGGATAGCCGATAGTTGTATGATGCTAGTTACTAGCTATTCGATGCTTAGGTTATGGATCTTTTTTTTTTTTTTTTTTGGTAATATATTTGAAATATTATGGCAACCATGTCGATGCTAAACATCTAATAGCATAAAACTTAAAAAAAATAAAAATAAAAATTGGACAGTAAATATGATTAATGTTTGAGTACTTTGGTTGTATTTGTTTGATTTTGGTATTTGAGTTAGTATTTGTTTTGTTTGTATATTTTTGTTGGATTTGGTTCTGCTTCAGGGTATTTGTGTTAATTTGGTTTTGGTTAGTCAAGGTTTAGATGTAATTGATGCCTATCTGATGTTGCTTAGGAAATCATTTTATTTATTCTAATTTCTGATTGGTTACCAGGATAAATGAGAGGGAGAAATGAAAATTATAGGTCTTGATATTATGTAATAAATTCTTTTGGGTTTCAAATTAAAGAAGGTTGTACTGTGGAGTAGATAGAGTAGATTCCAATTATATTATTTTCTCGTTGATTTGTTAAATCTAACCCCACTTGAGATAGCCAAATGAAAAAGGGCTATATTTCTAATCAATTATCCATAAGAATTATATATATTTTATTCATTCTTTCTATATCAGTGATGCATCTTCATCCTTTTTATTAATTATTTTAGAGTTTGTGAAAGATTTAATTTAATTTTATAGTTTCTGCTTTCCAATTTCTAATTAGACTTAAATTATGTTTGTTATTTTTTTTTCTGACATGAAGCTGCGGTCCGTTGATATCACTTTTGATTTTAGTTCTAACATCTCATTAGCTACTAAAAGCATGCTTTATGTACTGGGAGAGTTTGTCACAACAGACAACTAACCTGCAGGAAAATGACTTAGTGTTTAGGTTCTATTTATTTTGTAGAATGTGCCAGTTTTTTTTTTTTCTGATAAATATTGTCCTTAAATCCATCATTAGAAGCTCTGCATTAGCCCCAAATTTTTGCGGCTGTCAGCTATGTATAACTTATGGATTTTACATGTTTGAAACATGACTAGAGCATCAAATAATGCTGTGCATTGAGCTGGTTAAAAGCTAGTTTAAATAAGACACATGACTAATAAATAAGTTATGTGATCAAAAGTATGCATTAGACCATCTATGCTATGTAGTACTGAATGTTGGATTGGTAAGAAGTAACAAATTCATAAAATAAGTGTAGCTAAAATGAGAATCTTAAGATAGATAAAATGGAATTACACAGATAGGTAGGGTTGAATGGGGAAATTCACTTAAAGATAAGGGTGGTCCCTATTTATGAAAAGATGAGGGAGAATCGCTTGAAATGGTTTAGCCACGTTCAGATGAGAGTGATTAATGCACTGATGAGAAAGAATGAGTTTATTCAAGTTGAGAGAATTAAAAAGGTAGAGGAAGACCAAAAATAACATTAGTAGAAATAGTAAAAAAGGACATGTCAATGAAGGAAGCAACAGAGAATCCATAGCTGACAGCCGCAAAAATTTGGGGCTAACACTTGGTTGTTGTTGTTATATTAAACGTTTGCATGGATGGTCATTGGGACCACCACATGATGGGTGGAAGGATTTTTCTTCCAATCTGGTTTGGAGGGCCCTCTGGAGGCCGCTAGTTATATTTCTCATCTAATAAACTTTTGGTTTAAACTCGACGTTGTCATAATCATCAGTAGCACTAAGGGTGTGCAGTCTGCTATTTAAATTCTTAGCTAATAAGCTTCTGGTTTTATTTCCATCATCAGCATCATAAGCAATATCATATATATCAACTGTTTAGTGTTGAATTCAGTGAGATGCCCTAGCAGAAGTGTGTAGATGTTTCAGGGTCAAAAAGGTTTATGCTAAATTTAATACTCATAGAATGATTGGTTGATGGTGTTTGTTTCATCTCTGATTGTAAATGGAGGACTAAGGAAGCTGACATGGTGGAATAGAGAGAAAAGTGCATGTTCTTGGTCAGCTTGTTTTTGAACTGTGAATCATTAAGATAGTTTTTGATGGAAGATCCTCTGTAGGCATAGTCTTGTTTGAAGAGATTGTTTAAAGGTTTCCTCTATCATCCTGTAAGAGAAGCACAGATCTTAAGTCTTATAATGCCATGATGGCAGGGTGTGGGGATACTTTTCCTGGGAAGTATTATAGACACTGCTAGATTTATGATCACAAGTCTTATTGATCATGTCATTATCATTAGTAGTAGTTTAGTTGAAAATGCTCATTTTTATGAATTATGAATGTAGTGCTTAGTTACTCTACATGTGCCTTCTATCTTCTTTGTTGCTGAAACAGTGTTCTAAGTGATGCTTGTGGTATAATTTAAACTTTGGATGCATTACTAATGGCTATCGGGCCATGTTTTGGACATGTGTTCATGGCATGTTATGTAGACCCATTGGGATGGGTATGTACAATACATATTTGCAACTGGATGCATTACTGATGAGCCAGTTCTACAATCCCCTCCCCCCCACCCTCCCTAAAAAATATAAATAAATAAAAAACCTTGACTTGTGCACTTAATGAACCAATCAACTATGCTTCAGTTACAGTAGGTCTTTCATTGGGTAGTAGTTTTGCTTAGTAAAAAAACGGGGGGAAGAGGAGTGATTGGTGTCTTTACTGCATAAATAAAAATCCATTTATCATATTGACAAATATATATATATATATATATATATATATATGTATATATATATTTCTTCCAGCAATTGCACTAATGAAAATTGAAGTATTTTGCCTATGAATTAGCCTACATTAGTGCAATTTATACACTCATGGCAGTGGTATTTACTATTTAGAGTTGTATGGCTTCTGTTGAGTAAACCAGAGTATTAGCAATTCTATATTACTGACCAAGTTTTGTCCAAACTAATATTAGTGTTTGCAGGCAAAATTTCTAAGATCAGTGTGAAACTGTCATTTTAAATTCGTTTGTGCAAGATGAGCCAACAGAGTCAGAACACCAGTTCTTTATCTCCTGCAGATGTCCCTATGAAGCGGAAACGTGGTCGTCCTCGTAAGGATGAAAGCCTGTTGTCAAGTAAGAAGAAGCCCGCGATGCCTGAACCTGAAAGCATCAAGAAAAACAAAGAAAGTGCGAGTACAAGTGGTGGTGGTGTTAATGATGTCATGGTGGGTCAGATGGTTACTGGTGTCATTGAAGGTTCATTTGATGCTGGATATCTTCTTAATGTTAAGTTAGGTGACACTGACACTCTTCTGAGAGGTGTTGTATTTCTTCCGGGGCGCTTTACTCCAATTTCTGCAGCAAATGATGTGGCTCCACATGTTAAGATGTACAACAGAAAAGATATTCCAATCCCAGTTTTTAAGCCACAAACTCCAGTTTTTAAGTCTATTACCCCATCAGGACAAAGTAGTAAGCAACCTACTCGGCCTAAAATCCATCAACACGAACTTTCAGATCAGGTTCTATCCTCTGAGCGTCAGACTGCAATCCCAGATGCACTTGGGAACCAATCTGCCTCTGTTGTTGTACCTCTGGTTGCCAACTTGCCAAAGAGCGATGCAGGTCTTTCCTTGGAAGGAAATGAAGTTCAGCAGCAAACTTTGGAGCCTGGACTTGAGAGCCAGTCCACCTCCATTGTGGCACAGTTGGATCATGATAAGGTTGTTGGATGTGATGACTTGTTGCAGGAATCTGAAGCTTCCACACAGATAAAAGGACCTAAAGTTGATGTAGCGGCAACAAAAGATTCAAAAGCAAAATCAGCATCTGAACCAGTTGTGGACACAGTGCCAGGTGTTGAAATTGCTAGTCAGGAACCTCAAATTCAACATCAGGCTATGAGTCTTGACCCTAAGCCAAGTGAATTGGTTCATGATGAAGTGAAGAACTCAAATCTTGAAATCAACCAAACTCCTGTATTTGCTGAACCCAAACCCTTTCCTTCCAAACTGGTCAATAGGCCTGTTGACGATTCAATGGAAGATCAGGCCTCCCCAAAGAAAGATACAGCACAAGATTCACAGTTGGAGCTTGCTATTGAAACTTCAAGGGGAACTGACACCGCCCTCTTAAATGGAAAGCCTGCAAGTGATCCTGTAGATGTTACTGAGTTGGTCTCACTCTCTACACCACGGACCAGTGAACCTGCAGTGGTATTTGATGGAGAGGTTACTCCAGAGTTGAAGCTTGCACCCGAAGGATCTATTCTACCAGGAATGATTGAACCTTAGCTCTGTAGTTCTGGTGGCACAATTAATATGGAATGTGGTATCAAAGATGCCATTCCACCTACACAATATTAGATTCATCTGATGGTGACTAACTATCCAGTAGGATCTGAGAGTTCGTGAATTTAAACCTAGGAAAAAGGACAAGAGAATAGAGTCAAAGCTTGAGAAATAGATGGGTAGTAGTCACCCATGGTTACCATGGTTAAGAGTACTAAGTTGACATTTAGATACCATTGCATTGACAGCTCTGGATGGGCTTGTTATTCAACTCTTGCACTCTCACCACCCTTTTGACTTATTTATACTTCTGAAACTAGTGTTGTTTTTTTTTTTCTTGGTAACTATCTCCCTAATGTTTGGGGAGGTTCTTTGCTTAATATATAGAACTTTTTGTTGCATATTTTTTGTCTGGACATAATTGGTTCAACCATATTTTTTGTTTTTGTTTTTTGGGTCTAATAACAGAGGTACACAACAGAGGTAGCCCTCTCTTTTAATTCCAAAATAATATCCTATTGAACAATGTGAAAGAAAACTGAGGGGCATTCTTCTAACCACTAGATATGTCTCCCCATTTTCTTTAGCATCATGTGCAAGAGCCTGAGCTACATGATAACAAATATTGGAAATACAATGAAAAAGATTTTTTTTTTTTTTTTTTTTTTTTTTTTTTTTTTTGGCTGAGAATGAAAAAGAAATTTCACAAAATGAGGCTACCATCACTTTAATTGTATCAATAGTCTACTGTCTACCCCACCTTGGAAATGCATTGGTCTCTAGAATTAAATAGCAAAAACCAGTGCTAGGCATGGGACCTCAATAATCAGATCATAAAAGTATTCAGTAACTCTACTAGATATTTGGGCTTCTTTCCCTTGCCCGCAGTTTTATCTATATGTTGTTAAGATTGTATAATCATTATATCTTTTTTTTTTTTTGAGAAAGATATAATCACTATATCTTGGGGTAACATATCATCTATATATATAATTGCTTATTGGTGTTACATAAGTATAGTGCATGTATACAGAAAACCATGTCGACCAAATCAATTTTATCGTATGAAAACCTTATGAATCCAAAAGATTTTACCTATTCAACCAAATGGTGGATCATGAGAGTGAGAGTTGCCACCACAGAACAAAATAAAAGGGCTCATGGATGACTTTATTTTGTGACAAATAAAGGGTGTTGTGAAATAAAGAAAATATCAAGACAAAAGAAAGAAATATGAGAATAATACTGTATCCGAATTTCTTTTCTTCACTTCTATTTTTGTAGTCATTAACCATATCATATTATTTCTAATACTAAATACAAAAGAAGTAGAATGGAAGGCTGACAAATCACCTGCATGAAAAATGAACAAATATATAACTTTCACATATGAATTTATTTAATTACTTATTAGTAACAGAGTATTTATCACTAAACAACAGATTTGGATCCAAATTTTGTAAGTGTTTACTTAGAAAAAATTTTTAAAGTTTCAATTAGTTTAATCGGTAAAAAGTAAAAACTCTAAAAAGGAGTAATATGTTACTTTACTATGATTTTTTTTTTAATACTAATGTTTGATGGGTCCAAATTCCAACCATATATGAATAAAATTGAAGCCCAAAAAAGGTCCCATCTTTCAGTTCTCCACCGTACCAATACCATGGTCTTGTAGAGCTGGAATCGTGGGGTTGATTATAGGGTTTAAGAAAGAGAGAAAGATGGACATAATATCACAGTTGCAAGAGCAAGTGAACACAATAGCAGCGCTTGCATTCAACACCTTCGGTACTCTACAGAGAGACGCCCATCCTGTTAAACTCTCTCCCAATTACCCTGACCCTCCTCCTCCTTCTAATCCCACCGAAGATCCCGCCACCGCCGCTGGCAATGTCTCCGAACAACCCAAGCTCATGACCGCCGCTCTCGTCAAAGCCGCTAAGCAGGTACCTCTCTCTCTCTCTCTCAATTCCACCTTCTTCTTTTTTTCTTTTTTTCTTTTTTTTCTTTTTTTTCATGTAATTGCAAATACTGGGAATTCGTATGTTTAGCAAAATGGGTTTTTTTTTTTTTTTTTTTTTTTTTTTACTTGTCAGTCTTAATTTTTAATATTGATTTTTGGTAGGGACACAAATTTTTCTCGAATTGAAAGTGTCAAATTGTGATAAGAGTAACCTTGCTAACACCATTTTTATGCTTGGCAAAATGGGTTTTTTTTTTTTTTTTTTTTTTTTATATAAATTATTACTTGTCAAGCTTCCTGTTTAATATTTTGGTAGGAACACCAAAAATTTCACAAATTGAATTGCCAAGTTGTGATAAGAATAGCCTTACTAACACCATTTTTATGCTTAGCAAAATGGTTTTTTTTTTATTTTTTTTATAATTATTACTTGTCAAGCTTCATGTTTAATATTTTGGTAGGAGCACAAAAAATTTCACAAATTGAATTGCCAAGCTGCGATAAGAACTGCCTTACTAACACCATTTTTATGCTTAGCAAAATGGTTTTTTTTTTTTTTTTTTCTCAGGCTTCATGTTTAGTATTTTGATAGGGACACAAAATTGTTCACAAATTGAAGTGGCAAGTTGTGATAAGAGTGACCTTACTAACACCATTTTATGCTTAGCAAAATGGGTTTTTTTTTTTTTAATTTACTTGTCGGCTTCATGTAGGGATTTTAATATTGAGTGTTGGAAATGCTAATTATTTATGTACACACTCTAGCTGAAATCAATTCAACTATAATTGTGAAATGATACAATTATAACTAATGTTTTCAAAACATGATTTTTTAGTTGTGTCCCTCACGCACAATGTGTAACTATCAGCACTCTTTTGGAAATAGAGAAGAGTAATGCTATTTTTTTTTTCAATTGAAATGAAAAGCTGTGATAAGAGTAACCTGACTTTCACATGGACCCACTACTAACACCATTTTTATTTTGCACCTCATCAGTAGTTTGGAAAAGGATTGTGAAAATCTTTGTCTCTAAGACTTTATTGAGAATGATAAGCATTATTAGGATATACCATCCTAACATTTCAATCCTTTAGAGATCAGGTCCCATCAAGGAGTGGTATCCATGTGAAAACTTTTGTATCTTTAGTCTTATTGAGAATGATACATTGTGTTTTTGTTGGTATGACTTATAAAAAGCATTTAAGTCAATTACTCGGCATTGCCTTTTAGGAATGAGAGAAGTAAGAACTGGAAATTTTCAATTGATATAAGTTTTTAGTTGAGTTGTAGGGTATTAGAATTACAGAAATTTTTACATATTAGATGTGAATTTTGTAGTTTGTACAATGTCTATGTATATGTTACTAGCTTGAGCATGTTTGCAATTGGAATTTTTCTTAGAGCATTGTAAAATTTGGAAAAGAGTAGTGGATCTTTTGATATTAAAATACCCTTTTATAAGAGCCTTCCATAAAATTATGACAAAACAGCAAATATGTGTCTTCTAGATCAAGCTTGAGCCCATGACAATGAACTCTAGCTCAAATCGCACATTTTCCCCTTGTAAGAGCAAGGAGGAGGGTGGTGTGTCTGTAATTTTTTTTGTATTTTATATTAAAAAGGCTTCAAGCTTCACTCCATCTGCATTGCATTCTTAATAACATCTAATTTACCAATGAAACCGATAAAAAAAAAAAAAATTAATTTACCAATGAATTCAATCTTGAGTTAGTCCAATGATTATAAAAACATTTGTTCTGTGCACAGTTTGATGCATTAGTTGCAGCACTACCACCGGCTGAGGGGGGTGAAGAAGTGCAACTGAAAAGGATTGCAGAACTGCAGGTATTGGAGAGTCAACTGACTATCAATCAAGACCTTTTAACAATTTTTTTACAGTTTCTTAATGGGCTTCTGTGTGAACTGCTTATTTAGGCTGAAAATGATGCTGTAGGCCAAGAACTTCAGAGACAACTGGAAGCTGCAGGTAATCTCAAATCTTCAAATGTTTCATTTCCTTTTTGTTTAATCTTTCCAACTTTTGACAGCAAAATGTAACTCAATATTTCATTGCAATAGTTAATTTCTTTTTTTCAAAAAAACCAACTACTAAAACAAAACAAAACAAAAAATTCATGAGATGTTTTGGATAGCCTACCTAAAGCTAATTCCACGCTCTCTTGTTTGTCTGTTTCCATTCTTGTTATATTAGAGTTAATTTGCCATTGCTGGAACTTAAAACCTTCATTTTTTGGTGATGCCAGAGAAGGAGTTGAAAGAAGTCCAGGAATTGTTTGGTCAAGCAACGGATAATTGCTTGAACTTGAAGAGACCAGACTGAAGAAAGTGCAACATGTTGATCTGATCTCTTGTTTTGAACTCTTCCCGATGTCTATATTAGTTGTTCCCTCCTATTCTAATCATGTAAGAATTTGATGAGGATGTTATTTTGATTTTTCCCCCCTAACTTTTAGCTTCCATTGGCTCTTACATAAAACATTGTTCGGAACTTTTATCATGCAAAACCTTCTAATGTAGGTACCTTCATCTCTACAGTCTTCAGATTGAAACTCGAAAAATATGTTTAATGAAACATTTCACCTGTTTGGCATCATTCTTCCCCCCCCCCCCCCCCCCCCCCTTAGTAAGTGTACATCTTTGGCATGATCTTTTTCTCCAGTGGGCAAGGACAACTTTAAAAACCATCAGCTGGTCGAGTGACAGTTGCAATGGTGGGTGGTGGGTGGTGAATGGTAGTGGTAGTGATGATAATGTTGTGTTGGGCCTAGTGGCAAGCCTTTTAATTGTAGGTGAAGGTTGGTGGCAGTGTAGCAAGAACACCAGTATGATGGTGGTGGCGTCAATCATGGTGGGCAAGTGTGACTGGTGACAAGCAATGAGGGTGATGGTGGCTTGGGACGGTGGAGAAGAGTGAATAGTAGCAAAGGTGGCAACTGGCATTGATGGAGGGCTGGTGTTGGTGCCTGATGGGTTATCTAAAGGATGCAGTCGAGGCAGCCATATTGGTTTCGGGAATGGGGGCTATAACAACAGCGATGATAGTAGCAACTAGCAATATTTGAGTTGACTAGTAATTTAGCATCGTGCCATTGGTATTGTTAGACCCTTTTGCATTGTTATGTTGGTTAGCTTAAGGTCATCATTAGCCTGGTTAGGTGGATCAAATCAAATGTTCAATTCATAAAGTTGTACCCAAATCCAACCATTTACATTTTATGATTCATTTTGGATATAAACAATTAACAACTTCAATCTGATTTCGATTTTTGGGCCAATGACCCGTATGAAATATGAAATGTCCTTTTTTCTTTGTTGGAAATGGATGCCAGATTTTATTTTACTTAACAAAATTCATGGATGATCATTACATCTTTTTAACATATAGATTGAAACATTTAGGAATAAAATGTTGAACAATTCTCTCTCGTGTATTACTAAAACTAATAATATCTAATCATTAATAATATAAAAATTACTAATACAATCCCACGATTTTAATTTCTCACATCACAAATTTAACTGTTGAGTTAAGTTGGCAAGAACATAAACAAAAGAAAGTCATTGATTTATGATGAAACTATATTATTGGTCTCTGAAGTTTACCTTGCGAGTACAATTGGTTCTTTAAGTTTCAAATGAGCGCTATTAGTCCCTAAAATTTAAAAAATGAGCAGTATTAATCCTTCTGTTAACTACTATTAATGTTGTTACTTATATAGCTAACGAAATAATGACTTGTCATTTTTTAATAAAAAAATTTAAAAAAAAATTATTTTACAAATCATAACCTATTAATACCAAAATAATTGACCAGTAAATAATGGGTAATACCAAATTAAAATATAAATCCAAAATCTCCAATGAACTCTCTCTCTCTCTCTCTCATGTGATTCTCTCCCTCTCTTCCACCGGAGGCCATGCAATGGTCTTTGGAGAAATTTCGTGCAGCGATGAGTTTTTTTGCTACAAAGTGGGTTTGAAATTGAGTCCCAACTCACACTGGCCTTACCTTCGGGTGGAAATATTGGGTAAACCTGAATTGTTGAAGCTTTTCAATTCGAGCCACACATTGGTGTCTAAAACTCCAATTATGACGTTGTTTGAGGCTTGGTTGAGGACTTGGGTGTTGTGGCTGTCGAACTCAGTGTTGAGGTCTAAGAACTTGCGAGCTCGAGTGGCGTATGAGTCCGCTTGGTTTGAGTCGAATGAAGCGGCAAAGCCATGGTAAGTGACAGTATATGCGTAGAGAAGAGAAGAATCATATTGAAGTTGAGAGGAGTACCAGTCATGGTGGGTGGCATAAGAAGATGGCTTATCGGTGGCATAAGAAGAAGGCTTATCTTGGTTTCTCATGTGGACTGTATATTTGCTTGGCTGTGACTAAAAGGAAGGTACAGGAACAAGGTGAGCAATGAGCCAATGGAAGACCATGGAAGCCTTGGTCGTTAGTGAGAGAAGTGTTTTTTTTTTTTTTTTTTTTTTTGGGTTTATTTTGGATTTCAGTTTTAATTTGTTATAACCCTTTGCTTACCGATCAAAATAAGTAGTACTTTAGTATTAATTAATGGTATTAATAGGTTATGCTTACGATGTGTAAAATAATTTTTGTAATTTTTTTATTAAAAAAATGACACATCATTAAAAAAAAGACAAATTATTTCATTAGTCACATAAATAACAAATATTGCTCATTTTTTAAACTTGAAGGACTAATAATGCTGATTGACCGCCCTACAAAAATAACAAGCACCAGGTTAAGCTTAGGTCCATCCAGCCCTCTAATGACCTGGACATTGACCAACCCAATCCATATTTCAACTTACTGAGAAACGGTTTTAAGGGGTTCTGATCTTCAAAAGCACGACATTCCACCATATGCAAGCATATAAACATAGGGAAAAAGAATCCACACTAACACAACCACGATAGCAATTACATATAATTTAAAATAGCAAAACTTCATCAGGAACACAACATCAGTTAGTGAATATGTCATAGGACAAGAAACAATCTCAAATGGTTTACTTAAAAAGGCTAGGAAGGGCTCCAATGTGCTTCAAATAGTATCTTACTAATTTTATTTATTAAATAAAAAGAACAAGCGAAAGCCACAAAAGATGGCCAAAATTCTCAGCTATATCCTGCTTGCTGCTGCTGTGCCTGTTGCTGGTAATTTCCATAAGGATATCCATACATATTAGGATCTTGTGGAGCCGGGGCATATCCATAGCCTTCATGTCCATAAGCATATCCATAATATCCACCATTCCACTGGCTTGGATCTGCCTGAGGCTGAACGCCAACAGAGATACCCTGTACACTAGTCAGATTAATACAAGAACATGGAGACATCCAAGAAGAAAGCATTGGAAAGTGTGGGGTAAATCAAGCACCTGTTTGTTTGAAGGACTACGGCCCCATGAAAGTCGAATATTTTGTCCACCTAGTTGAGTTCCATTTAACATCCGCAATGCTTCCTCAGCACAGCTTCTGATGCATCACAACAACACAGAACAGAACTAAATATCCTGTATGGATATGGTTGAGAAATGTTTCTACAAATATGTGGCTAATTTACTCACCTGTCAACAAATTGAACAAAACCACATCGCTTGCCTGATGGTATCTTTACATGTGCTAGTTGTCCATATTGGCTGAAAACTTGTCTCAAATGGTCATCTGTAACATTAGGATCCAAATTGCCAACAAATATCTGCAATTGAAATTCATCAAATCACAAATATGTTGTGAGGAAAGTAATTTCCATGCAGGAAATAAATAAAGTACCCACAGTTGTATTATTCGGATCACTCTCGTTCTGACTCCCTTGAGAATTCTGGTAGGAAGCTGCATATAAAATATAAAGGTGAAATAAAAGGGCAATAAAAAGTAACATTTTTTTGGTAGAACATGATTCGAGGAGCAGTTCACCAACACTAGACACTATTGCTTAGAAACATGAACATAAGCAAAGTAAATAAGCAGACAGAAAACGTGCTTCCCATTTTACAATTAGAGCTAACAATCTAATGCATCTTCCTGGTCATAAGAGAGCTACATACACGCGTAAATAAATCTAACTCTTATAATGAAAGATCCACTAATTACGAACAGCAACAAGAAGGATAGCAAAAAATACATCTCCCTTAAACCACCACAGAAGCAGAACACATGTGAAAATATATTTTACAGCAGTCACAGCTAAAAAACAAGCAATTGAAGATACATGTAAATTGGATAGAAAAGGACAAGATCAGCAATGAAACTACCTACATATGTGTGTGTGCACACCTGTGTGTGAATTTAGCATCAACCACCTTACATAGTATAGCCAAGAGCCTTGTACCTCAGTGACATTGCCTGGTCTTTAACCAAGGTTCAAATCTTCCCCCCCCCCCCCCCCGGCACCACCACTAATAATAACAATGGAATTATCAAAAAATAATTAGTATAGATGACTGGGGTCAATGACATCACTATCACTCTATTTAAAATAAAACTTTGATCTCTGCAACGGCTGAAACCCAAGACTTAGTAAGGATATCAAATGTTGTTGCAACCAACATATATTATGTTGCAGAGCACATGCAGGACTGACATCCACATGCCTGGCTGCAGCTGTCTTTAAACATACACAATTTAGCTAGTTTTGAGCCCCATATTCCTATTCAAAGACAGGAAGCATGACAAGTGGGGCAGTGCTTGTAGCCACGCCCAAGTGATAAAAACCAGCAAGCTAAATCATTAACAAGCCATGGTCATTCAAGTTTTACAGACAATACATTGTTCACCAGACTCGTAAGAAGTACTGGGTGTTTATTACTTTTACAATTATTATGTTATAACAGACCATCAAAAGAAAAGCAAAAAGGGGGATTTTTTTGGGGGGGAAGAAGAGCAACTGCTGAGTCAATATTCACACATTACAACCCAGAAACACTGTAGAAGCTAAACATTTAACTACATAGGCAGGAGATGACAAGCTAGTAACTAGTGACCTGCAACTCATCTAACTAGAATAACCCCCAATGGAGAGAGAGGAAAGTACAGTAACGACAATAAAAATAATAACATGCAGAGAACATGGAGATGTTGAAGTGCCATAAATATGACAATTATGTACACGGCAACTTTCAAAATAGAAATCAGCCTGAAATATGCAGTTTCTGGCAATTCCAACGAGTTGCAAGCTGCACTCACAGAGAATCTTTCCCTGTGGACTGAAATCTAGAAAAAGTAATAAGAATACAGCATCATAGAGCAACAAGGGAAACTATAATTCTAACCAAAACGTAAATGGCACAAGGAAATGGTGCATGGAAAAATTAAAGACGTAATTGTTCGGAGAAATTAGTAAAAAAAGAAAACCCACACACAGAAGGGGAAAAAACTTGTAAACCAAAAATGTCATTGTACTGAAATCTCAGTAACTAGAAGAGTTACGAAATTTAACTTGACTGAAAGCTCAACCAATAGAATGAACTGAAACTTGAATTTGAAAATGTAGCATTGCAAGCGCCACACGAAATTAAAGGGCAAGCCATAACTGGGAAACTGACCTAAGTGAGGCCATGCACTATAGGGGTAACCATTTCAGCTGAAATCAGTTCCAGGCCCCTAGATCACAGAGCCTCTTGACACCCTGCTTTGAGACAATAGGAGTTCTATAAGTTTTTAAGATTTTAATAGCATGTACAGTGCCCAAATCTTAAAGGTACAGGAAGGAAATGACTTTGGAAAGTGCTGCATATCTTCAAGTGCATAACTGAAAGGAAGTAAACTAAACCGTAATGTTTAGCATAACAGAGAACGAATAATAACTGAACAATTTAACTTCACCATCTTGAATATGGCAGATAAAAAGTAACAATGAACATTGTAATAGAGAGAGGGGTCACAGGCTTTGAGCATTGGCACCAAATTCAATTGATTACAATTCTTGACACAAAAAACTAAGATTACACAGATGACTAATACTTAAGAGCATTAAAAAATTAATCAACAAGAGAAGTTCCACTACGCATTTTACATACCTTTCAGTTGCTGACCTCCAGTAGTATTTTTGTTTGTAGCTGGCCCAATCCGCATTGGCCTTGTTGAACAGAGAACTCCGTTCATCTCTGTCATAGCACGCATTTGTTCACCTTCATCTCCAAACCTAACAAACCCATAACCCTTTGTACGAGATGTGACCCTATCAATCACAACCTTTGCACCCTTAACTGTGGGATAACGGGCCCTGAAGGTTTCTTGTAACATATAATCAGTGACATCAGGAGCCAGATCCCCAACAAATATTGTGAAGTCAGGAGAATCATCAGAGCGCCTCTCGCCCGAACTAAAAGTTGCCCAGTTCAGTCTAAAGTTCTGCCCACCATTTGGCATTATGCTACCATTGTATGCTTGAAGTACTCTTTCTGCCGTAGCACGATTAGCAAACTCAAGAAAACCATAACCCTCTGATTGGCCAGTTTGCTTATTGCGGATCACTTTCACCGTAGTAACTTGCTGTAATCACAAACATATTTAATTAATAACCCCTTTCAAAAAGGACTTGAAACCCCTCTCACTTTCCACCAGTTTATTTGTATATGCACATGATTTACAGTTTAAAACAAGATAGAACAATGATGATTTGGTACCACTGATGCTTGAATCCTAATTTTGTTCACTATATATCCATGACAATTTTATATACATAAGGGGAAAAACCCTAACTTTCTCCCCACAGAAAAATGTCTACGAACCATAGGCAAAACCAAATCTTTCCTACATGGTCCCCCTACAGTCCAACCCACCCAAGAAAAAGCCAAACAAAAAAAAAGAAGAAAAGAGAGAGTAAAGCCCGCAAAGTTTTCACGACCAAAAGATAACAGAAACATGAACAGGATCCAAAAACAAAATATGGGTATGCAACAAAATAACCATTCTGAAAAAGAAGTCTCAGAGACAATAAATCAAACACCTAAATCGCATAACAAAAACAAACACAAAACACACATCACAATCTCGCAGATCAAAACCCAGAAACCAAAAACGAATAAAAAGCACGTAGAAAAGCGATGTGGGGTGTGCTGTATTGTAGGTGAAGGGTATACCTCTCCGGTCTGAGCGAAACAATTGTAGAGATAAGTCTCGTCCATCCAGTACTGGAGGTCTCCGATCCAGAGAGTGCGGACCTCGTCGGCGCTGGTGGGCTGGGCTTGGGCTTGGGCTTGGGCTTGGGCCTGGTGGTGGAGGTGGTGCTGTGCTGGTGGCTGAGGGGCCCACATCTGAGGTGGGGCTTGAACCGCCGCACCGGGCTGGGCTTGTGGTGGCATCATCATGTAGGGTTGTTGAGGGTGTGGGTGTGGGTATTGTGGCTGCTGGGTCTGTTGTTGTAGTAGTGGAGGAGCCACACCTGTTGGAGGAGCTGGCTGCATCATCTTTGCTCTGCTGCTTTTGTTTTTGAAAACACAGAGACAGAGAGAGACTGAGAGAGCACAGAGACAAAGAGAGTGCGTGGGCTTTGGGGTGTGGGTGTGTGTAACCCTAATGAATGACAGAGAGAGAGGGTGTAAAGCGATTGGGGTTATGAGATTAGAGAAGGTGCACGTAATCTGTACGCGTGGCGGATGCAGAGTTTTGGGGGGTGGGGTTTGTGGGGTAAAATCGTGGGTATGGGGTCACCGCCCAAGAAAATTGTCTTGGAGCTCAATTTTGATTATCATAGGGATTTCTAGTCGCTTGATTTTTTTTTTTTTTTTTTTTTTTTTAAAAACCTAAATATAAAGGGGTTATATTTTTTATTTGTAAAATATATACAAGGGAAAATTTTTTTCCCCTATTTGCAAGTTGTGTATGGAATAGATCATGTAATATAATAGTTATTTTTTAGGGTTGTTCAAGGATCGATCAGGTTGACTAATCCACTCAACTCGAACCGATTCATTAAAATTTAAGTGGTTTAAACAATAAGTGGTTGTTGATAACGGTTCCAATGTTTCAAAACTTGTCTTAAACGGGTTGAGTGTCAATTCACCCACTTGAAAATATGACGAAACTAACCGATCCAAGCTTTAATGTGTTTTTGGCAATTTCTCTACCCACATCTTGCAAATATCTTAAGGTCTTCAACAAGATTGGAGATCTCCACCTCTCCCCACTGTTTTTGCTCTTCATCGCCACTGTTAGCTGGTTTTAATCATATTTAACCATCACCCATGGAGAGCCACACGATTGAATTGTCATTTATGATCGATTAATAATGGTTTTCGTCCTCCTCTACTCGATGTGAATAGGTTGAGCATAAACGCGACTCAATCCGACATATGGATACCCTTAGTTATTTTATCATTGGTTGCATTTTCATCTTCTTTTTTTGGGAGTTTAAACCTATAACGTCCGCTTATAATCTAAATAACTATTTCCTAACTCAAAAAGTGGCACTTAATAACTTTACTATATATATATAATATAATATAATATGAAACTTGAAAACCATTTCCTCTTCCCTTTTCCCAATATCTAAATAGCTATCTTACTCTCACCAAAAAAAAAGTATGTCTATTCATTATAGTTATAGTATAAAAAGGAAAATGAGGAATGTAGTTTCTCCCACTTTTAGCATTGCAAGCTCCAATAGGAGGGGAACACGGTGAACTTTTAGCTCAACTGTAGAGCATGCTCGTGATAATTGTGTTGTTGTGTCTAAATTATTAGGCTCTCAACAAACTAGTTCTACTTATATCTTTTTTAAAAGTGTTTTAGAGCTAACTCAATTTAATAACTAACCAAATAATACCTGAACTTTAAGTTTTTCTTATAATTATAATGGACTAAAATGACAATTTTTATATTTAATGGATTAAAATGATAATCGAACAAAGTTATATAGAGGCCTAGTGTATTTTTTACCAATAATTTGCTATGACAAGATCCAACAAATATGGTAATATTCATTGGTGCTCAGGGGTCATGTCCACGTGGGTGATGAATTAGCGATCTCAAGTTTGACAAAGAAGTGACCTTACCATTTCTCATTTTCTTTTCTCTTTGACTCTTTGTTTTATCAGGGATTCAGGATCTCTAATTTTCACCTAAAAATAATGTTATTTTATTGTATTCTTTGGTCAAATTACATAAGTAGTTTAAAAATGTTAAAGATATATAACATAAATTAAATTAGTGATAATAAGTAATTAAGTATCATCTCTTTCTTGTGTGTGTTTGTTTCTAAAAAAAAAAAAAAAAAAAAAAAAGTACCATCTCTTTCCCCCCTCCCCCAACAAAAAACATAGAGTACCATCTCCTTTTTTCACCTAAAATTTAACGTTATATATTTTATTCATTGAGAAAACTACATTAAAAAAAAAATCTAAAATGGATATATACCATATTTTAAATTAAATTTTAATTTTGACAGCTAAAATCTAAATTATATAAAATGGTTAAATTTGAAGTATCCGTCCCACATTTTTCTCTTTATGGTTATTTCTAGACTCAACTATTTTTTTTTTTAAAAAAAAACCGGTTTATAAAGAAACCACATGATTTATAAAATAAATCTTGTTACTAAAAATAGATGTGGTTGGTTTTACAAATCACCACGTAATGAGTTAGATGAATTTTTCTCTAAGTTAGATGAAGTTAATTATTATTTAAGTATTGTTCATAAATCAATTTAACAACTATTTTGGAAAAAAAAAAAAAAAAAAAAACCCATTTAGAGAGATAAAGTTTTTTTTAGAGCAAAACTAGTTATCAAAGTCTTAGTTTTAAATTTTTGGAGTCAAATATGAATTCTCAACAAGAATAGTTAGGATTGACCACATCTATTATTTTCCTCAGTTCTATTCATATCCTTTATTATTTTCTTAATAAATGTGTCATTTTTAAGAACTTCTATTAATTTTAATTTTGGTGTAAGGACTGGGTCTAAGCACTTCTACTGTTGGAGAAGTGGACTCAGGCCCAACTAACCCAATACAATAAATTTGTAGATAATGGGTTTAAGAACTAGGCTTTAGTGAGGATAGTAACGAATAAACATGGTTATGGGTAAACTAAGTAACAAGAAAATGGGTTTGAAGTATAAAATTATGTCCTGGGCACTTGTCCATGGAGCTATCTGTTCTTATTATTTCTTCTTCAGTGCTTAGTTGCAAGGTTTACAAAGATGATACCAGCAGCTACAGTGTTTTCTGCTCCCAATTTCCCATCCTCTTTTTTGGAGGATTCCTTACATTATATATCCCCTTTTAGTTGATCTTGGCCCTTCATTTGTTGATCATGCAGGTCATTACTTGAGTGCTTGTCCCATCAGCCGTCATCCCAATCCTTTTGTGAGTTGCAGCAACCAAAGCAGCATTGTTCAGGGGTCATTTCCTTATTAATGCGGCTAGAACATTAGTTGTGGGCATTTAATGTAGAGGTGACAGTTTCTCTTTGAATTGCTCATCCAACAAGCTCCCATGACTGACCCACTGTACTCGTCATGTTTCTTGAGATGCTCTACGAGGCTGCTCTTGATGGCGTGCTGCTTTTCCCTTCTATGATCTCGGTTTGCCGAGGATAGTATTATCCTCGGCGATGCTCTTTCGCAATTCGGACTTTCTCCGTTCGTCCTCGGACATTTCTTCTTTCTCGGCGTGGGCCTTGAGCTTAGTATAAAGTGGGCCGGGGTGGCCAAATTCTTTGACCCCACAATAGCCCCTCAAAACCTTGCTGTCCGGCTCTTCGGACGGAGAGGAGGGTTTTGATGTCCTCGGGCCTTTCATCGTGGCTCATCAAGTCTTGTCCTCCGTCAGCGCTAGAGTCTTTTCACTTGTCCAAGACACGCTCCTAGTGCTTCGATATTCGGAATGCTCCCTCATTAAATTCTGGTGGGTCCGTGCTCCACGCGTTTAACGGTGTGATGGTAATCTAATGGTGAAGGGCTTTTTGTTTTGCGAGCGGGAATTTTCCCGCTTGTACCTTCTGCGCCACCATAAATAGCTTCTCAAGTCGATTCCTCTTTCTACTTTCAACGATTACGCAATTCTAGAACTCATACACTGAACCTGCTTCTTCCTTTTTCGTCTCCCTGTGCGCCTACAAATATTAGAAATTTGTCCGAGGACCCTCTTTCGAACCTGTAAGTCTTCTTAAACCCTCTTTGACTTTCATTTTAAACTTATTAATCTTTCTTCACAACCTCTTAGGAAAATGGGTAAGTTCAAATGTTTAGTTGAGTCCAAGGAGGGTATGAGAAGTTTCAGGGTTAAGTATAAGATCCCACCAACAGTGGGCATGAGGTACGCTGCTCAAGGGGAATGGTTCGATGATAAAAAAATCGGAGAGGTGGTCATTCCCATGATTGCCTTCATAGAGGGAGAGATGACCATTCCCATGGGTACCATTACTAGGAATTACCTTAGGTTTTTTAGGTTATCTCCCAAACAGTGTGTCCCAAACATGTTCATTGTCCTGGGAAGTATAGAGGTTTTGAACGATAAAATGAACCTAAACCTGACCCACCACGATGTGAATTGGGTATACAATCTTCACCATTTGAAGGGGCAGGGATATTACCTCAAATCTAGGTATCCCGAAGTAAGGCTGATCCAGTGCCTTCCTACTTCAAACAAAAATCTAAAGGAGGATTTCCTGATCTTTTCGAGGGCATGGCACGATGGCCTGCCCTGTCCGACTGAGGAGGGAGAACCAGGTGAGGGAATAGCCATAAATCTCGAATTTTGGTTTACATTTCTTTTTCGCGTCTAAATACCCTTATTTCTAATGAAACCCCCTTCTATTTCAATGAATTTGCAGATAAGCGCGCTACCAAACCCAGACTCAGCTTAGTTAATAAGGTGAGCTTAGACAGGATCCTACAAGCCGAGGTGTATGTGAACGAGACTGACGGTCAACTCCAAGCAGCTCATTTGATCCTTGGATATACTCCCCTCTCGCTCGCCTTCCAAGCTCCCAAGTGCGTAATCAGGGCTTGCGACTGTCGGCTCTGCCGTATCAGTGTTACCTACCCAGGGTTCGTTGTTCCAGAAGGTATCCCACTCCCTAAAGATACTTCTCGCCCCCAACCACTTTCTGTGGTCACCCCTTTGGTAGGAACATCCTCATCCCAACTCGTTCCTCAAGAAGAGGAGGAAGGAAAAGAAAGAGGAGAAGAAGAAGAAGAAAAAGAAGATTTCGTGGACTTAACAGATTCTTTGGACGAGTTCGAAGTATTCAACCGCCCACCATCTCCCGAGGACCTACCAAAAGAAATGGGTATCCAAAGAAAGCCCCAGAAAAGTTTAATACAACTGATAGAGGACCAACTAGGAAGAGGTGTACCTGGGAAGTCCGCCCAATCTAAGCTTCCTCCTCCTCCCTCGAAGTCTCCTCCCCCCGCTCCTCAGCCACTTCAGCCGACGAGACCTGAACCTGCTGATCCAAAAAGGAGAAGGGAGCAGACAGGGAAGGATGTGATTGAGGCTGGAAGGCTCCGCCCGACTCGTGAAGACGAGGCTCAACGAGCTGCGAAACAGTAAAAGGTCATCCATGCACCATAACGAGGCTTGGAGAGAGTAGACATTCAGCCTCCAAAGCCACGAGCCTGGCTCCCAGCGCCCATGCATGGCGGGGAGCCCTTGAGGGATAATGCATCACTCAGGGACTTCAACGGGGGCATCAGATGCCATGTTGTCTCGTCCGTGGAGGAGGCCTTGCTACTCCCAAGGGACATGACCGACCTGCGGAGTATAAGGAAGAATGAAGTCTTCCTCAATTGTAAAAGATATCTGGGCATGGTATACTATTAAACCCCTTTTCTTTTTACTTATACTTATTTCTTATAGACATATACTGTTTGTTAGCTATGATACTAATCCCTTTCTTTTAGGTGGTCCAAGCCACTTTCAAGCTTGAGGAAATTACAAATAACTGTTACCAACAGCTGGAGGATGAGAGGAAAAGGCGGTCAACAGCTGTGCAAACGTTGACCATTGCTGAAAATAACAACGCCGAGTTGAAGAAAAAGTTGGCCAACAAAGAACATGCTCGCCGCAGTGCTGACTCGGCCTTGGAGGGTGTACAAAGGCAAGCCGAGGACCAAAGGAAGCGTCTACGCGAGACAACTGACCAATTGAAGGCTTCAAAAAAAGAGATGGCAGCCCTCAAAGCGCAGCTGGAAGAGGCCCAAAAGCTTAAGGATCAGGCTGAAAAGGCAAAAACTGAGGCGGAGAAGGCAAAAGACAAGGCCGAGAAGGAAAGGGACGAGGCCGAACAACATGGCTACGACGTTGGCGTAGCTGAGATCGAAGATGCCCTACGGGCAGAGGTCCCCGCCGTATGTCGAGCCTACTGTGCTCAAACTTGGGAAGAAGCCCTCAATCGAGTTGGGGTGGAGGCTTCTTCTGAGCTGAGAAGGCCAGAAAATGTCTTCTTCTCTCCCGCCATATGAGTCCCAGACCTTCCATCCAATCAAAAGGAAGTAACTATTGCAGCTGCCAAGCCAGCCGAGGAAGCCCAAATTCAGAATCCTCCACCTCCCAATCAACAGGAGCAAGCCAAAGAGCCTGAAGCTCCACAAGGTACCTCCTCGGACAAGGCAGCAGAGGTGCCTAAGGGTGGGGCAGCTTCTCAAAATTTTGAGCAAGCTTTAGCCTTAACTACCTTGCCCGCTAGAGGAGCTTCTAAAGAAAAAGACGATGGGGTTCCCCCCGAAGCAGCTGACAAAGCCCCCAAGGCCAAGCCCCAGATAAAATTGAAGCCGTAGTTCTTTTACTTTTACAGAATAGTTAAAGTCAATGTAATGAGGGATTTCAAGTACAAGTTCGATTGAGATGTGTACTTTGCTTTTCTTTAAATTGATATAAGTTATTATTACTTTACCGTTTATTTGTGTGTTTCTCATCTTGACTGATATAAGGGAAGGCACAGTTTTCTACATCTTAACTAAAAATCCAAGTAGATTATGATTGCCAACTCGCAGCATTATCAAGGCATACTTATAACCTATCAATTCTTAATAAGTTTCCAAGTCTAAGGCATTACTTAGGCGTTTAAATAACAGGCAAGTCCTGAGTACCTTAAAACACTTTAAGTGATGATCATGTAATTTACTTTGACTTAGAAATTGGATCATAATGTAGTTCAAAGGGTATTAATTTCCAATAAGCTTGTGGTTCGAAGACCATGCAAGACCTTGGTTCTGTCTAGTACTTAGATCTTCATTGAAGTAGTTAGTTTCCCCATAGGTTTGAGTCCGAGTACCATGCAAGACCTTGGTTCTGTCTAACATTTAGGTTTCTCTAGAAGTAATTAGTTTCCCCATAGGTTTGAGTCCGAGGACCATGCAAAACCTTGGTTCTGTCTAGTACTTAGATCTTCATTGAAGTAGTTAGTTTTCCCAAAGGTTTAAGTCCGAGGACCATGTAAGGCCTTGGTTCTGTCTAACACTTAGGTTTTTCTGGAAGCAACTAGTTTTCCCATAGGTTTGAGTCCGAGGACCATGCAAGACCTTAGTTCTGTCTAGTACTTAGATCTTCATTGAAGTAGTTAGTTTCCCCAAAAGTTTGAGTCCGAGGACCATGCAAGACCTTAGTTCTGTCTAACACTTAGGTTTCTCTAGAAGTAACTAGTTTCCCTATATGTTTGAGTCCGAGAACTATGCAAAACCTTGGTTCTGTCTAGTATTTAGATCTTCATTGAAGTAGTTAGTTTCCCCATAGGTTTGAGTCCGAGGACCATGCAAGACCTTGGTTCTATTTAACACTTAGGTTTTTCTAGAAGTAACTAGTTTCCCCATAGGTTTGAGTCTAAGGACCATGCAAGAAAAGTTGCCAATGCGTGTTAATTTTCCCAAAGCAAGAGGTCCGAGGACTCGGCATAGCTAAGGTTCTGTTTAACCGCTTCAAAAGATTAAAAGATATCAATGTATTCTTTCCAGAATGGAAGTTTTCGCAAGGAGATTGTGCCGACCGATTTTCCATCCATGCCCTGATTCTCGGCTTCTTTCTCCTATGGAAATTCAGCGAACCGGGCTACTAGACCCGCGAGAACTAGGCTTTTGACAGAAGTACGTGGCATATACTTTATGTCATAAGCCCCTAGAACTGTGCCCCATTTAGCAATCAGTACTTCGAAGTGCAGATCTGAGCAGAAGCTGAGTTATGACAACAACTGTGTGTGTTCTTGGAAATTATGAGGAAGATTTCGTGTAGCATGCACTACCGCCAAAATGGTCTTCTCCAGGGACTCTTGCTAACAGGAGCTTGATCCTACCATAATTAACCGTTGCACTCACTAACACACAAGCTCTTCTTACAGACGGCGCCAATTGTAGGGACTGGGTCTGAGCACTTCTACTGTTGGAGGAGTGGACTCAGGTCCAACTAGCCCAATACTATAAATTTGTAGAAAATGAATTTAAGAACTAGGTTTTAGTGAGGAAAGCAACGAATGAACATGGTTATGAGTAAACTAAGTTACAAGAAAATGAGTTTGAAGTATAAAATTCTGTCCTAGGCACTTGTTCGAGGAGCTATCTGTTCTTATTATTTCTTCTTCAGTGCTTGGTTGCAAGGTTTACAAAGATCCCAATTTCCCATCCTCTTTTTTGGAGGATTCCTTACATTATATATCATCTTTTAGTTGATCTTGCCCCTCCATTTGTTGATCATACAGGTCATTACTTGAGTGTTTGTCCTATCAGCCGTCGTCCCAATCCTTTTATGAGTTGCAGCAACCAAAGCAGTACTGTTCAAAGGTCATTTCCTCATTAATGCGGCCAGAACGTTAGTTGTGGGCATTTAATGTGGAGGTAACAGTTTATCTTTGAATTGCTCCTCCAACAAGCTCCCATGGCTGACCCACTGTACTCGTCCTGTTTCTTGAGATGCTCTACGAGGCTGCCCTTGATGGCGTGCTGCTCTTCCCTTCTATGATCTCGGTTTGCCGAGGATGGTATTGTCCTCGACGATGCTCTTTCGCAATTCAGACTTTCTCCATTCGTCCTCGGACATTTCTTCTTCCTCGGCCTGGGTCTTGGGTTTAGTATAAAGTGGGCCGGGGTGGCCAAATTCTTTGACCCCACATTTGGTATTCTTCTACCTTTTTTCATTCATACGTGGTTTCTAAACTAGATCGGACTAGGCAATTGGATGGACTGGGTTAATCCCAAATCGGCTCATAAACACCAACTACCGGACTATTAGATTTCCTTGTTTCTATTATTGAAGAAGTGACATATTTATTTGAATTTAAGTCTTTTCTCACACATTTTTAAGTGAGTTTCCCATAGATTAATTTTTGGCCTTATCACTTAAAAATACAGATTAATATTTATTTTAAGAATCATCTTATTTTATATTAAAAATACCTGTGTACTTATAGAATTAATAATACATTTTTTAATTTATGCTCTATTATTTTTTATTTATCTTTAAAAAAGTTGTGAAAATACATTTGAAAGTTGTTAAAATTTATAAAATATTATTTTTATTCAGTTATTCAATTTCAACCTATTTATTTGTATTTCAATTCATTATTTAATTAATTATGACTTCATCATTTATATTAAACCCCGATCCTTGAACTTCTCATTTTTATAATTCCTTGAACAGTTTGATTCTCAAAACCAAGCTTCTCTCTACATAACTAATAAATTATCTCAAACAATGTTCCCACATCATTCATAACAGAGTTTTAATTTTATCAACTATTTATTTACCGACACTCCTTTTATTAGTCAAGGATAAATAATGATGATAATAATAACCAAGATGGACAAATTGATACATTTCTTAAACTTGAATTTTGATTAACAAATAAGTTATAAGTTCCGGGTCTTTCATGTAATTTCCGCTTATTCTCTTGTCAAATCAGTCTCCCTCACTTCCAACTTACGAGTCCTACCTAGTAAAAACTAGTTGCATGTCCATTATTCGGATCTGACTTGCTTTTGAACACTGTCACTCTCTCTATGCATCCACATCTCTGTGTCCGAATCTTTGCCAGAGAACTTCACTCAAAACCAGAAACCTGGTATGAAGCACTACTCTTTTTTTTTTTTTTTTCATTTCAAGTTCAGAAATTTCATATGATCTCTGTACTTTTCTCTGGTTCCATGTAATTTTTATGTTACTTCAATTCAATTCTGCAATACCCATGTCTATAGTTTGGGGCCTGGATTGGAATGTGTAAGATTTTCCCAAGTTGGAAATACCCTTTGCCTATACTTTGAGCAATTTCACTACTCATTGTAGCTTCAGGTTTTTTAGTTTTGGAAACATACATTAGAGTAAAAGAACAAACTTTATGCAATTCATTGACCCTTTTGAAACTATATTCATTGTAAAATTAGAGTTTGGATTTGAGTCATTTATAATTGCAATGGGTGATGCTTTACTATTGGTTTACAGGTGTATGAAGGACTAGGAGTTGCAAATTTTTAGCTAGATCCGATAATAGGGACAGTATGGATTTGCATTTGAAGGACTTGTTTGATAGATTCCAGGAGCAATTTGGGTCTGGTCCTGGGCTTGGTCCTGGATCCGGGACATGTCTTATGAAGGTAGAGGGTGTTGCTCCTAATTTTATTAAGTCAATTTTTAAAGCTTCAGCAGCACTATATAGGACTGATCCATGGAGAAGGTTGCGACCAGGGCATTTTTTTGGTATCCGGGTTGGCAAAGATTTGGATTGGTCTGCCAAGAAACAGCTTTTCCCATGTGTTCAATTCATTGGAGGTGATGGGGGGGATATAGGGTTCAACATGTTTCGATCTGAAAATGATGCTAAGAAGATGACAGGCTCAAGAGAGACTATCCGGGTTCCAAATGTTGAGCTTTTAAGAGTCACGTATGAACGTGAGTCATTGATGTTTCCTTCAAATAGGAAGATGATCAAGTCTTTGTCACTAGAAGCATCCGGGACTGATCGTTTTCCTGTTATTGATGTTGCTCGTTGCACATCGTCAGGGGATATGCAGTTTAGGGACCCAAGTCTTGAAGAGCTTAGGTTTGTATATGCATTCATGAGAGCCATCTCTCTGGTGCACCCGTTACTTCAGGTTGATAGAGAAGGTGGTCCAAAGTGGTCTAAGTTGATGCACTTTGAACCATTTATTGAGACAGTTGATGTTCAGTGGCCTCCAGAATTTTCGAAGGGTTATGACCTTGTTGCAGTTACAGTCTCTTACCCACCTGGTCAGGTGTACGAAGAAAAGGCTACTTCAACAGCTAGCTCTACCCCCACCAAATATGCAGAACCACCAAAGGAGGACGCTTTTGATGATGTGAAAGTATGCTCAAATGCTGGCTCGAGACAGTGTGCAATGTGCGATAAGGAAGTTCTTGGAGAACAGTCTCTTTGCTGTGGCCAGTGTCGTGCAATGGTTTACTGCAGTCCTATATGCCAGAAGCAGCACTGGAAGGAAACTCATAAAAGCATGTGTGGTCTCTACAAGGTTATGATGGAAAAAGAAGAAGAGCTGGCAATGAAAATTTTCATGTTCCCCTGTGCTGCTGACCAGCCTTGTAAATGGCTTGAATCATTAGATATCCATCAGAAAGGCATGTGGAGAAGAAGGTGTAGTTGCTATTCTCACTGCCCTTTTGGTCTCCTTCCTGTTAAAGGTGGGCTGTGGGATTCGTGGGGTGGGCTTGATGATGAAGATTACCCTCGTGATTCTCCTTTTCACAATCATTTGAGAGATGGCATCTCAAGCCCGATCCTTCTTTCTGGTTGGTTAGAGTACTATAATCTTAGGTCACTGCCTTTGTCAAGCCCTGTCGCTGACATTCTCTCTCACCCGTTGACAGTTTATCACATTTTAACAGCTCTGAGTATCAGCTCAAAAAACCTTCTACTCAAGGGGAAGGAGGTAATTCTTCACTACCTCGGGCCTGAGGGAGAGTTGGACTGGATGCCAGCATTTGCAGAGGTTGGTCATTTACTCAATGGATTGGGCAACATTCAAATAGTAATGGTGGGACCTGAAGTTCCAACAAATTTGTCTGGGACAACTTCTGGAATAGGTAGCAGAGTGAGGGTGAACCTTGTGAGGGGTGTTTATCAGGAGGAAGCCACCTATCTGCCTACTCCCCATGTTGTTGTTGCGCTAAACTGTGGATTGGATAGCTATGTGAGTTGGGTTGGAGCTCTTGATTTAATCAAATCCAGGGGCACTCCTGCCTTCTTCACAGATCAAAATGAAATTTCATGTACAAATGCCAAAAAGGTTCTTCGTAGTGCTGGACTGCATATCACACTTCCTGTGACACCAAATCCCTTCCGCTCTCCTGTGAAAAATCAAGGGACTTCTTGCAATCTTCCTTCATATAGCAATGGTTTTGTGCTTGGGGTGAATACATGAGCTGGGAGTTATCAAAGGCCGTAGCATATTTCTGGTGTCATGTTTAATCCCTAAGGTGATGGCAATGATTTGCGTTTGAGATTGGGACTAGGTGGAAGGTAATAATTGGGAACTATATTTTTACACTTTTTTTTTCCTCCCACAATTGAGTTCTAGATACAATTTCTGCAGACATAAGCTATTTGTCAATTCTTTCCTTGTGAAAATTCTGTATAACATTGTATCTTCATTATTTGTTGTCAATCTATTGTGAGCAGTTCATAAGTCATGACAAGCATGACCGACTGTTCATTGTTGCTCTTTCTGAGAATATGTTCGCTTTCTATTCATCCCTCCAATGTGATCTTCTCTGCATTTAAAGCTCACCTTACTCTATATATGCTCACCCACGTTTATACAAATATATATAGTAAAAGTAAGGACTTGATCAATCTCATTATCTTCCATGACCCCCCCCCCCCCCTCCCCCTCTCCCAAAAAAAAAGGAAGAAAGTCCAGAAAACCTAAAGAGGAAAATCCAAGCTTGTAATGCAATGGTGAATATATTGATCACCTTTTGCTACATTGCCCTATTGCTTCTAATTTGTGGTCCATGATTTTGGCTTTGTTTGGAGTTTCATGGGTGTGCCTAAATCTATTGTTGAACTTTTAGCATTTTGGCAAGGTTGTTTTGGTCGTCATCGAAATGGTCACATTTGGATGATTATCCCCCATTGTTTGATGTGGTGTCTGGAGGGAAAGGAATAGCAAGAGTTTTGAAGACACCGAAAGTTCTATGCTTGATCTTAAGTTGTTATTTCTTAGAATTTTATTAGATTGGCTGTCAGCCATGAGGAACCTCTCTTTATTTTCTATTATTGACTTGTTAGATTAATGCAATTTTTGTAACTTAGTGTCTATTCCAGTACATTCCATGTATACTTGGGTAACTCATTTTTCTTATTAATACGTACTTATTACTTAAAAAAAAGAAAAGAAAAAAAGAAAAAAAAGAACTACTGCAAATATGTTAACGCATTAGTTAAGGTCTATTTTTGTCCAAATGTACATAAATAAATAAATAAATGAAGGCATTTTTTTTTCTTATTTGCTTGAGTTAAAGGCTTTAAAGCTTTGTTCTGGCAGTTAAATCTGTAAGAACTTTCTTCGTCAGGGACCTTTTTAAAATTTTTTAATATGCAATGGTAGGGAGATTTTTAAATGTCACCTTGCATAAGCAAGCATGTAGAGAGACAAGGTCATACTACCAAAAAGACTATGGTCTATGGACTTAAAACCAGATATCAAGAAAAACACAATGCACTGGTCGTTTATGATAGCATGGAAGCTTTCGTTTAGGGACCTAGTTGGCATGGAAGCTTTTATATATTCCAAAAAAGAAGAAGATTCTATTTGAATTTTTATTAATTAATTAATTTTTACCTTGATACAAAAGTTAGTTTAAAACAATGTGGAAAAGAAGTGTGTTACAAATAGTGATGCTATAAAGTCTGTGAAGATGATGCTTGGAACTTAGCTAAGCTTCATATGTCTTACTGTATACAATGACTTAAAATTGATGGTATACTTAACCTTATAAAAAAAAGGATAAATGCCTCAAGATTTCCTCAAAGGCTTTGATGTAATATTATATTAATATAGCTTGTTTTATTTACTCAACACATATATGATATATCCATTGATTTCTCTGTTCTTTTTTCTTTCTAACTTTTCTTTTTCAATCTTCTGAAGTTGGTGTGGATAGCTTGGAGATCTGCAGCACAAAGTATTTTAACTGGCCTGGTTGTTAGGTATTATCTTGATGAAGTGGATGCTATGACTCAAATCTAAGTGGGAAAAAAAGGGATAAAATTTCCAAGTTCATTTAGCCTAATCAAATTTGGTCTTTATACGACAGCCATTAATCAAAATCAACATGCTAAACATGCAATTGAAATATATTCCATAAATTTTTCCCCCTTTTTCAGTCTCTAAAGCCTAAAGCTTTGATATTTCTGTCAATGGGATTTTTCTTTGATACAGACTTACGGTAATGCCATTGGCCTAGTGATGTGCCAACTCAACAATCAACATTACTAACACCCATCTTCTCTTAAAAAAAAAAAAAAAAATCACTAACACCCTTTTTGGTTTTTTTGCTGAATACTAACACAAAATTATTACCTAGTGATTGTACCAACTCAAATAAAATCCTTAACAGTTATATATATATATATATAAATATATATATATATATATATATTATTGACTTCCAAAAAAGAAAAAAAAAAAAAAAAACACTTTTGGGTAAATCTGTCTTTTAAAGTTATGTACACTTTGAATTCCAGCCACATTCCCAACTCCAAAAACCCATACCCCCAATTGGGCAACTTGCTATATAAAGGTTCAACCAACCTCGATCCTTTCCCACTTATAAGCAAACCCCACATCTTTATTACCACAAAAACAAACTGTTACTCTCATCTCAAGCAATGGATCTCTCACCTCTCCACCCTTCTTGGCAATACCTCTACCCCTCTCATCTCCTTTTCCCCTACCAGTTCACCCCTGAAAACTATGTTCATTGGACTCAAACCCCAGAGTCTCACGTTTTCTCAGCTGATCTCCCCGGTAAGCCGTATTACAATATTACCATACCTTCCTATCCTATCTTCTTATCCTTTATGTTTTATTTCATTTTCTTGTTATATGGTATCATGGGAATTGAATATAGTATTATACCAGTTCTCTTTTTGTTGTTATGGCAGGTGTTAGAAAAGAAGAAATAAAGGTTGAAGTTGAGGACTCAAGGTACCTCATAATTAGAACTGAGGCAATAGATGAATCCTCAGTGCCTGCTAAGAGCTTCATGAAGAAGTTTAGGCTTCCAGGCAGGGTTGATATTGATGGAATCTCTGCTGGGTATGAACATGGGGTTCTAACAATTACAGTGCCCAGGTCTTTCAGGAGGAGGGGCCTGTATATTGATTTGGCAAACCAGCCAGAACAGCCAGAAGTTGTTGCACGTGCTGCTTGAATTGAAACATGGTGTTGGCTTTAGGACTTGGATGCTAAGATTAAGCTCTTTAGAAAGTTATTATAATCATTTCTGGCGTGTGCTAGATTTGAAGTCCCTATGAACAAAAAGATTTTAAATTTATTGGTGTCTCTATTGTTTCCTAAAAGATAGGAGTATTCAAGATTTATGGTAATGGTGAATGTGTATGTATGTGGGGTAAAAATGAATTTGCATCCTGAGTTCCTATGTTGATGTTACTTTGGTTTTAACTTTTAAGACCATATTCCAACTTTAATCAATTAATATTGGGTCTGTTTGATCAATATATCCCACATTCTTACCAAACTGAACTCTAAATCAAAAGAAGAAAATACTATTGTATTACAGTGTTAAATTTTGCACTTAAGGCAAACGGCCTAAAATTGTAAAATGGTAATCCTCACTTCACATGTTGGATTGGCATTTCATTGACTGGTGCAAAAAAGTCTCATCCGACTTCAGTTAACTTTTTCCCTTCTGCCAAACAGATCCTCTAGGCTCTATTGCAAAGCTTGCACTATTGTCCATTGCACACTTTTGAAGAGAGGTGAGAGAAAAGAGACGTCCTTCCACCACTTATTTAAACAATTGGTGAAGGTTTTTATTTTTTATTACTTATTTATTTTTTGTTGTCGTCAAATAAGAGATTTATAATTCGATATCTGCCTACACTTAAATATTAATTAGTATTTTAGTCTAATAATAAAAAATAATCATTAAAAACGGTCATCATAAATTGAAACCATCTCTAAAAAAATTTTAAAAATAAAATCTCTTCTCATCAATATTTAATGGTAGATATTTTTGAGGGCGGAGATGTTATTTTTCTCATAAATATTTCTGTCCCACTTTTCCTGCTCCACTGTATACTCTACCAATAAAAGCTTGCCACGTATTCACTTAATTAATTAAATACTACCATTAATTAATAATGATAATATTAATAAGTCAATAATGATAATATTAATAAGTCAATAATGATAGTATTTAATTAATTATGTTAACACGTAACAAGTTTTTATTGGTGAAGTATAGAGTGGAACAAGAAAAATAAGACAGAAAATTTGGATTCAAATATTTGGTGGTAGATATCTTTTCTCAGCAATAATGGTGTATTGGTAGTTTAGTACTAGCAAGCTGAGATGTTATCCAAACAGCCCCGAAAATAGGTGGTAGATATTTTTGAGGGCTGAATCTGAATCTCTTGGTTGTCAAAAAAATATTAGTGGATGGGCAACCATAGGGGCCACAAGATTCAAAGTCCCAAAGAATTGCGTCTACTTGACTAATTAATTTATTTAATCAATAACCAACCATTAAATTATTTGCAACTTGGCTTTTGTGTGCAGAGTCATCACGTGAATCTCCAATTGACACAACTCTCACCCAATAAAGAAGAGAGAGCATTCAATTTGAGGTGCTCATTTGGAGGCCCCATGGGGCAACATGCGGTCGGCACAAAATCCTGTGCATTTTATAAGGACTTCTTGCTCAAAAGTATAAACAATGATTACGATATGTAACATGGGGAATAAGATTGGCCTATTGATGTCTATTGCATGTGAAAAAAGTGGTAAACAAGCATGATTTCAGTTAAATGGGACCAACTAGGCTAATAAAGCTGACTGCCGAAATATTTAAGGCGGCTCTGAAAATTGAGATGAAACAACTCAACAAGTATCACAGTAAGTCTGACTGACATGATAAGCAAGTTCCCAAAAAATCAGCTATCTCAGAAATGCAAATACCAGTTGAAATAAAAAGAAACAAGAATTCTAGGAAATTTTCCAACCTCAATAAATTGATGGCTAGGTAAAGACAACAATTTCTGCATTGAATATATGCACACACTGCACACAGTTTACAAAGATTCTCGCAACCACAAAACAATCAAATTTGCACCAAGAATATTCTCCCTCCCATTGAACGTGTAACTTCAATGGCAAATCTACACAACTAATTCTAACTAAACATAATACCTTTCTTTACACTGCACGCATCAATGGCTAAACTTGACCATTTGCTATGACTTTTAGGACTTCAACAGCCTCTCTTAGCCTTCTCTCAATATTATCTCTAGCAGCCGGACCTCGTGCATTCCTGTATTCATGTACCATTGATTATTATACCATAGTTATCATATTCAAACAATCGGCCAAACTTAGTGGACCATAAAATGAATTCAAGTTCCAATACGCGTCAACAGAAATAAAATTAACAAAAAGAGATTCCTTCTGCCAGAAAATAACCTCTTCTCATTGTTTGCTTTCCTTGTAAGTTCCTCAACTAGACTTTGAAGCCTTTTTAAATGGGTTGGTAACTTGTGTATAGCTTCTACACCTTTGTGAGTTGAACATATCTTTTTCAAAAGCTCAGAAGCAATGAAATATCCATCCTCCTTGCTCCTGTAAAGAATTGTTAAGAAAAATATAGGACTTTTAACATTTCTCCAAATATCAATGTAGAAGACCAAATAAAACTGTTATTCTTGATTTTAAAGATAGATACTAAACCTTAGGAACTCCCATAAAATAACTTCTACAGATCCATGACTATCAATTAGCACTTCAATCAAATGTGGATAGCGGGCAAGGTTTCTGAGAGTTGAGAGTGCATGCTTTAAAACTTCCTGATCCGGTATGCTTCTGCTGACTGAACGGATGAGCTTCAGCAAAGTGTTGATTGCTCCCGCAGCCACAAGTTCTTCACAACATCTCTGAGAATGTTCGCTAGCCATATCTGTAAATAAGAGTTGGACATAAGTATATGACATCCATAATTACTTTCAAGGCCACAATTCATTTTAACTCATTAATGAAGCAACAAAAACAGAATAAATTCTTTCAAAATCTCAGATCTAAAATTTTATCAATTGAATTTAGATTCAAAAGCACTGCGCTTGGCACTAGCCATTCTATTGTGTCGTTTATAGAGTTATTGTCATTTTGTATGCTATAATTTTTTCTTCTTGTAATTATTTAGGCTACCTTCTGACACTAATACACGAGTAGTCTCTCTTTTTAGTAATTCTTATCAACAAAAATTTTTTTTGATTCGAAAACAAACCAAGGACCAGATACAACCATGGACTGAAGCACAGAAAATTACAAATATACTACTACATTTTGTGTTCTTTGGTGCCTGTATATACCAAGCAAGCATGTTTTGAGAATTGGCATTACAATTTAGATTGAGAAATCCAAGAATAATCTGTTAGACCAAAGAATTAAAACCAAAATAAAGTAAAACTTCTGTATCACATTCAAACGTCACATAAATAGCACAGTAAATGATCATCTAACCATTACTCTTAACTCACCCAGAGTTGCACAAGTATGAAGAATGCCGCTGACACTTTTCATGCTCAGTAGTTCTGCAACAGCTGAAAGAAGTCTATTTATGAGACGCCTACTGTCATCCACATTTGTAGACGACTTTCGCACTCTCAAGCGCAAATCCAGTAACTGCCCTTTTAACTCTTTCCGTCTCAGGTAACCTTTCCAGTATGACTATCAAACAAATCAAATTAATAAGCTAAGTTGAGCCAACCCAATTGTATAAATAAAAGGCAGTGAATAATGACAAAGATAACCTAAAAAATCAAATCCAAAAATCTACTTGACTTCCCCAAATTCATTGAACCTCCCATCAAGATTAGAACTTTCACATATGAAATTATGTGAATAATACCATTATTCCATAATATATATATATATATATATATGGAAAAATATTTTTTTATTCTGTTCTCCACATATATTACTTTTCTCACTTGCAAAAAAGAATCTTGAAATTTCTCAAATTCCCCAATGTACTAGAATTCAGATATTTTCACAATGCCATTGTTTTTCAGATCCTAAGTTTGACACTGGCTGTAAAAGCAGCTATAGCATGCATGGTTCATCAATGCAGCTCATTCCTTGTATGATAGCAGCCTAAAAGCTAAAAGCTTTGACTTAAAAGTTCTGTGCTTACACATTACAATGTTCCCCTATAGAATCCAGATAAGGAACTAGAAGGTAAGAACGGTTTTCAGTCTGCTCGGAAAACTTAAACCCAGGCCAGTGGAGCAGTCACCACTAGCCTTTAATCGACTTCCCCCACGATATTCCATGTCATAAGCTGAAATTCCCCCGTTTTTACCACTTTATTGAAACAGAACTAGCCAAAAGATAATTCCAGGCCAGTGTAGCACTATAGAGAATAGATGTATTATCCAATATTACCATAGAGGTAAGATATATAGTAATGCATAGAAGAAACTAAAATATCTTACTTGGATAAAAACTATATGATGCTTCTCTCTTGCAGCATTTCTTCTAGCAAACCATGCACGAATATGAGACTGTATAATGACTGCAGATTTTGCTCTTAATTTAAGCAACAAAACACCCTTCCACCACCTTTGCACTTTCAGAACTGAACATAGTAATATTTCCAGTTCAATACTCCCAAAACATGCTCTTGAACTCTTCAACAAGCAACCACTAGGAATGACTGTGCATAAGCTAGAAGCTCCTGCAACGACACGACACCAGAAACAATTATAATCTGAAGAACACCACCACTTGAAACTAAAACAAGCAGATAAAAACATATTGATAAGAAATGAGAACAACCTAAGAGCCTATTTCGAGAAATGTGCCCCCTGACAAACCGTTGAATTTCAATTGCAGCATGTCTTTGACACTGAAATGTCTTCCAACATATCATGCAACGAAAAGAACTTTGTATCTTTATTACAGCCTCTCTTTGGAACAAGAATTCCCTTCTTTGGAGCCTATTTCGAGAAATGTGCCCCCTGACAAACTGTTGAATTTCAATTGCAGCATGTCTCTGACACTGAAATGTCTTCCAGCATATCATGCCACGAATAGCACTTTGAATCTTTGTTACAGCCTCTGTTTGGAACAAGAATTCCATTCTTTGGAGCCTATTTCGAGAAATATGCCCCCTGGCAAACCGTTGAATTTCAATTGCAGCATGTCTCTGACACTGAAATGTCTTCCAGCATATCATGCAACGAATAGCTTTTTGTATCTTTGCTGCAGCCTCTCTTTGGAACAAGAAGTCCCTTCTTATTAACCAACAACGGCAGTGTCTCTGGAATAATATAAATGAAGTGCTGAATTTATATAATGTTACAACTAAAAACAGAATTATAATAACAAAGCATTGATCCAGAGGATAGAAGTGCTGTGGCAAAAGAATCTAGTTCCATAGTTCCCCAAAAGTACAAGAAAAATAAAGTATTACAAAACATACATCACAAATCCCAGAGATCTTACTTGGATTGCAACAATGAGATGCCTGCATCTACAAGCTTCTCTCCGGGCAATCCATCCACGTACATAAGATTGAATGAGGGTGGCTGAGAATGTTGCAATTTTGTATTGTTGGTGAGCCCTCCAACATCTTTTCATTCGAAAATTACTTTGTATTTTTATTGTTGCTTGCCTTTCATTTAGAAACCTTCTTCTCGATAGCCAACCAAGGAAATGACTCCGAATTTTAGTTGCAGCAAAGTGCTGATTGTGGAGAGATCTGCACACGATAAAATTCTTCCAAGCAAGCTGAATTTTAACAGCTGCTTTTGTTTGAAGAACACTTGCACCCTTTTCATTGCACAAGTTTGAAGCTTTCTCTAACTGAGCAACCTCATGAATGTATCTAGATCTTGCTAACCACCTGCGACTATATTTCTGAACAACAATGGCAGCATTAACTTGGACAAGAGTGGTCACATCACAAGTTACAATATTTCCACCATGATGTCTATGGTTGATCCAATTCCTTGCTGCTTTCTGGATAAGCAACACCGATCTCTTTAACTTGACAAAATTCTGTCTCTCAACAATGAACATAAAATATCTCCTGCATCTTTCTGACTGTTTCAAACTTCCTGTATTATCCAAATAGGCCATGTTACTGGGAATTTCAATTACTCTGCATAAATGCATATAAAAGAATTACTAACACAGTACATACCGCTTGAAAGCCCTTTAACTTGAATGGTATCAAATTTAACAAAAGCTGATTTCTTTCTCACAGTTAACCAAGCACGGATAACAATTTGCAAAAAAGAAACAGCATTCACCATCTTCAAGAAACTGCGACGTTCAATCAATCTTCTGAAATGAGACTGTATAACTTTTGCTGCATTTTCTGGAAGCATGACGGAGAGATTGCTTAATCAGAAAAAGAACATGACTGACCACAACTTTAGGTATAAGAGTAAGAAGGAAATCAATTATGCAAGCTTTATAAATTCCCACAGAGATCAGCTACCAAAGGTCATATTAATCACCTCTGTGAATGCTAATAATGTCTTTGACTGGCGATAAGCATGGCAAAGGAGGGGCTACTTTTGTAACAGGTTTGTAGGTCTGTTCAGCCATATTTTGCCACCAAGCCTGGATTGCCTTAAACTTTCTGACTGCATCTGTTTGAATAGAAACAAACTAGATCAAAAAATAAAAAGTGAAAAGTAAAGTTAATGGAAGAACAAGTTTCAAACCAGCAAAGGAAGCCCTTCCTAACTTGCTGATTTACAGATTCACATATAACAATTTGTTTCTTTTTCCCCTGATGGTAAAATTTCACATGTAACTCTTCTCCTTAAACATTTTTTAAAGAAGTTTCAAATATAGAGCACATCACATGACGCTTCCAAAATAACCAAAAAACTAAAACTGATGGGACTCGAGGCTTAAAAAAGTGCATGAGAAAGGTGGAGGTTCTTTGTCTCAGCATGAAAGTGATCCCAGCCATCATTCAAGAACTTTGTAACATATCCTTTTATTGATACCAAAGAGGAAAGTTTTCCAAGTTTATAACCCATAGTCTACAATAAAAGTTTTCATCATTTTATTTGACTAGTTACTTTAATTGTCTAAATTTACACTTTGTCAAAACAGAGAATCGCTACAGAAATTAATGTAGCCAGTAGAGTGGTGACCAAGAACATATTATCCAATCAATAAATTGAGCCATACATTTGTAAGGCTATTGCATGTATCAAACCCCAGTTTAGTAATTATTGAAAAGAAGAACAAGATATCTAACTAATTGATATACATTACTCACTAAAAAGTTCAAGTAAAATAAATGAAACCTTCAGTACTGTGCCAATCAGTCTCTTCTTGGTTTTGTACTGCTTCAGAACTGACAGAGCACCGTTCTAAGCATGAATGTTTTCTCTCTGGGCTTATACAATCACAACCTAAGAATTTGTGGAAATTCAACTGATCCTAGCAAGGAGAAAGAGAAAAACATAAGAAGCATGAAACTGGCAGAAATCAATTATCAATCCACAATACTTCAAGCGCTACCATATTTTTCTTGATAACCAGTTGCGATGCAAGGAACACCAGCAGAATGGCCACACTCTGATCATTACATGCACCATTATATTCAAGTATGTCACTGATTTGCAGAACCTGTAAAAGCAATAACCAGTTAAAAACCGATACAATTCACCAAAAACAGTTAAAAACCGATATATTTCTCAGCTTAACAACATGTCCAGCCAATACTAAACTAACAATATCATTTCACATCGCGGAAAATTATTCTCATAATCTTTTTGTCTGTGAGTTCAAATCACATATTCACATATGGTTGTTCCCAGGCGCTTCTTGGTCCGATACTAATTTGCAACCATCATAGGGAAGCTATGAGTTCAAATCATATCCTTTAATGGAATTTTTAAGTCCGATTAATAAGTAATAAAAATGTATGAAGAAATGAATATTATAAAAATACTTTCAGAAGGCTTCCTCCTACACTTAAAATTCGTTCTGCTCAATACTAAAAAGAACAGAAAATTTCCTAGGCTGAACCTCACTTGTGATAATTTACAAGATCTTCAGGTTTGTATAACCCAGTCTATCAAATACAGAACCTAGAAGGTATGCATGACTGACACTACGGAAATCTCTAGCTTACAAACTCAAAATATATATATTTATACAAATTAGTACATAAGAGCCTCTAGCACACTTGCACCATTTACTAATTTAAAGCAAGTCATAACAACGTTTAGAGAGCAATTTCATGTGCAATAATGTATCACAAACAGTACAATGTTTATAATGATGCGTTCTTTGCATAGACACATACATGCAGAGAGATGTACTGATGTACCAATATGTCTATATCTATGTATGCATATACATATTGTGTATGAGTATGTATATAATTACGCATATAAACAAATATGCACTTCCACACATAGATGTAACTATGCACATCTATACACATAGCCCATATGAGCGTGTGTACCTTTGAAGTGAGTTCATTTATAACTTTCATGCAATTTGAATAGGAAAAAAAATTCCTGCAGATCAATAACAATGACACTTGAAATTGTATTGTAACTAAAGCTATATCATTTGCAATTTAAGTCTTTTTGCCATTTACTTTGAAGTGTTTATACATCAATGCAACTTGGTAAGGATTTATGTGGCTTGAATTACTGCCACAACACAACATTGGTTAAGTTGACCAAATCCAACTGACTTTGCCTAACTTCAAACTGAAGCTCTCTATTTCTTCTTGGTCTCCACAGCTGGGACTCCTAGTAAATTAAGTATTTCTTCTCCTTGCTGTGTACAATAAGCTCTCCCAACTGGCTTTGTCTAATTCATATATTGAGTATAATTCTCTCTTGTGTTGTAGCTAGAGAATTAGGTTGAAGAGAAATTCTCTTCTTGTCGTGGGCTAATACTGTTTGTGAGAGAGAGCCTAGGATGTATTTGGATTTGGGTTTCTTGAAAGAGCTTTTATGCCACCATTGTGAGTAATCTCTCTATTTTTAGTAAAAATTTCTCCTTGTCACCATTCGTAGACATGAGCATCTTGCCAAAACATGTAAATTCATGTGTTATTTGTGTATGTACTTGTTGAGTTATTTTCATTTTTACTTTTATTGGGGGTGCCATTGCACAACACTTGGGGTAAAATACTACATACTTCATACTGTCTGGGAAACATGTAGAAATTGATAGGACGTTTATATTGAAAAAGCTGTGAAAAACTTACCTCTGGAAAATTTCCCAATAATGTAGTCAATTTCTGTGAAAATATAAAATTGTGCACCGCATCTGGATAATCAATAGCTGACATAATTGATTCTCTACCACCTGCCTTTTGAGGATCCTGAGACCAAATAATTAAAATAAAGCAAATGGAAACAGATCTGTAGTTGTATATGATCTGAAACAATGGAAAAGAATATATATAGCACCTCCAAAGAACAAGAACAATGAAGATCCTTGCGAAAATAATAATCAAGTAAGCACCATATGGCTTTTCCATCAACCAATGAAGAAAATTTCTCGATCTTGAAACCATAATTTTCACAAATTGCCTGGAAACACAATCAGAATAATAGCCAAAGTCACAAAAAAATATTTCAAATACAAACAAATACAGTGTAGGCATTCCAGATATAGTATTTAGCAACCTTAAGAAGAAAGTTGACAGTCAAAATTACAAGATGGCAACCAAAAGACCTAACACCAAATATTGGCCCACAATGGAAACGGGAGGAGTGAACAACAAAACTAAACCCTACGCTTAAAATTTACAACACCAGATAAAGAAAAATGAATAATAAATTATCACAAAACCTGCTAAAACCAGTGTCATCCAAATTTCAGTGGCTCTTTGGCATTCAAAATTTAGATTAAAAGGCATTAAAATATTGCACAAAGGCTGAAAAGAGCATTAATATATAAATTTCTACCGACCAAGAGAGAGAAATTAGTAACTTTGATCCAGTAGATAATACCTCCACAAAGAATATGTGAAACTAGCAGAATCACTGGTCGTACTTGCATTGAAACAGAAAAGTTTCCTCCACAGGAGGCTGAAAGAAGCCCAAGTTCTCTACAGGTTATTCTTTTTTAATTAATAAGTTACACATGCATCCTATGAGTTTGAACCCAAGACCTCACCCTCCACCTCTTACAAAGGGACGAGATGCCATTTAAGTTAAAGCTTGTGTCTGAAGCTAAAATATAGTGCATGAAAAGTATTATTCAAACTTTTTACTCACAACTAAAAATAATAATAACTGATCACTTTTAATGCAATATGGAAACAAATAAGAGCTAGCATATCAATTAATCATGATATGAAGTGCTAGTGATGGTTGTGTGCAAAATGCTTGTATGGTGGTATCTAGGGCAGAGATGAAGACAGATGCACAGGCTTTGTTAGATGCAAAAAAAGCTGTCTCTAAGGCATAATTGAAGAATAACCAAATACAATTTCCATACCGCAGCAATACCTGGATCCAATTCAAAAGCATTTCCAAATGAGTGGAGTTGACACAGTTTGAATTATCCTGTATAATGAAAGAGAATAAGCGTAACTCAGAGTCTCAAATATAATTTCTAGGAAACCAAAAGAAAATAACATAAGAACTTCAATACAGAAAATGAAAGATAAGAATATAACAAAGAAATTCTTTTTCACATCATTGCATAAATTCCATAGAAAATAAGCTATATAAAAGGAAGCTTTAACACATTGAGCATACCATGTTAATTCCACGAACTTTACAAATTTCCTCAAGTAAAATTGTTTTGTTGACCAGAAGAGGTAGCTGCGGGTGTCATGAAAAAATAAGAATTACAATTGAGTAACTCATAGAAGAATATCAAATGCCAAAGGGACCTGCAATATAGCTTTTGTGAAAAATTGGGACAGAGGAAAGTGAACGGCAAACCTGCAAGTGAACAAAAATGTTCCACAGCAAAGAAAGAGTAAGTTCCCTGTCACCATTAGCCACATCATCACCCACAATAATCATTCCATCTTCATCACATAATGACACACCAGCCTGCCTAAGATACTGCAGGGCAATGCCACAATTTGCCAAGTTCTTCTTACGAGTATCTGATGGAACAACAATTTTCTGCCAACACAATAAAGCATTATAATTATATAAAAAATATTCCACTCCCAGATAAATGAAAATTAAACCTGCAAACTCATCAGAAAACATATTGACAAAAAAAGGATAAAGATAAAGACAAGAAGAGAATATAACAACCGTGAGGATAGAAGAGTCATGCTGCAAGAGCTGAATGGCTCTACAGAGTCGCACACCATCTTGGAGATCTACAAATAAATCTGTAACTCTGAAGTCATATTCAATGAGTGGACACTGCACACACACATTAGTACATTAAAATAGCCAACTTATAAAATCATTTCATTAATGCCTGATCATTAAAGATTAATGGCAAAAACATAGGTGCAAGGTCAAACCCAATCATAGGACACAACACTATGCACCAACCCTCAAAGACATGCATACACACACATGCACACAGATAGACAATAAACATCAGTACCAATGTATATGCATATGAAAATCACCATAATGCATAGAATGAGCCTCAGAAGCAATACCTGTTGATAAGATACCTTGTGCCCTACTATCACCAGGTGTGCTAGAATATTGCCTTCCCCATGCATTATATCCGATGAAAGGAAATCTAATTTTGAACCAAACAGACAGAAAGAGTCAACTTACAAAGGACAGATTACAATTACAACACAAAACTGAAAAAAGGAACAGAGAGATAATTACCTTGGATCACTTGACAACTTGATTTAATACCAGATTGGGTTGTGAACAATAAAGGAGAACCCCCATCCACTCCATCAATACCATACTTAAGGGGAATACTGCTCTGACATTTAGCTCTATCAAGGATAAGAACAAGCAGCAAAAATCTCTTCAAAATTACATTCCCCAAATTTTCATAGTAACCAGGTCTGTATAGACCTTCAACCATCTTGTTATATGCATAAGCTTTTGCTAGACCCACATGCGAGAAGAACTGCTTCTCAATAACCATTTTCAAGAACGTGATTTCTTGGTCAGAGTTAACATCTACATTGGACAACAAAGAATCACCGCCAAATATAATATATAATCCAATACGAAGCCAAATTGGGTTATAACTCATAAGTGTTCTAGTTGCCTTTTCCTTCAATCCAAAATCTGTTACTAAAGGGCAATGTGCCTTCATTTTCAACCTCCCTTCATCAATAGTCTGAGAAATAAAACGTGCCAAAATTATTCAACCACCCCAACAGAAATTTTTACATTTAAAGCACTAAAATTCTTACAATCACAATATGTAACAACAAATATTAAAAATTTCAAAGTCAAGGATTAAGGGATTATATAAAGCAATCAAAGCCCATATATCTCACCATGAATTCAAATTCTCAAAATATGCTAAAAAATCTGTAATTTAGGGCAATAATAGCGGAACTATCATGAATGGCTAGCAGCATACAGAAAATACAAATTTCTAAAATACAAAAACCTTCACTTACATAACTATGCTTAAATAAAACTATAATTTCCAAAATTGATGAAACTAAACCAGTGAGTCAATGTCTAATTCTCTTTTCTTCTCTAAAGTTTCTCAAAAACCAAATAGAGTAATAAAAAACCACAAATATGATAAATTACCTATTGTCCCGAAAGTATAAGACTAAGCTAGTATGAAATGGTGAATTTAATCATTTCACCAACGTGTGGCCCATACTCCTCCTTAGTAAGTGGGATCCAACACATGAAATTTTAATTTTTTAAATGGGAAAGTGGAGATAAGATTCCAATTTAGGACCAACTTCTCTAATACCATAAATTATTGATTGTTTCAAAAGCTTAAACTTATTACGAAAATGGTGAATTCAATCATTTAACCAATATACTAACAAAATAAAAATTCATTTCACTCTCCCACACAAATTTTACAAGAACCTCCACTGACACAACTGCGTTTAATAAAACTAATTTTTCAAAATTTAAGAAACTAAATCATGCATGTCAAAGTCTAATTCTTCTTTCTTCTCTATGTTTTCTCAACAACCAAACAGAGTAATGACAAAACCAATAATAGAAATTCCATTTCACACACACACATCACAAAAACTCCAGTCACATAACTATGCTTAACAAAACTATTTTTTCCAAAATTGATGAAACTTTAACCACGCGTGAATCAAAGTCTAATTCTACTTCTTGCCTAAATTTTCTCAGTAACCAAATACAGCAATAACAAAGCGACATAGAAATTCATCTGTGCTTAAAAAAACTAATTTTTCAAAAGTTAAAAAACTAAACCACGCACGTCGAAGTCTAACTCTCCTTTTTTCTCTAAAATTTCCTCAGCAACCAAACACAGTAATTACAAAACCACAAATAGAAATTCAGTTCACCCACACATTACTGACACACTAATTTTGCAAAAATACGAAACTAAACCACGCATATCAAAGTCTAATTCCGAATTTTCTCAGCAACCAAACAGACTAACAAGAAAAAAGAGAGAGCAAACCTTAGTCACATGAGTCATGGATTTGAAAATGTCCTTGCAACATCCCAAGCTCAAATAAGCCCTCATCCGCTCCTTCAAATCGTCAAAACTGCACACATCTTTCAGAGACGACCGAAGACTCGCGAACATCGAGCTCGGAAACTCCACCGCATCATCCACCTCCTTCCGCCACAGCAAGTCCCTCCGCCGCTTCGGCCTCTGCCACGTGGCAGCCGCGTCAACGCCAATCCCAACTCCAACTCCGCATCCGCTGTCCCTCTTCCCCTTCCCCGAAACCACTTCTTCCGCAGCAGCAGCAGCGTCGCCACTGCCACTGCCACAGCCGCACGAGCGGGGGTTCTCGAAGAGAAAGTTAAGCCAAACGGAGAGGGACTTGGCTAGGGATTTGAGCGAGTTTTGCTTCTGGATTTGCGCTTTTCGAGACGACTTGGACTGCTCGAGCTCGAAGGCTTTGAGCCTCCGGGCGGTGGACTTGGGGCGGCGGGTTGAAGGCGGAGCGAGAGAAGGGCGGGGGCGGCGGAACGACGAAGGAGGACACGGAGTTTGTTTGGAGGCGGTGAAGAATTGATGATGGCATGATGGGGAGAGAAAATTGGGGACTTGGGAGGGGCGTTTTGGGGTTTTGTAATTTGAGATATCTTTGAGAAGTGAAGAAGATGAGGAAGATGAGAGATGCGGTGACGGAGAGAGTAACGGTGGTTCTTCATCTCCGTCCATTTTCTTGGCAAAAGAGTTTTGGGAATGGTTTTTCTTTGTCTCTGTGTGTGTGTGTGTGTCTGAATATTTTGTGAAGTTTTTGAACTCGTAACGGTAGAGAAGGAGAGATTTTTATGATGAAGTTTTTTGAGTTTTGAATTTGAAATGTGGGACACGTGCGCGGGGGTTGTGAAATTACGGAAACAGCCTTTTGTTATTATGAGGCTTTCTTTCTTTTTCTTTATTTTTTATTTATATATCTTTATGGGCTTTTCGGTTTGAATTGACTGAGAGCGCGCGGTGTGGGACAATTTTAAAAAGTTACTATATGATACGATGCCGTTTGGACCACTAAAAACCACATATCTCATAAATTCATAATCTAACGTTTTTTTTTTTTAGAGAGAATTTCAACATAACGTTTTAAATAAAGAAAAGTGAAGGATTATACTGGGGAAAATAAGTATTTGCCCTTAATTTACAAACTATAGAAAAATATTCTTGTTTTGAAACTATTTAATAAAATGTTCTTGTATTTTAAATTTAATTTTAACAAAATCGAGTTATAGGTGGAACTTGACATTGCTAATGTAGAGTTACACCTATAACTTGAGTTCTATGCATATTCTTCCATTTAAATTTTTTTGAAAATATAAGTGTAATGTTGAGTTCCACTTAAAAATATACATAGAACTCGATTTTGAAGATATTGAATTTCAAAAACATGAGCATTTTACTAAATAGTTTAAGACCAAGGGCATTTTGCTGCATAGTTTATAAATTAGGAGCAAATATCCATTTTCCCTCTATTATATATAGATTTGGAGTAAGAAAGTATAATTGTAAACAAGTACACTGCCAGACTTCAAAGACGCCTAGAATGGTTAGAATTGCAAAGTGCCACGCCCTGAGGTTATTGCTTTGATGAGGGAAACTAGGGTGGAACTAAATTGTTGGAGAGATAAGGCAAAAGCTATGCGGCATCAGAGGTCTAGAATAAATTGGATTCAATTTGGGGATAAGAATACAGGTTTTTTTTTCATTCCAAGGCCTCCTCATGGTTTCAAAAGAATTTTATTGAGGGATTTTTGGATTCGAATGATAAGTTGATGGATGACCAAAGAGAGATGGAGAATGTTGTGCTAAGTTATTACTCTGATTTGTTTAAGTCAGCTAACCCCACATTTTTTACTGAGTTGTTGTCTACTGTTCAGCTGAAAGTGACCGCAACAATGAATCAAATGCTTACAAGAGATTTTTAGGAGATTGAGGTATGTAAAGCATTTAAACAAATGTATCCTTTGAAAGCTCCAAGTCTAGATGGTATGCCACAATTATTTTTCCAGCATTTTTGGCCTATTGTTGAGGGGTTGTCACTAAAACAGCTTTGGATTTCCTAAATTTTAGTATTTGTCCACCAAAGTTTAATGACACCAAAATTGTTTTGGTTCCTAAAATTAAAGACCCTATGCATGTAACTGATTATCATCCTTTAAGCCTTTGTAATGTTGTTTATAAGCTAGCATCCAAAACTCTTACAAATAGATTTAAAAAGATTTTGCCATCAATTATTGGGGAATCTCATAGTGCTTTTGTGCATGGTAGGTTAATCACTGATAATGTGTTGGTGGTTTTTGAGACTATGCATCACATTAGTAAAAAAAGGGTGGTAAGGTTGGAGTGGTGGCTTTGAAGTTAGACATGAGTAAGACTTATGATAGGGTGGAATGAGTTTGTCTGGATAAAATTATGGAGAAGTTGAGTTTTAATTCTAGATGGCGAAGTCTTATGATGCAGTGTATTTCCTCTGTTACATATTATGTTCGTATTAATGAGATACCCCGTTATTGTATTACCCTATCTAGGGGTTTACACCAAGGGGACCCTTTATCCCCTTACTTAGTTCTAATATTGGCAGAGGGTCTATCTACTTTAATTTAAACAATCTGTGTAGTGTGGAGTCATGGAGGGTGTTGTTGTTTGTCGTGGAGGTCCTAGTCTTTCTCACTTATTTTTTGCAGATGGTAGCCTTATCTTTTGCAAGGTTAGTTTGAAAGAATGTAGCTCGTTGTAACGTATTTTTAGAGTGTATGGAGAGACTTTGGGCCAGCAATTGAATTGGGCTAAAACTTCGCTCTTTTTCAGTTAAAATACAGAAGGTGACATCAAAAAGGAGATTAAAAGGAGGTTTGGTGCTCAGATTATTCGTCAACATGAGAAATATCTTGGTCTTCCTTCTTTGGTTGGTAGAAATAAAAGAAATACTTTAATGTTATTAAAGAAAAATAGGCAAAGAAATTGGAAGATTAGAAAGAGAAATTAGTTTCAAAGGCTAGTAAGGAGGTTCTGATTAAGGCAGTTACTCAGGCTATTCCAATGTATTCTATGAGCTGTTTTAAAATTCTTGATTCCCTTTGTGATGAATTGTCCAGTATGATAAGGAATTTTTGGTGGGGACAAAAACAGGATAAAAAAAATTGCTTAGTTGAGTTGGGATAAAATACGCGTACCAAAAACATGTGGGGGAATGGGTTTTAAACAATTGAAACCATTTAACTTGGCCATTTTAGCTAAGCAGGGTTGGCGGCTTCAAGTAGGAAAGAACTCCCTTGTTTATCAGGTCTTCAAGGCTAAGTACTTTCTTGATTGTGATTTTGTGCATGTCTCTTTTAGGGGAAGAAACCATCGTATGTTTGGAGAAGTATTATGGCCGCTCAGGAAATTGTTAAGAAAGGACTCTGTTGGCATGTGGGGAATGGTAGGAATATCCGGGTTTGGGAGGATAATTGGGTTCCTAATTCTTCTACACACAAAGTTATCTCTCCTAAAGATATGTATCTGTTGGACTCTAAGGTTTGTGACTTTATTGATGTGGAGAAGAGGTGCTAGGATTCAAATCTCTTGAATCAAGCTTTTCTTCCTTTTGAGGTTGAGGAAATTGCTGGGATTCCCTTGAGTGTTAGATTACTTGAAGATAAGCAGGTTTGGTGGAAACTTCAAATGATTTTTTCACTGTCAGAAGTGCTTATAGGGTGGCTTTGGAGTTAGAGGCTAACAGGGAGATGGGCTCTTGTTCTGATGGGAGTAACTTGCATCAGTTTTGGAAAAGATTGTGGTCAATCCAAATTGCTCATAAGATTAGGCATTTTGCATGGTGTGAAGAAGGTATTGGTTGGCAGTAGTGTGAGGAATGCGGTGGATCTTCTGAATCTTTATTCCATCTCTTCTAGGAGTGTTCTAAGGCTAGAGAAACCTGGGGTTCTTCAACTCTCTTCCCTCTATTGTCATTGGTCCCTTTTTGAAGCTTCTTTGATTTTTTATGGTATATTCTAATCGATGCTTAGTGGGGGATGGAGGACTCGGGTCTAGCAGTTGCCATTGTTTGGGCATTATGGACAAATAGGAATGGAGTGCATCTTGGGAAACTAAGGAAGGCAGGTCCAATGTTGTTTAGTTGGTGTTGGGATGTGTCTTATTCTCCTTTGAAAGCATCTCCCCATATGGAAGTGAATTGGTCTCCTCCAAGGTATCCTCTATACAAGATTAATGTGAATGGTATTGTTTTCTCGGCTCAAAAGTTGCTAGTGTAGGTGTAATAGTTCGTGACCATGAGGGGAGGTTCATTGCTGGTTTAAGTAAGAAGATCCATGATCTTTCGGGAGCTATTGAAGCTGAAGCTAAGGCATTTGAAGTTGACATTATTTTTGCAAAGGAAGTGGGTATTAGAGAATTTGTGTTGGAAGGTGATTCCATCATCATTGTACAAGCTCTGAAGGAATGTTCACATGCTCCATCTTCTGTAGCACCTTTGATTTATGGGATGTTAGCTAAATGTCTTGAGTTTCAGAATGTTGCTTTCTCTCATGTTTGACAACAAGGCAATATGCCTGCTCATTTGTTAGCAAAACATGCTTTAGGCATGGTTGATTTTTCTGCTTAGATTGAAGAGTGTCCTTATTTCTTAGAACAAGCTCTTATCCATGATGTTATTGTATCTTAATTTCATGAATAAAGTTTTAGTCTTCTCATCAAAAAAAAAAAAAAAAAAAAAAACACTCCTGCTACCGTGTTCCTTTGATTTAATAAGTTTAAATTTAACATAGCGCTATGTTCCTTTTCCTAATATATACATCAAGGGCTTAGGAAAAATGTCAAAGCATAGTTTCAGCATTACTATAACACTAGTCACACCCATGCGATGCATGAGAATAGCTACTGAATGAGTTTTTTTGTAAATAAGAGAAAACTTTTATGAAGAAATTATTTCAAAGTTGTGCATAGGAAATAAATTATCAAGCTCCTTGTTGCTAGTTTCACAACAAGAAATATGTGTACGGCCTACGAGGGAAGGGATTGAAAATATGTGGATATGGGCATCTACAACATGCTAGATGGAAGCATAGAACCACACTACCAAAGCGAATCTCTTTCTCACATTACACCACCTATGTGGGTTGTGCTTAGTTTCTAAATGATCCTTTGCTATAAAGAACGTAATATTAGAGTTTACACTTTTATCTATTTTGTTTTTCTTTTAGTTTCTTAGTTATAATGCTCTTTCAGAATTTTTCATTAGAATTGAATGGGTTAGGCTTACTTCCAGTACTTTTTTAACTGGAGGTCTCCTTTTGTTTAAATACACAATGACAAGTGGTAGTGAATTTTAATCTCCACATTTTATTTAATTAGTGGGTAATGTGACAGTTTCTTATTAAAACAAAAAGAGATTCCAATTAAAAAGTACTGCAGATAAGCCAAACTTGAATTGAATTGGCTTATAAGAATCTATTTTATTTTGTTGGCTCATTCATATTTTCATTAATGACTACTTTTCTTATCTCTCTTTTTTGTTTTTTGTTTTTTTTTTTTCAATTTTTTTATATCGTCTTTTTCTTCTCTTTAATCTTTGCATCTTGAATAATAAAATTGCCTTGCACCTTATTTAATCTATTTTGCATATTTATTTTGAATAAATGATATTTTTGTTTGTTTTGATTTTAATTTATTTTGAATAAATGATATTTTTCGACAATGTTAAAACATCGTTTAATAGTTTCTCAATATAAAATGAAAACTAACCGGTTAAAATACGATCAAAATTTCGCTTGCGATACAAACCCGTACTAACATAATTATTCATAGGCAATTGCACCATTTTAAAATTTTAGAAAACTACCCACACAATCTATTCGTATACTTGCCAAAAGTCCAGCCCCTCGCCACTATCAGACTGCCATAAGGCTAACGGTAAATTTTTTTTTACATTTTTTATTTCTTTTTAAAAATTTGTGGATTAAGTATGCTTTAGATTTGGTTCTTTTGGTTGGATTGGTTTTCATTTAGGTATTTAGGTAAGATTTGGTTTTTATTAAGGACTCTAGATTAGAATGGTTTAGTTTTGGGTATTTGGGTACATACACGCTCTTGTAAACGAGAGTCAATGGATGACAATGGTGTTTTTTTTTTTTTAATTATAAATTTATATTGAAACATTTTTCTTTCTTTATTATTATTATTTTTTGGTATGTTCTTTTTTTATCCGTTATATTCAAGTTCTTTGAGCACTTTATTTATTTATTAAGTTTTCCTTGGGGTTGCGATATAGAGGTGAAAGAATTCAGAGATGACAGTGATTGAGACATATAATTGCATTACATTAAATATCAATAATTTAACTGAAAGTATAGGGATTTTTCCCAATTTGTCACACATAGTTTTTTTAAACCTACCCAATCTGAGACCCAATCTATCTAGAATATCAACTTTGTTGTTGTTGTTAATCTCCTTTGCATCTCATGCTGCTCCATTCTGCTCGAAGTATGAATGCTGCAAAGCACCCCGAGTGCTAATTCTACGCACTTGCAAGTACAATAAAGAATAATGCTAGAGATACAAACATTTTCACACAAAAATTTACAAACTGTTGATGTGATGAGTAGTTATTGGCAAATGAAAAAACGATGTTAATGGTGGACCTAGATGAAAACCAATAAAAAGCTGACCACATCAACTGTTTGTAAAAATGTTGTAAAATAGTTTGTGGCTGTAGCATTACTCTACAATTAAATGAGTTTCACGATATAATGTGCAAGAACAAGAGAAAAATCGAAGAAAAAAAAAAAGGCGAAAATGCACTTTTGGTCTTTACATTTTTGGTCTATTTTCATTTTAGTCCCTAACTTGATTTCGTGCCTATTTGAGTCTTAGAAAACAAAAAATCACGTCCATTTTGGTCCCTGCCGTCAACCCACTAATAGAAAATGCATACGTGCCAAACTTGGAAAACAATTTAGAGCTATAAGAAACCAAAGATTATGCCTTAAAATAAATCTACACATCCACGAAGGGTTTGCTTAATATTGTTAAACTTTTTATTAATAGCCTAATAAATGCCAATTTACTTGTTTATTTTTTATACATAGTAAAAAAAATCTAAAAGGGGTATGAATATATTAATTAAGACTTTTTTTTTTTTAATATAATGATATTGAAAATCATAAAAACAAACATAAACATGAAAATAAATATCTGTGTTTAATTTGAGCTTACAAACATATGTTATTCATTATTCAAATTGAAGCAAAGGAAAATATGGAACTTTCAATGTTAACATTTTAATTTTTAGGCTTTACATGCCCATTTCTCCTTTGTTTTGTACATACAAATCAATTTCTAAATATTTAAGTGAGAGAAACTCAGGCTTTAGAGTTTCTAAGCTCTAAACAAATTCAATATTTAAATATAATCTGACATTTTATTATTATATATTAGATGGATAATTTTTTATTATCACAAATAGTGTGCATTTGAAGAAAAAAAACATTTAAGGGTGCTTTTTGAATCTTCTAAAGAAGTCGGTTTTGAGAAATGAGTTTTTAGCAGCAACCATAGTCCAAACTAGTCAAAATCTTATGGACTACAAGCTCATTTCATGTGTTTCCTAAATTAGTGGAAAACTTCGCAATATTATAAGAAATCACACTTACAAGTTCATTTATAAGTATGTATATAATGCACATGTTTAGAAGAAAAAAGAAGTGAGTCATTTCAATATTATTAACGATGTCTGTGGTGTATGCTAAAATAGAATCTATTAACTAATTCAAGATTTAAAATGGGACACCTATTTACACTAAACATCTTTCCTGTTGATCTGGGCGTGTATAACAGTCTTTGCTTCACTAGGAATCGCAACATTGGAGAGGCTTGCATTATGCAATTCTTAGTGGTGTGGGCATGAATAATAACAAACGCATCGATGTGGTTTTCAAAACCAAAGAAATGACAAAGAATGTGGTTGAGTGAAATAAGTTGTAGTGAACACCTCAATAGGGTATTCACTAGGCATGGTTCCATTATATTGTAATGTAAAAAAACATTATTATATTTCATTATGTAATTTAATTCTAGTAACATAATTATATAATATTTTATTTTTCTTGTATGTTTATTGTTGTGCCTTGCATGTAATACAAATATCTAACAACTAATGGATACCAATTTGTTTGTTTTTTATAAATAATTTAAAAGATCTAAAAGGGCTAAGAATATATTAATAAAGAATTAGTTTTTTCTGATTATAAAAAATAAACAAAAACAACATAAAATTAAAAATTGACATAAAAATAAATACTGTTGTTTTATTTAAACTTACAAACATATGTTATTCTTCATTCAAATAAAAGCATAGGAAAAGATGGAAATTTTAATGTCAACATTTGAATATTTTAGGCTATTCAAACCCATATCTCCTTTGTTTTTAACATACAAATAAATTTTCAACTATTTATGTTAGAGAAGTTTAAACTCATATTTTCCAAGCTCTAGACAAGTTTTAGTATCTAAAAATGATTTGACCTTGTTTTTGTGTAGCATTTCTCTTATTAGTAATTTCATTGATTTTGGTTTCAAAGTAACCATAATAGTCGAAGCATGTTTTGTAGGGTCTCTAACATATTTCTAATCAAAAGCTCTAATAAGTATTTTTGAAGTGTTTGAAGATCTATATCATTACCATGAAGTAAAACATTCGCACACACTAGGGTAACTTTTACTTGTGTATCAAAAAAGAATCATGAAAAGTGCATTGTTTCTTTTATAATGAATTCTAAACCACGATCAATAGAAATATGAACAAGAAAGTGACACACCCAATCATATAGCTCGTTTGGTAGACAATGTCATAAAAGAGAAAATTTAAAAGCCCAATTTCGGCTTCAAAAAAAGAAGAAAACCCAAATTTCATATTAAATTCAAAACCTCAGCCCAACATGCTACCAACCAAAGGTATCAGACATAAAGCGATATAGTAAGGGTGGTAAAGTAAATTCCAAATTGCGTGAGAAAACCCCACGTGCAGTGGAAGCTTAGTTGTTTTCGACTCTGCACCAGAATCGTAATCCTTTGACAGTTTGACACTTCAAATCACTTTTTTCTAGTATATAAATTCAATACTACAATACACTGACAGGGCGGAGCCAAAGGGGGCATCTCCCCCCCCCCCTAAAAAAGCCCTTTATAGGTCTGTTTAGATTGAACTTATTTTTGTTAAAATTGAAAATTGAAACTGAAAATACTGTAGCGAAATAATTTTTAAAAGTGTGAATAGTGCTGTGGAACCCATTTTTAATGAAAAAGTGGCTGAAAATTAAAATTTGTGGGACCCGTGAACAGTGCATATGTGCACTGTTCACAGTTGACTTGGTCAAACAGTGCCGCTGGAACCAAAAAAAAAAAAAATTAAAAAAAAAAGAAAAAGGTCAGAAAACGCTAACCTTAAACGTAGACGCCCAATCCAAACTGCACCTATATATTTCAATAAAGCTGAGTTTGCTCCTAAAGTTAGGATAGAAAAGAAAAAATAAAGTATAAGCAAACTGTACCCCTAAAATGAAGTAAAAAAATAAATAAAATACACATCTCTATTTGAGAAAGTCTAGAGACTCAACAAAATCTCACATATTTTTACAACACTTTTATTTTTATTTGGGATGGATCCTAGAATAAATATATTTTATTTTATTTTCATAGTTTCAAAATTTGAGTTTTATCATAAATCCAAATCTCTCTCTCTCTCTCTCTCTCTCTCTCTCTCTCTATATATATATATATATATATATATATTAAAAGCCAAAGTTCAGAGAAAATCCAATTAGATTTCAATTGGATTCTCAATTTTGCACCATGTGTCCCATTTAATTTTTAATTTTTGTGCAGAGAAGTGCAAAAATCGAAGAGTCCAAATCCAATTAGATTCTAAATTGGATTTCAATTGGAATCCAATTTTGCGCTATGTGTCTATCTAATTTTATAATTTTTGTGACAAGTAAATTATTGAATGCAAAAACCGAAGAGTCTAAATATAATTAAATTATAATTTATACATACATACATACATACATACATACATACATATATATGTATATATATATATATACACAATGAGAAGTTATTACATATTTTAGAAATGTATGGTTTAAAAAATGTGTAAGTTAATACCATGTATAATTTGAATCTCTTCCAAAAAAGAACGTATAATTTGAATTGTGTAATTGTGATTGTTTTTAATAGTACCAGTGTATATGCACGGAGTTATACACTAGTTTTAAATAATTAGAAAAATAGAGAAAGAAAATTTGAAATTTATTTTGAGGAATCAAATTAAATGTCTAAACTTTATGTATATAGAGTAATCTCTTACTTTGATGATTGATCGTAAGGAATGTTTTACAAATGTTTACATTTTAATTGATTTTGTATGACAATTGTTGTTATTTATAATTTTATTATTAATATCGAACAATGATTTTAGGTTCATTATTATTATTATTATTATTTAATCTTGCTCCCTTAAATTGAAATCCTGATACAAAGTTGGTGGCTTTGTTTTAATGGCTTAGGAAACCGATTCCTACTTGGTCTAGATTTCGTCTAAGACAAGTTTATTGTTTCCTACCCCAAATATATCAAGTTTATTGTTTCCTACCCAACCTAGGCAACTTAATGTATTATATATATATATATATTAATGTCCGTTTGGATTGAGTTTGAGGGAGGGGGAGTAGAGTAGAGTAGAGTGGAGTTGGCTCAAAATTAGCCTATTTTCAACCAACACTACTTTACTCCCATCCACTCTCCCTCCCTCCCACCTCAATCCAAACGGGCCATAGTGGCTTGTCAATTGAATTGTATTTTAGAGAAAGGGTTAGCGACATAGGAGAAATAGTAGCAAATACAATTGAGTTTATTCTGTTGTCACCGCCTGTGGATGTGTAAATCATGGCGATTTGCAAAACGACATCACAAATTCTTGTCTTATGCTTGCAGAAAAGGAAGGCAGCGACTTGCGCGGCTTCTTCAGTCTCTCCAAAGGCATGACTCACCAAGTCTTGCTACCCCAAGCTAATGGGAAGAAGTGCTTTTCATCACAAGGATGGCTTATTACTGTAGGAACAGACCTCAGCCTTAATCTTTTGCATCCTTTTACACAGCTTCAAAAAGGGCTTCTGCATATGAGCAATCTTTTTCATGAATACCTTTGTGAACCTAATGGTTTCTCATTTGATAATTTTTTCTCCAAGTTTGCGTTATCTGCGAGTCCATCTCAGACATCAGACTATGTTGTTGTGGGCGTTATTTGGCCTTTTGCCGACCGGGAGATAAGTCGCGGACCAAAATTAGACCAATTTTCGGGGCTTCTTTATCAGTTTATCTGATGTTGTTTACTATAACAGCAAATTTTATTGTGTTGACTCTTGGGGAAGAGTTTTCACCTGTGACATTGGAGGTCCAAATCTTACTTTAGCTTATCATCATGTGACAACGCTACCTAAGGAATTGGTTGAGGCATGTGGTTTTTGTCTCGAGCTGTTATACCTGGTGGAATCATCAAGCTCCTTGCTGCTAGTTTCACAACAAGGAGTTATGTTTATGGCCTGCGAGGGAAGGGATTGACAAATGGACTTGGACTTACGATAATCTATTTCCAGAGGACTCAAATTCAGAGAAACCTAGAATTGACAATTGGACTTACGGGACTACGGGGTTCAAAGTCTTTGAGGTGGATTTAGGGGGTGGCAAATGGAAGGAGTTGAAGAGCTTGGGCAATAGAGCCCTCTTCTTGGGACATAATTCTTCGTATCTGTTGAGGCATCTGATTTCTCAGGATGTATAGCTAATTGCATTTACTTTACTGATAGTTATCCTGATACATATTGGTCAATTCCTGGTGGAGGAGGCAGGGATATGGGCATCTACAACATGCTAGATGGAAGCATTGAACCACACTACCAACACAAATCTCTTTCTTGAATTACACCACCTATGTGGGTTGTGCCTAGTTTCTAAATGATCCTTTGCTATAAAGAACGTAATATTAGAGTTTGAACTTTTATCTATTTTGTTTTTCTTTTAGTTTCTTAGTTATAATGCTCTTTTAGTACTTCGCATTAGAATTGAATTGGCTTATAAGAATCTAATTTATTTTGTTGGCTCATTCATATTTTCATTAATGACTACTTTTCTTCTCTCTTTTTTTGTTTTTTAATTTTTTTATGTTGTCTTTTTCTTCTCTTTAATCTATGCATCTTGAATAACAAAATTGCCTTGCACCTTATTTAATCTATTTTGCATATTTATTTTGAATAAATGTCATTTTCTTGTTTTAGGGCTAGGGATTTAGAATATCAAGGAATTGGGCTATATTATAGAGAATTGTACTAAGAAAGTATAACTGTAAACAATTACCGTAAAGTTGTAATTTACAACTATTTTGTGTTGGCTTTAATTTTGTATCAAATTTGATTGTAAATTTCTTCAATCATATTTTCCTGTATTTATGTGGGTTTCTAATTGTAAGGGATGAGTGTGAGAGAGTGTGAAGACTCAAGCTTTAAAGGATGAACAAGTGGATTTCGTGAGTGTCTCAGACTCCCTTTGAGCAACAAACCCAAGTGGTTGCTCCATATACACATCTTCCTTCAAATCGCCATTCATGAAGTCATTTTTAACATTTAACTGAAATAATGGCCAGCCCAAATTAGCAGCCAAGGAGATCAAAATCCGGATAGAAGAAATTTTAGCAACAGGTGAGAATGTCTCAACATAGTCAACACCGTATGTCTGGGTATACCCTTTGGCAACCAAGCAAGCCTTCAAATACTCAATAGAACCATCAGAAAAATACTTCATAGTACACACCCAACGACAACCAATAGTAGTTTTCCCTGGAGTACGAGTAACTAAAGACCAAGTAACACTTTCAGACAGGGCAGACATTTCTGCCTCTATAGCAGACTTCCAACCAGAGATGGACATAGCCTCCTGGACAGACTTAGGAACAACAGTAGAATTCAAGGATGTAGCAAAGGCATGAAGAGATGAAGACAAGTGACCATAAGAGACAAACTGAGAGATAGGGTGAGAGGTACAAGAATGCTTACCTTTGCGCAAAGCAATTGGAAGAGAGGAAGGATTAGGAGTAGGATCACTAGGCGGAGTAGAAGTCTCTGTTGGAGGTTTCTGCCGACGACAATATACCTGGAGTGGTTTCTGAGGAGATTCAATAGGAGACATAGGTGGTAGGACAGTAACACAAGGAGGAGAACTGTCACTAGCAATCGAATGAGAGAAATAGGACTGAGATTCATCAAATGTGACATCAGCACTAATGAAACGACGCCGAAGAGTAGGTGAGTAGTATCGGTATCCCTTTTGAGTACGAGAATACCTAAGAAAAACATATTTAATGGATCTAGGATCGAGTTTGTCACTCCCTAGCCCTAAGATATGAACATAGCACACACAACCAAAGATCTTAGGCGGTAGATGAAACAAAGGTGCATCAGGAGTGAGCACAGTATAAGGGATTTGACCACCTAAAACAGTGGAAGACATACAATTAAATAGGTGACAGACAATGAGAACAACATCACTCCAATAGGATTTGGGAACACGCATTTGAAACTTTAAGGCACGAGTGACCTCTAACAAATGACGCATTTTGCGTTCAGCAACACCATTTTGTTGTGAAGTATGGGGGCATGAAGATTAGTGAATTATACCATGATCATAAAAAAATTGAGACAAAGATGTATGAAAATATTCACGAGCATTATTAGACTGAAAAATACAAAGTGAAGCATTAAACTGAGTCTTTATTTCCATATAAAATGATTTGAAAATTGAGTACAATTTAGATCGTTTTTTCATAAGATAAAGATAGGTGACTCTAGAATAATCATCAACAAAAATGACAAAATATCTAAATCCCAACAATGAAGGAGTGTTTATTGGACCCCAAATATCATAATGAACTAAATGAAAAGGACTACTAACATGACTCTCACGCCTAGAGGCAAAAGGCACCCTATGGTGTTTACCTAACTGACATGCTTCACATTGTAAAGACTCAATTTGACGACATGACGGAACTAATGACTTCAAATTCTTGAGAGATGGATGACCAAGGCAACAATGATGCTGAAGAGGTGAGATAGACAAATGAGAAGCCACAAAACGGGAAGAACCACATCGATCCAGGTGATAAAGTCCACTGGCTTCCTGCCCTTTACCAATAATCTTCCTCGTCTTGAGATCCTGAAAGATACAATGAATGGATAAAAAAATGGCAGCAAAATTCAAAATTTTAGTAAGCTTACTAATTAACAAAAAGTTAAAAGGAAAATCAGGAATATATAAGACAAAAGAGAAAGAAAGATTAGGACTAAAATCGGTAGTGCCCAAACCAGAAACTGTAGCGGCTAAGCCATTTGCCAATGTAACATTGGGAAGACTACTAGATTGCTTAAGGTCATAGAGTAAACCTGAGGTACCTGTCATATGATCAGTAGCACCTGAGTCAATGACCCAAGGGTACTGAGTGGCAAGACAAGCAACGAAAGTATCTTGTTGAGCCAAAGTAGCAGTAGAATCAGACCCAACAAAGTTGGAATGCATAGACAAGAGGCGATTGTACTCTTCCTCAGAAATAGAGACTACTCTAGATGTTGGTGGAAGTGACTGTGAAGGCAGTTCTTGAACTTGAAAACTAGCTTGGTGAGTCGAGGGTTTACCATACAACTCCCAACAAAAGTCTACTGTATGATTCTCACCATGACAATAAGTGCACTTACGAAGACCATGTCCTCTATCACAACCCCCTTGTTCACTACCATGACCCCCTTGTTCACAACCTCCACGGCCTTGGCCCCCACGACCTTGACCTCCACGACTACCTCTATTACTCCCCATATAAGTGGTAAAGGCAGATTTATCACTAGAAGGTAATGCATCAGTATTGGAGGAAGAGAAAGGGGCAGTACTCGAATTAGATAATGTGGCCTGTCGAAGTCTACCAAAAACTTCACTCAATGAAGGGAGGTATGGACTAGCTAAAATTTGTGATTTTACTGAATTTAAACTTTTAGGCAATCTAGAGAGGAAGCGAGCAACATGCATAAAATCTCGTTGTTTCTTCTTAACTTTAACATTAGAGGAGATGGGCTAATAAATTGAGTTCTTCACATACACTCTTAAACTTGTTATAATAGCCCTCCAAAGACAAATCACTCAAACTCAAGGAGAAATAATTTTGATGAAGATCATAAATCCGCTTGAAATTGTTAACACTAGTGTAAAGTTCCTTGGCTTGTTCCCAAACAAGTTTAGCAGTTGGTAAGAAAACCAAACTACAATTGATCTTAGACTCCATGCTATTCCATAAACAACTCCTAATTTGTGCATCTTTGGCTCTCCAATTAGCAAATTTAGGGTCTATAGGTACAGGAGGTTCTTTAATCATGCAATCAAACTTCTTTTTACCAAGAAGAAAGACTTCAACTGCCTATGCCCATTGAGCATAATTACTTCCATTTAGACGAATGGAGGTAATTGATAACATATCAGGAGATAAGAAATAATTAGGGAGCTGAGCATTGTCTTTGGACTCCATAATAGCAATCTGAAGAACAAACTAACATTAAAGAAATATGCTGGACTAAATTAAAACAAACTCCAACCAGCAACCAATGTACTTCAACCAATCAGCAACTCCAACAGCAACTTATCTATCAAAGAATCAATACCAAACTATTCCAAAAACAAGGCAGCAACAAATCCATACCAACACCAAAAAAAAAATTCCCAACCACCACTAAACATCAATCAACAAAGTCTAGTCCAACAAATCAACCTAAGGTTGCCTGAACAGATAATCAGAGAACGTATTAAAGAAAAGATGAAAGTCAGACCATGGTTGAAACCCTCAGTTGAAAAACTCCGGCAGCGGCGCTAGGGTGCAGGAACGGTGGCGCGAGGACCGGTGAGTGGGCTAGGATGGGTTGCCGGAGGAGGGCAAGTAAAACCCTGCCTCTCTCGCGGTCAGGCGATGTCGATCTAGTGTCGCGAGACCCGAGAGAGGGTCACCGATGCTGGACAACTCCTTCAGCCACTAAATCGAGATCATCGGAGGTCTCTGTTAGGGTTGTCGGAGCTAATGAGGTGCTGTTATGATTGCCAGCGACAATAGTATCGGTGGGTGGTGGTCGATGGATTAACGACAGCAGTGGGTTGGTGGCTTTGATACCATATTGTTTACGGTAAAGGTGTTTAGGGTTTGATAAGTCAACCCTAACACATAAAATATTATTTATGTATCAAGTACATGATATTACTGTTTTGCCCCTATTACTCATAGCAGTTATATATATATTTATTTATTTATTTATTTATATCAAATAACTTATACTTCAAATCACTTAATTTTAAATCCTTAAAATTTGGATTCGTCACTTTAATCTTTACAAAATTTCAATTGTTATTATTAAACAATTAGAACTTGGATTCAATTGAATCTAGTCGGCTTCCATCCAAATCCTACATTGTCTGACTTATGTGAGAGTGTGTGTGCATAATGGGAGTCCTTACAATAAGAGGCAATTTCACCTCCCTCACACTTCCCTTAAAAAAAAATTATGGGATAAAGTTTCTCTTAAAACTAGTGACATATGTCCTTCCAACTTGACCAAAGTAAACCCCACAATCCCACACCACTAATGGCTAAGTTCGGTTTTATTAAAAAAGAATAAAATTTTAAACCATGGGTAATGTGTGGTTTAGTAGTTTACATATGTAACCATTTTAAAGTGGTTAGACAAGTTCAACTCCCAAGATACTAAGCTGCGTTTGGATTGCAATTAAAAGTTGAAATTATTTTACTATTCATTTTATTTTTGTTACTATTCATGGGTCTCACTGCACTTTTTGACACTATTTATGAGTCTCACTGTACTATTTCAACTAACTTTTACCTTTATCTACAGTACTTTCAGCAATAATTTTTCAGTTTCAGCAAAATAAGCAATATCCAAACACACCATAAATTTGAGAATGAAAGTTGAAAATGTAAACCAACAAATTACATATGTTTTAAAAAGCTATAGAGGATCTTTAAAGAGTTATATGTCGTTACCAGATGAAGTCTCTAAGGTGTTCTAAGAACAGTGGAAGCTTGAGTTACAGTCGTTGCAATGGCTATCGGTTGTGCATTTTTTGGAAGAAGACCTTGTTAATGGAATCCAACATGGGTAGAAGGTTTCATGGTTATGGAAGATAGGGGTATGCATGCATGTTTTTAGGCTTGATTAATGGGTTAAGAATTTTTTTGTGAGGTGTTTTTTTTTAATGAGTTAAGAAATTTAGTTTAGGTTATGTACAAAAACTTAGTGTTCAATCAAGTATAAACATTGAAGTTTTCGATTGGGTAACATAAATGATTTTTTAATTGTGTTTTTTATTGTTTGAAATTTGAGATTGTGATTGAAGTTTTACTTGGTGTATATACATTTTTTTTATTTTTATGTGAGGCATTTTTACTATTTTTATGTGTTATGAACATTATTTATGGGTAATATTTTTGTTTCTACTCATTTCACCTCAAAATATGAAATTATATTGTCTGATTTATTATTATTATTATTAACAAATAAAAACAAACAAGTAGTTTCCTATCAAACTGCCATAAAAAGATTATTATTTGTTGTATTGTTACATAGGATATTAGAAGACTAATGTTGACAATCAATGTGTGGGGGGACATGTTTACAAAAATTGAAACCTTAATTGTAGGAAAAATTGGCCGTCAATGATAATTTCGGCACACCTCCAACATTTTTATTTTGTGAAACAATTTATGGTATTAATTGGGCTGAATTTTTATTGGCTCACAATTTTAAAGTCTTCTTAGGGCCTGTTTGGATTAAGGGGAAAATGAGAGGGAGTAGAGTAGAGATGACAAAAAATAAGCTAATTTTGGGCCAAATATACTTTACTCTACTCCTCATTCCTCCTCCTCAATCCAAATAGACCATTAAGACTGAGGGACAACAAATTATGTGATACACCTAGTGTATTACACCTCCCTTTCAATAAATGCGGGTTCCATGTGTGGGCCACGTGAAGAACATCTTTATGGGAGAGGAAGGTTTAGTACACTAAGAGCATTCACATCCGGCATTGCAAATGGTATATGTAGGAGATTTTAGCATCAAAGCACAAAATAAGCCCATTACTTGGTCTTCTACTTGTAAAATTTTTTACAATAGTGCTACAGTACCATCTTAATTATATGACGGTACTGTGGCAACTGGCATAAATTTTATATTCTTTTTTCTCTCCCTCTGTCAACCACTGCTTCTTCCTTTTCTTCCTTTCCTTTATTTTTTTTCTTTGATTCTCTCTGTTACTTCACTTCTCACTCCCTTGCTCACATCTCTCTCTCGTTCAAGCTTGCCATCGGAGCTGAGTTGGATTCAGAGTGGTCACGGCGTGGTGGAGATCAGCGTGGGCCCGGTGTGGTGGAGATCGAAGTGGTCACAGCGTGGCGAGATTGGCGTGGGCATGGCGGATTCTGATGAATTTGTTTGATTTTTTGCTATTAATTTTTGTCTGTTGGGTTTGGATGGGTTGGATTTTGGATTGGTTGGTTGGGTTGGCATGGTGGGCAGTGGTGGTGGCGTGGTGGGTAGTGGGTTGTTTGGTTGTTTTGCTCCGCCCTAATTGGCACCTCAATGGAGAGGTCTACGATTCAACCCCCACCCCCCCTCCTCACATTGTAACTATCAAGTTATTAGAAAAAAGTGGATTCCAATTCGTTCAATTGGTAAAATCTCTGATGATTGAATAAGAGATCTAAGGTTCAATCCCCACCTACACCAAAAATTGATTGGTGTCTTGCTCTCATGATAAAAGGCTATTATCAGAAGCGGACGTCATAAGTTGAAACTCTCTCCAAAAAAAAGTTATTAAAAAAAAAAAAACACTACATAGTACACACATGTATTTAACTAACTATATAATATAAATTCGTAACTTTTGATGATTAAAAAACAAAACCGGAAATAATGAGCAATGAGCTCAATAAATTAAAAATTGGCGTCACTCAATAAATTAAAAATTGGCGTCAGACATGAACTCAATTTACAAAAATGTAGCATTCTAATAAGATTTTAAAGTAATGAGGATAGATGATCAAGGAAAGAACTCAGCCATCAGATTGGGTCTGGGTAAGTAGAAGTGATGCCCAAATGATTATAGTAACATTTTGGGTTAAAAATTAGAAGAAAATAGTGTCAAATCAAAACTATGTTTAACGTTTTTGACTATATTCGAGTTGGTGTTTGTTATGCTCAGCTTGGAATTCGAGTTAGTAAATGTGTCAAGTCAAGCAAAATCCAAGCTTTACAAGTGTCAAAATATTGTGAATCAAGCCATTCTATTTTTGGCTACTGAATAATTTATTTAAGCTAAGATAAGATCAACCAAGGTTTGGGATTAATTCCACAATTTCTTAGTGTTTTAGTCTTGCTTTTAGATTTAGTACATAGCAGAGCAGAAATTGTTTGGTCAATGAAAAGTTATCCGATTAATTCAAAACTTTAAGGGAACATTCCCCTATATGTATAAAATGTACCACAGAAAATTCAACCCAAAACAATTTTTCTGTAATTTATTAAAAATCATGCATCGCGGCTGACTCAAATCTGTCAGGGACAGATTTACAATTCCAAAATAAAATTACTATAATCTTAATACTATGCCAAAAACTTTCAAACTTTATTAACCTCAAAGCTACATGTTTTAGCACATGATAACAACAATGAATGCAACCAATAACCTCATATAATAGTCATCACAACACGAGTCAAGAAATTCGATCCTCTAACTCATATAAGTAATTTACCAAACACTTAACATGCAACAAGCACATGCCCACATTCACATATGTCAAAGCCATTCAAATGCAAAGGAAACACTTTGGAATCAACTTGTGCAACAACAAAACCCATATAGCTGCTCTAGGAGACCAAACCTCAAATACCCACTAGTAAAATAGACAACCAAAACACCCCGAAATAGTTTGAAATTTTCAGATTTAATAAAAAATTTTGCTGCCCAAATCCTCATAACCCTCTAAACTTCCAATACTCACCAAACCAAGTATATGTTAGGATAAGTGCCCTTAAATCCTATTGTATGATGCTATGTATATTAAGTATGACATTATGTGTGACTTAATATTGTGTTTAATAAAATTGTTTTATTATTATCTGAAATAATGGTAACATGAATATTCGGACATTATCATATAGTCCATTAGATGCATAGTATGTGATTTATGTGAAAAGTCACAGAAGATATAAATCACAGGTTCTTTGTAAACTCAGAATTATAGTTCGTAGTCGGTGATGAAATTGGGCGTTTCATCTGCGAAGACTATAACATATCAATTATGATGATTTGTCTTGATCATGGAAGTGGAGACTTCTAATTAATATGTTGATATGTTTTAAGAGTTAAGACATATTGAACTGGACCGTTGTGAGATTTATTATTCTCCTAACGACTGTCAAATGAATAATAAATCTCACGACTTGTATTTGCATGAACTCTTAATCCTGAGAGAATAATGGACCTGATCATGAAGTGTAGGTTGCTTTGATATATCAGGAGTGAGATCTAAAGTAACGGTCAACACTACGAATATTTTGTCAAGGGGTTGCATGTACAATAAAGTCTTGGGATATAATTTATAGATAAGGCCTAGAGTGCAACTATATTTATATAGTGGTATTAAATATAGTTAATGGTAATTTTGGACTTGTCAAGAGTTGACAGAAAAGCCCAAGGCCCATTGGAGCTAGTGTCTTATTGGTCCCTTTTGGTCCCACTCCAAGCCACATATTAGAGCCTAATTGGAAAGGCCCAAAAGGCTAGCCCAATTAGATAATCAGTTATAAGGAGAGAAACATACAGAATTTTGTAGAGAACCTTTTACATGAAATGGTGTATGTGAGTGTTGGACACTCTTGAACTCTCTCTTGAACATTCCATATAACTAATTGAGAGACCACACATCTTGGGCGTTAGTGGAATTGGAGTGAAGATTAGAAGTATTCCCAAGTGCTTACAATCTTTGTTTTGAAATTCACCACACCAAGGTACACTCTCTTGTTCTTATATTCTGAAATTTACATAGTGCATGTTATCAATTGCGAATGAAGTAGATTCGTTTATTTTAATTTTTCCGTTGCGCACTCTCATATTTCTATCAAATGGTATCAGAGCGGTCTTCAATTTCGAATTGCATTACATATTTTGTGAATTCTGGAATTAGAAGTTGTAGTTTCATGTTGTTAGAAGATTACACATTTAATTTTCTGCATGGTTGTTGAAACTATGATTTGATAAAAACTGATATTGATGTTGTGTTGTTGTTTAAATTTGAATTTAAGTATGTTAAATTGATCTTTAAGGCTATAGCATCAATGGATTTCAATTTTGATATCATTTTTTGACTATCATGTTCGTATGTAAGTTGTTTGTTCAAGAAAAACCGTAGAAAACTGCCTTGGAAAATTTCTGGAAATTCAATTTTCACGAATTTCGATCAATCGAAAATCACCTTCGATCGATCAAATGAAACAGTGATAAGACTTCGAATTTCTTAATTTTTTCGATCGATCGAGGGGCACATTCGATCAATCGAAATGAAGAAAACCAGAAATTTTTCTAAGTATTTTCACACGTAAAAGGAGTAAGACTATGTGTAATTAGATTATGCATGTTTTAGAATTAAAAACCTTTCCTTTAAAACATCTAGTGGGAGAGAGATACAAGGGTTGGATCTCACGGCCTCCATTGTCGGTTTATAGTAGTGTGATTAAGCACCTCGCCTTGGCGTATATGCCTTGCTCCCTTCGGAGGGTGTTTAATTCATGGTACTACAGGTTAAACTTCTTAATGATGGATGAAGTGTGTTTTTACATTGAGAACGATCATGCTTCCGTGGAGTTACTTGGTGATTCACATTGATTCTAGGCAATGGTGTACACTAGACTAAGTATAATGTTAACCTCCCTTCGGAGCTATGTCATTATTACTTAGAGGCTGAAGGAAAAGCGGAAAATTATTTTTGTTTGGTAAGAGTTACCATGATAGCATTAATAATGAGAATAATTCTCGCCTGATCATAGTGATTGGTATGGCCTTGCTTCCGAGGAATATTAATTACGGGATTGGGTTGTCGTTGCATATATTATATTATGGTTTTATTAAGGTTCCATACTATATGTTTATATGCTAAATTGATAATGTCCAGTTTACTTATTATATTCATGTTTATTGTTTTCAGATTTGAACATGGCATCATTTAGCCCACTTGTAACTATTCTTAATCAAAACAAACTGATTGGATCCAACTATGTTGATTGGAAAAGAAATTTGGACATTGTTCTTACTACTGAAGAGCATAAATATGTGCTTACTAAACTGTGTCCTAACTTTCCTTCATTAGATGCTCCTTTTGAGAAAAAACAACGATATGATCGTTGGCAGAAATCTAATGAGATGGCCAAGTGCTACATCCTAGCATCTATCTCAAATGTTCTACAGCATCAAATGCAGGATGTAGAACTAGCTTCAGACATTATGGTAAGTCTGAAGGAGATGTTTGGTGAGCAAGGCCATTCTGCAAGGCAAGAGACCATGAGGCAAATTTATAATACCAAAATGGCTGAAGGTAGTTCAGTAAGGGAGCATTGTCTTACAATGATCTCTAATCTGAATACATTGGAAGTTTTAGGTGCCGATATTGATGGAGAATCCTAAGTGGATATGATACTCCAGTCACTACCAAAATCATTCAAGGAATTCAAACTTAACTATAATATGAACAAAAAGATTTATACTTTGTCTGAATTAATGAATGAGTTGGTAGCGGCTGAAGGCATCTTTGGTACTTCTAATGTTGAAGCCAACATTGGTGAAGCTTCTACTTCTCAACCTAAGTCGGAAGGCAAGGGTAAGAACAAGAAGAAGAAGGACTTCACCAAGCAAGAGGGTAAACAAATTGCCTTAGGGGTTACTGACAAAGGAAAGAAGCTCAAAGGAAAATGTTTCCATTGTGGTGAGAAAGGACATTGGAAGAGAAATTGTCCAAAATTCAAGGCTTCCAATAAAGGTATAAAAAGTTCATTCCTTCTTGAAATATGTTTGGTACAGAATCCCACGGATTCCTGGTGTGTGGATTCAGGCTGTACTAATCATATATGCAATTCCTTGCAGGGGTTCTAGGAGACCAGAAAGGTTAAAGAAGGGGAGTTGTTTCTTACTTTGGCTGATGGGAGAAGGATTCCGGTTGTAGCTGTTGGTGTTTATAATTTATGTTTTGAATCTAGGGTTTTAATATTGGAAGACTGTTTATATGTACCTAATGTTCGTAGGAATTTAATTTCTGCTACTTACTTAGGTAAAAATGGATATTGTGTTATCCTAAAAGACAATGTTGTAATAAAGAAGGATAAAGTGTTTATCTATTCTGGCAATATTGTAGATGGTCTTTATATTTTAACTCCTGATAAGCATGAATTATATAATTCTGAATTAGATAATAACTCTCATGTGAAATCATTAAAGAGAAAGTTTCCTTCTACTAGTGATGCATATCTTTGGCACTTGCGTTTAGGTCATATTAATTCAAATAGAATTCAAAGATTGATCAAAGATGGACTCATAGAGCCCATGGACTTTCATGAATTTCCAGTTTGTGAATCTTGTTTGGAAGGTAAAATGACCAAACGATCTTTTAATGCAAAAGGTAGAAGGGCACAAGATTTGCTAGAGCTAGTGCATTCTGATGTATGTGGTCCTATGTCAACCCAAGCAAAAGGAGGTTATGAGTATTTCATCACTTTTACTGATGATTACTCAAGATATGGTTATGTGTACCTAATGAAACGGAAGTCTGAAGCTTTTGAAAAGTTCAAAGAGTTTAGGGCTGAAGTTAAGAAGCAATTAGGTAAACACATAAAGGCCATTCGATCTGATCGAGATGGCGAATACCTTCTTGGGGATTTCAAGGATTACTTAATTCAAAATGGGATTGTATCCCAATTGGCTGCACCTGGAACTCCCCAACAGAATGGTGTAGCAGAAAGAAGGAATAGGACTCTTTAAGAAATGGTTAGGTCCATGATGAGTTACTCAACTTTACCGATTTCTTTTTGGGGTTATGTCTTAAATACAGCAATACATCTTTTGAATTTAGTTCCATCAAAATCTGTTCCCAAAACACCCATGGAATTGTGGAGTGGGCATAAGCCTAGTATGAAATATCTCCACATTTGGGGTTGTCCTGCACATGTGTTAAAAGGGAAGCCTGATAAATTGGAACCAAAATCAGAAGTGTGTTTGCTTGTATGTTATCCAAAAGAAACTAGGGGTTATTTATTCTATAGTCGTAAAGATAACAAAGTTTTTGTTAGTACAAATGCTAAATTCTTGGAAAATGACTATATGAATAATTTTACTCCTAGAAGTAGAGTTGTGTTGGCTGAAATGAATGAACCTGTAAATGAACAACCAATGGATGAAACTAGGGATGATGTGGCTGTATTAGATACACCACAAGATATTACTCGAAAGATGTCTACTACACAGGTGCCTCGTCGTAATGGGAGAATTGTTCGGCCTCCTATAAGATTCATAGGTTTGGGAGAAACTTATGACGCTATCTTAGAAGAGGCTGAATCGGATCCCTACACTTATGATGAAGCAATGAATGATAAAGATGCACATCATTGGGTCCAAGTTATGAAATCTGAATTAGATTCCATGTATTCCAATCAAGTTTGGGATCTTGTAGAGGCGCCTAACGGCATTAAACCTGTTGGTTGCAAATGGGTTTACAAGAGGGAGAAAAGGATAGATGGAAAGGTTGAAACCTTTAAAGCAAGGCTAGCGGCGAAAGGGTATACTCAAAAAGAAGGTATTGATTATGAGGAAACCTTTTCACCAGTAGCAATGCTTAAATCTATCAGAATTCTCTTATCCATTGCTGCTCATTTTGATTATGAGATTTGGAAAATGGATGTCAAGACTGCATTTCTCAATGGCAATCTTGAAGAGGAAATCTATATGATGCAACCGGAAGGTTTCATAGCAAAGAACCAAGAGCATATGGTATGAAAGTTGAAAAGGTCCATTTATGGACTTAAGCAAGCATCTAGGTCATGGAACATCAGATTTGATCAAGCAATCAAATCATTTGGTTTTGAAAAAAATCTTGATGAGCCATGTATGTACAAAAGACATCAAGATAAAGTAGTAATGTTCCTAGTGCTTTATGTTGATAATATTCTACTCATTGGAAATGATGTAGGGGTAATGTCATCGGTAAAGGTTTGGTTGTCAAGCCAATTTGATATGGAGGACTTGGGTGAGGCTAACTTTATTCTAGGGATCAAGATTTGGCGAGATTACAAGAATAAGATGTTAGGCTTATCACAAGCTGGATATATAGATAAGGTTCTAGAACGGTTTAGCATGCAAAACTCCAAAAAAGGATTACTTCCTTTCAGACATGGAGTTCCTCTGTCTGATGACCAAAGGCCTAAGATTCAAGAGGAAGTAGATATAATGAGACAAGTTCCTTATGCTTCAACAGTAGGAAGTCTTATGTATGCCATGCTTTGTACTAGACCAGATATCTGTTATTCAGTTGGCATGGTCAGCCGATATCAATCAGATCCAGGACCAAAACATTGGCAAGCTGTAAAGCATATTCTCAAGTATCTATGAAGAACGAGAGATTATATGCTTGTTTACCGAAGTGAGGATTTAATACCTGTTCGCTATACAGATTCAGACTTTCAATCGAATCTAGATTTCAGAAAGTCCACATCAAGATGTGTATTCACCTTGGGAGGTGGAGCCATAACATGGAGGAGTGTCAAGCAATCTTGTATTGCGGACTCCACCATGGAAGTAGAATATGTGGCTGCTTGTGAAGTAGCAAAAGAAGCTCTATGGCTCAAGAAATTCCTTTCTGACCTTGGTGTAGTAAGAATGGAGCAAGCTCCCATTACTTTGTTTTGGAAAGAACCCAGCTAGAACACTCTGGATCTTCAAGAACAGAAAGAGCACCACCCTTTTAATAATATGTGGCACATGATGTCCTTTATGTTGGGTCTTAAATAATATTATCAATTCAAAATAGCAATCACACACAAGACACAAATATTTACGTGGAAAACTCTTTCTCTTTGAAGGGAAAAATCACGGGACAAATTTCGAATAATTTCACTATTATCAAATCAATTACAATAATTGTATGCCTCACGGCTAAAGAAAAAAAAATCTCTCTCATTTTTCTTTGCTCTCACACACACAAATTATCTTTCTCAAAGGCGGCAATCCTTTTTCTCTATTCTTCAATGTGCGGCACCCTATTTCTTTTTCTTTTTACTATGCGGCACCTCCTTTTTTTTCATCAAACACATACCTTTTATATATATAGAATTCTCCCGCCTCGCACTCCTAGGAATATATCTGTTGTTGACTTTCCACGTTTCTCCTATTTCAAGTTGAAATAGAAGTCTTCATCAGCTAGGCTTAGCTCATTAAGGAGCTTTCATGTGGGCTGGACTTTGGTGCCAGCTTGCACCCAACAATCTCCCCCTCTAGCCCACCAATAGGAGGAGATTTTCAGTCTATCTCTTCAATTCAATTCCATGTTAGTCAAGCCGACTCCAAGCTTGACCTTCTTTATTATCTTTACCAATACTGAGAACACCTTATCAACGTCAATCCCTTTCATTCTCAAATAATTAATCTCATCTTGGATATCTTTAATCCACTCTCTTGGCTCCCCCTCATCAGAAGCCCAATTATTCTTGAAGCTAACAATTCGATGTTCTCTAGGAATCCTCTTCTCATGAGGTTCAACAATCTCTAGTGGAGGATATTGCTCCCCCCTGCTCAAGACCTCTAGGATCCTTCACTTCATCATCATCCCATGTAGCCTTAGCTTCTTTATATTCTTTATCACCTACCACTTCTTCTTCTGAAGCACTATTAGGCACTGGGAATTTCACCCTCTTGGTTTCAACACCATTAATCTCAACACTCATCTTTGGAGTCTTTTCAAAATCTTTAATCTCATTGAACTTCTTCTTACAGATCTTCACATGTGTCCTGTACATACCGCAACATGCAAGTCCTTTTGCAACAACCAATGGTCCCTTAGTAAGTTTCCATCTTCCATTACCAAGGTAGTTACAATAACTAGCTCGATCCATAGCCAATGTAGAAAACACATTCAACCTTAAACCTGGAACATGTTACACATCCTTCAACATCACAGTGCTACCAACATTTGTTTTGATGCACACATCACCAATTCCCACAATTTTTGAGTAACTAGAATTACCCATCTTCACTGTACCAAAGTCTCCTGCTTTGTACGTGGTAAACAACCCCTTCGTAGGGATAATATGGTGGGGGGTTGCATAATCAGCAACCCACTCAACATCATTATTAGCAACATGCTCACACTTTTGCTCTTCAATAGAGAGCACCGCAACATCCTTAGCAATCACATCAGCTGTAGTATTTTTCTCACTATTGTTCTTTTCATATTTTCCTTTGTTTTTTTCTTTATTCCAATGCCAACAATCTCTTCTTAAGTGACCCTTTTTCCCACAATGGAAGCATTCTCTAGTTTTCTTGAATTGAGATCTATCTCTTGATTGTGACCTACCATTGAATTTCCGATCATTAGGTCTTCTGCTTTTACCTCTACTCTTGTTCTTCATGACAAAAGCTTGATCTTGTGCATTGTCTATATTTGCATATCTCCTGCGAACCTCTTCACTTAAAATCAAATCTCGAATATCATCATATTTGAGTTTGCTTTTCCTTGCAAAATTACTCACCGCCATTCTCATGGTTTCCCAACTGTTTGGTAAAGAAGTCAAAAGTATCAATGCACGAACCTCATCATCAAATTCAATTCCCACCATGGATAATTGATTTGTGATTGTATTGAACTCATTCAGATGTTGCTCTACAGGAGTGCCTTCTGCCTTCTTTAGATTAAATAACTTCTTCATAAGATACACTTTGTTGTTAGCCGACGACTTTTCATACATGCTAGACAAAGCCTTCATCAAATCCACTGTGGTCTTTTCTTTCACAACATTGCGCGCAACTGATCTTGACAGAGTTAATTGAATAACTCCCAATACCTATCTATCAAGAAGGTTCCAATCTTCATCCTTCATAGTTTCAGGTTTCGTCCCCAAAAGAGGCAGATGCAATTTCTTCCCATAGAGATAATCTTCAATCTGCATCCTCCAATACGCGAAGTCTATTCCATCAAATTTCTCAATTCCTGTACCCTCGCCTTCTTCTCCGGCCATCACTTTCACTCTAACCTTAGCTCTGATACCACTTGTTGGGCCCCAAATAATATTATCAATTCAAAATAGCAAACACACAAGAACACAAATATTTACGTGGAAAACCCTTTCTCTTTGAAGGGAAAAACCATGAGACAAACTCCGAATAATTTCACTATTATCAAATCAATTACAATAATTCTTGTGTATGCCTCACGGCTAAAGAAAAAAAAATCTCTCTTATTTTTCTTTACTCTCACACACACAAATTATCTTTTTCAAAGGCGGCTATCATTTTTCTCTATTCTTCAATATGCGGCACCCTGTTTCTTTTTCTTTTCACTATGCGGCACCTCCTTTTTTTTTTTTTTCATCAACCACATACCTTTTATATATATAGAATTCTGCCGCCTCACACTCCTAGGAATATATCTAGTGTTGACTTTCCACGTTTCTCCTATTTCAAGTTGAAATAGAAGTCTTCATCTGGTAGGCTTAGCTCATTAAGGAGCTTTCATGTGGGCTGGACTTTGGTGCCAGCTTGCACCCAACACTTTCTCCGCAAAAAAAAAAAAAAAAAACGAGTTTCCAAACAGAAAGAGCCCAACAACAACAAATAACTGAGTCCTCAACCCTTCCATTGTCCACTTTATGATTAAACTTCAATCCTAACAGGTATGTAAACATGGATGACAAACATTAGAGCCCCATTATACAGTTAAAAGAAAAGCTTGTGTTTACAAATACTACACACATGGTTAATAGTCTTGTAACTTAATTGGCACCTTAATGGAAGGTCTACAATTCAAATCCTCATACTCAAATTATAACAATCGAGTTATAAAAAAAAAACACTACACACATATTTCACTAACTATATAATATATTTGTAACTTTTGATGACTAAAGAAAAAAACTAGAAACTTGACTTCAACATGGTAAAACATTTCAAACCAATTGCACCCAAACCAAACCTATAGGCTTAAACTTTTATGTTATATGGAGCCCTCACGAAATAAATACTCCAAGTGTTTAAATAAAAATTAAAACTCAACAAACAACCTAGTACTCAACAGCAAGTAATGAAAGCACTAATAATATTTAGTTTTTAAACTTCAGGGACCAATAGCACTCAATTGAAACTTCAAACAACCTAGTACTCAACAGCAGGTAATGAAAGGACTAATAATGCTTATTTTTTAAACTTCAGGGACCAATAACACTCTTTTAAAACTTCAGAGACTAAAATTACTCATTGCGTAAACTTTAAGAATCAACAATATATTTTGACTATTTTTGCCCTTTTTTTTTCCAAACATTCCATAATGTTAGATGTACAAATCAAAATTTTACTTTAGGGTGCCAAATCAAATTACGTAAAGTTTAATGGTGTAACTACAATTTTGTCACATCCTAATTAATATTAGGACAAAGTTTAGCTACAAAATTGGGCTACAACCTTACTCAATAAAATAAATATTACTACATATTTTAATAATCTGACCGTTGAATTGCATGTCCTTTATGCTTTTAATACACATGTCAAATTTTGTGTCAATTGAATATTATTTACTATATGATCTATAAGCTTATATTTTATGCATAATTCTAAACTACAAAAACTTGCAATTTAAACAATTTATTGATGATATAGCAATTGATCTTTAATTTTCTAAAATATTTTCAAGCATAGAGGATATAAGAAGAAGATGAAATCCATTGGTGGATTTGTCAAAATTCACATCCAATAAAAATTTATAGAGTAAGGTTGTAGCCTTAAGCTACAACCCATTTTGTAGCTAAACTTTATCCTTAATATTATTGGAAAAGCTAAAAATGTTCTCCAGTGAATGCAAACTCTAACAACCAATGTTTCTTGGACACGTGGTGTTTCCTCAATTATTGGCCTTTTCTAATAAACAAACAAACAAACAAACAAATATATATATATATATAAATATATATTGAGTTTCTCTATAAAAAATCCATAATTGATTCAAAAATAATAATCAATAATTTCAACACTTTAAGATTATATTTTTATTTTTTTAAATTAACAATCTAACATGAATATTTTACCAACTAATAAAGAATTTAACAAAACCTATCAATGTTATCAATGCTTAAACTAATATGGAATTAAATTAAAATTTTATTGGTGTTATATCATAACTAAAATTATAGTGTTTAAGATATCATTAAGAACACACTTTTTTTCTCTTTTAACTAACTCTAAGTCATGATCAACAAAAAGTACTCTTAAGAAAGAGGCACACTAGGATGAAGATGGTAAATTTTCAAACTTCGAAAACAGTTTAAGGCTACAAGACACCAAAGGTCTTGCCTTAAAATAAGTCTACACATCCACTAAGGTTTTACTTAATATTGGTTTTATTTTTATAAATATGCTAATAAATGCCAATTTACTTGTATATTTTTTATACAAAGTTAAAAAAAATCTAAAAGGGGTATTGAATACATTAATTAAGACTTCTTTTTTATTTTTAAAATAATGCTATTGAAAATAATAAAAATAAACATAAACTTGAAAATAAATATTTTTGTTTGATTTAAGCCCACAAACAGATGTTATTTTTTATTTATATTGAAGCATAGGAAAATATGGAACTAACAGTTTTAACATTTGATTTTTTTTGGCTTTTCATGCCCCTTTCCCCTTTGTTTTTTAGATACAAATCAATTTCTAAATAATTATGTGATAGAAGGACAAGTTTCAAAGTTACTAAGCTCTAAACAAGTTTCAATATTTAGATATAATCTTACATTTATTTTTATATATTAGATGGATAATTTTTTATTATCACCAACAGGGTAGATTTGATGGGAAAAAAAAATTAAGCGTATTTTGTGAATGTTCTAAAGAAGTTGGCTTTGAGATATGGGCTTCTAGTGGCAACCATAGTCCAAATTAGTCAAAATCTTATGGGTTATAAGCTCATATCATTTGTGGCTCTTAAATTAGAGGAAAACTTGGCAATATTCAGGGAATCACACTTTCAATTATAAGTATGTCTACACTTCACATGTTTAAAAGAAAAAAAAAAAAAAACCTTTCATTTCAATATTATTAACGGTAGTAGATTTAGGGATGTTAGCTCTAATTTCCCCTACTTCTGAATATTAATTGGGGTTCCAATGATCTACGCTATTGAGGTTATTTTTGCTAGTATGGGCTTGCTTGAAGCTTGTAGCTAGTACATTGAATGTATTTGTGTATGTCATTGAGGTTCATCTTGCCGGTGATGGCCTACCTTGGAGCCATGAGTTATGTTTAGTTTTCAGAATAAATGAAATAACAAATAATGTGATTGAACAAAGAAGTGGTGGAACGAGTCCATGCCCAGCAAAAGCAATAACAATAAGGAACACCTCAATAATATATATGCTAGACATAGTTCCATAATATTATAATCCAAAAATAATTATTATTAAATTTCATTATGTAATTTAATTCTAGTAAAATAATTATTTTTTATTTTATTTTTCTTTGTATGTTTATGGTCTAGCTTTGCATGTAATTAGGAATATCAAACAACTAAAAAATGTCAACTTGTTTATTTTTTATACATAAATTAAAAGATCTAAAAGGGCGGCTACAAATACATTAATTAAGCATTCTTATTTTTTGAATATGAAAAATAAACATAGACATAAAAATAAATATTTTTTGTTTTATTTGAACCTACAAACATATGTTAATCTTCATTCAAATAGAAGCATAGGAAAATATGGAAATTTCAATGTCAACATTTTAACATTTTAGGCTATTCATACCCATCTAACTTTTGGTTTTAACTTACAAATCAAGTTTCAAATATTTATGCGAGAGAAGCTTAAACTCATATTTTCAAAGCTCCAAACAAGTTTTAGTATCTAAAGACAATCTAAACTTATATTTGTGTATCATTTCTCTTATTAGTAATTTAATTGACTATGGTTTCAAAGTAACCATAATAGTTTAAGCATGTTTTGTAGGGTCTCCGACATATTTATTGTTAGGACATATGTGGAACATGTTATGAACATATGTCATTTAGTATTGGCTAATCCTTTGACAAAACGCACTTTACTTGTAATTGGGTAGATCTAGGATGTGTTTAATACTTCAAGGAACAAGAGTTCAAGTCCAAGTATTGAAGCCATGCAAATCTGTCCAAGAATCAAGTGAAGAAGTGCTATTCATTAAAGCTCGACAGATAGCTTGACAGATGTATCTATCGAGATTCATTTCCCATTTTTATAGGAACTTTCGTACCAGAAACAATGGTATCTCCAATTATAGCCCCTTTGTTAATATTTGAAGCTCGACAGATAGCTCGATAGCTGTATCTATCAAGAATTACGAAATTCAGATTTCTTGATCTATTTTTCATGCATATCCAAGCTATGTGTTTAGGTTTTCTTTTCTCACAACCCTAGACATATATAAGGATTATTTTAAAGGTCATCTCACTTGATGCAAAGGTTTTATTCATGCATATTGTGACCGGAGACAATTTGCCCTAGTTCATCTTTCTCCTAAAGAAGCTGTTGCGTTTGTACGCCATAGGGTTTTGTAACCAAGGAGCTTCTTGGTTTTCATCGTGTGGATGAATTGAAAAACTTTGCAGCCAACATCCTTCTCAAGTTGGTGTGTTAGTCACGTACTGGGATCTGTGCATCGATTAGTTAGTCACGTACTTGGAGCCGTGCATTGAAAGGAGAGATTGTCACTACATTACAAGTCCAATTGTGTATTGGGGTAAGGGTTCAACTGTAGGTTGGTATAAGGTACTAGGATTCCTTTACTTGTAACCGCTTGTTTTGATAATAGTGGATTCTCGGGAGTGGTGACCTTAAATTCACCAGGAGGGGTTTTGCCTCGGTGGTTTTCCCCATTTGTAAACAAATCACTCGTGTCAAATTTATTTTCCGTTGCATTTAGTTATTTGGTGATTTGTTTGTGCTACCACGCGTATTGCATGTAATTGAATCTAATTAATTAACTTGACTAATTAATTTGATTAAGTTATCAAAGGGGTCAATACATTCTTGGCCTATCATTTATAAACAAAAAATCGAATAAGTATTTTTTGAAGTGTTTGAAAATCCAAATCATTACTGTGAAGTAAAACATTCACACACATTAGGGTAAGTTTTACTTGTCTTTCAAAAGAGAATCATGTAAAGTACGTTGCTGCTTTTATAACGAATTCTAAACCATGATCAATAGAAATATGAACAAGAAAGTGACACACTAAGATAAAGTGGATTCTCTTCCAGATTTGTAACTAGTTTTGATAAAAATGAATGAATTTATTTTCTTTAGCTAAGTTTACACCTCAATAAAACTTTATTACTCTCCTTCTCTTTTGTAGTATGTATAATGAGTAATTATCTAATTATGCAATGCCTTCAAAATACAATAAGCACCACATTGCTGTACTTTAACAGTATTAAAAAAAAAAATCTCTTATTTAATCCCTGACACCCCTCCCTCCCCCAAAAAGGGGGAAAAAAAGAAGATGATTTTTTTCTCTTAATACTCCATTTGGGAGGAGGAAATGGAATGGAATGAATTTTTTTTTTTTTTTTTAGAATATTCCTTCCATTCCATTGTTTGAGAGTTTTAATGGAAGGAATGAAATGCATTCCTTTGTTTGAAAGTTTAAGTGGGAGGGAATGCCATGGATAGAAGTAAGGTTGTCCACGATTTGGGTTTGTACCCAACTCGAACTCGATTTGATCACTTCGGATCCCCAAGAACTAGATCCACCGCCAATCAAGAAGAAAAGTCAGTCAGGCAAGTTTTGTCTCCTCAGGTATTAGGAGATTGTCAGTCAAAGTTGGGGAAGAGCAAATCTGGCCCAAATCCTACCAAATTTTGAAAGATCTCAACGAGATATGGCCTAATTTTGACGAGAAATCTAGCGAGATATGATTAGAGAATAGCTCATACCAACAGAGAAAGGTAAGAACAAGCGTAGAGCAACGACTTTAGTGGTGGAGATCAATCAGGTAGGTTAGAATCAGATTTTCATGCAATGATTGCCAACCGACTTGTTGATATCAGTTTTTGGAGGGCTAAACAAGGTGCCGATTGTCACAGGCGTCAGGTCGGCCGATTTTTGGGTTGAACCAGATGGTTTGGGTGGGTGGGTCGGTTTCAAGGGTTGGTTGGACACCCCTAGGTAGGAGAGAACATTCACTCTTCTTTATTCTCCCAAAACTCAATTTTGTTATCATTCCCCCCAAAAATAGGAGAAATTGGAGGGAATGAAATTAAATAAATGAAATTTTTTACTGAAACTCTTAAAATACTCCTATATATTCAGTTATTTATTTTAAAATAAGATTCTAATAGTAATATTGTCATAAAAGGATTTATTTCTTTTCCCTCTACGTTACTCGCTAAATAGGTTACTAACCTTCCATTTCATTCTTTTCCATTTCTTTTAATTACTTAAAAACATTCCATTCTATTCTTTTATGAACTCCTAAACGAAGTATAAATAACAAAATTTTCCTTTCATCTTCACTTCCAAACCCATTATCTGCCACCCACCCACTCATCCATAACTGAAAAAGGAAAATTCTCCTCTTAAAAAATTTATTAGGACTAAATTCTCAAAGTCACCCCCCCCCCCCCCCAACAAAAAAAAATTCCATACATGATATATCTGCTACATATCTGAGCCATCATTGGGCCCTTAGTAGCCTTATCTTCAGTGGGCCTTTTGACCTAAAAAGAAAAAACTAGAGTGAAAGGAATTTCAGGCCTAGGATAGCCTTGGACCAAACCCAAAATTATAAGAAAAATTGCCAGGCCTGTTTGTACAAAGCAAGCATTTGGTGCATGAAAAACACTCTCTCTATTATCCGTATCAAATTTCTTGGGCTTTTTTTTCTCTCTCTCTCTCTCTTTCTCAATCAATCTTCTATATCTCTTTCTTTTTTGTTCTTTTTTTTTTCCTGAGATTCTATATCTCTTTCAAAGACCCAATTTCTCCAACCAATAATAAAGATTCAATTTTGCATGTGTGTTTGTCTTCCTCTTAATCTTAGAAACATAGTTGCTAGAGGGAAAAACAAGAAAAATTGGTAGGGTATGGCTCAGGCTGTGGAGGATTGGTGCATCATCACCCATTCGTATCTCACAGCCGCTATTGTCACCACTATTGGTTTGGTTGCTCCCTTGATGTACATATCTCTAAGCTTTGAGGTTTTGGTCAGAAAAGGGGTTTCATTTTGGTGTTGGATTTGTGGGTTTTGTGTATTTGGGGTTTAGTGGAGCATTGGTTCCTTCAAGCACCTAGAACTGTAATTCAAAAACCAATGAATTGCACCATTAATCCTCCATAAAATTCTTAAGGGTCCGTTTGGGTTGGAGGATGGAAAAGTGAGAGGATAAAAAATGCAGAGAGGATAGAAAAATGGGAGGATAGAAAAGATTTTAGTTTCTCTTATTTGTGTTTGGTTGGGAGGGTGGAAAAGTGGATGAATGGAAAACTTTTTTGTTTTGTTGAAAATAAAGTTTGTATAAATTGACCATCATGTCCCTATTAAATAAAATAAAAGGTAACACATTATACTTTTTTAAAAAAATTATGTATAGATAGACACTAATTAAAGTATAAAAAAAAAAAGCATAACAAAATGTTTTCAAAAAAAAAAAAAAAAAGAGAACAAAAAAAAAAGAGAAAAAAAAAAAAACCAACCAAAATTAATGAGAAAATAAACATATGAGCACAAAAAAAAAAAAAGAAAAAAGAAAGAAAGAAAGCTACACATCCAGAAAAAGTCAAAGAAAATAAAGAGAAGAAAAGAAAAGAAGCTACGTTTAGACAAAAGAAAAGAAGGAAAAAAAAAAAAAAACCATCACGTCAGTAACAAAGAAAAAAAAGAAGGAAAAAAAAAAAAGTCAACACATTGGAGACTTGAAGGTGAATTTTAAGGGTATTTTTGGAAGCTCATTTCATGAGTTTTTTCCTCTCAGTTTTCTCTTCATTTTGGAGAGAAAACTTTTTGGTAGGCCAGGAGAGAAAATACCTGGGCCCTACCATTTATTTTCTTTCCTCCCCACCCAACCAAACACACTCTAAAAAAGTTTTCCTTCCTATTTTCTCTCCAAAGTTTTCCATCCTCCCTATTTCACCTCCAAACAAACACACCCTAAAAGTTGTACCTCTTTAATATTCTGAAATAAATGAAGTTTAAAGAAATTCATGCAAAGTGCAGCAAGAGGATCATAACCCAACATCTGACATGCACCCAAATAATAGATCATTAAAACCAAAATTCAGCTTGAACATTTTTTTTAGAGATGAATGGAAAAGACAAAAGGAGTTAATTTTATGACTGAACAATTGGGATTTGGTATGGACTGGGGAGAATTTTATTACTGACGTGTTGGAGGGGGGCCAATCTTTTCATCTTGTGGGGGCTATCTCTTAGCTCAAATGAGTGTGACCTCGTTTTACCTACAATTAGAGAGGTTTTAAAAAAATTTGGAGGGGCCATGGTCCACAAATGCATAAGGTGGCTTTGCCCTAATTGGCACCTTAATGGAGAAGTCTACTGTTCAAACCCCCCCCCCCCCCCCCTTCCTTCACATTGTAACTATCAAGTTATTAAAAAAAAGTGAGTTCTAATTAGCTCAACTAGTAAAGTGTTTGATAATTGAATAAGAGATCTAGGATTCAATACCCACTTATACTAAAAACTGATTAATGTCTTAGTCTGATGATAAATAGTTATTATTAAGAGTAGATGCCATGGTTGAAATTCTCTAAAAAAAAAAGTTATTAAAAAAAAAAACACTACCTAGTACACACATGTATTTAACTAACTATATAGGTAATATATATTCATAACTTTTGATGATATAAAAAAAAATTAAAAAAAAAAAAAAACCAGAAGTAATGAGCAATGAGCTCAATAAATTAAAAATTCATAAATTAAAAATTGGTGCCAAACATGAACTCAATTTACATATGTAGCATTCTAATAAGATTTTAAAGTAATGAACATAGATGGTCAATGAAAGAACTCAGCCATCAGATTGGGTCTGGGTGAGTAGAAGTGGTGTCCAAATGATTTTAGTAACATTTTGGGTTAAAAATGAGTAGAAAATAGTGTCAAATCAAAACTATGTTTAACGTTTCTGACTATTCCAGTTGGTGTTTGTTATGCTCAACTTGGAGTTCGAGTTAATAAATGTGTCAAGTCAAGCAAAATCCAAGCTTTACAAGTGTCAAAATATTGTGAATCAAGCCATTCTATTCGATTTTTGTTTTTGTTTTTCAAGAACCAAAAACTACTCATCAATTTGAAGCAAGCCAAATATTGAATTGAGAACCAAGTGCAATTAGTTAAAAAGTCACATAATACCCAAAAATGGAATCTGTAAATCAAGATCACGAAAAAGTTTTCTTTGAAATGCTTCTCGCGATCTTTGAAATTCTTGAATCCAGCCAACAGACAGTTGACTGTGTGGTTTCTGAAGAAATTATTGTAAAGAACCCAGCTAGAGCACACTGGATTTTCAAGAACAGCAGGAGCACCACCCTTTTGATAATATGTGGCACATGATGTCCTTTCTCCATAAAAAAAACGAGTTTCCAAGCAGAAAGAGCCCAACAACAACACCTAAAAACAGGGTCCTTAACCCTTCCATTATCCACTTTTATTATGATCAAACTTTGAACCTAACAAGTTTGTCAACATGTATTGACAGTTATTAAAACGGTTAAAGAAAAGCAAGTATACACACACGTATTCAACTGACTATATATTTTATATTTGTAACTTTTGATGATTAAAAAGACAAATGCTAGAAACTTGACCTCATGGGCTTAAACTTCTATCTTATGTGGTGTTCCAGCAAGCATGTTATGTTATATGAAAATACAGCAAACACAACAATGAACAAACAACATTGTACGTTTTTAGACCCTTTAAATACAAGTTGTTTAACCTAGTTATTTAGCCAAGTGATTACTTAGATAAATTATTCAGTTCTAGGTTAACACATTTAAATCATATCATATATATAATGCGAAAATATAAAGAACACAACGATATGATAACCTAGGAAAACCTAACAGGTAAAAAACTTGGGGAGGATTTAACCTACCTATCCTCAAGGTAAAAACAGATCCACTATGAAAGAATTGAAGTTTGTACAATAAGACTTAGACCACTAATATCCTATTGCTACCTCGAGTAGAAAACTTACTACCACGACCATGTGACAGCTCCAAGTCCACAGACTACTTCTTTCCTTGATCTGCTGCAACCACAAGTTCTCCTACTTGTGACTTTGAGACTCCACTCAAAGGATTCAGATCTTCTTTAAGTTCTTTAAGCAGCAACTGAAGCAACCATCAATTTCTTGATGTGAATCTTGATCTTGATAGCTCTATGTGTGTGTATGAAAGTAAACACCTCTAGATCTCACAAAAGATTCAACACAACACTCCAAAAAAACTTCTAAAACGTAGCTAGGGTTTTTCTTTTTATACTTAGAGTAAAACACAAAACCCTACACGCCAAACGAGATTGGGTTGAATTGGAATTTCTGCAGAAAAATAAATCTGCACGTGGTTCGATCGATCGAGTCTAATTTTCGATCGATCGAGCCTTGCAAATTTTGTTCTATAAATTTTGCAATCACTCAATTCCAATTTTACAAGTAAACACACTTTGCGCAAGCCTAAACCTAGACTCTATGTTTTGATCATGATTTGCCAACATAATACAAATTGAAGTTCTAATACATTAGTTCCTAAAGTCTTAGAACCTAACAAACATATATAGTACCCAGAAAGAAAAATAGAAGCAACACAACATACAGATATAGAGCGAAGCATGAAATTCGAAATATTGAGAGTACCTAATGCTTAAAAGGTTACAGCTTTTACTGATTTTGGAAGAATTTGAGAGATAAAAGGACAGATACGATGAAGAACTTGAGACTGACTCTGAGACTGAGAGATTGAGTTGAGATTAAAAACTTTCATCATTAAGTGGACGGACGCATCCCAAGGGGTGTCTTGACATTTAGTTATTGATGACTAGGAAAAAGATGAATGATATATCTACATATCTTGAGTCATCACTGGACCCCTTCTGACCCCCCCCCCCCCCCCAAAAAAAACTAGAGTGAAAGAAATTTCAAATTTCAGGCCTATGACAGCCTTGGAGTAAACCCAAAATTTTAAGAAAGAAATTACTAGGCTTGTTTTTACAAAGCTGGCAATTGGTACGTAAAAAATGTAACTTTGTGGGTTTAAAAAATGTGACTTTTTTCCCCTGGTGTCTAGAACTTTGAGGGTTTTGTGTTTTGGGGGTTGTTTGGTTTGGTTAGATGTCAATTGGGTTTGCTTTAAATATGGGACATACACATAGTTGTGTGTGTGTGTGTCTCTCTCTGAATGATTAACTGAAAGTAGTGTAAATTGGATTTTACTATAGTTTTCTATATTTTGGCAGCTGGTTTCGAAACTTTTTTTTGATGTGCTGGGTTTGAAACTTTGAATGGCTTAGGTTGAATTTAATTGGGGTTTTTTATTAAATATTTTGGGAAAGTTTGACTTTTCCTTCTCAAAATTTAATTGGGTGTTACTATTTTTTTCCCCCTGTGTTTAACATGTTAGGAAGCACTACAACAAAATGTATTTTCAGTGACGAAAAAATTCGTCACTAAAAGTCCAGTTTCATCGCTAAGGACCTTTAGTGACGAAATCGGACTTTTAGCGACGAAACTCATTTCGTCGCTGAAACCCTGTCACTAAAAGTCCTGGCGACGAAAAATTTCGTCACTAAAAGTCCGATTTGTTTTTTTTTTTTTATAAAAACTTTTAGCGACGAAAACGTTTCATCGCTAAATGTTTTCCTCGCTAAAAACACTATTTAGTGACGAAAATATTTCATCACTAAAAACACTTAGTGACAAAAATATTTCGTCACTAAAAACACTTTAGTTTATTAAATCATATTTAGTGACGAATAATTTCGTCACTAAAACTATGTTCGGGTACATATAGTGACGAAAAAGTTCATCACTAAAACTATTTTTAAGAAAATCCAAGCACATATAGTGATGAAAAGTTTCGTCACTAAAACCATTTCTTACAAAATTTTGCTACATTTAGCGACGAAATATTTCGTCACTAAAACAATTTTTTGTTGCTATATTTGTGACGAAAAAATTCGTCGCTAAAACTTATTTTCTGTTTTTATTTTTTTCATGGCTTTGATATTAACTTGTAACCTATCATTACATTATTAAAACCTCACATTTGAATAACACATTTATTTCAACAACACATTTATAAAAAAAGATCAATACATTCCACAAGTAAAAAATAAAACAAGTATCCAATTCAAACTCCTTCCATACAATAATTGTTTGCAATACATACAATAACTCAAGATGTTTTATAACAATACAAAAAGGGTAGCATAATATAATTAGAACTAACGGAAGATGTCCTCATATGTCTTCAAGTAATGCCAAAAGTAAATCCCTAAAAGCCACCAATAAGAAATCTACACAAATATAAAAACAATACTACATTAAAACCGTAAAGTAAAAACATTAACTATGTTATAAGAAACATTTCTAATAATGCATTAAGAGTAGCCACACCAATGAATTAAAATCACAACTCCTAATGTATAAGTTGTAGAAAGCAAATATAGATTTTCAAGTGTAATATAATACAATTAGTTTCAAATAATGCATCAAAAAAAGTAATCACACCATGTAGTGTGGGTCAATTGCTAAAATAAAGTACTAACCAAAAAGTGTTTTAACTTGAAGTTGAACCACCCCCATAGGTAAGAGCGTCATCATAACCCTTACTCCTCAAAAAGTTAAGAATATTCTTTTGGACCTCTTCTTGCTTAGCCAAGAAATTACACCCAAAAACATAGCTACTAGATAAGAGAATGGGAAATTGGCGAAGGATTGTTCCAAAAAGTTCAAGGGTACAATTAAAGTTACTGCTTTGCAGATAAGGAAACTATAACATAATAAAACTAAATTGATCGTTTCTTGAATTATTGATATCAAACTTTTGAGTCACTTGGAGTATATGAATTTCTATTATTAACTCAGTTTACATTTTATCTTAAATCCCATCATATTATTAAAAAAACACATGACACGGATAAGCACATGATGTGCTTGTGTATCACTGAAAAACGACCAACCATTCTCAGGTTCATAGTTTACTGATTCTTAGTTAATATAAGTCATTAGTATATAACTAATGATGTTCTATTTATTTTTGCAGATAATATCACCATATAATTTGGGATTTAGATTCTCTAAAGTTTCTAGAGAGTACTCTATCACATAAAATTCTCTTAATCTCAACCCTTGTTCTAAAATAAATGGTTAAGATCATTCCATGTCATTAATTCATTAACAAAAACCTTAAAATAGATGTCATGTCAGTTATCAAAATGGACTGCTCTAATTTTAAATTTATTTTAATTTAAAAAAAAATTAAACATTACATATCTAAATTCTGAACCCTAATTTCATATATGTAACTATCAATTTATTAAAAAAAAAGTGAGTTCTAATTAGCTCAACTAGAAAAGTCTTTGATGATTGAATAAGAGATTTGGGATTCAATCTCCACTTACACTAAAAACTGATTGATGTCTTAGTCTGATGATAAATAGTTATCATTAAAAACGGATGCCATAAATTGAAACTCTCTAAAAAAAAATTATTAAAAAAAACACTACATAGTACACACGTGTATTTAACTAACTATATAATATATATTTGTAACTTTTGATGATTTATAATGAGCAATGAGCTCAACAAATTAAAAATTCATAAATTAAAAATTGGCGCCAAACATGAACTCAATTTACAAATGTAGCATTCTAATAAGATTTTAAAGTAATGAGCATAGATGATCAACAGATCAAGGAAAGAACTCAGCCATCAGATTGGGTTTGAGTAAGTAGAAGTGATGTCCAAATGATTTTAGTAACATTTTGGGTTAAAAATGAGTAGAAAATAGTGTCAAATAAAAACCACGTTTAACGCTTTTGACTATTCGAGTTGGTGTTTGTTATGCTCAACTTGGAATTTGAGTTAATAAATGTGTCAAGTCAAGCAAAATCCAAGCTTTACAAGTGTCAAAATATTGTGAATCAGGCCATTCTATTCGATTTCTTTTGTTTTTCAAGAACCAAAAAGTAAAAACTACTCATCAATTCGAAGCAAGCCAAATATTGAACCGAGAACCAAGTGCAATTAGTTAAAAAGTCACATGATACCTAGAAATGGAATCTGCAAATCAAGATCACAAAAACTAATGGGAACCAAGTTCAATAACTAATGATGTTCTGTTTATTTTTGCAGATAATATCACCATATAATTTGGGATTTATATTCTCTAAAGTTTCTAAAGTACTCTATCACATAAAATTCTCTTAATCTTAATCCTTATTCTAAAATAAATGGTTAAGATCATTCCATGTCATTAATTCATTAACAAAAACCTTAAAATAGATGTCATATCAGTTATTAAAATGGACTGCTCTGATTTTAAATTTATTTCAATTTAAAAAAAATTAAACATCACATATCTGAATTTTGAACCCTAATTTCATATTCGTGCCAACACGGAATAGCCAAAGGGGGAGATTGTAAAGTTGTGATTTACAACTATATTTTATGTTGGTTTTATTCCATGACAAAAAGTGTTGTAATTGCATTAATTTTGTTCCTTGTGTTTTGTGGGATTTTATTGTATTGGGTTTAGTATTAAGTTGGTGAAGAATCAAGCATGTATTGAAGAATCAGTGCAGTTTCGCAACTAGCTCGCAAGGGCACATGAGAAGCACATGATTGGAAGCTAGAGAGTCATGTCAGGCTGTCAATTTCGCGACTATCTCGCCAGTAGGGCCAACCCGCGAGGTACCCGCGAAACATTCTGTTTGAAGGATTTTAAGAGTGACTTTTTTACCCTTCACCCATACTATATATACTCTCATTACCCACAAAAGTAAGAGAGGCTATTCAGAGAGAAAAACCCTAGATAAGTTTCTACAACACAACACACCCATCTTTTAGAGAGAGAGAGCTAATCATCCTTAGTGAGAAATCATTGTAGCCTCTTCTCCTTCCCTCTCCCATTGTCATACCTTGAGAGGAAATTTGTACCCAAACATAACCCACACCTTTTCAGAGTGTAGAGAGTGTTCTGGAGCTTGGGAAGCTTTGAGGATTTGCCAAAAGAAGCCGGTGAGGCTTGGCGGATGCAATCGGGCGTATTGTGGGATCCGGAAAGCTAGTGAAGACAAGACTCCGAGAAGTCCATTGGTAGCAGGAGCTTGGAGGGCTCAAGTACATTGGGTAGACTAGGCTTGGAGGGTCTTTTGTTATTTGTATACTCCAACTTTTTCACTAGTGGATCGATTTCGACTTGGAGGGTCGCGAAGAGGTTTTTCGCCGAGTTTTTTGGTTTTCTCTTTGATAACACGTCTTGGTGTTATCTTGTGTTTGCATCTCTCTTCCCTACTCTGAAGCTTTCCTTTTATTGTTGATAATGGATGAATATGGCTTATGGTAGTGCTATCGGTTGTTTGCGCTCATTTACTCTTATTCCGCACTTAGTCTAAGTTAAAGTAAAAGAAATCTATCCGTAATTTTTAATTGGGGGTCTAAACAAGCTCTTGTGTTTTTACACAAATGTGATCCTTGACCCCTTATGTGTTTTGCCATAGATAGTGCTTTGTATGATTCTATGGATGTTATTGAGTGTAACATGCATGTGTTTGTGAAAATGCCTCTATTAGTGTTAATCCTCATAATTGTGATGACATGTTATATGAATCTATGGGTGTTATTAATATTCCAAATGTCAAACTCTTGAATAAAAAGGCTAAGTATTTTCATGAGCATTTGAGCAAGTTCCTTTGTGAAAATGATGATTTGATTGCTAAGCTCAATGAATCCAACAAATTGGTTGAAAAGTATGAGAAACTTACAGAACATCTTTTGAAAAACTAAAGGAGTTTGAATGTTTGAATATGGACTTGGATGCTAAACTTGTTTTGTCTAACAAACTTGTTGATGTTCTTAAATGTGAAAACAAATCTCTTAAGATGCATGCCAAGTGTTTTATTGCTGAACCTATTGCTAAAAAGGAAGAAAATCTTTGTTGCAATTATGTTGTGTTACCCGATTTTTTGCCTATTGTGAGTTCTACCTCTAAAGACAAATCAGTGTAACATTCCTCCACACAAAAGAAACCAAAAAGTGGAGAGAAAGACTCTTAAGCCTAAGCCTTCATTTAGGTCCCATCCTAGGGAATTGAGTGGATTTAAGTTTGTTCATTCTTGCCACCATTGCGATGTGACCGGTCACATAAGACCTCAATGTTCCATGTTGCAGAGAGAACAAAACCATGTTGCTAGATCCCTCCCTAAAAGGCCTAGTGGACCTAAACCCATTGTTTGTCACCATTGTGGTGCCTTTGGTCATCTAAGACCTCATTGCTCTAAGTTTCAAGCTCTTAAAAGAATCAAAAGAAAAGAGAAACTTGAGTTTTTTGGAAGTTGTGCTATAAAAGAAAAACCGGATTTGGGGGAAAATGCTAAGTTCTTGAAGAAAGTTTTTGATGTTCTTACCTCCTTGTCTATGTGCATCTCCGGTTCTCAGTCTTCCAACCCTCGTCTCACTTCTCATGAGACACTCATTCCAAACAATCATTCTGTTTGGATGAGGAAGGGATCCTATGGTTGAGCTTATGCTCTTTTGGTCCTTGATCTAATTCTTTCAATTTTTGTAGGACTCTTCATGCATTAGATGTTTTATTATCATGCATTTGTACATCATGCATCTCTTTATATGCATTGTTTTTGTTTTTGTTGTTGATCTTTCTTTTATGTCTTTGTTTTGTGTGTGTAAAAATCCAAAACCACATAAAAAGTGAAAAATTCAAAAAGTTTGATTGTATATGTTTGAGCACATATCACATGTGAGTTTGGCCTAGTACCTCCGTACTAATGGCGTAGTGCATTTACGAGCTTAACTTGTTATGTATGCACATTTTCTAAGTGTGAGTGACATCTAGAAATCTATGTTTGATAGTTGTAAATAGATCTTCAAGCTTGTCATGAATGATTAGTCAATAGTCTTACTTGATCTTGATACATAAGTAGACTTATGCCTGTATATCTCCTCACATTTTTCTTTTTCTTTTTCAAAAGAGCTCTTCAAATGTCAATCTCCAAAAGGAGAAAGAGTTGAAAAAGTCTTACTTCGAAAACTAGTTTGACTAGGAAAAGGTGGAGCAAATATGTATTGAAATGTATGGTGCTAAAGCCAAAGGCTTAATTGTCAAAATTTTATCAAAAAGTTTATGGCATCGCTTCTCAAAATTTGAGTTGTATTTGATCAAAAGTATAAAAAATGGAAGCTAAATGAAAAGCTTTCAATCAAATGTAAACACATTGGTGAGAGCTCATATATGTTCATTTCTATAAGTGAGATAGGTCACTTGATTTCGTACTTTGTGTATGACTTGATTGAATTGATCATTGAAGCTTCATACTAGACTATGGACTAGTTCATACTTGATCCACACACACAACACACAAGTCTAATGTTCTATGAATGCCTATTTCATTTGTGTGATTGTACATGTTCAAATGTGATGTGTGTGTGCTTAACCATATGTGAATCAAATCAAAAAGGTTTTCATTCTTTTTATTTTCTTTTGGAAGTGATTTGTATCACCCATGTTTTTCAAAGTTTTTCAAGTTGTTTTTATGTGAAAAACATGTTTTCTAGGTGTTTTCGCGACTTATTTCATGTGTAAGCTCAGTCGCGAGTTTAATTGGTCCAATTCTCAAGTTTTTCAACTTTGGATAGAGAGTTTCGCGAGTGTTTCGTGAGTAGGGCTGTCCACGGGTCGGGCCGGGTCGGTTTTGGGCCCAAACCGAACTCGACCCGGTTGGATCGGGTTCCAGAAATTCGGATCCGTATTCGACCGAATATTCGGGTCGGATCCGACATTTCGGATAATCGGGTTGTCCGGGTCGGAGTCATCGGTTTGACGGGTCTGGGCCTCAGATTGGGCCGGACTTTTTGCCTTAGTTAAAATTACGAAAAATTCATTTTTTTGGGGCCTTTTTACTTGATTTATTTCAAAATACTACACTAGGCCTATTGGGCCTTCAATCAGGACAAATCAAAAAGGCCCAAATAAGGCCTATTCTTTTTATCACCTGTGATCAACACAACACACAAAAAGTGTTTCTTATTTTTTAATCACTTGTGATCTGAAACAAGAAGCACCTATCAATCCCAATACATAATCTTTCCCACATTAACAACAAAAAATAAACACAAAAAATAATATGTAATCTGTTAAACACAATAAGCATCTAGGCAGTAAGCTGCTCAACACCTATAAAACCTGCAAACCATAACAAATAATATTTCCAGCAATAAAATAAATCACAACAGATAATACTATACTGCAATATTCCAACAGATATATATACTTAATAACATAGAGGCAGTCACTGCAAGTTTTTTGGGTAGTAACCCATAAGGCAGAAAGCTTGCTAGTTATACAATGTTCCAAGCAATATAATTAATTACAACAATCAAATACCATAGGTATTTCCAAAAAATAGCTTTTCCAAAGCATTGAATGACTACTCTATAGTTTATAAGTCTATAACTAATAGAAAAGAAAACCTATGAACTAAGATTTCTTTTCTATAAGTATTGACAGTTGAGTATTGTTACAAGTTAGAAAAGCAATATGTCCAAAAAAGCTTCCAAAATATTCCCAAAATGCTGCCTTCTTTACAAAATAAATTACCATCCTCCTACAATAGACAAAAAAATAATCAACAAACAATACATTAGTACCAAGTACAAGACCAACTAGTAAGGAAACCAAGTTTATAATAGTAGAGGGCTAAAGGCAGAATCATACCAAGTTAGTGATTAATCATCAATGCTAATCAAGGGTCGTTTGCCTGAAGTGGAACCCTTGCTTGAGCTGGTATTTGCTGTTGCACTTGCTGTTGGTTGTTGATTTAAAACTAGAAAAGAATAGGAAATAAACACAATAAACACAATAGATTAAATTTTGCTTGAATACATGAGACATTCAATAAAATTAATAGACTAAGTTTCAAAATTTAAGCATATTACCTAAGTCAAGTAACTCCTCCTCCAATGCCTCTACATCATCCCTTGACTGGCGATGAGAAATTGGAACTGTGGCTTGAAGCCAATTTTGTGAACATACAAGGTTTTGAACCATAAGAGGAGATAGTGAACTTCGAAATGGATCAACAATTCGACCTCCAGTGCTAAATGCTGACTCAGATGCAACAGTGGAAACTGGCACAGCCAGCACATCCTTAACAACTTTAGACAACATTTGGTACCTATTACAATTGTCCCTCCACCACTCCAATATCTCAAAATTCGCATCCTTTCTACCATCACAGTTTTCAGCCAAATACTTCTCAAGCTCATTACTACAACCTACAGATTGCTCAACTTGCAAAAAACGTTCATATCGCGAGTGAACCATCACATATGGATCACTAGCATCACTTTCCAATTCTGTCCTCTCACTCCCACTTTGATCTTGCACATTTGGTGAATGAATAGAAGTGTAAAAATTATACAACTTAAACAAAAGATCTTTCACCTTATCAACCATCACTTCTGCAACTACATTCCCATAAATTTCAGAAAAAGAAAACTTCAAAAACCTCAATTTTTTTCGTGGATCAAAGACCACAGCCACATACAAAAGAGGATTAATTTTCTCCCCTTCCCCCCAATACTTCTCAAACTTAGTTTGCATGTTTGTGGCTGTGCTTTTCAAGAGAGTGTTTTGGGATTTAACTAAATTGGAAATACTCTCCTGAATAACAAAGATCTCATCATAGAAGGCATTTGAAGTAACGTACAATGAACCAGAAAATTTCTTTGTTGCATTATAAAACAGCCTTAAGAAAGTCACAAATGCCCTACAATTTTGGAAATCAGTCATACACGGAGACCCCAAACCACCACTATCTTCCTTGGTCCTAAAGTACGACGAATAACCATCATCTTCAAAATCCATTCGAAGGAACACTTTCTCAAATTTTTCAGCAGTTTCTAACATGATATAGGTCGAGTTCCACCTAGTAGGTACATCTAGACTAAGAAGACTCTTGGACTCCATACCTAACCTCTCCATAAAACTCCTAAAAGTTTGACTTCTATTGGGTGAGGACTTCACATACCTCACAACTTCACGCACCTTAGCAACAGATGCATCTATCTCTTTCAAACCCTCCCCCACAATGAGATTTAGGATATGGGCACAACACCTCATGTGCATGTACTCATTTCCTAAAACTGCCCCATTCCAATCTTTAGTCACCCTTTGTAAAAATTTAATTGTTGTTAAATTTGAGCTAGCATTATCCACAGTCAAGGTGAATATCCCATCAATACCCCACTCACGCAATGACATCTCAATCTTTCTACCTATAGTCTCCCCCTTGTGGTCTTCAACTTGACAAAAATTTAAAATTCTCTTATGCAATTTCCAAGCATCATCAATAAAGTGACATGTCAGACACATATAATTTAAATTTTGAATAGAAGTCCATGTGTCCGTAGTGAGACACACCCTACAACCCTTCAAGGATTTCCTTAGCTTCTCTCTCTCACTATTATAAATGCCTATCACATCCCTAGCCACAGTTTGACGAGATGGGATATCCTTTAATCGAAGCTTAGGTTGTAAGGTACTTACATATTTCTTAAACCCATACCCCTCGACATACCTAAAAGGCAACTCATCAATTATAATCATTTCGGCCAATGCCTTTCTAGAAGCCTCAACAGAAAAGGATGTTGACACAAGGTGGAATCCGTCTTCTCCATCCTTTTTGGGTACAAAAGCTAATGTTTTCTGCCCTTTAACTAGATCTTCTCTATTAGGGTTCTTGGGACATATTGGCACATGAGCTAACAGATTACTAGTACCACAATTCTTACTATCAGCATTATAAGATTTTTGACAATAATTACAAATAGCCTTAGTTTTACTAGTATCACCCTCACCTATCTTTACTTTTTCAAAGTGACTCCAAACAACAGACTTTTTCCTACCACTACAAGCACCACTAACAGGAGCTGTCATACTCACTTGGCATGGTGGAACTGGAGGCAACTCAGAAGCGGCAGCTACTTCAGCTTGGGTAGCAGCAAAATCTTCAACTTGGGTGGGAATAGCACCATCATCTTCTGTAGCAGCTGGTGTTTGGACAGAGGGTTCATTAGTGGGGGTTTCCATGACCTAAAAAAACAAAGATACATATTAGCAAACTAGAGTAACAAGTATAATTAATAGCTTTAATAATAATAATAATAATAATAAATAATAACCACACACACCAAAAAGGAAAACCAGTATCCTGGAACCACACATTTTAATAAATATAATCAAAAGAGATTATTAGAAAGAAAGATCACAGATCTCTTCTTAGCAAGATCACAGATAACCCAATGAAGTAAATTAATTAGGGACATGCAAGATCACAGATCTCTTCTTAGCAGTGACAAATTGCATGATCATACTAATCACATCATAACAATCTTCTCATACAAAGCAAGGTAAATGTTCTAAAACTTGTGTTAAATGTGTTAAAAACAAAGCAAAGTAAACTAAAACTTCCATAATGGATACACTAAAAGATATACGATAAGATACATAATATAATTCTTATATATCTCATATAATCAACTTCTAGGTGTTAAATGTGTTAAAAACAAAGCAAGGTAAACTAAAACTTCCATAAGATGCTATGACCAAAATGTTAAATAAACCTTGCCTAATTTGGGCAATACAGAACATACAAAGCTACAAACTAATAGAAAAGCAAAATCAAAAGCATCTGCAAGCCACATTAATGCAACTCTCATGAATTACATTCAATAGTTTCCCTTTCAACATTCTATTTATCATTTAAATTACTCTGCCCCTTTTGTAAAAAGAAACATCAAACAATCACCACAGTCACTACATTTTTTTTTTTTTACTAAGCACAAAGGAAAGCAAAAACCATACCTTGAAGAAAACCGTGGGTGTATGGGTTTCAAACTTGAGGGCAGATAATGATACTTGGAGTCAGGTTTCAATCCTGTATAAAATTAAAACAGGATCAAAATTGATTAAAGAAAAGAACAAAGAACAAAAGTAAAATAGTTAGGGTTTCTAAGTTTTTTTTAGTTAGGGTTTCATAGTATGAATCTTTGGATTTATTTGATTTTAGCATTTGATTTCCATAACAAAAGAAACCAACGAGACTAACAAAAAAGAAAGATGAGAAACAAAGAAAAATTACCTTACTGACTCAGTGAAGAGTTCACGGGGTGAGGACTCCGGCGGTAACTATGGAGAGAGGAGTGGACAGCGGCGGCGGCGCTAGGCATTGGAGGCGGAGAGGGGACTGGGTAACAACATTGGAGGCGGCTTGGGTTTGTACTTTAGAATTTGGATTTGTAGAAACGGTTTAGACTTTATAGAGTGTGAGATTGTGAGAGTTTGAGAGAGTTTGAGAGAGCAAGTAAAGAATTGAGAGTCTGAGAGTGAGACTAAAGAAGTGAAGACTGAAGAGGTGAGGAAGAGTGAAAAGGGGAGGAGGCGTGAATGGGAAGCCATGTCCATGACCTGAACTCTGTCTCTGAAGTGAAAACTGAAGAGTGAAGAGAGGAAGTGAGAGATATCAGATCTTTCCTATTTAATTCTCACCGTTAGATTGGCTCTTCATCTTGGATTATAACCGTTGATTTAGAATGGGTTATTGTGGCACTGTAACCGGTCATATCATGCTCAGTTTTACTCTCATCAACACCATTAATTTTAAATTTTAATTTGAGATGAACGGCTGATATTCATGTTGGGAAAGTGTGTGAGAAAATCTTGCTTTGAGTCTCGGGCTGGCATTGCTGGGCATGGGCTGTCCTGGCATGTGATGTACTGATGTCAAATCTTTTTTTTTTTTTTTTATTATAAATAATTCGGTCGGTTCGGGTTTTTCGGGTGAAATATTTTGAAACCCGAATCCGAACCGAACTATTCAGATTTTTCACTTGCCAATCCGTGACCGACCGTAGAGTGGATTCGGAGCCGCCCGTGGACCTTCGGTTCGGGCGGGTTCAGGCGGGCGGGTCGGTTGATGCGGGTCACTGGACACCCCTATTCGTGAGTACTTCGCGAGAAGGGCTTACCCGCGAAAGTTCTCAGCTACCCGCGAAAATTACCAGATCAGCTTTTTAAATGGCATTTCGTGGGACATTTGTTTTAAACTTTTCCCATCTTCTTCCAAACCCCTATTTTAATGTTTCTACACCAAAACCCAACTAAATTCAATTGTTTTTCATTCCATTAACATCTCTAAAGTAATCTATAACTCTTTTTATTGTTTTTGATCCTTAAATTATGTTTTTGGGGGTTTTATGTTCATAGTTGGGATTTTCTCAAATGAGATTTGGAAAACTTAATTTTTGTCAATTTTTTTGTTTGGATTTTGTTTTAAATGATGATTTGCTTTGGATGTTAGCCCCTTGTGGCAAAAATAACATGTATTTAGGCAACTTTTTCATATGTTCATGTATTGTTTAACATACATGTGTAGTGTGTGCACTCTGAGTGTTTGATAAAATGCCTCTATGGTATTTTTTTTACTCTTTTGGACTCCGATGAGGATCAATTTTTGGGGATCACCATAATTATTCATTTTTATCATGTTTGATCATTGGTTGTGTAGTTTACACATTTTTCCCCATGAGTGCCTTGCTCATGCACACTAGATGCACCTTTGATGCACACATTCTAACACTTGACATGTTTTGCATTCACTCATGCTAATTAAACCTTTTTAGACCTTTTAGCACATATAACATGTTCTTGTATTTATGTCATGCCTAGGTCTATTTCATGTTTCATCATCCTTAGCATGTCATGTTTACTTATGCTTTGTAGTATTGTCTTTAAGATGTTTTATCCTTTGTTTGAGTTCATTTTCTCATTCATCTTGCACCCCTCATGCATCTTATCCTTGTTCATATCTTCTTTTCTTTCCCTCCTTACTCTTGATTCATTTGTCTATTTGTGACAAAAAGGGGGAGAGTATATCGAAGTGTTTCGTCATTTCTATATGACTCATGTGCACATTCTCAGCGTGAAAAATTCTAGAGTCTGTTATAGGGTGTTTTGTCACTAAATAGCCAAGGGGGAGATTGTAAAGTTGTGATTTACAACTATGTTTTATGTTGGCTTTATTCCATGACAAAAAGTGTTGTAATTGCATTAATTTTGTTCCTTGTATTTTGTGGGATTTTATTGTATTGAGTTTAGTATTAAGTTGGTGAAGAATTAAGCATGTATTGAAGAATCAGTGCAGTTTCGCGACTAGCTCGCTAGAAGTTCGCGAGAAGGGTTCCCGCGAAAAGGGCACGTGAGAAGCACATGACTAGAAGCTGAAGAGTCGTGTCAGACTGTCAATTTCGCTACTGTTTCACGAGTAGGGCCAACCCGCGAGGTACCCATGAAACATTCTGTCTAAAGGATTTTAAGAGTGACTTTCTTACCCTTCACCTATACTATATATACCCTCATTACCCACAAAAGTAAGAGAGGCTCTTTAGAGAGAAAAACCCTAGATAGGTTTCTACAACACAACACACCCATCTTTTAGAGAGAAAGCTGCTCATCCTTAGTGAGAAATCATTGTAACATTTTCTCCTTCCCTCTCCCATTGTCATACCTTGAGAGGTGTTGGGAAATTTAGACCTCAGTTGATAGAATTAACAAGTTTTAAATTCAAGTTGTTAATTAGATTTATTATGAATAAATCTTGTTAAATCAAACTAACATCAATATCATGCACAACGGAAAATTAAATAAGACAAGATATGATGACCCAGGAAAACCAATGAAACAAACTAGTTTCACAGTAAAAAACTTGGGGGGAAACCTTCCCGAAAAGAAATCCACTATAATAAGGAGAAGTTTCAGATCTAGTATAAAACCTTTGACCTTAGATTTTACAATCCCCGTAGATGAACTTACAGTAGAAACATTCTACCGCTTTAGAACCTCTGAACTCTTCAATATATGAACGCCACCCTCTTTGATGCACGAATCCTGATACGTGACTAACCAATGATGCACGGCTCCCAGTACGTGACTAACACACTAACTTGAAGAAGATTGTTGGCTGCAAAGTTCTTCACTTCATCAACAATGAAGATCAAGAAGCACTCAGTTACAAAACCCTAAGGCGCAAAGACGCAATAGCTTCTTTCAGAGAGAATAAGGTATCGGTCACCTTTTGTATGTGTTCTCCTTGTATTCTCTTATGTGACGGCCTTTAAAATAAGCCTTATATATGTCTAGGGTTATGAGAAAAGAAACCTTATACATACATGTCAGCATGGGCCAAAAATTAGATCTGAAAATTCTGATTTTGTAATTCTCGATAGATACAACTGTCGAGATATCTGTCGAGACCTCGATAGATACATCTATCGAGATATCTGTCGAGCTTCATTAAACCTCGATAGATATTATCTGTCGGCAGTTGTCGAGAATCTGTCTAGCTTTAATGAACAACTTTTCTTCACTTGTTTCTTGGTCCAATCTTCATGGCTTTAATACTAAACTTTGAACTCTAATTCCTTGAAGTATTAAACACATCCTCGATCTACTCAATTACAAGTAAAGTGCATTTTGTCAAAGGATTAGCCAATTCTAAATGACATATGTTCTTAACATGATTCACATATGTCCTAACAAGAGGAAATTTGTATCTAAACATAACTCACACCATTTCAGAGTGTAGAGAGTGTTTTGGAGCTTGGAAAGCTTTGGGGATTTTCCAAAAGAAGCCGGTGAGGCTTGGTGGATGCAATTAGGCTTATTGCGGGATCTGGAAAGCTAGTGAAGACAAGACTCCAAGAAGTCCGTTGGTAGAAGGAGCTTGGAGGGCTCAAGTACATTGGGAAGACTAGGTTTAGAGGGTCTTTTGTTATTCGTGTACTCCAACTTATTCACTAGTGGATCGATTTCGACTTGGAGGGTCGTGGAGAGGTTTTTCGTTGAGTTCTTCGGTTTCCTCTTTGATAACACGTCTTGGTGTTATCTTGTGTTTGCATCTCTCTTCCCTACTCTTAAGCTTTCCTTTTATTGCTAATAATGGATGAATATGGCTTAGGGTAGTGCTATCGGTTGTTTACGTTCATTTACTCTTATTCCGCACTTAGTCTAAGTTAGAGTAAAAGCAATCTAGCCGTAATTTTTAATTGGGAGTCTAAACAAGCTCTTGTGTTTTTACACAAATCCGAGCTTTCAGAGAAGAAAAAAAATGAGAGAACAAAAAAGTGCAATTTGTATAAATTTACAATTATATCCCCATTAAATAAATAAAAAAAGCAACACATTTTTTTAGCAAAAAAATTATGTGAGAACAAAAAAGTAACACATTTTTTTAGCAAAAATAATTGTGTATGTGCAAGTAGGAAAAAAAAAAGATCAACTAGACAAAGAAAAAAAAGGGCCAAAACAATGCCCATGTGCATTATGCACATGAGAATTTTGGTAAGCTCGTGCATAGTTTTCTCTCTCCCCCCCCCCCCCCCAACCCCTGGTAAGTTTTCTCCCCATTTTAGGGAGAAAACATTCTAGTGGGCCTAGAGAGAAAACACCCGGGCCCTACCACACATTTTCCCTCCCCCTTTCCCAACCAAATACCATCCAAAAAGTTTTCCCTCTTCATTTTCTCTCATTTTTTTCCATCCTTCCTAAAATCCACTCTACTAAACACACCCTAATAGAATGTGCCGCCAAGTTTTTTTTTTGTAGTTCATGTGCCAAAACTTCCCTAGAGACAAGTCTGGTGCCATTAGTGTTGGCACAACGGTAGTTGTGGGTTTAGATCTATGTTGTTTAATTTTTTTTAAAACTAAAATAAATTTAAAATATGAACTGTCTATTTTAATAACTGACATGAAATCTATTTTAAGATTTTTATTAATGAATCAATGACATGGAATAAATATAACCATTTATTTTAAAATGAAATGTTGCGATTAAGAGAACTATATAGGGGTAGAGTACCCTAGAAACTCTAAAAATTCGGAATCCTACAATTTGGACTTTAACCTTACATAGTGGCCAAGAATTATCTGTTATGGTGCCCCATGGATTTCAATAAACGAGTCCAAATCTTCTATCTCATTCTTTTTACTCCACTCTATGCTCCACAAATAAAAGAATGCCACATGTCCACTTATTTAATTAAATGCTAAATTTATGCCTTTTATTATTTTAATTACCTAAATTAAATAAAAATTTCAAAAAACTCATAATGTTTTCACTACCATGCCACCACAACCTTCACTAGCAGCCACTATCAAAATTTCGGCGAACCATTGCCACCAAGCTCACCGCCTCAGATGAAACTCATAAGTCTTCCACTTTCTTCCCTCTCAAACCCATGAAAAACCCACCCAACACCACCACACTACCACCTTCCCTTCACCTCTCTCCACTTCAAAAACCAAAATAATCTTTCAAGCTTCAGATTTCAAGATATACATTTTGGTTATAGATAAAAAGGGAGACAACAATCAGGCTAGTATTACACCTATTAAAGAAAAACAAATGTTTGGAATTCTTTTGGTATATGAACAGAGATGGGAAATCAAACCTCAAAGCAAGCCCTGAAAGCTAATGCCAATAGCTTGTTTTCAACTGCCAATGTCTGAAAATTAAGATTTTATCAAAACAAAGGACTATCTTCGAACATGCATTGTGGGGTGCCTAACACCTTCCCCACACGTAACCAAACTTCTGAACTCAAGAATTAAGATTTTTTTACCTATTTGTATTAGATTAGGAAAAACGACATTTTTATTAGCCTAGGATTGGTAATAAAATCAAATATAGTCAAGTGACCAATCACACTTTAGAAAAAACCCAATGACTGGTGACGACTTCACTTACCTTTGGTAAATATAGGTTAAAATAAACTCAATCTAGTCACACACCAGAGGTTTATCGTTTTTCACAGCACTCGAGCTCAAGCAAATGTGTGAGCGTTGTCGCGATGGGTGGTCGACCGCTGCAAGGCATTAGCAGTCCGCTATGGTTTTTACCTTGAAACTGGTTTATTTCATGGGTTTTCCTGTCATCATATCTTTATCTTATTACTTTTCCCCTGCATGATATGTATGATGAATAATTAACCTAGATCTGCATAATTGACTCAATTATCAACTTGGCAATAAAATTAGGTTAAACACTATGTTTTTAGGGGTCTAAAAACTAACACTTGTAAGTGTGCGGCTATTGTTGCGTGTTTAACCCTCTTAGTTGGGTTTAAGGTGTGACAATATTTATGATATCAGAGTCGGCCTAGTAACCCCGTATGGGCTTAGAGACACTACCCTACAAAGTGAGATTGTGATCCCCCAATTTAATTGATTGTGTGTTGTGTGCGGGTGTGTGATGAGTCCCACATTAGGCATATATTATGTTGAATTGAGCTTTATTAATAGCTACAAGAAGCCTTAATTGTGACTAGTCTTTTGAAATATAGTGTAGATGTGACTAACGCTTTTTCTGGGGTTCTTACAATGATAGCTAGCTTCTTATAGCAATTTGAAGACTTATAGGCATAGTACTTTACATCCCATTTATGAGAGTAAGTTTTTGCCTCAACTGTTAGAACATTGATTGAATAAAAGATACATAAGGCCAGCAAAGAAATAAAAGTTATTCTAGATTGTTGATGAGTCTTAACAATGTTTGAAATTTCAATTGCTTTGAAATTGATTTAAGTGATATAGATAGGCATATGAAATTTCATTACAAGCATGCTCATCTATTTATAGGAAGTTTCAAAGTTTGAGTCGAGTTTGATTAGCAAAAGGATTATAATTTTTATATATCTGTCTAAATAATTGTGATTATTTCATTTCAAAAGAAAAGAGACGTGAAAGTCTCACTGGAAATTTTTCCCTACCTCGCTTGACCCGCCTCTCCCCACTTCACCCTGTGCGAGTTTTCCCTGTCTCGTAAAGGTGGTGGAGCGGGGATGGGGCGAGATTTTAGACCCGCACTGCAGGGTAGGGCGGGGATGGGTTTACACTTTTTAGACCCACCCCGCCCCGCCCCACATTAGTAAGGGTTAAATTGTAATTTTTTCATACCCTAAAACCCTAATATTTAAACAAAAATATCATTAGTTTATTTTATTCTACCTAACCTAGCTCTCTACCTCTTTTTTCTCTCTAGCAAAGTTGGAAATAAGGTACCAATTTTAATGTTTTCTTTTGTCTTTATTAGAAACAAATTTATATACTATTGAATCATTGATTCCATTTAAGCGTCTTTCTCAACATAGATTTCATCACGAACATAATAGAATGTTTTCTATTTTTATGAGGTACAGGTCTAAATGTTTGTGTTTGTGTCATTGTGTGTGGGCGTGTGGCTGTTATGAGGTACAGGTTTGAGGTAGCTTTGGTTCGAGTCTATAGATATATATTTGTTTAGTTCTTTCTATCAAAACCATATGAAAACTATGCTCAATGTTGTGCATAATATATTTTAATAGCTTAACAATATTCAGACCCAGCAGAATGTTTTTATTATGAGAGATCTTATTTGGGGCTTGTTCATAGAATGCTGTTTCTATTTGTATTTGATTGCGTCCTTCTTTAGCTGTCTCATTCTGATAGATTCTGAATTAAATGATTTGTAAGTCTTTTAGGTTACAGCAGTGTTCTTAAAGTTTTTGGTGAGGTCATGGGGGAATGTGATTTAGGGGTAATTGTTAGGTTTTTAGATCCCTATAAACTAGATTGTTTAACCTAATTAATAAACCAAGTGAACACTTAGGTTTATTATTCAGATTTAGATTAAACAAACATAAATCATACATGTAAAGCAGCGAAAATATAAAGAGCACAATGATATGATCTCCCAGGGAAACAAAACCGGTAAAAAACCTGGGGAGGATTTAACCTAGTTATCGTCAAGGTAAAAAGCAAATTCACTATAGAGAATCGAATTTTACAATAAGAATTAGACCACTAGCATCCTATTGCTACCACATGTAGAACTTACTGACACGACCACGTGCAAGCTCTGAATCCACGGACTCTTTTTCTATTAGGCCTTTGCAACACAAGCACCCACACATGTGACTTTGAGACTCCACTTAAAGGTTATCAACACAAACTCTCCTGTTTATGACTCCAAGACTACCCTTGAAGGTTTAAATCATCAACACCTTTGATGACTAGAGAAGGCAACAACTTCTACAACACCAGATCTTGAGTTTCTTCAAGGAATAACACCGATAGAAGACATAAGAGAGCTTTTTGGGTACAAAACACTAGATACAAAAGAGGCACACTCTTCTTTCTCTAAAAAGCCTTATAAAAACGTGCTTAAGGTTTCTTTTATATACTAGAAGAAGTAGATTTGAAACCCTAATCATTTTTGGGCTTGAACTGCTATTTGGGCTTAATTAAAATTCTGCAAATACGACTCTCGATTGATTGAGCCTGTCTCCTGATCGGTCGAACCAGGCAGATTCTGAATTCTTCTTTCTACAGTTTGTATGTTCTTGAACCTTAACTTGAATCACCTTTAGCATTGTCTAATAATACCTATAGACTCTAGGATCTATATCTAGACAAGTTTGTGTTCACGGTTTGCCAATTGTTCTAAACTTTTACAACGTAACAATCTTCCCCTTTGGCAATTCGAGGCAAAACTTACATACAATATGAAAATGCTCAAATACAAGAACAACCCAATACAATAAAAATGTCCAAATACAACAAAAATTCTAATCTAGGACTTCTAACCTAGAAGTTGCAAGAAAAGGTAGAAGGTCTTGATCAGAATGTACCTGTCTTTCCTGAAACACTCAAAAGAACACATCAACATATGTGTGGAAAGAAAGACATATAAACAAAATGAAGCACAATATAAAAAAAAAAAAAAGAAGTAAACTAACTCTCCCCCTAAGTTAGATACATCAAAAACTTTTCATATTCTCTCCCTTTCAAAAACAATTTCATCTCCCCCTAAACAAAACAAACATGATTCCCACATTTCATCTATTTCTCCCCCCTTTTGTCACGTATTGACAAAGACAACTCAAACAAAGAGTAAACAGAAAATATACGCAACAAAAGTCAAGAGAAAATAGAGAATCAAGGAAACAAATGAATCCAATGCTATAGAGAAAAGAGACAACTCACCCTATGAAGAGCAACAACTCCCTCTAAGAACAACAAAAGTTTAAAAAGACTATTCTCCCCCTATAAAAATAGGAAAAACAAAACATGTTTTGGGAAAAACAGTTTTGGGAAAATCTAGGAGGTGGGGAAAAACTAGAAGAAACATAAGTTGAGGATACACTTAAAAAAATATTCTCTCCTTCGATAAATGCAAACATGACACTATGTGACCCATAAATATGCATGCAATGTGTTTAAGAGAAAATATTTGCACATTTTTATCCATCATATCTCAATAAAATATTTTCAATTTTCAGCATTTCACACATTAAGAAAAATAGCATATACTAAAATGTACAAAGGACTCAAAAATTAATCAATCAATTTTTAGATCAAGTTGAGTACCCAATTTAGCAAAGTGTATGCATGTTATGTGTGAAAACAATAAGAGATATGACTACAAAAATGCAAGATGGATACAGAAAACAATGCAATGCATGTGAATCCTAAACATAAATTATGCATGAAAAAGATTGGTGAAAAACTTAAAAACTAAAAATTTTCCAGTTTCGATTGGTTGAGAATCGATCGAGTATCAATCGAGAGAGGCAGAACCTAGACTTGAAAAATCTAAAAATTTTCGATTGATCGAAAATTAGATTCGATTGATCGAAAATCAATCGAACAGCAATCGAGCCAAGTAGAAAGTCATGTTTTGAAAACATAAAATTTTTGACTGATTGAAAAACACATTCGATCGATCGAAACTTAGAATTTTTTAAAAAACCAGAAATTTTTCTGCATAATCAATTTTGAAAAGATTTTTCATGACATGTAATGCATGGGAATGATTCCAAAAGTTTTCAAAACACATAATCTTCAACTTAATTTTATCAAAAATAAAGTTTTAGATTTTTCTTCTCAAAATTTAAACCAACCCTCAACAAATTTTGCATCAAACATCACAAAGTGAATAATCTTGGAAGGCCAAATTGATTCACACACAATTTTATGTACAAAGCTTAGCAAAGACTAACTTGTGATGTGTGTGTAAACTAGTAAAAGCATGAGATATATGTGAGGTGATTTGTAGATAGTAATCAAGCACAATTTCTACATTATTCATCACATAAATTTGAGAGTGACTATCACCTAAAGGGTAACATCATAAAACTCTCACATCTCCTAGAAATCAAGCTTGCAATCATGCATATATATATATATATATTTTGCCTTATTAAATGCATAAATTTTTTTATTTCTTTTTCTTTTAAGGCTATACCTTATTTTCTTTTTGTGCATGTGCTACACTTTCTCGAGCACAAAATCTTATGATATGCACTAAGGTGTTCATGATTGGCTAGTAAACAGTGGTGAGATGGTTATTTATGCCTTTCTCTTAGGATTTTTTAGTCCTTACAATCAAAAGGTTGTGACTTCAAAATCAAAATCACGTGATCAAAAACTATAAACAACTCACATACAACATGCACTCTATAGCTAAAACTAGCAAAGTGCATATAAAATAAGCTTATCAAAGCTAAACAAGGTACACAGGCATGAAATGTAAACTTCATATGACCAACCTTAACTACACATTCATGATGTGTAATACAAAAGAAATAAAAATCTTTTTGGTTTCAAAAAAAATTTTATGACCAAAACTAAAAGCACACATTATGCTAAATGACTAAAAATGCAAATGCAATGCATGACAGTGTTTAACTAAGCTATAGAGGGTACACAAACAAGAAATATCAATTTCTTTATTAACCCTTGAGTAAATGTACAAACTAGTACATACTCACACAAAATCAGAAATAGCTTAGCACTTATATAACACTACTTTTCAAGTTTCTCCACAATGTCAAGCATGTTCTAAATCAAGAGAGAGATATTATAGCTCATGTAATCCTCAAAACAAATAAAACAAGACACAAAATAAAATATTTTTTTCTTTTTGAAAAGTTTCAATGTTTTTGGATTTTTGAAAACTTAAAACAACCTAAGAAAATAAAACAACCAAAACCTAAAAGTAAACATGTCCACAAATAATTGAAAGAATTAAATCAAGGAAAAATCAGCAACACTCACCTTAGAGAATCTTTTCTCACTCATATAGCATGAGTCTTTGGCTTTGTACGTGAAAATCCATGTGAAGCAGAGTGTATTTGAGGGATTACACCAATCTTCTAAGAAAGACTAAAATTCGGCAGATTCCTTTCACAAGCCTAAAAAAGATCAACTGAAACAATAGTGTCCTTTTTATTCAAATCATTACAATAAAAAACAGTAAGACACTTAAAATTATCCATGATAACAGGGATCTAGGATCAACTCTAGGTATAATAACCTAAATCAAGACCTAACTCGCTTTGATACCACTTGTTAGGTTTTTAGATCCCTGTAAACTAGATTGTTTAACCTAATTAATAAACCAAGTGGACACTTAGGTTTATTATTCAGATCTAGGTCAAACAAACATAAATCATATATGTAAAGTAGCAGAAATATTAAGAACACAATGATATGATCACCTAGGAAAACCAAACTGGTAAAAAACCTGGGGAAGATTTAACCTAGTTATCCTCAAGGTAAAAAGCAAATTCTCTATAGAGAATTGAAGTTTACAATAAGATTTAGACCACTAACATTCTATTGCTACCAATTGTAGAACTTATTGACACGACCATGTGGAAGCTCCGAATCTACGGACTCTTTATCTATTAGGCCTTTGCAACACAAGCACCTACACTTGTGACTTTGAGACTCCATTCAAAGGTTATCAACACAAACTCTCTTGTTTGTGACTCCAAGACTACCCTTGAAGGTTTAGATCATCAACACCTTTGATGACTAGAGAAGGCAACAAGTTCTACAATACCGAACTTTAGATTCTTCAAGGAATAACACCGGTAGAAGACATGAGAGAGCTTTTTGTGTAGAAAACACTAGATACAAAAGAGGCACACTCTTCTCTCTCTGAAAAGCCTTATAAAAAAATGTTCTTAAGGTTTCTTTTATATACTAGAAGAAGTAGATCTAAAACCCTAATCCTTTTTGGGCTTGAACTGCTGTTCAGGCTTAATTAAAATTCTGTAGATATGACTCTTGATCGATCGAGCCTGTCTCTCAATCGGTCAAACCAGGCAGATTCTGAATTCTTCTTTCTACAGCTTGTATGTTCTTGAACCTTGACTTGAATCACCTTTAACATTGTCTAATAATACCTATAGACTCTAAGATCTATATCTAGACAAGTTTGTGTTCACGGTTTGCCAATTGTTCTAAACTTTTACAACCTAACAGTAATATTTGAAGTTTCTATACGTAATTACCCTATGCCTGTAAGTAATGTTATTTAGGTGGTTTTATCTTGCTATGTGCTGTAATTAGTATATGTTGACCAAAATATTTAATTTTATTTTTCTCATGTGGCCTTCACTAGAAAGTTGATGGGATACATTTATTTATAATTTCAAGTATATTTTTATTATTGAAATATGTAATTTTATTTTAAAAATATTTAATAGTTGTAGGGAAAATTAACAAGAAATAGAGTTTTACAGGATGGGGTGGGGCTTTATGGGCCCTAAGGGGCGGGGATGGAGGAAGTAATTTTCCCCGTCATGCAGGGCGGGGCGGGGCGGGGATGAGGTAAGAAAAAACCATGCGTGGCAGGGGCGAAGATCCAATCCTTCGGCCCTGCCCCACCCCATTGCCATCCCTACGTGAGACCATAAAGTACCGGGGACCATGAAAATGCTCGCCACTTAGTTTTAAACTTTTATTTTTATTTTTTATTTTAAATTATCAATACTATTGATGATTTATTTTATGTCAAAAAGAAAAATAAAATCTGGTAGGACATATGATGTCTTGTTTGGCCCATGTGTACAAGAAATGCCTTTCTAGAAGTTTGAAAACTTCATTGAATTAATTAAATATCAGCCATCGACCGTTGTGGAAACAAAGAATGTATTCTGGATAGACATTGGGAAAAGGTAAGTATAAGAAGATATTCTGGAGAGACATGTGAAGCTCATGCCCATGTTGGCACATTAGTGTGTAGAGTGAGGAGAAGTGAAGTTCATTTTGTGAACTTATGGGACTCTTCTAATTGTGAAAGCTCAAATAGTGTGAAAATACTATTGTTTGTTTAAACCCCCAATTTTAATTACGGCTTGATTAATTTTATGCTTAACATATTTAATGCAGAATATACGTGATTAGCAAATTAATCGATCGAAGTATTTAACAATTGCATGGATGAACAAATAAGTGCAATACTAAAATGGAAAAGAATAGTGGGTAAAAGAATAGCAAACCCAAGAAAACACGACGATGTGTTGTCGAAGAGGAAACCGAAGAACTTGGCAAAAAACCTCTTCCTGACCCTTCAAGTTGAAATGATCTACTAGTGAATAAGTTGGATTACAAGGATACCAAAAAGACCATCCAAGCCTAATCTACCCAAAGTAGTTGAGCCATCCAAGCTCCAGCTACCAACGGACTTCTTGGAGTCTTATCTTCACTAGTTATCCGGATCCTACAATACCACCCGATTGCACCGCCAAGCCTCACCGGCCTCTTTTGACAAATACCTAATGCTTTCCCAAGCTCTAAAACACTCTCTACTCTGAAGAGGTGTGGGTTGTGTTTAGGTACAAATCTCCTCTCAAGGTATAGTAATGGTAGAGGGGAGGAGAAGAGACTACAAGGATTTCTCTTTTGAGAATCTGTAGCTCTCTCTAACAAGATGGGTGTGTTGTATAAACTTCTCTAGGGTTTTCTTCTGAATAGTCTCCTTACAATTTTGTGGGTAATGAGGGTATATATAGTATGGGTGAAGGGTATAAAATCTCAGCTGTCAGTGCATCTCGCTGGTCATCTCACGACTTGGCCAACTCACGAGATGAGTTGCGAAACACATTGACTTTTCAGCTTCTGGTATATGCTCCTCATGTGACCTTCAACTGTCTTGATTAAATTTTCACCACTTAATACTAAACTCATTACAATTAAATCCCAAAAAAAAAAAAAATTAATGAAATTACAACACTTTTTGTCATGGAATAAAGCCAACATAAATGTTATATGAAAAACCATAACTTAACAAAATGATCTACATATAAGTTAAATAAAATATAAGTGACCCCTCATTAAATTCAAAAAAGATATATTTGAAGTTCTATATTAACTTTATCATGATGAGCTTCAATCTTTATGACAAAACCCCAACCACTTTCCGAGTCATTTTCTTCAAAACCTCGCACGGAACTTTCTAGAGAAGTGAGGAAACATATTTCGTGATTGCAGCTAAAGTGCCAATTAATCTTTTTCAAATTAAAAGTGGGTAAAGAGAATATAAGGTCTACCTTCCATGCGTCTGACGAAAAGTTTGTCAAATTCAGCAATTTTGGTTTTAATCATACTTAACTGTGAATGGTAGTAAAATTGTTGACCCAATTGTAGAAATGAAGTGGAAATAATTACCAAATCTTAGCCAATGCAGTACCTCTAGCTAGAGAGCGAATCATCTTTAGCATGGTGAAAAAGAATCTACAAAGAATTGAAAACTGTATCAAAATTATAGCATGCCTTTGACTTGATTTCCTTCGTTTTGTTGGAGATGGTAGTGACCCTTATTTGCCACGTGCATGGTCCTTCTACTACTACCTTATAAATCAGTTTATTCTTCATAATCTTACCTGATATTTTGCAAATGCTCTAAAGCTTGACTATGACTGAGAATTAGTAGGTGAGAAAATTGCGTGGATTTGGACAAGAATGTCTCACAACCATGTGCAGAAATGCTACGACGTGCGTGTGGGTCTCTTCTCTTCCTAAGTTTAGGAAAAATGCAAATGATATATAGGAAATAATGTGAAAGACTCTTCTGTTGAGTTGGAAATTAACTTGGAGGTGGAGATGAGCTGTGAGTATGAGGCAAGTAGCTGGCTTTGTAAAGACTCGTAGTATGACGTACCTCTCTTTTTTTCTTTTTCTTTTTTTTCCCCTTTTATTTTAGTTAAAATGCAAATTACACTCTCTAATTGAGTCTTTTAAATTTTAAATTTATTCAATTTAGGAATTTTGTTAAAAATATTTCATTAAAAAAATATTTTTTTCATATGAAAAAAAAATTGTAATTAATAAAAATGATTTTATATTTTTATGTTAACGAAATTTTTTTAATCGAAATAGACTAAAGGTCTTAATTGAATAAATTTGAAACATAGATGTTTGTTTGTTTAGACCCCTTAAACCAGATTGTTTAATCTAATATATTAGCCAAGTGATTACTTAGGTTAATTATTCAGATCTAAGTTAAACAATAATAATTCATATTATGCATAGTAGCGGTAAAGTAAATAACACCACGATATGATGACCTAGAAAAACCGATGAAACTAATCGTTTCTAGGTAAAAACTTCGGGAGGATTTGACCTAGCAATCCTCAAGATAAAGCAAATCCACTATAAGAGAATTGAAATTTTTATAATAAGATTTAATCCTAAATCTATTGCTACCTCAAATTACTACTGACACGACCACGTACATGTTCCGAATCCACGAACTTCTTCTCTTCTTGAATTTACTGCAACACAAGCACCTATGCTTGTGACTTTGAGATCCCACTCAAAAGTTTCAAATCACCTTCACTTGTTGATCTTTGTAGCAATAACTAGGTTCTACCAATGCTTGATTGTAGATCTTGCTCCGGTAGACGCTTGTGTAGTTAGAAGGTGCACTACGTCTCAAACCTCACAAAAAGTAGCACACAAGTCTTCCAAAAAAACTCCAAAACGTAGCTAGGGTTTCCCTTTTATATGTGAACAAGTTAGATTAAAACCATAAACTATGGGCTTAAGACTTGTTTAAAAATTCTGCAGAATCTGATTTCTGCGATTTTCGATCAGTCGAACCTAATTTTTGATTGATCAAGCTTGGCAGATTCTGACTATGCTTTTCTGCAATCGGCTCGAACTTGAAGCTTGAAACATAAACCTTTGAGCAATGCCTAACACATAGACTAGACATGTTTTGTTCTCAGTTTGCCAACACATAGAAAATATAATTCTAAACATTTAATCCTAAATCTTTAGAACCTAACAATCTTCCCATTTGGCAATCTATGACAAAACACACATACAAGATGAATTGCTCAAATAAAACATCAGCCCAATTACAAAGTATTGCCCTAATATAATTCTATCACAACTACTAACTATTAGTTACTAGTATAGACAACAGCTGTTGAAAGAATTAACCTGTAAATTCCTGAAACACTGAAAACAAATCATAAATGCATGTGTGTAAAATACAGTACAAATCCAATAAATAAAAATTGAACTTGAATTCACAAAAACATAAAAATAGATAGAATATCAAATGAATTAACATCAAATATACTATCATAGTCAATGAACCAACAATGTTTGTGAAACAAGAACAATAAAACAAAACAAATATACATGGAAAAAAAAAATACATCAAAATCTCTCATCTCAAAAGTAACTCCCCCTAAATACAAGAGCCTTCACCCAAACCTCATAAAATCTACTTCCCCTTTTTGTTACGAATTGCCAAAGGTAACCATCAAGCATCAGAGGGTAAAGGAGGTGGAAAAGTGGTCCCATACTTGGCAAAATTAGCTCTTAAGGTAGCCACCTCAGTAAGTAACTCATCAATAAGCTGTCAATCATGGCTACTTGAGTAGTAAAAAATGACTCCATCATGGCACGGAGTGAGAGAAGAGGGGTAATTGTAAGGTCAACAGCATCCTCATCACTAGAAGGATCCATAGCTATAGTAGGATTCACATGTACCTCCTTAGTAGCAGGCATATCACCTGAGGCAAGAGCCGCAGTAGAAGCCTCACCTCTTGGTCTCTTTGAAGTCCCAGTGCTTGATTCAACACTCTTCATTGAGCTTGTCGCTGTCTGAGAAAAGTGGCTTTTATAAGGGCAGTGATATGAACTAACTCTAAAGGAGGAAAGTTTGATAACCCTAGAAAATTTAACACCCTATATATATACACAGGAAAAAAATAGCTTTTGTGCTTTGGACTTACTCCTATAAATATCAACAATAGTTTAAATGAATAGGGAAGGAAAACACATAGATCCATCTGTGATAAGAGCATAAAGGAATGCACACTTATCTATAGGAACAGTATGAACGTGAGAGATAGGGAAGATATTATGGCAAGATATCCTTAAATAAAGATAGTTAAGCTTAGTAAACTCGCATGAGTTTATTCTTGGTTCAAATCCCCAAGAAACTGACCTACCACAAAGTAAAGACATGATATCATCTACTGGTGGAAACTCAGTGTATGGATATGTGGGTTTATGAACTAAAGGTACACCTAGAGTTTCAAAGACTACACATTTAGTAATCCTAAACTCTTTACCTCTAATCCATGTAGTCAAATAATGACCACTTGTATCCTCATGATAAATAGAGAAATTTGAGTAAAACTCTATAATCAAAGCAGCTAGAAAAGGATAAAAAATATCACACAAAGAAACCCAATTCCTAGACACTAGATTCCTATGTATGGAATGATCTAACTCATCTAGAACAATCTCTCTCTCTCTCCCCATATAGACTTATACTTGGTTAAGGTCTCAAAAACTTCCTTTGTCTTAGCAGAAAGAAACCAAACCCTATCAACCAAAGGCGAGGCAGAAGAAGAAGAAGCAGGGTTTCTATTTGCTTTGGTTTTGAATTTCCTACCAACCTTAGGAGCCATGTCTAAGGTTTAAAAAAAAGCACAAACAAAAACCAAGGGCAGACTACATCAGATAGAGTTAGAACCAGGATAACATGAAATTTTTGAAAAACTATATGATGCATGACACTAGTACATATGAAAGCTCGAATTTCTGTAAAAACACAAGAGCTTATTTAGACCCCAAAAAAAAAAAACAAGATAACAGTAATAAAATGCAAGCGAACAAATGCGAGCAAACAAACAATAAACTACTCTAAGCCATTTTCATCAAATAACAGCAATAAAATGAAAGCTAAAAGAGTAGGGAAGAAAGATGCAACACAAGATAACATTGAGACGTGTTATCTAAGAGGAAACCAAAGAACTTGACGAAAAACCTCTCTACTGCCCTCCAAGCGATAAATCGATCCACTAGAGAGTAAGTTGGAGTACACGAATAACAAAAGACCCTTCAAGCCTAGTCTACCCCATGTACTTGAGCCCTCCAAACTCCTGCTACCAACTGACTTGACGAAGCCTTGTCTTCTCTAACTCTTCGGATCACACAATTCAACTCGATTGCATCCACCAAACAAATGGCTTCTTCCAATGTTTCCCAGCAACACCGAAATCTCACTTTACACTCAGAATGGATATGGTAAGTGTTTAGGCTATCAATCTCTCATGGATTTGGATATGGATAGGTAGGAGTTGAGGAAAACCACAAAGGATTGTGTAGAGGATTGTGGGTATATCAATCTCTAACTCTCAAGGGTAATATCTAGGGTTTTCTCTCAGAAAAGCACTCCTTCAAATATATGGGTAATATGGGAATATATAGTGTGGGTGAAGACATGGTGTAACAGATATGCCAAAATAGCAAAACAAAATGTTTTATGAGTATTTTGCAGGAAGGCCTTACCTACGAAATACTCGTGAAAACCAGCTGTCATGACTCTTCGCATTCCAGTCATGTGCTCTACACGTGGCTCACTTCGCGGGAAGGCTTCTCACAAAACTTCTCGTGAAATCCACTTTGTCTTCAATAGGCGCTTGAGTCTTCACACTCTCTCTCACACACAACCCATACAATAAAATCTCACATAAAATACGGGGTACAAATGATTGAACAAAAATACAATCAAATTTGGCACAGAATTAAAGCCAACATAACATAGTTGTAAATAACAACTTTACAACATAGATGATGCATGATCTAATGCTCTAAAACAATTCAATTTCATCTCAATTTTGAAAATTGACCAAGAAAGTTAGAAATTTAGCAAAATCCCCAACTTTGAAAACCCTAATTTTTTTTAAAAAACTTTTATATTGATCAATTGAACAAAAAAACAAGTATAAAACATGTTATAATCACCCAATTAAGCAATATTAAGAGTCAATTTCAATCAACTTAGCCCAATTGAACAAAATCCCCAATTTTCTCAAGAACACATAAACCCTAATTTCAAAATTCTGAAGAAATCATGAAATTTTTTAAATTAAAGCCTAAGGATCTTGTTAATATGATGCATGAATAAAAACCCATCCAACAAATTGGATCAAAACACTCAAAATCATCAAAAAAAAAAAAAAAAACCTAAAAACTCTTTAGTTCGAAAATTTGAAAATTTTTGATGAAAATACATGAATGCATGTAATTTAAAAAAAATGAAGGGGTAAAAGATTCTTACTTGGTGTTGAGGAAGAAAACCTTTGAGACTTTGACTTTGAAAAAGACAAAAAAAAAAAAAAAAAAAAAAAATAGCGAGAAGGGATCGAGAGAGAAATTGAAAGAAGAAGAGGACAAAGCTCTAAAGAACTGTGATTTGATTCCTATTTGTTTTAAAAATACAATTTTCGATCGGTCGAGAGGAATCGAGAAAGGAATTAAGACAACCTGAGAGTTTAAGCTTTAAAACTGGGTTTTTTCTTTTTCTTTTCGATCGGTCGAAAAACAAGTTCGATCGATCGAATCCTAAAGAATTAGAAATTTTTGAAAAACTTGGAAATTTTCTGCAGAACCATTTGTAAAACAGATTTTTATGATATGGGATGCATGTTAATGACTCCAAAGGTTTTCAAAAAAAATCTTTTCCTTCAAAAAAAATATCTTTGTTAAGCCAAAACAAATTCCATCACACACTTCTTACCTCACACCCCCAAAAAGTATTAAACAATCAAGAAGTTAAATCTTGAATGGCCACAAAAATTAACACACAATCACATGTACAGAGTTTAACAAAGATTTGCTTGTGGTGTGTGCGACTAGTAAGTGTATAAGATACCCAAAAGGTGATATGTAGATGGAAAATAAACATAATTTCTATATTATCAATCACATAAGTTTGAGAGTGACTATCACTTAAAGAGTTACATCATATAACTCTCACATCTCCTAGAAAACACGCTTGCAACCATGCAATTCTTTTAAATTTATTTCTTTTGCTTTTCTTTTTCTTTTGAAGCATATTTTTCTTTGTTTTTCTTTTTTGCTTTTTGCTTCTTTTATTTATTTTGACAGCAACACCTTAAATATCTTGCTGTGCAAGTGCTACACCTTGCTAAGCACGACTTTTATGATTTGCACACAAGTGTTCATGATTGGCGAGTAACAGTGGTGAGATGGTTATTTATGCTTTTCTCCTAGGATTTTTTAATCCTTACAATCAAAAGAATGTGACTTCAAAATCAAGAGTATGTGTTTAAAAACCATAAACAACTCACACAATATAAGCACTACATAGCACAAACTAGCAAAGTGCAGAAAAATAAAGCTCATCAAAGCAAAACAAGGTACACAGTCATGAAATGCAAATTTCTTAGGCCAACCTTAATTACACAACTTGAAGATTTGTAATACAAAAACTCTTTTTTTCTGATTTTTTATTTATTATTATTATTTTTTGATAGGCCAAAAACGTATTGACCCCTTGTGATAAATTAATTGATTAATTAGCCAAGTTTATTAATTAATCAAATTAACATGCAAAGCGCGTGGTAGCACAAACAAATCACCAATTAAACTAAGTATGCAGTGGAAAATAAATTGATACGGTGATTTGTTTACGAATAGGGAAAACCTACACGGTAAAAACTCCACCGAGTGATTTTAAGGTCACCACTCTCGAGAATCTACTATTATCATAACAAGCGATTACAAGTAAAGGAATCCCAGTACCTTATACTAACCTCCAGTTGAACCCTTACCACAATACCCAATTGGACTTGTTCTGTAGTGACAATCTTTCCTTGTAATGCACGGCTCCTGGTACGTGACTAACCAATTGCGCGGATCTCAATACGCGACTTCAATCACCAACTAAAGAAGGTTGTTGGCTGCAAAGTTCTTCAGTTCATCACACGATGAAGATCGAGAAGCTCCTTGGTTACAAAACCCTACGGTGCACAAACATAGCAGCTTCTTCACAAGAAAGATGAACTAGGTCAAATTCTGTCTCCGGTCACAATTTGCATGAACAAACTCTGCTCAACACTTGTGTAACTTGTGTCACCTTTGACGGCCCTTAAAATAATCATTTTATATGTTTGGGTTTGTGAGAAAAGAAAGCCCAAACACACAATCACGGATTGAATGAAAAACAAATCAGAAAAACTGAATTTCATAAACCTCGACAGATGCCCTATCTGTCGAGCCACGGGCTAGAACTACTCTACAAGTCTTGATAGATTGCTAGCTGTCGAGCTTTAATGAACAGCACTTTTCAGACTTGAATCTTGGACAGACTTGCATGCCTTCAACACTTGAGCTTAAAACAAGGTTTCTTGAAGTATTAAACACATCTTAGATCTACCCAATTACAAGTAAAGTACGTTTTGTCAAAGGATTAGCCAATTACATAAAATAGTGACATATGTTCCTAACAAGTGAATCACACATGTCCTAACAATCTCCCCTTTGGCAATCTGTGACAAAACCATAACAAATAAATGAACATATGAGAGAAGTCATAAATCACACAAGTCTTCCAAAAAAAACTTCAAAACGTAGCTAGGGTTTCCCTTTTATATGTGGAACTTTCAATTATAAGTATGTCTATATTTCATATGTTTAAAAGAAAAAGAAAAAAAAAAACCTTTTCATTTCAATATTATTAATAATAGTAGATTTAGGGATGTTAGCTTTAATTTCCCCTACTTCTGGATATTAATTGGGGTTTCAACAGTATACACAGTCGATGTTTTGGTTGCTAGTATGGGCTTGCTTAAAATAGCCTATAACTTAGGAATAATAAATTACTCTTTTAACCAGCTTGTGTTTTTTAATTTAAAATTATTTAACTAAAGGATAGAAATATTTTAGAGAGTTTAAGCAATTATGTAAGGGTATTTTAGTACACAAAATATAGAAACTCAAACAAAGAATCCCGTTATTACTTATTAGTAGTATAGATAAATGGTCAAGATTAAAAACCATTAATTTTGATAGTCAAAATTTGCGTAGTTGTCACACCCCCTAAAAAAAAACCCTAAAGTTTTTTAAATAGTCAAATGACTAAAAAACAGATAATTAGATTAAATTAAAATTTGATATTCAAGATTTGCATAGTTGTCATACCCCAAAAAAAACCCTAAAGTTTTTTAAACAGTCAAATGATTAAGAAAAAAAAGTAATTAGATTAGATTAAATATAATATGAGTGAGACCAAAAAAAGAATAGTTCTTCTAAATAGGATTCCAACAAAATACAGTATTGAGAGTCTTATTGCTGTTGAAGACTTGCTTGAAGTTTATATGTCGCTCTTGGTGAAATAACAAAGAACGTGATTGAACAAACAAAGAATGTGATTGAACAAAGAAGTGTTGAAATGAGTCCATGCTAAGCAAATGCAATAACAATAAGGAACACCTCAATAATGTATACGCTAGGCATAGTTCCATTATATTATAATCTAAAAACAAATATCATTAAATTTCATTATGTAATTTAATTCCAATGAAATAATTATATTTAATTATATTTTTCTTTGTATGTTTATGGTCTGGCTTTGCATGTAACTAGGAATATCAAAAAACTAATAAATGCCAACTTGTTTATTTTTTATACATAAATTAAAAGATCTAAAAGGGCTACAAATACTTTAATTAAGAATTCTTATTTTTTGAATATGAAAAGTAAACATAGACATAAAAATAAACATTTTTTTTTATTTGAACCTATAAACATATGTTAATCTTCATTCAAATAGAAACATAGGAAAATATGGAAATTTCAATGTCAACATTTTAATATTTTAGGCTATTCATATCCATCTCACTTTTGTTTTTAACTTACAAATCAAATTTCAATTATTTATGCGAAAGAAGCTTAAACTCATATTTTTTAAGCTCCAAACAAGTTTTAGTATCTAAAGATAATCTGACCTTATTTTTGTGTGATATTTCTCTTATTAGTAATTTAATTGATTATGGTTTCAAAGTAACCATAATAGTTTAAGCATGTTTTGTAGGGTTTTTGAAATATTTTTAAACAATATCTTGCAAAGTATTTGTTGAAATGTTCAAAGACCCATCATTATCGTAAAGTAAAACATTCACACACATTACGGTAAGTTTTACTTGTGTTTCAAAAGAGAATCAGGTAAAGTACATTATTGCTTTTATAATGAATTCTAAACCATGATCAATAGAAGTATGAACATGAGAGTGACACACTAAGAAAAAGTGGATTGTATTCTAGATTCATAACTAGTTTCGATAAAAATGAATGAATTTATTTTCTTTAGCTGAGTTTACACCTCAATAAAACTTTATCCCTCTCCCTCTCTTTTGTAGTATGTATAATGAGTAATTAACTAATTATGCAATGCCCTCAAAGAGTCAAAATACAATAAGGTGGAAGTACTCCCTCCTTTGACATGAATGGTAGGTTCCATTAACTAAATTCATGATAAGACCTATCATTTTATGAGAGAAGAGTGTATCACGTTATTGTACTTTAAAAGCATTAAAAAAGTTACTCTTGTTCAATCTTTGATACCCCCCCCTAAAAAGGGAAAAAAGAGGAAGAATATTTCTTTTCTCTTAAAACTCTATTTGGGATGAGGGAATGGAATGAAATGAAATGGAATCTGCAAATCAAGATCACCAAAAAAATAAATAAATAAAATAATCTTTCTTTGAAATGCTTCTCATGATCTTTGAAATTGGTGAATCTAGCTAACAGACAGTTGACGGTGTGGTTTTCAAAGAGATTTTTGGAAAGAACACAACATGAACACCACCATTATGATAATGTGTGGCATATGATGTCTGTTCCTTATAAGAAAACGAGTTTCCAACTAGAAAGAGCCCAACAACAAATAACAGAGTCCTCAACCCTTCCGTTGTCCACTTTATGACCAAACTTCAATCCTAATAAGTATGGCCAAAAACCCAAGGGATTGGCTAAGTGATTCTTAAGACCTCATCATATTCATGGATTTTGGATTTAAAATCTCTTACCAGCATCTTGGGGCCATCAACTCATGTCTAGGATAAAGATGAAAGATACATATATCTACGTATCATTGAGCCCTTCTCTTTAGTGGGCCTTTTGACCCCAAAATAAATAAATAAAAAATAAAAAAATAAAAAAAACTAGAGTGAAAGGAATTTTAGGCCTAGCACAGCCTTGGACTAAACCCAAAATTATAAGAAAATTTACCAAGCCTGTTTTTATAAAGCAAGCAATTGGTGTGTGAAAAACACTCTCGTTCTCTGACTCGCCAAAGCATGCCTCTCATTAAACCTGTGAATTACTCATGCCACTCTTTTTTTCTTTTTTTTTTCACTTCTTTGTCTTCTTCTCTCCTTTCCCAAATTAATCTTCTATATCTCTGTCAAAGACCCAAATTCTCCAACCAATAATAAAGATTCAATTTTGAATTTGTGTTTGTCTTCCTCGTAATCTCAAAAATTGAGTTGTGTGAGAAATAAACAAGAAAATTTATCATAACATAAGCAACAACAAATACACACATCCATACATAAATATATAACAAATAAAACAACAGAGTCATATATTGTGGTTTTTTCACAAGAATATCATTTTCCAGTTATATATAGATGCTTAATTTCATAATATAGAATTGAGCTCTTCTCCATTACAATTAATTACCTACAGAAAGAACAATTACCTACGTCTCATCACGAAGAAAGTATACTTCAAATACTGTAAAGTTGTAATTTACAACTATGTGTTTTGTTGGCTTTAATTCCGTGCCAAATTTGATTGTAATTTTATTCAATCTTTTGTACTTGTATTTATTGTGGGATTTAATTGTAAGGGTTGTGTGATAGAGAGAGAAAGTGTGAAGACTCAAGCAATTGAAGACAGAAGAGTTTTCACGGGTAGCTCGCAACTAAGCATCCCGCGAAATGATGCATGTGCCCTGCACATGACTGGAATGCGAAGAGTCAGGACAGATGGAGACAGCTGTGTTTCGCGAGTAGCTCGCGGGTAAGGCCTTCCCGCGAGACACTCGCGAAACATTCTGTTTTGCCAGACTGTGTTATCTGTACTCGTATTTATTATGGGATTTAATTGTAAGGGTTGTGTGATAGAGAGAGAGTGTGTGAAGATTCAAGCAATTGAAGACAGAAGAGTTTTCGCGGGTAGCTCGTGACTAAGCATCCCGCGAAATGATGCATGTGCCCTGCACATGACTGGAATGCGAAGAGTCAGGATAGATAGAGACAGCTGTATTTCGTGAGTAGCTCCGCGGCCTTCCCGTGAGACACTTGCGAAACATTCTGTTTTGCCAGACTGTGTTATCTGATACGCACTTTCTGTACCCATACTATATATACCCACATTACCCACAAATGTTGAGGAGTGCTTCAGAGAGAAAACCCTAGCCACAAAACCTTGAGAGTTAGAGATTGGTATACCCACATATCTCTACACATTTGCTTGTAGATTTCCTCTACTCCTACCTCTCCATTTCCATACCTTTAAGAGGTTGATAGCCCAAACACTTACCACACCCTTTCAAAGTGTTCAGTGAGGTTTTTGGTGCTGTTGGGAAGTATTAGAAGAAGCCAAGGATGGTAGATGCAACATGGAGCTTGTTGCGGGATCTGGAGAGCTAGACAAGACACGGTTCTAAGAAGCCTTGTTGGAGTAGGAGCTTGGAGGGCTTAGGTACATCGGGTAGATTAGGCTTGGAGGGTCTCTTGCTAACCCATGTATCCCAACTGATTGTCTAGTGGATCAATTACCGCTTGGAGGGAGGCGGAGAGGTTTTACGCCGAGGACTTCGGTTTCCTCTTCGATAACACATCGTTGTGTTGTCTTTGTGTTTGCATCTTTCTTCCTTACTCTTCTACCTTTCATTCTACTGCTATGTTATTATGAATATGGGTTAGAGTAGCTTGTTTGTTTATTCGCTCGCATTTACTCTTTTCCGCACTTACTATAAGTTAGAATAAAATCTATCGAGCCGTAATTTTAATTTGGGGGGTCTAAATGTTCATAGGTGTTTTACAAACTATTTGAACATTCAATTGGTATCAGAGCAGGTGCACTAGCTGTGGTTTAATTACCTTAGTGCGATCCTTTAAATGCTCCACCATATTTTAATGGTAGCAACTATGCCTTTTGGAAAGTCCGAATGAGGGCATTCTTATGTTCAATTAATGAGACTATTTGGGATGCGGTAGATGTAGGATGGACTAGGCCAGAGGCCGCTAAATCCACATGGGATAAGGCGGCTCTCGCAGCAACTAATGCAAATAGCAAAGCACTTAATGCTATTTTTTGTGGTATATCTCCAGATGAGTTTCACAGAATATCTCACATCACAATTGCCAAGGAGTCGTGGCAAATATTGGAGACCACGTATGAAGGAACAAAGAAGGTGAAAGACACTAAGTTGCAGATGCTAACAACTCGGTTTGAAGAGCTAAAAATGAGTGAAGACGAGTCATTCGACTCATTCTATGGCAAGTTGAATGAGGTGGTTATTGGCAAGTTCAACTTGGGTGAGAAAACGAAGGACTCAAAGATAGTGAGGAAAATCCTTCGATCATTACCGGAGAGCTTCCGTGCAAAAGTTACAGCAATTGAAGAGAGTAAGGACCTTGATGATATCAAAGTTCAAGAACTAATTGGCTCACTTCAAACTTATGAGCTGTCATTGACATCACAAAGGAAGAGCAAATCCCTTGCTCTTAAGACAATCAATGAGAGGGTAGAAGCTCACGACTCATCGGATGAGGATGTTGTCGATAAAGATGTGGCATATCTTGTGAAGAATTTCCGAAAGTTCTTGAAGTTCAAGAAAAATGGAAAGTTTGCTGAGAATGGAAAATTCCAAAATTTCGGAAAGGAGAAAAATGATTTCAAGAGGAAAGATGGGAAAGACTCTCAATCTTCTCAAGGAATCACTTGCTTTGAATGCAATGGACACAGACATTTCAAGAAAAAGTGTCCCAATTATTTGAAAGCGAAGGGCAAAGTGTATGCCACCACTCTAAGTAATTTAGACTCATTTAATTCAGATTCAGATGAAAGCTGTGATGGAGAGGGAAACTTCTCTGCATTCATGACCATTGCTCATGAATAATCTTCAGATGATTTGAGTGTGCTAGTGGAAGAGCTTGGTGAGCACAGTGAATTGGAGTCAATTGGGATAGTTGAGGAATCTAATGATGAGGAAGATGAAGGAACAGTGGGACTGCAAGAGACCTATAATTCCCTTCTTGAGAAGACCGGTGAATATGTAAAAGTGGCTAATGCAGCCATTAAAAAGATGAAAAGGGCAGAGGAAGATTATAGAAGTCTTCTAGTGCAATACAAGGAGACCAAATGTGAAGTAGAGACGCTGAATGGAGAGCTGACCGAAGCCTACTCAAAGATAAAATTTCTTGAGCTTAAGGTGGTTCAAGCCAATGCTAAAGTAGAGCAAGTCTCCTCTAAGAAGCTTGATGAAGTCCTTTCTCATCAAAAACCTTTCTCCGATAGAACCAAATTGGGATATGCTGGAGAGAGTAGTTCGGCTGTCAATATCTCCAAGGAAGTAAAGTTTGTGAAAGCCAAAGAACCGATGGTAGCTACCACAAAGGCTGAGAAAGTGAAGCCGGAGAAAAAGAGGAATGTGACTGACCAACAGGTGTTGAATAAGCCTCGTAACCAATCAGTGGTTAGGTCTGAAGCCAAAGGGAAATCACTTCCAAAATCACAAAGATGTCGGAGAACAAATCATTTTTGCCATCATTGTGGACTTCAAGGACACACCAGACCAAATTGTCATAAGCTTAGAGTATTAAAGAATGCAAGTGATCAGAGGTCAAAAGGACCAAGAAATGACAAACAGAATTGGGCTGTTGAGCAATCAAGAGGTCGAGATGGTGATTCTGGAGTGATGGATGTGATGAAAATGATTGATGCATTCACCACTTGTTTAGCAAGCTTCAATAGAAGGTTTGAAAGCCATAACACTCGTACCCAATCCTTTAGGGATATCATCCCAAACGTACGTGCTGTGTGGGTGAAGAGGGGTACTCATGCATAAGCATTACAAAATGTCCATGCATTAATACTTCCTATGCTTTGTGACTTTAATTGGTTGTGTGCTTTTTGTTATCGTTCCAACATGGGTTGAAAATTGTGTGTGTGTGTGTGTGTTTTTTTTTTATTTGTTTTTTTTTATACATTTTGTTGATCTTACTTTACGTGTTTTGTTTTTGAGTGTGTTCAAAAATTCAAAAACCATAAAAAAAATTGAAAAATTTTCAAAAAGTTTGATCGCTTGTTTTGTGTTTATCACATGTGAGTTTGGCGTAGTGCATTTACGAGCTTAGCTTGTTATGTATGCACATATATCTTTGTGGGAGAAATCTTGAAAACTATGTGTGACTGTTGTAAATAGATCTTCAAGCTTGTCATGAATGATTGGTCAAAAGTCTTGATGGTCTTGATACTTGCATAGACTTGTGTCTATATATCTTCCCACTTTTATTTTTATGTTTTTGCAATAGAGCTCACCAAATGTAAATCTCAAAATGAAAAAGAGATTATGAGCTACAAAAGCCTGTCGCACATACTAGTATTTGACTAGGAAAAAGGGAAAGCGACTTTTGTATTAAAATGTATGGTGCTCAAAAAGCCAAAGGCTAACTCTCAATGTTGAAATATCAAAAATTTGAAGCACCGATCTCAAAAAGAAATGTATTATCCAAAATGGATCAAATATTATGATTTATGCAGAAGCCAAATGAAAAGCTTCTAAGTTTTGTAACCATTCTCTTATGGGAGGTCATATGTGTTCATTTCTATAATTGAGATAGATCACTTGACTTAGTACCAGTTATGTATGACTTGATTGAATTGATCATTGAAGCTTCACTCTGGTCTAAGGACTATTCCACATTTGGTACTCACCCACAACACACAAGACTTTGATTTAATTGATGCTTATCTCATTTGTGTGATTGTACATGTTCAAATGTGATGTGTATGCTCAATTACTTGTCGATCAAACCCAAAAAGATCTTTGAGTGTTTTATATGTTTTTGAAAGTGATTTTATACTTTCATGCTTTTAGTTTTTGTTAAAAATGCATTTTTGTGTTTTTCTTCAAAAACTGGTTCAGAGGCAGTTTCGTGAGAATCTCGCGACTTAGAGCTTCCCGCGAAAAGTGTTTAAGGGAAATAAATTTTTTTTTTTAATTTCACATAGAGAGTCTTGCGACTATCTCGCTAGTATTTCACGACTAAACCCGTCTCGCGAAATGTCTTTTAGGCAAAAACTGGAAAATTTTCAATTTCATACAGAGGCTATCGCGACTGTTTTGCGACTAAAAGCTTCTTGCGAAAGCTTCAGTGTATCTCGCGACTAATTTCGCGACTGCCTAACCCGCGAAAAACGCATGTTTTTAGTTTTATATAGCAGATGTGACAGTTTTTCAAACACTTAGTTTTTTCCCTCGCACTGCCTCTCTCGAACCCCTCTCAACCCAAAATCATTTTTCACTCAAACCCCATCATTTTCAATGTAACAGCCCAGCCCCCCCCAAAAAAAAAGGGAATCAGATTTTTAAGGAGCCACACGTGCCCCCACCTAACACCCTTCCCCACCACTCATTTTCACTCATCTCCTCATCCCTTTGACCGGCTCCTCACTTCTCTTTTCTTTTCTCTTCATTTTCCTCACAAACACTCCTCTCTCACACTCCCTTATTCTCCTGTCGGTACCACTTCTACCACCATTTTTCTAGCAAGACCACCAGAAAACTCCATAGGAAAACGGTAAGGTTCACTCACCTCTACTATTTGAAGTATAAATTTATAATCTTTTTGTGGGTTTATATGCTTTTGCTTGAGGTTATGTTTATCTAAGCTTTAATAATAATACACATGTGATTTATGAGCATTAGAAGTGATATTTATGTGTTTTTATGTATGGGTTTTGGTCTTGGTGGATGTATTTGATAAGTGGGTTTATGATTTTTGCAATGGTGGTTAGCTAAGTGGTGAAGATTTGAGAGTTTTGGCTCTTTAATGTGAGATAGATGTTGAATATAATTTTTATTGAGTTATTTGGAGCTAGTAAAAGTTTAAATGGTTTGTGTTAGAGAATGTTGTGACTTTGGTTTCATGGGTCTCTTGATGATGTTGTGTAAATCTTATGGAAGTTACTCATAAATTGTTAAGATTTTAGTATTAGGGAGATGATATTGAATGGATTAATTTTATAAATTGGAGCCTATGCCTTGTGAATGAGTTGGTTGAGAAACTTTGGAAGTGGAAAATATTATTTGTGAGGCTAAATATTAGGCTTGCCCAATTTAGTGCTTATTCGGCAATTCCTAATATATAGCTAGATACAATTTCAAGCTTTACGCTTATTGTGATAGGTTTGCTTGGTATTGTTTAGGTTCTAGCTAATTTCATTGGAGCTTGGAAAATTAGGCTTTTGCGGGTTGCGAGATAAGTAGCTTTTTAATGGGATATTTTTGTAAAATAACCATGTTGCATAAACGTTATTTTTGGGTCAAACACATTTTGGAAAATTATTTGTGGGATTATATTTTCTTAAAAAGTATTGTGTTGTGACCTTATTGTATACGACTATTTATGAAAAATGACATCATATTTGGCAATGCATATGGGGAAATGCATGATTTGTTAGCATGAAAAAGAGTAGCATCTTTGATTAAATTCTTGAGAATGGATTTTATTTCTTATTGCATTATTTGCAAAATTAAATATGCTTTGATATTTGGGAAAATTGATACAAAATCTTCTTGACAAGAAATGAGTTTGAAGGCTTTGACAACTTTGTGAATATTTTGGATATTTCAAAGGTTTTTGTGAAACTACTTGAAATTGAACTGCGTTTTGATTTCATGTAAATTGTGAGCTCTTTATGTTTTCCCCTTGGGCTGTGACATGTGATTACCTAGCTAGATACTATAGTTTGTGTGACCTTGGTATCTTAGCACCTGTCTTTGTGATGGTTATCAGTTCCGACTTTGTGTCGGCAATGAGTTTCGGCTTTATGTCGGCAGATTAGTCTTGGCTTTGTGACGGCAATGAGTTCCGACTTTGTGTCGGCAGATTAGTTCCGGCTTTGTGTCGGCGATGAGTTCTGGCTTTGTATCGGCAGATTAGTTCCGGCTTTGTGTCAGTGATTGTCATGTGGCCTTGGGTTAAATTTTCGGGTTGGAATGGTGTTGTTATTGCTCACAGTGTATTGTATGTAGTTTCATGTTGAAATATTTTGAGAAAGCTTGGTGCTACATTCTGTTATTCATTCTTGTCATTTTATTAAGGAAAAATGGATTTTCTTGATTTTCTTGGAAATTCCCAAATTATAACATGCTTTGTAAACTGTTCATCATTATGAAACTTGCATTTCCCCCATCCCCATTAATTATGCTACTTACTGGGCTCTGTCTCATTCCATTATTTTATAAACTTACTGTTAGACTAACTACTGATGAAGGCTGAACTTTTGTAATGGAGATATTAAATGATGTACATCTTAGAATAGGCTTGACTCATTCTTTTGTATATTATAGTGGTTGTAACTTTATTCCCACTGATGGGACAAGCTGATGTTATGTAATTATTTATTCAGACCTCTATTCTTTTGTGGCCAATGGTCCTTGTAATTACTTCTTAGAGCACTGACTTATTTTGAGAGTATATTCAATGGAATTATTATGATAATTCTTGATGTTGGTACTTGATATGATTTATGTGGATTGGATTGTCAAAAAGGAAAAATCTACAGGTACTTTGAGACGTCTTTCTCATGCTTTGGACCCTTTGGGGTTTAGGGCGTGACATTCAAGCTTGTTTTCTGCATCTTCAACTTCAAGGTATGTTTTCTAAAACATTTTCTTTATGTTTGTCTAGGATTATGCAGAAATTAAGTTAGGGTTTTAAAATTTTGGGGATTTTTCGAAAAAGGGTTGGGTTTCTTAATTTTGTGAAATTTTTTTTCAAATCTTTGATTGGGATGAGTCCCATTTGGTTTATTTGTATCTGTGTTGGCCCCATGAGGCAATTTAAACATGTTTTGAGGCAGTTTCACATATGTTCATGCATTGTTCATAGATGTTGTTCATTCATGCATGCTATGTGTTTGACAGAATGTCTATGTGACATTTTTGTGCTAAATTGGACTCAACTGAGTGCCAATGCTTAGGTTTACTCTTGATTGAACATGTTTGACATGTTTTGATCAATGAGTGTGTGTTGTACACACTTTCCCATTTTGTGCCATGCCATGCACCTTCTAGGCACACACTATGCATCACCTGATGCACTCACATGCATCAACTCATGCACACACATGCACAGCACATGCACAGTCACTTATTTTCATGCATTGTGTTTATGTTTACATGTTTTAACAGTTATAGCATGTTGTTTTGAGTTTGTTATGCTCTGTTTTAAGGATTTTTTTTTTTACTTATGATTTGGACTAACTTGAATCTAATCAAGTTTGTGTTATGTTTTGTGTTTTTTTTTTTTTTTTTTGCACCTATTTCCTTTCGTTGTCTTCTGTATACATGTGCAGATGTCTTCAACCAAACATTTAGCAACTAAGAAATCCTCCAAGCGTGCTCGCACGGATTCTGCCAACTTCAAATCCATTGAGGCAGATTTGAAGTACAATGACTGCTGCAACAAAGCCACCATTATCATGGAAAGGGTTGTTAAGTTAAATACCCTTGAGGACACCTTCATACCCGCAGTGTTCAGGGAAAGGACATGGACAAAGCTCTTGAACCCGAGCGGAGTTATGTATTCGGAGATCATCAAAGAGTTCTTCTCCAATGCTAGTGTAGAAGAAGATCATATAGACTGCTGGGTGAGACACAAAGAGTTTATGATCACAAGGGACAGCATACAAGAGTTCCTGGAAATTCGTCCTCCCTCACAGCCAATCACGGTGCACTATGAGGATAGATTGGAATCCACTGAGGAGATGGTGAGGATACTTGGTGGATCACCGAAGAAGTCTCCATGAACACAATACCATTCTCTCCGGAGATGAGGACTCTTGCTCATGTGATGATCCACAACTTATATCTGATCACCAACCTTAAGACATGTCCGCTCCAAGGACAATCTTATTGTATGATCTCTTTACTTACAAGGAGATTGATATATGTGGACACATCTTCCATCTATTGAAGAAGAGCATTGGGAAGCAGAACTCCAGAACGATTATGCCATTTCCCTCACTCATAATGGGCCTAATTGCAAAGGCAAGGCTCAAACTTCTGAGTGGTCTCACTGTGGTTCAGAGGGACTATCCTATTGGTGCACACACGATGACTTGGAGCACAGCTCACATCAAAGGCTCCAAAACAGGTGTGCATACGATACCACGGGCTTGTGTTGAGGAGGAGGGAGGAGATACAGATGACGAGATTGATAGATTTACTTCTACACCAGAGACTTCAGCACAGCCATCCTTTTCAGCACCTACACGAGGACCCGACAGACTTGATCGTCTTTTAGCTAAAGTGGATCAGATGTACACTTTGCTAGACTCCCATGTGCAGCACACCGCGGACCAGTTTGCTTATGTCCAGGGTCAGATCACTGCCTTATCCTCTCAAATCGATGATTTGTCAGTCGACCAGGGTTCAGATTCAGAGTTCGATCAGTTCTAGCCTCTTTGGCCATTCCGGTAAAAAAGGGGGAGAAAATTTTTAAGGGGAGCTTGCACAGTTGAGGGGGAGCATAACTTAGACCTTAGATACATTGGTTCAGTACATTGGTTCATTATAGGCGGTTTAGCTTTATTTATATTTTGGTTTAAACTGTTTCAGCATTTATAACTCTTGGATAGTTATTTTTACTGCTTTTGTTTAAAGTTTTAGTACATTGTTCTTAATTTCAGTCTTATATTCAGTATTTGTGGTTACCTTAATGCTTTGTAGCATTTTTTAGTACTTTTAGATGTTGATAATATGTCTTAAGTACCTTACACTTGTGCCCTAGTAGGATCTTATTTCCTAGATGCAAATACTTCATGTATTTTGCATTGGTTGTGTGTTGGACATGCAATTGATCATTGTGATTGGTCTTCATTGCATTGCATGTCCGGATGAGCATTTACTTGCTAAATGTTCATTGTAGTCATTCTTTAATGACTGATCTTGTTTGATCAAGCTATGCTTACATGATATATAATGTTTACAAACTTGATCGCACTTTACTTGCTCATGTACGTACCTTGTATTCAACTTGTCATAAGCTTAATGAAAGTTTTGTTTGTGTGCGAGTATTTCAGGTTACAGGTATATTCGTGCAAGTGCTTCACAGTTTCTAGATTAGGTGTGAGTGAGTTTTGCCACTGTTCCCAAACTCACATTTAAGTCTAGAGTCTATTTTAGGGGTTTTGTCACGGAATAGCCAAAGGGAAAGATTGTAAAGTTGTAATTTACAACTATGTGTTTTGTTGGCTTTAATTACATGCCAAATTTGATTGTAATTTTATTCAATCTTTTGTACCCGTATTTATTGTGAGATTTTTTTTTTTTTTTTGAGAATCAGGTAAGAACTTTTATTTAAGGCAAATCAAACTGAAAAATATCCTCCAAGTCACGTGGTAGATCTTCTAACCACACATCCAAATCTGCAGATAGAACTGCTCTACGAGCAAGGGCATGAGCAAGCTTATTGCCCTCCCTCTTAACATGAAAAAAACTACAATTAAAACTAGCTACTAAATAATGAATATCAGCAATGACATTTCCAAACAAAGTCCTTGAAGGCTTGGCAGCAACAAGGGCTTGGATAACTTTCAAAGAATCACCCTCCACCTCCACGGCTTGAAGACACAGCTCCTGGGCAAATACAACAGCTCTTTGGGCAGCCAAAGCTTCCACCATGTCCATAGATCCCGGATATCTAATTTTCTAGCTTAACGCACCAATAACTAACTCAGCTGAATCCCTGACGACCACCCCAAGACCTGCACATGCCTGCTCCTCAAAGAATGCACCATCGAAATTGACTTTGAACAAACCAGAAGCAGGTGGTTTCCACCGAATGTCCCCACTACAAACAACCAACCTAGGAATCTTCCTATGCATATCGTGGAATTCCTTCAGCATCTCAGAAGCTCGAGCGCACACCTCATTGACACCCCACACCCTCTGTCTCTCCTTAATCCGATTTCGCCGCTCCCAAATTCTCCAAGCAACCATGGCAAAAGACTCCACCAGCTTTGAAGAAGCTTCCCTATATAGGAAACAAAACAAATCTTCAAACTTAGAGAACCTATTAGAACGCAGAAAGGAAAAACGCTGATCTGACATCCATATGGGCTTTGCTGAATCGCAAAACCACAGTGCATGAATACTATCTTCAGCTGAATCGCGACACTGCTCGCACATTCCATCAACCACCACCTGCCGTTTACACAAGTTAATCTTTGTGGGTAGCGCCTCTCGAACTGCTCTCCACAAGAAATGCTTAATTTTCTGAGGCACCCCAAGCCTCCAAATGCCCTTCCACAGTCCTTTACCTAGCTCTAAAGACGAAGGACTAGGCAAGTGCTGTCTGTGAAGCTCCACCAATAATCTATACGCACTCTGCACCAAATAAACACCATCAGAGGAGGAAGGCTAGACAAGTGTATCCAAATTCACAAATTGACTCACCAGAATACCTTTAATAACTTCGGCCTCCCAATGATAGAAGTTTAAGTCAATTAACTCCTCATTCCATCTCCTAGATCCAGGCAAAAACAGTGATAGAGAAAGAGAGTGTGAAGACTCAAGCAATTGAAGACAGAAGAGCTTTCGCGGGTAGCTCGCGACTAAGCATCTCGCGAAATGATGCATGTGCCCTGCACATGACTGGAATGCAAAGAGTCAGGACAGATGGAGATAGCTGTGTTTCACGAGTAGCTCATGAGTAAGGCCTTCCTGTGAGACACTCACGAAACATTCTGTTTTGCCAGATTGTGCTATCTGATACACACTTTTTGTACCCGCACTATATATACCCATATTACCCACAAATGTTGAGGAGTGCTTCAGAGAGAAAACCTTAGCCACAAAACCTTGAGAGTTAGAGATTGGTATACCCACATATCTCTACACATTTGCTTGTAGATTTCCTCTACTCCTACCTCTCCATTTCCATACCTTTGAGAGATTGATAGCCCAAACACTTACCACTCCCTTTCAAAGTGTTCAGTGAGGTTTTTGGTGCTGTTGGGAAGAATTGGAAGAAGTCAAGGATGGCAGATGCAACATGGAGCTTGTTGCGGGATCCAGAGAACTAGACAAGACACAGTTCCAAGAAGCCTTGTTGGAGTAGGAGCTTGGAGGTCTTAGGTACATCGGGTAGATTTGGCTTGGAGGGTCTCTTGCTAACCCATGTATCCCAACTGATTGTCTAGTGGATCAATTACCGCTTGGAGGGCGGCGGAGAGGTTTAACACCAAGGACTTCGGTTTCCTCTTCGATAACACATCGCTATGTTGTCTTTGTGTTTGCATCTTTCTTCCCTACTCTTCTACCTTTCATTCTACTGCTGTGTTATTATGAATATGGGTTAGAGTAGCTTGTTTGTTTATTCGCTCGCATTTACTCTTTTCCGCACTTAGTATAAGTTAGAATAAAATCTATCGAGCCGTAATTTTAATTTGGGGGGTCTAAACGTTCATAGGTGTTTTACACACTATTTGAACATTCATATGTTGCTTTGAAACTATATATGTTAAGAATGACTCAAAAACTATATTTTTTAGAAAGTATTCATTATATGATATATGATTTGTATTAAAAATATTGTAACAAAGAAAAAATGTTTCCAAGTGGTTAGCTAGACAATCTGCAACCTTTGTCAATACAAGGTTAAGTGTTGGTCTTCAGCCGATGTAGTGTTATTGTAGTGTGGTGTAGTGTTATCGTTTGCTTTTTAGAGCCAACGTTATTGTTTGCTCTTTAAAGCTAGTGTTGCCTCTCTGAGGTTAGTGTTATTATTTCCAAGGGAATCACCTATCGAGTGTTTAGCAGTTTATGTCTTTACCTGGCAAATGTTTAATGTTTTCCATATCAAACTATTGTTTTATTGGTATTGGCTTTTATAAGGGGAAATTTTTTTTTATTACTATATTATATTGTTTCTACCTATTTAGTGTATTTTGGCCAATTAAAGTGGTTACTATTTTATTTATTGATTACAGTGTTATAGTTAATGTTTTCTTCCTGACAGTTTTACATAGTATATTATAATACTGTTAAAACTATTTTGTAAATGTTTGTAAAGATTATATTTTGTAAATGATACTATTGTTTTGTTTTGAAAGACATTCTCATGTTATGTAGTCTCTTATTAAACTTCTAACTCACCCCCCCCCCCCCCAACCCCACCATTTCAGATTAGAGCAATGGAATATTTTTTGGTGGTAGATCATTGGAGCCATAGATTGAAGACTTCTTTTGAAACTATGTTAGTTGATGGAAATTTTATTATATTTTCTTAGGATAGTGAGTTTAGTGTTCATGAAACTATTTGAGATTTTATTTGGAGACTTTATTGTTAAAGTGTTGGTTTGATGATTTTATAAGAAAGATTTGATGGTTTGATTCTTATTTGTGGATATTTAATTACATTCAGTTCCATTATAGCAAATGTTGATTATTTATAAGAGAGGTCAAGCATCTAAATCTTTAGTATGAGTTTAGGGTGTTACAGTGCTAGCTCTTAACTCAAAATGAGTGTGGCCTAGTTATACCTACAATTAGAGAGGTTTTAAAAAAATTTGGAGGGGCCATGGCCCTCCCAATGCATAAGGTGGCTCCGCCCTAATTGGCACCTCAATGGAGAGGTATACGGTTCAAATCCCCTAACTCACATTGTAACTATCAAGTATTAAAAAAAACTACGTAGTACACACGTGTATTTAACTAACTATATAATATATATTCATAACATTTGATGATTAAAAAAAAAAAAAACTAGAAACTTGACTTCAACATGGTAAAACATCTCAAACCAATTGCACCCAAACCAAACTTATGGGCTTAAGCTTTTATGTGTTTAATTATGTTATATGAAGCCCTCAAGAAAACAATACTCCTAGGGTTTAAATAAAAATCCAAATACAACAAACAAACTGGTAATCATTTGAAACTTCAGGTAATAAAATTGCTCATTACGTAAACTTTAGGGACTAACAATGTATTTTGACTATTTCTATCTTCTTCTTTTTCCCAAACTTTCTGTAACGTTAGAGGTACAAATCAAAATTTTACTTTAGGGTGCCAAATCAAAATTACATAAAGTTTAATAGTGTAATCTACAATTTTGCCACTTCCTAATTAATATTATTGGAAAGGCTAAATTTTTTCCCCAATGAATGCAAACTCTAACAATGAATGTTTCCTGGACAAGTGATGTTTGCTCAAATATTGACTTTCTATTATATTTATATATATATATATATTTTTTGACTCTCTTTGTAAAAATAAATCCATAATTGATTAAAAAATAATAATCAATTAATTTCAACACTTTTAAGATTATAGTTTTACTTTTTAAATTAACAAACTAACATGAATGTTTTACCAACTAATAAAGAATTTATCAAAACCTATCAATACTTAAACTAATATGAAATTAAATCAAAACTTTATAAGAGTTATATCATAACTAAAATTACAGTGTTTAAGGCATCATTAAGAACACAATTTTCTCTTTTAACTAACTCTAAATCATTTTTCTCAGCAAAAAAAAAAAAAAAAAAAAAAAAAAAAAAAAAAAAAAAACCTAACTAACTAACTCTAAATCATGATCAACAAAAGTACAATTAAGAAAGAGGCACACTAGGACGAAGGGTTAATCTTCAAGCTTGGAAAATAGTTTAAACCTATAAGACACCAAAGATTATGCCTTAAAATAAATATATACATCTACTAAGGGTTCGCTTAATATTGATTTTATTTTTATAAATAGCCTTATAAATGTCAATTGCTTGTTTATTTTTTATACGCAATTTAAAAAATATAAAAAGGGCTATGAATATGTTAATTAAGACTTTTTTTTAATATAATACTTTTAAAAATTATAAAATAAACATAAACATGGAAATAAACATTTTTGTTTATTTTGAGTTCAAAAACATATGTTATTCTTTATTCAAATTAAAGCATAGAAAGTATGAAACTTTCAATGTTATTGTTTAAATTTTTAAGGCTTTTCATGCCCCTTTCTCTTTATTTATTTATTTATTTTATATACAAATCAATTTCTAAAATTTATGTGATATAAGCACAAGTTTCAAGGTTTCTAAACTCCAACAAGTTTCAATATTTAAATATAACATTTGAAATATTTAAATTCATTTTTTTAAAAAAGAATTTGGCTTTGAGAAATGGGCTTCTAGTAGCAACTATAGTCCAAATTAGTCAAAATCTTGTGAGTTACAAGCTCATATCATATGTGACTGCTAAGTTAGTGGCCTACTTCGCAATATTTATAGGGAATCATGCAAACTTACAAGTTCTTTTATAACTATGTCTATAATGCACAGGTGTAAAAAAAAAAATCATATCAATATTATTAATGATCGTAGATTTATGGATGTTAGCTTTAATATCCCCTAATTTTGGATATAAAATGGGTGTTTTATTCAATAGAATTTCTCCTTGCAACTATGGGCTTGCGGATGAAGTATTGGTTTGGATTATGCAATAGAAGTTGTCCCCGCTACTATGGGCTTGCAGATGAAGCATTGGTTTGATTGGATTCTTGAAACCCAAAAAATGATAATAAATGTAATTGAACAAAGAATTGGCGGAATTAGTTCATGCCACGCAGATGCAATAACAACAGGAAACATCTCGATAGTGTATATGCTAGGCATGGTTCCATTATATTGTAATCTAAAAAATATATATTAATACATTTCATTATGTAATTTAATTTCAATAAAATATTTTTTTTCTGTATATGTTTATGAGTTTGGATCATCAGTTTTGACTTGTTTTGTTGGATACATTTTGGAGTTAAGTTTGATCAACACTGTTGACAAAAAAACTATGATGCAATCTTCGCTGATATTGATTGCAATAGACCTGTTGAGTTTGATTTATGTATGTTACTTAGTTGGGTTAGCGGAAGTGATTGATATTATTCTTTTTGAAGTCTTTATCATCTCTTATTCTAGGAGTTGCAAATACTCCCCTCATCTTGAATGCTGAGATGTACCTAGAAGTTTGCTTGAACAGAGGAGAGAACCAATCGTTGTACTCATTAATGACATCAATAGCCCTATTGTCACACTTTACCTGTTTTCAATTGATGATGATACATACACGTAGAAGCTTTTTTTTTTTTTTGGATACTCACCCTATTGGGAGCCTTAGCCATTTGGTATGTTGTACCAGAAAGTAACAAGAAGAAGAAAAGAAGAAAAAGAAGGTTCTATCCGATTGCCAGAGGTGGAAAGAATAGAAATTTAAAGCACACTTTCTACTATACCAGTTCTTTAAAATTTGTACTACCCCATTAAAATGTGTGAATGATTCACGACAATGTACTCGTATGGAATAATATTTAATAGATGTAATGTGGACTTATTTTATATGTATTGTCCTTGCTACGATGGGCTTGTAGATGAAGCGTTGGTTTTATTGGATTCTTGAAACCCAAAAAATGACAATGAATATAATTGAACAAAGAAGTGGTGGAATGAGTTCATGCCACACAAATGCAATAACAATAGAAAACACCTCAATAATGTATACACTAGGCATGATTCCATTATATTGTAATCTAAAAAATATATATATTATTACATTTCATTACGTAATTTAATTCCAATAAAAATAATTATATTTTATTATATTTATTTTTCTTTTTATGTTTACGGCCATGCCTTGCATATAATTGTTTATTGAATAAAAAAAAAACAACATAAAAAGTAAACATAGACATAAAAATAAATATTTTTTTAATTTGAACCTACAAACATATGTTATTCTTCATTCATATATAAATATAGGAAAATATGGAAATATGGAAATATTAATGTCAACATTTGAATATTTTAGGCTATTCATATCCATCTATCCTTTGTTTTTAACATACAAATCAAGTATCAACTAGTTATGCGAGAGAAGCTTAAAGTCATATTTTCTAAGCTTTAAACAAGTTCTTCTAGCATCTAAAGATAATATGACCTTATTTTTGTGTGACATTTCTCTTATTAGTAATTTCATTGATTATGGTTTCATAAATATCAGTAACAATCGAAGCATGTTTTGTAGGATCTCCGACATATTTTTAAACAAAAGCTCTCATAAGTATTTTTTGAAGTGTTCAAAGACTGAAATCATTATTGTGAAGTAAAACATTCACACACACTAGGGTAAGTTTTACTTGTGTTTCGGAAAAGAATCATGTAAAGTACATTGTTGATAACGAATTCTAAACCACAATTAATAGACATATGAACAAGAAAGTGACAAACTAAGATAAAGTGGATTGTCTTCTAGATTTGTAACTAGTTTTGATAAAAATGAATGAATTTATTTTCTTTAGTTGAGTTTTCACCTCAATATAACTTTATCCCTCTATCTCTCTTTCGTCATATGTATAACGAGTAATTAACTAAATATTCAATAACCTCAAAATACAGAAAGATGGTACTCCCTCCTTTAACATGAATGGTAGGTTTCAATAATTAAATTCATGATAGAACCCATCATTTATATAAGAGAATGGAGGATCACATCATTGTACTTTAAAAGTATAAAAAAAAAATTCTCATGTTTAATCCTTGACACCTCCCCTTCTGAAAAGGGAAAAAAGAAAAAGAAGATTTTTTTTTTCTCTCTCCTAACACTCCATTTGGAAGGAGTGAATGGAATGAAATGAAAAGAATATTTTTAGAATATTCATTCTATTCTCTTATTTGAGAGTTTTAATAAAGGGAATGAATTTTTCATTCCCTTATTTGGAAGTTTAAATGGGAGGGAATATAATGGGTAGGAGTAGGGTTGTCCACGAGTTGGGTTTGTGCCTAACCCAAACTTGATCTAATCACTTCAGATCCCCAAGAAATGAACCCACCGATGACAGGGAAGAAGAGTCAGTTTGGGCGAGTCACGTCTCCCCAAATATTGGGGGATTGTTGGTTAGGGTTGGGGAAGAGCAAATCTGGCAAAAATCCTACTGGATTTGGCAAGATTTGACTAGAGAATACCTCATACTAGTGGAGAACGAGACTTTAGTGGGTTGAGATTAGTTGAGTAGGTTGGAATTGGGTTTTCCTGCAATGACCTGCCAATCGACCTGCCAATATCGATTTATGGAGTGTGAAGACAAGCCATCAATCGTCATAGGTGTCGCATTGGCCAGTTTTTGGGTTGGATCTGACGGTTTAGGTGGGTAGGTCGGTTTCACAGGTTATTTGGACACTCCTAGCTATGAGAAAACACTCATTCATTTTTATTCCCTCAAAAACTAATTTTTTACCATTTAGGAATCCAAGAGAATGAAATTAAGTTTAGTGAAATTTTCATTGAAACTCCTAAAATATTCATATATATTCAGCTATTTATTTTAAAATAAGATTCTAATAGTAATATCATTATAATATGATTTCGTTCTTTTCCTTTTATTTTAATCTCAAATAGTATTACTTACCTTCCATTCTTTTTCATTTATTTTCATTACTTAAAAAGATTTCTTTCCATTTCATTCTTTTATGAACTTCCAACTAAAGCGTAAGTAACAAAATTTTGCTTTCATCTTCACTTCCAAGCCCATTGTCTGCCACCCACCCACCCACTCATTCGTTATCTTCCAAAGCTGAAAAAGGAAAATTCTTCTCCTAAAAAATTTATAAGGACTAAAATCTCACACTTCCCCTCCAAAGTCCAAACTCATGACTGGGACAAAGATGAAAGATACATGCACGATACATCTACATATCAGAGCTTTCACTGGGCCCTCCTAGTACCCTTATCTTCACTGGGCCTTCTGACCCCAAAAAAAAAATAGTGTGAAAGGAATATCAGGCCTAGCAAAGCCTTGGACCAAACCCAAAACTATAAGAAAAATTACCAGGCCTGTTTTTACAAAGCAAGCAATTGGTTCGTCTAATACACTCTCTCTCTGATTCGCCAAAGCGTGTCACTTCCATTAAACCCGTCAATTACCAGAACAGCGCAGAGATAAAGAGTCCATATCCGTATCAAATTTCCTGGGCCATATTTTTTTACCTTTCCTCACTTCTTCTTATCCTTCTCTCTCTCTCTCTCTCTAACAATTTAATCTTCTATACTTGTCAAAGACCCAAAAAATTTCCAACCAATAATCAAGATTCAATTTTGAATGTGTGTTTGTGTTCCTCGTAATCTCAGAAGCTGAGTTGTTTGAGAAAAAAGAGAGAAGGAAAATTGGTAGAGAATGGCTCAGGCAGTGGAAGAATGGTACAAGCAAATGCCTATCATCACCCGTTCGTATCTCACGGCCGCTATTGTCACCACCATCGGTTGCTCCCTTGATGTACGTATCTCTAAACTTTGAGGTTTTGGTCAAAAAGGGTTTTTTTTCGGTTTTGGTTTTGGTGTTGGATTTTGTGGGTTTTGTGTATTTGGGTTAATGGGGTTGTTTGGTTTGGTTAGATTTCAATTGGGTTTGCTTCGAATTTCGGAATGTAATGTCTTTTGGGTCAAAACTCAAAAGGGGGCTTTTTTTTTTCTTCCTGGCGGTATAGAGTTTTGTGGGGTTTTGTGTTTTGGGGGTTAATGGAGCATTAAAGCTGTTTGGTTTGGTTAGATTTCAATTGGGTTTGCTTTAAATTTGGGAGAAACTTGGTGGTCTCTCTCTCTCAAGTAGTGTAAATTGGATTTTATTATGGTTTTTAATGTTTTGGCAACTGGGTTTGAATGGCTTAGGTTGAATTAATTGGGTTTTTTTTTAATAAATATTTTGGGAAATTTTGGATTTTCCTTCTCAAAATTGAATTGGGTGTTTACCATTTTTTTTTTTTTCTTTTCTTTTCTTATGTTAACACGTTAGGAAGAATAGCTGCTACTTTGGAAGGTTTAATAATTTACTGATTCTTAGTTAACATAATTAATGATTTTCTGTATATTTTTGCAGATAATATCACCTTATAATTTGTACTTGAACCCTAATCTAGTGATCAAGCAATATCAGTTATGGCGTCTCGTTACCAATTTCTTGTATTTCCGGAAAATGGGTAATATTTTTCAGCCTCATTTTTTTTATTCAGTAGGAATCTGTTTTTTCAATTTTAATGTAGGGAAATTTTCTGTTAGTTTAGTGATCATCTTCACTATGATGAAGTTGTTGAGAAGAAATCTTTTGGGACACACAAGGCTTTCTTCTATTGAAGTAGTTGAAAGAATTTTTGTTAGTTGAACGTCTGTTGCTTTGTATGATGTGTTAGTTTTTTACGATGGGACTCAAATGGGACAAACTTATTATGGTAGTTAGATAAAGTAAGAAGTCTGCATTGGCTATTCATCTACTGTTGTCATTTTTTCCATATGAACTTACACGCGGACACGCAAATTTACAATTTGATAACCACAATGGGTTATGTCATCAAACAAGTTTCATGGCTTAAGAAGAATGTGATAATTCATTCCTCCTTTGTGGTGCATTGTCTTGTGGAATGTAGTTGGCGAATGGCCATTGTCATCTATCTGGACGATTTTGGTCCCTTTAGATTTGTACTGCGGTACATTTTTGTGTTAATTAAGAGGTTTATGTTGGTTTTGCTGTGTCCAATCCATGCTTAATTTCTGTTTGTTTTGTAGGGTTCCTTAAGAACATTATGTATAACCTTTACTAGGAGTGGGAATGTTCCAGTACTGTTATTTTTATTATCTAAATATCTAATAGTGGTTTAGCAATAGATTGGCAGCAGAGATTTTATTCCTCCACCTAACTTGTTGAAATCAAGTCTTCTTCTGCACCTTTTGATTTGATGGTTTTTTTCCTTTCTGGAACTCTCTTCACTTTCCCCAATGATGTCCCTGAACAGTATGTTTTAATGAATCACAAATTATGTTCCATTGTCTGCTTGTTGTTGAATGTGTTGCAATCTGATTATACATTGTCTTGATGTATTTATATCATTGTCTTCAACAACAACAAAGCCTTAGTCCCAAATTTGTTGGGGTTAGCTATGGATCCTCAACATAAACATAGACAATGATGTAATGAATTTATATCGTTTTCTACATTTATGTTTTCCAACAGTTAATTATGTTGATTGTTTGGAAGTCTGATTGAGCCTAAGTAATCATCAAGTTTGTCATTTTTAACATATTTTTTTACCTTGACAATGCAGACTTGGACTTTATGTTTCACATGTTCTTTCTAGCTCGATACTGCAAACTCCTTGAAGAGAACTCATTCAGGGGAAGGACAGCCGATTTCTTTTACATGCTCTTATTTGGTGCCACTGTTTTAACTGGAATTGTTCTTGTTGGGGGAATGATACCGTACTTGTCGGAGTCATTTGCAAAAATTATATTCCTTAGCAATTCCCTGACGTTCATGATGGTTAGTTTCTTTCCTTTTTGTTTGAATATAAAATTTGTTTTGTTCCTACCATCATTAGAACTATTAATAACTCCTGTTTGATGGGAATAATATTATGGAGATTGGAATGCCATCTAGCCATTATAGTATGATAGCAAAAGGCAATATAATGAATTAATGATGAAGTTATGGTTATACCAAGTTATTCTTGACTCATGCTTTTCATTAGCTTTCTTCCTGTTTCAATAAGTTAAGCAATTCCCATCTCAAATCAGTCTGGTAGAATAATTTTGAGTAAAAGATATAAAGTCTGGTAGAATTCTTCTATGAAAATTGATATCCTTTCATATTTTTTACAGGTCTATGTGTGGAGCAAGCAAAATCCTTTCATCCATATGAGTTTTTTGGGCCTTTTTACTTTCACAGCCGCTTACCTACCATGGGTGAGTAAGCTTTGATGACTTCTTATTTTATCTTGCTAAATCAGTATCACACTGAAAGTTATTTACTTTTTAATTTTTATTGTCCTTCAACTCGTTCAAAATTAATCTGAGACATAAGCTATCCTGATCAAAACCTCTATTATTATAGTTAATCTTTGCCCCACCTAATGAAATTTGTGATCCTTATTTCCTTGTTCTCCCTGCAGGTTCTTCTGGGATTCTCTGTACTTGTTGGAGCTAGTGCATGGGTGGATCTATTGGTGAGATTCCACACTATCATATTTATAGTTTGCCTCTGCCCTCTAGTTTGCTGGCACTAACAAAAATTCAGTGAACCCTGCTTTTCCTATAACATGGCTAGTTCCTTTATTTTGTTTTCTCCTAAATGAATCTGCATCATAATGAGAGAAGCCTAGACCTTATTGAAGAATTTGAGATCTGGTGGGATCCTAGTCTAAATTCACTTTACTAGAAATTCTTAGGTGGAACAGAATTCGATGTTATATTGGACAGGTTGGACCACCTGGAAGATTACCTTGTGGACCCATGAGTTGGCTCACATAATTTCTCTCTCATTTGTGGACCTGTTCACCTCTTTATCTGCATCTTTATCACCTGTACCATAGCTTTTCGCTTTTCCTTTCGGAACCTTTATTTTTTTGGTTCTTTTTTTTCAGGGAATGATTGCTGGTCATGCCTACTATTTTCTTGAAGATGTGTATCCACGAATGACAGGTCGCCGGCCTTTGAGAACTCCCTCGTTTATTAAAGCGCTATTTGCAGATGAGCCTGTTGTAGTGGCACGGCCTGGGAATGTGAGATTTGCTGCTCCAGCTGCAGATGATGTTCTCCAAGGTTAATCAGGAGTTCAACATTATGATCACTAGATGATAACTTCAGTACTATATATAACTTGGCTCCCAAAGTAAAATTCTTGGTTCGCCCCTGGCTGCCTATCAATCACTTCTCCCAAACCCCGCAAAAGTAGAAGCTTTAAAATTTATCATCTTTTTTTATTTTTCCTTTGTATTTGTTCCCTCCCGATTGCTGTAGTAGTATTTCGTGCTAATAAAAAGGGGAAGGAGGTAGCACCTTAAGCAGCAAATAAAATGATGGCAACTTTTATTTTGTCTGCAAGTAAGACGGATATGCCTGAATATGAGAATTTTGATCAGGTAATTATCTATTGACTTGGATATCCATTATGTTGTTGTTCTTGTTGTTCATAGTAATGTGGCTAATTCTTTGGTATTTTTTTTTAAGGTTAACTTTGTGGAACTTGATAGAGCAAAGTCTCAAAGATCTCTTAATTTATGATTCGCTATTTACTAGCGTATATATGTCCATTTCTGCTTCATGTATACATGCAATTAATGTTTAGTCTCCCACCTCAATTTGGCACATAACAAGATGAGACAATAAAAACATAATTTGAGTGGCAACATTATTGTGTAGTAAGCATTATGAAACAAAAACCTTCTGTTTTGTATTAATATCTTTTCTTCCCTGTAATGAAACATCCTTTGTTTCTATCTGAGTGTTTATACTCTTCAAATTGCAATCTCATTTGTCCATTTTTCATTACTTATAAAATAATCGAAGTTTAAACCTATAGCACCATCCAAAAATGAAGTAAAGAACAACATTTTAAGAAACATAAAAATTACTATAGAAAAAATAAAAATTTGGAACCCAGTGAATTCTACAAAAAGAATAAAAAGTCAAGAAAATATTACAAACCATTTGTCTATCCTTATAAAATAATCGAAGTTTAAGCCTATAGCACCATCGAAAAACAAAAAGAGTAAAGAACAACATTTTAAGAAGCATAAAAAATACTATAGAAAAAATAAAAATTTTGAACCCAATGAATTCTACAAAAAGAATAGAAGTCCAAGAAAATGTTATATAACTAACAAAAAAAGATAAAAGATAAAGTCGACAAAAGTAACTCAGTATTTATCTTCAAGGCATAACTCAGTATTTATAATACTTGGAGAGCCTCGGATGTTTTACATTTGCTAATAGTGGAACTTTGTCCTTTTACTTGCATAGTATGATGTCTTGTCTTTCGTTTTTTGCTTGGTAAAATGTGTAAACTGGTGGAATATTGCATAGTGAAATGATACACTACATTGCATGATGGAATGTACATAGACAAAATGCATTATAATGTACATGGTGGGATGTACTATATAATATATATATATATATATATATATATATCATACACATGACAATTGACAAGTTGTGATTAATAAGAGTATAAAATAAAACACTCAAAGACAGTTCAACCCTTAGACCAGTTTAGTCACCCAAGAATTAGTCAACGTGGAAGAGAAAATTTGTGGCAAATTTTAGTGGTCGCCAAAACATGGGTATTAATTAGCCGTATAATATTTTGTGCTTAATCTTCTTTTCTAATATAAACTTCCATCTGACCTAAAAAAAATACCATGGTACACTATCTTTGAACGACGGTTGGGGGGAGAGACTTTGGGCATGCCCTTCCAACGTTTTCTAGTCAGCCATAGCTATTTGACTACATTTTAGTTTTCACCATAGGATTTTTATTTTTAGTTTTTCCTTCTTTAGGGCACAAGGTGGAGCTTTTGCCAGTTACAGTGGTTTGGATATTCCAATTCTTTTGGACCCTTCAAATATCCTGTTATACCTCATTTATCAAGAAGATGAGATCTAGCAAACAATTTCTTACTCGAGGATGGTTTCTTTGTTTCAATCTCAGAATCAGATTTGATTTGAAATTAACTGTTAGTGATTCCCAATGAGCTTGAACGCGCTTAGCGGCAGAAGGTAAGAAGCAAGGACACAGAAAGTAGATGAATTAAAATTAAACAAACATGAAACATTAGAACATGGGGCACCCTTCAAAGCAGTATGTTCATAAACTCACCAAATAGAGCATAAGCTCAGAGCAAATCATCAATAATTTAAACAAAATATAAAGTACATTCATTCTTAACCTTTACAATGAATACCACTAAACACCTATAAAAGCAAACTAGAAACATCATATGGCATGTTAATTTATGGGGAAAAATAAATATATAGTTTCAATAACTGTTCGACACACCATGATTTTTAAACACTAACAACAGTCTAAAGTGACACCTACAACATTAAATTACAACAAAAACAAAAAAAACTCTTTCCTTTTCCCATATGCTGACCAAGATCACAACCAGTGGTCATAACCCAAGAAGAATTGAAGAAATGAATTCAAATTCTTCCCTTTGGCAAGCTGCAAATAGCTGTGTAATATACATGACAAAAAAGAATTGCCGGCTTAATCAGCCATACCAGAATACTACATCTGGATTTTCTTGTTCTTGGCTCTCCTGCTCAACTCCTGTAGGATCTAACTCCCAGACTAAGAAAATCATTATCGATGGAGAAAAAAGAAAACTGAGATCCAAGATGCTCCATGGTTAACGGATGGGGTGATATTGCGCTGATATTCTCTTGGGAGGCAACTTACGCAGTATGTAGAGGACTAGAGCTGAAGGCAGTATCTCAACCAGCTGTTATTTGAACAACAAAAATTCCAAAAATTAAAATAATAATAAGTAAAAGAAATTTAAGGTTTACAAAATAACAATCTTAGTAGAATACCATGTAGTAGATTAAGTTCAAAACAGGATGATCCAAAACATCAAGTGATGCATCCGTATCAAAAGCAGATAAAAGAACCTGCATTTTACAATTAAGTTAGAAGCACATCCACAAATCCAATGTACTGCAGCACTTTCAAAACATATATAAACAGTGTCATATTGTATGATTGTCTTCTTTTCACTAAAATAAAGAATTATAATGTAAATGTCTCAAGTTCTTATTTGATTAGATCTAAGTTTGGGAGCTGATAGGATTGATAGTTTGGATCAGCCAACATATGTTGTGTACTCGTATCCTCATTTTTATTAGTCAATTTCTTCACACTAGACCTCGGAACTTGACAGGTGAAGTGTAGCCTCACCTCATCCTACAGACTTAATCACAGACAGATGTTTTGATCTCTCTCTCTCTCTCTCTCAACTAATTATATTCTGATCAGATCCATTGAAGATCCCCTGTACCTTCATATCTAAAATTTAAATTGGCCATGCGGATTTAATTACATAATACCCATGTCTTAAGTTACAAAAGTGAATCGCCTTTTTTATCTTTTTAACCAGTTAACTCTCAATTTTAAACCACCTACTACCATTTGCTTCTCTTAGACATCCATTTCACATTTTGCACCTAATACATCTCAATGTCCTCATATTAACTGCCCCATCAATTTATAAACATGTTTATTAATGACCAATCATTAAGAACAAAAAAACCAAATCCGGTCTTATTGTTGTCATGTCAACATAGAGAAGTCATTTGGCCCGTAGAATCGTAATATGGAACAAATGCGTTGGATGCACCATCATTAAGATTTCCAGTTTGCTGATAAAATTATCTTGTTTCAAGATATTAAATTGTTAAATTTCCTAGAGAGAGAAAATCCAAATAACAACAGCTGTTAATAACGCACAGCCTACAGTATGGTATAATATGCATGAGAGAGGCAGAAATAGTGTAATCTTTCTAAGGACTACAAATTCAGATATACATCTACAAGCCCATGAAAAAACTAGTTTGCAACATAGTCTGGAACTTACCACAAAGCATCTTATTAGAAAACAGGTGAAACATATGGCTGTAACAGATCCAACCTGAAACACAAAGCACAATTTACATCAATAAAAGAAATTTCACTCTAGATCCCTGAGGCTTTATCCATAGAAACATTCACAAATATATAATAAATGATCTGCAGTTTATATTTACTTGGATTTGAAGAGAGTCATGTTGTAGAAAAACAATTTATTTTGGTGACAATGACAACCAGATAACACAGCCATAACCATATAATTCAATCATTTTTCATACAAACTTTGACAAAGCAGCAACATTTTGTACTTGGAAAGTTCTTATTCTATTTTTGTTATTATGACAAATATTTTACAAACAAAAATACAAGGAAGCTGGTTGGCTGTAATGACAAAGAAAGTTAATTCATTCGCCAACCAAAAGTTTTAATTATTCTTACTAGAAGCCCAGCATGAGTCTCGCTCATTTCATTTGATGAAATAATGAAATCTGCTTTAGTTATTTTTATGCATAAAAAATAAGGCAAATTTATCCTTTCTTGTCAGATTAATTGTCACACAATATAATTCAATAATTTCTCATACAAATTTTGGTAAAGCAGCAACATTATGCACTTGTTTTATTCTATTTTTGTCTTTATATAAGTAAAATAATTTTATTAAGAAAGAGGAAGCAGTTTGAATACACAAAATGTGTCCAAACTACACCTGAAAGAGTTCAAACTAAAGTTCAAAGAGTCTAAAAAATCTAGAACATGACAAGAAGGAATACTGCCAATGGCAATCATCCAAAAATTTTACCAAATTATTTTACTTATGACAAGGAAGTTAATCTGATGCGAATACATAAATGAGAAAGTTAAATTGTAACAAAGAATTGTTGTTAATCACATTTCATTTTATGCATCTGATACATAGATCTAATAGCCATGATTCCTAACTGTGGCACCATTATCCTTCTAAAAGTAGACATGCCTGCCACACATATTATGCATAGCTAGAACAAAAAAAAGCATTAAATATACAAGGGAGAAATTTAACACTTTCCAGCATAAAAAGTTAAAAACTGGTCCAATTGGGTCATCGCAAACTTGCAACCACCTGATGTATCTGATTTTTTCTAGATGACCAGTTATATAGGGGCAGAGGTTCTTCAAAAGATATGCTTACTAAATGCTTGCTATCATAAGAAGAGCTTAATCTTCCAAGAAATCATTTATGTGAATACATGAACAAGAATTTAGCATGAAGATGATCATCTAACAGGTCCCTCATAAAGTCCATTGCAGCGAAAAATTAAAAACTAAAATAAAAAAAACATGTATACTTTTCCCTAGCTTGTTCAGTACCAAACTTGTGATAGTATCATAATAAGCATAGTAGAAAAACTCTCTCTCTCTCTCTCTTTCTATGTATATATATATAAATCAAAATATGCTGACAGCTTAACTTCTAAGCACAAAAGAAAAAAACATTGCTAAAAAGAGCAGGGGGGACACAATGTTCGCTCTTCCATCTTCAGCTGGTCTATTTTGCACTCTGCCAGCAGCATTTGTGCATCTGAACAATGGGAAAAAACACAAGGAAAAGGCCCCACTCCCTCACATTCATCACAGTTACCAGCTCTCATCTGCTGAGACTTTTCTTATCTCCTTTGCAGCAAGCTCTGCCAGCCTCATGCTCCAAACTGATGGTGTCACGACATTCTCCATGACGCTGCCCCAGGTACAAAGCAGGGTGGTATCTGTTGTAAAGGAGAATGGTTTTGGGCTTGAGGATCTGAACAAGGTTAAGTCCGAACAATTGTAGCGTAGGCTGAGCTGGGAACTCAATGAGACTTCCAGCTAGGGATGGCTGGTTTCAAACCTATCTCTCCTCCTTAAGAGCCCTACTCATTCCATAACTGTATGAGCTTCCCCGGAGCATTAGTTATGTCTGAGATCCAGCACTCGCAGATTCAAAAGGAATCTATTCCTATGACCTACAATATGAGGGTATACTTTATGACAGGAGAGTCTACGACTCACCTTAGGTAAAACTATATATATGTGTGTGTATAATTTGTATTTTAGTGCATATCTTCTACATACTGCAAGTAGATTAATTGATTGCTATAGAATACAAGTTATTGTTGCTTCTGCTGCCTAGACATGCAAATGCACAAGCACAAAAACATATTCCAAAATGACAATATCAAGTCTATATAGATCAAGTTTATCTAATTTAATCAATGTATACGGAAATTAAGTCATGTGCAGATCCATTGACAGCCCTAATTTATTTACATTCAATTTACCCAATATCTATCCATAAAAAGGGAAAATTTCACTGTAACAAAGCTAGCGATCATGATCCAGTAGACAAACTTTAATGCGAAGGCACATACCTCATGAAGCTTCTTCCTTCTTCCTTTTGATTCAATAGGAAAGCGTCTCAGCATGAAAAATAATCTGTAAGCATTGGCTATGTCAATCCACCAGGAGAAAGTGCACAAATAAAACTCCAAAGAAAGACAAGGAACACCAACAAGTACCAAATATGATGCAAAAAACTCACCTTCCACCATACAGCAAGAACCCTAATGCAGCTATGATTGACACAACTGGAGTAAAAAAAAACGTGAAAAATAAGTATGATGATTAATGAAAGAAGCAATGCTCAGAATGTACAATATATTTTTTGAGATGAAAAACGAATTTTCAATCTCCACGAAATCTGAAGTAAACATTTTTCTTTGGAAACCTGAAGTCTAACCTGCAATAAATATTTTCCCAACGAATTCTACAATGCTGTTGTCATCAATCCAAAGGTATACCCAGATGCAAACCTGAAGTAAGAACCTCACTTTGGTTAAATTCTTAAGATCATGAAAGTAATATTACATTTCTATATTGGCTCTCAAAGGCTGCTTAGTACTGTTTATGCTAGGATGAGTGGATGACATGTGCTTAGTGACAAAAGGAAAGATATGTCTTTTATTATGCAAAAAAAAAAAAAAAAAAAAAAAAAAAAAGGAACAAGAAGAATAAATAGCCATATCGTGAGATGGGTCATACCTGTACTAAATATATTCCAGCATTAACTGAAATATAAACAATTCTAAGCTTATCGGTTGGTAAACTTCTTGCCTGTCCATTAATAGTAATGAGAAGGTTAATAACTTAATATTTTTCCACATCCACAAGTTTTACATCTCATTGGAGAGCAGAACTGGCCTTACATCCTGATAACAAAAGATCCTATTGCGCAAAAGAAAATAGAAGAACATTTACTTGCCTGGTGATATATCTCTGCCCAAAAAAGGACAAGGAGTGTGTATGTAGAGAAAAATAGAAGGCCCGGAAGATCCAATAACACCAAAACTAGAACCTAGTTCAAGATGCAGAAGCTCTATGTCAGTATAGTAGAACGGAGACTAGGAAAGAACATCATTCATTCTAGCTAGTCTGACTTTAAAAAAAAGAAAATATGAACTCCCATCCAGAAGGATCAACAGAATAGTACAGCCTACATTCTAAAGTGCGTGGAAGGCTTGCTCAGCCTTCTTCCTCTTTTTCATTTTTATTTTGTTGCAGTTATTTGAGTACAATCATGCTCCATACATGTATATTTTGAGGAAAAAAAAAATCGATGTGATGCTCCATCTTTGTGAATATTAATCATATAAACAAAAGAACATTTAAGTTAAAAAGCTAGCAATTTTAGATAATGAAGAACATGAGCCTTTTAGGAACAATTTCCTAAACCTTTGTATTTCTCAAAATCAAAGTGCAAAAGAGAATACTTGTATTTGCTCAAAAACTGCTTATGAGGCGAGGTGATTTTTAGTTATTTCCATTACTTTTGCCTCATACTTCTCAGAAAATATATGGAGCTCTAGTGTGCTTGATAATGCCTAAGCAAAATGTACAGTGAAAAAAAAAGGAAAAATTTGCAGATTGCACTCATATGCCAGAACTCTTACCACACAAAACTTGAAAACCAATGCAGATGCAACATTACATAAAATGGCTAAGTTAAAGATTTAAAATTTTGAAATGACATTGTAAGAAACTTCAACGAACTAACCCTTGGATGCAACAGAAATACTTGCGTGTGAAATCCAAACACAATAGCACGTACTGCAACATAAGAAAGGCAAAAACCCCAAAAAAAAAAGGGTCAAATTATAACCAAATGACAAAGTATACCCAATACCCCAAATATCACCAAGACTTAAATATCACCTCCATTAACAATGAAGTTCATAAGATGGAAAACTTTCTGCGTCGTCCAACCATATTCGGGCACTCTCAACTCAATCCTTATTAATTGAATCTGCACATCACAAAACCCAGAAAATCCATCAAACACTCACTTCAAACAAGTTTCCATATCATTTCAACACATAATTAAGATTATATATATTCTCTTCAATTTAATCAATCATTAGGCAATGAAAAAATCCAAAACCATAACACACATTCAGAAGATATCAGAACCCAACTTAAAGTAAACCCAGCAATAAATTACTGCAACTACTTATTTATAAATCTAATAAGCCCTATCAAAATGTCATAATCACACACACACACCCAAATCGTAATGATTCATAACAATGAAAATGCAACAAGCAAGACAGACATTCATAATCATAATAACAGTTTCCCAATCCATCATTATCATTCCCAAAATACACAAAGAAACAGAACACAAAATTGAATTACACAATAAGAACAAGAGAGAGAGAGAGTTGGGACCAGAGCGATGGAGGAGACAAGGGCATAAGCAGCACAGAGAGTGTAGAAGATCCCGTCTTGCCACTGAGAGGACCCATTGACATCGTCCCACCAACCAGCCACCAGAGCTTCCATGTCCGCCATGGACGTGAAGCTCAGTGGCATTCTCGTCATTCTTGATTGCTCTACAGCTAGCTAGCTAGCTCCTCCGACAACCTCTCTCGCTCTCACAAAAAATAATTAAAAGTCAAATATCTCTTTGATAACCCCAGCGAAGCTTAGTTCACAGAGAGAGAGAAAGCGAGAGAGCCAAAAAAAAAAATTAAAAAAAGCGCAAAACCGAGTGTGAGAAACACAACTGCTGAGCGGGAGGGTCTACCAGACAGTCAGAGAGAGAGAGAGAGATTGAGTCTGCTTGGTTTGGTTGCTCTCTGAGTCTCACCTAAGCTTCTACGGGATGGGATAGGAGGCTCATGTGCGGAGTCAGTTGTTGTACCTTTTTAACTCTTAACTCACTCTCTAACTGTCTGTTCCTAACACTTGGCTAATTGGGTTTATCGTTGTGGAGAATTTAGAGGACTATTGTTTTCCGAACAATATTTTCGTAACACTTTCACAACAAATCTGAGATAATAAGTTGCTAGATAAAGAAAGAAATTTAAAACGTGGTTTTAGCTCAGTGACAACCTGTCACCTGGGATTTATCCTGAAAATGTTATAGACTCAGTCACGCAACACTCCTCAATTTAGAAACACCGTTGGAAGATTACAAAAAAAAAAATTTATGTTAAAGGTAGACCAAAATAAAAACCAATAAAAATATGCCAACTCAATAAATATATAAAAAAAAGTTGTCAATTTTTTTGTATATCTAGCGTTAGGAAAAGTTAATGAATACAGGAATTGGAATAAGAAATATTTTTACAAATCTTTTATAAGAAAAAAAATAATTTTTTTGACAATTTTTATATTTTCTATTAAAGTGATGTCAAAATTTTTCTAAAAGATAAATGTTATTATGTTACGTTTACAATATTTTCACAATTTTTTTATAACAAATCCTAGGTGGAGAGTTGTTACGGCTTTAATTTGAATTCATTACTAAAATTTCTTTTTTATCCACTAAAAATATCCAATAACAACTTAACACTTAAAATTTGTTATAAAAATATTATAAAAATATTAACAACATAACATTTCTTTTCCTAAAATTGTTTCTTAACCATTGTCAATTAAGAATACGTAGTTGAACTGGATTTTGGTCTCAAACTTATCTTGTTTTTTCTTACACCTGCTTCCTTGGGTTGTACTTTTATTGACGATATTGCCCTTGACCCTTGTCTTCAAGTACGACCCTTTTTCTTTTGAAGAGTTCTTAAGCCAAAAAAAAAAAAAAAAAATGATATTATCTCTATCGGAAGTTTGTACTTTAAGGCTTAAGACCTCTTCAAAAGCTGAAAAAAAAAAAAAAAAAAAAAAAAAAGAAAAGAAGAAGAAGAAGAAGAAGATAGTAAACGTCAAATATGGTGAGCACGTGTATATCACTATATTCTATACTATATATATATATATATTTTATTTTTTTTTTTTTGAGAGAGTTTCAACCTATGGCGTCCGCTCCATAGCTATATTCTATACTATATATTTTGTTTATGAATAAGGAGGGCACGAACAATTTGCAATTTTCTTCTTGAAAGATTCACACCATTTGGTTATACATGTTTCTATATTATTTGTAATTAATGTGTTTTAGTTAAGTTTCTAAAAAAAAAAATGTGTTTTAGTTAAGAGTTTTATAGTTTAACAAATATTTTTTAATATTTTTACTTTTTACTAGAGACCTTTATGGTTTAAATTTTCTCTCTTAATTATCATTATTGCATTTATTGAAGAAAAAAAAGAGTGAAACATGATACTTATTGCTTATAAATGTAATCAAATTAAGATGCCACCTAATTAAGGCAAGATTATGAATCATATATTTAGTAAGATGATTTTGTTTTTTTTTTTTTAATTTGCTTTGAATTATCTTTTGAGTTTGACAAATAACATAAAGATTTATTTGAGATGATTGATTTTTAAATGAAAAAAATAATAGAAGAACAAACTTTCCTTTATAAACTGTTGGAAAAGAAGTTTCTCCAACTCTTTTTTTTTTTTTTTTTTTTTTTTTTTTTGAGAATCTCTCCAACTCATTTTGTAGTAACTCAAATGAGTATTTTCATTTATTCTTAATCACATGAGTTATCTAACTTTTTTTTTTTTACATGATTTATCTAACTTAGTTAAATGATTTAATGAATTGTATATTAAAATTCAAAAAAATGGTCTTCTCTTTTGAACTACCATTTAAACCAAAAAAATTTCAGACAAATGTCTAAATCGGTTACACCTTTCCAGGGACGGACCCAAGATTTTAAGCTAGCAAGAGCAGGAGTATAAATAAATAAATAAATAAATAAAACTCCAAATAGGCATCCATATAGTTTTTTTTTTTTTTTTTTTTTTTTGAGATCAGGCATCCATATAGTATTAAAAAATTATAAATACTCAAATTCATTGTTTCTAAATACATTAAGATGCAATCATTTACCTACAAAGACAAAAACAAAAACAAAATAATGTTTTTTTTAATACTACGCTGACTAGGATTTAAATAAAAAAATAAAAAATAGAGCATTCATATTGGTAGTACTAAAATTTTTAGTTTTTACAACATCACTTTACAATACATCCAATATCAAATGTTTTTTTTTTTTTTTAATCACTTCATTTAAAATAATATAAACAACTCATTAAAATAATAAAGGAAGTAAGAGAATTTGAGTTTTTTAATTGAAGGAAGAGATATAATTTTAATAAAATATTGTATTTTATTTTTAACAACTTGTTATAGTTAACTGGTATTTATACCAGTTTACTTTAATTGCAGAAAATTTAGCTTTAACTTCTCTAATAACACATAATTTTTTGGTTCTTTGGTAGTAAAATAGTTTTTTTTTTTTTTGCTAAAATACAATCACTATTGTGAATGTTTTTATTGTTTTTGTTAAGTTTTTGGATTGAATAATTGCTAGTTGGGTGAGGCTAGTTAAGCTTATTGAGGAAAAAGAGCGCCTAAGGTTTTTGAAGGTGCCCAATTACATAAAAGAAATATATTATAGCTTTTTTTTTTTTTTTTTTTGGGTTAACGAGAAAGTAAACTATAAAACTATCTCACACTAGAGGTGAGACTAGTGTTGGCAGTTCTATTAACATACATTCCAGTTACATCCGAATTAACTAGATACAAAACATCAATACTTGGCGGGGAACTAAAAACAACAAAATCTTCATCCATTGTACACCCCCATCTTGCAAGTGTGTCTGCACAGCGATTGCCTTCCCTATAAACATGCTTCACTTGAACCCGAGGAAACCTTCTTAGTAAGCATCTGCAGTCACACAATAGAGGAGAGTATGGTTTAATAGTGTCCACATTAGAGCTGACAAGATCAACCACCACTCTTGCATCCAACTCCACAATCAAGTTCTGGATTCCTTCACTCAAAGCCAACTTCAAACCATCCCTTAAAGCCCAAAATTCAGCTGTAATGCTGGTGGCAAAACCAATGGATCTCGCAAATCCTTTGATCCAATACCTGCTGCAATCCCTGATCAGTCCCCCACCCCCTGCTTTGCCTGGATACTCACACGAATCTCCATCCGTATTGAGCTTATACCACCCTTCAGGAGGTTTAGACCAAATCACTTGAATTAAAATATATTATAACTATATATATATATGTATATGTATATATAATAAAAAAATAATATATTTTTAATAAAATGTTACTGTCCAATTTAGGGTTTTTTTTTTTTTTTTAATAAACCAATTTAAGGAAGTGGCAATTTCAACGTAATCACCCTGAATTCTAGATTTGATGACTTGACCCCCCAAAAAAAAAAAAAAATCCTGCACACATAGCACATGGAAGAGACTAACTAGGATACACTTTTTAGTGAAAAATATTATTATTTTACATTAAAAAAAAAGTTAAAGATAAATATTAAATTTGGAGTTGAATTTGTTATTGTCGAAGATTAAAAAAGAAAAAAAAGTAATTTGATTACCTACGTATATGCCTTTCCAAATAAACATAAAGGTTAAGAGAAATGCTATGTCTATAATATTTTTACAATAAATTTTAAGTGGCAGGTTGTTACTGGTTGTTATTATTGGGGCAAAAATGTAATCTTAGTATTAGGTTTAAATTTGAACTAATAACAACTAACCACCTATGATTTGTTGTAAAAATATTATAAAAATATTGTAGACGTAACACCTCTTATTATGCTAAAATCTTTTTTGTTTTTGATGAAACATAAAGGCTAGTATTGATAGGCCCTTTTTTCCTTTTTTTCTTTTTGGCTTAATAGATAGGCATAGGCTGTTGGCGGCAATGAAATTAAAACGTGAGGGCCCTACAATGAATAGCCACGTGCTACAGGGGAGAGAAGAAGATGCCGTAGGAGATTCCTCCACTTGGTCCCACAGAGGCACAGACAATATATATAGAGCGGCCAGAGATGTACTACTTTCACATGAAGGTGACTCGAAGTTTCTTCACGGTATGACGTGGCTTGGACGGTTTTGGCAGTGTTGGTCTGTAATATGTTTGTTATATCAATAAGTTCGGGACAAATAGAGTTACTCAGTCACATTTTTTTTATGTTATACTTGTATGTCATGTATTTATTTATTTATTTTTAAATTAAACTTTTGTTATTATTATATACTATAAAGAAAGTAAATAGAGTCTTCTAAAGAAAAAAAATACATAGTAACTTATGATGAAAGAATATAAAGTGAAATATAAAAAGTAGGACATAAAATTATTTAAGAATATACTCAATTCCACACTCAACTAATTTGTCAAGTTCTGAGTCTTATGATTGATGCATATAAGATGAGTGTAAGTTTTTTTTGATAAACTATAAGATGAGTGTAAATAGTAAATTTATGTGAAAGTAATAATATTGACTCATCATAAGTTAACAACTCAGCAGGTTAGAAAATTTAGACGTGCTTGTAGAATTGTTGCTGTATATGTTCATTATTATTTTTTCTTTTTATTATTATTTATAAATATGATAATATTTCATAGCTATGACGCCTGCTTCATAATGATTGTTATTTATTATTAGGTTAATATGCTAATTATTATTATTATTATTATTTTTTTTGTGTAAGTAGGAATTGAACCATTTGTGTCCACTTGTTAGATCATAAACTTATTTTTAATATATATATTTTGAGTGAGGATCTTATGTCATGCATCTCTCACCCAACTATGTAAATGTATTAAAAGCTCAAAGGTTTAATTTGTGACTATAGAGTTCTTATTTGAAACCTCTAAAATTCATCAATTTTTAGAGTTTAATTTGAAACATTTTTTTTTGGTTTAAAATGTAATCTTCCTTTCACTTCCAAAAAAAAAAAAAAAAGGGGGTTATTTTTTCCAATCATCATAGAACGAATGCTATAAATTGAAAGTTTATTGTATCTATAGTTTTTTTTTTGGAAAATTTTATTTTTATTTATATTTTTTCAATATGTTCTTGTGGGAGGGAGAAACCCGAGGAGCAAAAGCACTAGGCATTAGTACATTCCGAGGAATCAATTGTACCATACTCGTCATCAAATTGGGTTTAGTCTGGATGAGATAACCAAACACCAAACCCAAGAAGATGGTGGAAACTAAGAAGCCCGAGGAGAAAGCTTACCTTAGGGGGACCCAAGTTCCAACCCAGAAATATAAGAGGTCGAGGGAGAAAATAGAGATGTGCAGGGAGGAGAAGGAGGAAGCTTCTTGATAAAGTACACATCACCTCCACATTGAATATATTGTGCCAACTCAACTTATCGCATTAATGGCAGAATGACCCCTGAATAGTGTTTTTACAACTTACAAGCTACACTATCACTACCAGCAAGAGTTGATGGAACAAGTATCCAGACAAGAATCCAGAGCAACCTAAGTGGAGGGCTGAGATGAAGGCCCAGCTACTATAAAAAGGAGGGGAGCTCCATCAATAAGAGGAGGATGGAAAAAGATCTATTAAATGTACTCAAAAGTATTGTAACCAAAGTAGTGTTTTTCATATGAACTATTAGGTCATTAGCTAACAAAAACTCAATAATAACTTTTTTTGGAAAAAAGAAAAAGAAAAGAAAAAGCCCATTTTAGGAGTGGTCGGCCTTATTAATAGTACCAAGCATTAATTTGAACGTCGGTAGAATCCTTTTAGAATTTTCTTAAGTCTTGAAGCTACGTTTTGGGAAGAATAGACATTTAAAGCAATTTTAGCGCGCACCCAAAAAAAAAAAAAAAAAAAAGAAAGGCAAAAAAGTTATCATGGTGTTTTGAGTGGAGATGTAGTCAGTGCTGGCTGAATGGGTAAATGTAATTGATGTGGTCGTTTAAGGCTCTAAGTAAAAAATGGGTTTCCAAATTTTAACCAATAGGGTTATTTATAATCAATAAATAAAATAATTTTTTTTTACCAAATGAAAAACAAACAAAAAAGAGAGAAAAATGCTACTTCACAATATTTTTCACAACACTTTTACAACAAATGCTAAGTAGCAAGTTGTTACAGTTTGTTATTGATGGCAAAAAAAAATTATAGTGGTGTTTTCAAATAGAAAACAAGAAGCAACTTAAAACTTAGGATTTGTTGTGAAAAATATTGTAAATATTGCACTTCTTAAAAAAAATAAGAATAATAATAAGAGTTGAGTTAACAAACTTTTACTAGTTCTCATCTAAGTCTACCACTAACACTACTTTTTTACTTATTATTATCAATCTGCCACATTAACAAGTGCAAAAAATTTTGTCAAATTTTTTGTGTCTATAAAATTTTAAAAAAATAAAAAATTCTACGTAGTTCATGTTAATTAGTAGTAATTTTCCATTTAAAACAAGATAATCAATTTTTGCCTTAGGCCCCCAAATGCATCAAGCTGCCCCTAGTTGTGGTGTGTCTTTGTGTTAAAACCCCTTTCCTTCTCCCTTATATGTGTATGTTTGCTTTTCAAAAAGAAAAAAAAAGGGTAATTGTCCCACATTACATAAGAGAGTATGTTGTGTGTAGTATAACTTGTCCTATCTTCTCTTAAAAGTTACCATGACTTTTGAGTGGAGTTGTGGTGTGCCTTTGTGTTAGAACTCATTTTTCTCTCCCTGTGTATATTTGTTTTTTTAAAAAAGAAGGGCAAAAATCAAAAACAAAAACAAATTAAAGAAGAAAAAGACACTTAACTAAGCCACTATCTCTCTCTCTCTCTCTCTCTCTCTCTCTCTCTCTCTATGATATTAATTCAAAGTTCAAACAACTACAACCAATCAAGCCTACACTTCATGAATCCATGATTGGTTTATCATTGGTTTTTCCTCCTTTGTAAGTTTTATATATATATATATATATATAGTTTTTAATTATGTATGCACAAGTCAAATTCGATGTCTCATTTCTAACGTGACCAGCAGCGCAGCCGTGCTGGGCATCAATTCATCCACAAAACATTAATTGTGCACTTTTTTTATTTTTTTTTATTTTCTAATAATCTAAAAAATAAAGAGTAGTCATCTCCCTTTTCTGAAAATAATCCTCACTTAAATTGAATTCCATCTTAGTCTTTCAACGAATCTTCTTCTTTACTCAAACAATTTCACAATCTTGACAATATATATGCCTTATCACTTTATACACACGAATCTATAATTTGAGTTTGAGTTCACATTTTTGTGGGCTCATGTGCGTGAGGTCACACTAAATTTTTTTTTTATTTACTCGTATTTTTTAAATTATCTATATCTGTGAAGTTATTTCACACGTTTTCTTCAACAATTAGAACAACCTAATATTTTATGTTTCTTTTTGTTCTTATCACTAAATATAATCCCATGTTTTTATATACATATTTTACATGCATTTTACCACAGTTTATTGCGTTTGTATTTTCGCTTGTGTACAATTTTTAAATTTCTTTTTAAATGACACGGCTTGTGTCTAGTGCATTAATGCATTAGATACAGACATATGTCTATATCCTAACGTGTTTAGTGCAACAGATGTACTAATATAATGTAAGTCCCTTTTTTAAATACAGTTAAACTATATTTTTGCCTAATAATTATTTATCAAACTCAAACAAGCCAATTAAAATATGATAGTAATGAATTGATAGTAGAAGATGAAAATACGTGTAGGATTGGGAGGTGCACTATTATGATACTGTAAAGTATAAACTTGAGAGAGAGAGAGGTCCCTTTCGCACACATAAAGAAAGATGGGTGGCTAATTGGCAGTTGGCTATATACATTAGACATTATCCTTACCAAATCTTCATATCAATCACTGTTACAAGAAATGTTACGTAAGCCTTAATTTGTAAATTGCATAAGAAAATTTCAAAGTCGGCAGTAATTCATTCCTACCTAATCGATTTTATCAGCGTGACTTCATGATGAGTCTAACAGTAAGTAATAAGAGAAGCAGAGAAATAAATTTTAGACTAATTAATCATCCTGATTTGGTTTTTTTTTTTTTTTTGGATGAACGAAAAGGAGGGGCGGGGGTCACAATGCAAGCCAGGAACCCAACAAAAACATAAAATAATGTTTTTTTTATCCCTTCTTGCTACAGTAAACTGCTAGTCTTGGCAGTTCACTTTAGCAAGTTGCCAAATTTTTTTTGGCTTTGGCACCATTGATGTTGGACTGATACTCAGAAAAAACAGAAAAAAGAGATAATTCATTATCCTTAAAAAAAATTTCAATTTGTTCCCTAGAGTTTCAAAGTATGTAAAATTATCATCTTCCTCTGAAACACCCCCCCCCCTTTTTATATATACACTTTTATTTTCCCAACATTTTTCTCACCAATTAGACCTAAGCGAAAAAAAAAAAAAAAAAATCTTATTCTTATTTTAGTTTTTAAATTTAATTTCAATGTTATGTGGAGATGGTGACTATTATGATGGCCACGTGACACTTTCAATATATCTATGGTTGTTGTTGCCATGCAACTGTTAAATCACATAGACATTATTTATTTATTAATAATTGGGTAGAAAAGGCATATACATTAAACTAGAAGGATATGATTTTGTTACAAGAAATACCCTCCTTATCGAGGGCTAATAAATTAATAAGTCTTCCATCACAGACGGTGGATTGTTAAACAAAGTATAAGTACTAGGCATAAACTATCCAAATCTTGCAAATGCATCCGCAAAGCAATTGGTTTTACAGAAGATGTGCTCAATCTGTTTGTTGGGAATGGTCCTTAAAATATATTCCTTCAATAATTTAAAAAAAAAAAAGAAAAAGAAAAGAAGAAGCTTCCAATGTTTGGTTGCTAATAGAGTGATTCATAAACTAAACTACAATTAGTGCATCAAGTTCCACATGAAGTTTAGAAATTCTAGAATTTTTTTTGCTAAAAAGGAGGCCATCACAAAGTGCGCAGAGCTCTGCTTTCAAACTAGTAAGTTTTATAGGCGGAGCTAGGGGGTGCCAAGGGGGGCTATGACCACTCCTAACTTTTGAAATTTTCCATTAATTTTCTTTTACATTTAGTAATAAATCTAAAAATTACACAAAAATGTATTCACCAGCCTCTCCTCAGAAAATTTCCTGACTCCGCCATTTAAGATGACCAGAATTTCTAGCAAAACCTGAAATCCACCTAATATACTAGAAAAAGTAAACAAAAAAAAAATTGGTTCATTTTGCAAACTTTAAAGATTACTACTTATGAAGCACTACTAATACCATGTTTGTCCCTTCTTCAACCTTGATTTTTGCCCAAAATATGGAGTTTGGACCATCCCTTCAACCAACTATTATTTTAATATTTTGAACTTATGTAGGAAAACTACAAAGTTGAAGTGCAGGTAGAAGCATGAACACAATTTTCCGCAAGCCATATATATACAAAATATCATATTCTCTCTACCCATATTTATGGTGTGTTAAATACCACTTATTTTGTTGAAACTGAAAAATTATTGCTAAAAGTACTATAAATAAAGGTTAAAGTTAGTTGAAATAGTACAATAGAGTCAATGAATAGTGTCAAAAAGTACAGTAAGGCCTATAAATAGTAGCAAAATTAAACTGAATAGTAAAATAATTTTAATTTTTAAGTACAACCCAAACGCACACTTACTATTCCACACCATCCAACTTATTACTTTCACATGTTAAAAACATGGGGAAAATAGCACTAAATTAAAAATGCCATACGATCATTGACAAATAGATTTTAAAATGGTCTTTAACCATATGATTAGATGTCCATATTTTATTGGTGCAGTTCAAGAAAAAGAAGTATCTGTAAATCAATATATCATGTGGGTTCAGCCGTTCAGGTATGCCTAAACTTATGGTTACATAATATGTGACAAAAAAAAGAAGAAAAGAAGCACTCCTTATTGAAAGATTTTTTTTTTTAATTAAAATTTTAAGATTTCAAAAAGCTTTTTCATGTGAGGATTTGACCATTTTATTGTTGAGCGTACTTTTTAAAATGATGACAACTTTTGCCTTTTGCTATATATGAGGTTGACAAAATCAAAAGTTAGAACTCAGAACTTATCTTAATTATATATATATCAAATAAACTCACATTTTAAATTGAATTTAAATTAGTTTATAATTATTGTCTAATTTTGAGTCACCTTCCATATTATTATTATTTTTTTTTTGAGAAGAAAAGAGAATAAATCCATATTATTTTCCTTAAATTTGGTATTAAGTGATCCATTCATAATATATAGTGCAAAAAACGAGATAATCACATTATCATTATTATTGTTAAATATTTTTGTCCATAACACGAGATAAAACCTAATTTGTAAAAATTTCAAAACTTAATTTAATAAAAGAGACAATATGCATAACGAGATAAAACCTAATTTGTAAAAATTTCAAAACTTAATTTAATAAAAGAGACAATATGCATAATTATCGCATGTATCCATTTTCCTTTACCCCTGATATTTAAAAATAATGCAACCAAATTGATTAGTTTCCATACGTAACAATAAAATTATGAACACAATAAAAGTACATAAGAATTTCACCACATTTTCAAATTGGCCCACCACCTAATATATGGGCTAACTAAAATTTGCAATTAAAATTTTTTTTAATGGTCCATATGTGAAGTGATTTACTAACTTAGACCGTTGTGAAATTATTCTTTTACGTTGTACTACGCAATTTAAAAGACTAAAAGCATTGTAAACAATTAAAAAGTGACAAATATTATACACATTGTAAATATATAAAAAGTATACAATAATTTTCACTTTTTACAAATATGTACAATATATACTTTTTTGTGTGTTTATAACCTAAATTTACATTAAAAGTATAATGTAAACATATAAGTTTTTTTTTTGGGTAAAAGATAAACATATAAGCATATAAGTTACTTATTATATATATATATTTTTTTGTTAAAGAAAATAGGGGTTAGCTAGGTTACGTCAGCCCCAAGGCAGGGGGCTAAGGTTAAAGCTCATGGGCAAACTTGTGTGGATGCCCCCCAACAAACTTTTGTTAGCAACGAAATTCAAATTTAGGTAGATTAGATGAAATGTTCGAACCTTACCAGCTGAGCCAAGCTGCTTTTGGCTACTTATTATAAATTTTTGCCTAGTTATAGGAAAAACATAAAAAAAATAAAAAAAATAAAAAAAATAAAAGGCATCCTATAGTTGCAAAGCCCATTTGGGAATGTAAAGGGCGATCATTGGCTCAAAAAGTGAATAATTAAATTAGCCAAGGCTGAGGCAGTATCAATGGGTGGTGCCGTGGTGGCGGTAATTAAGAACAGAGTAACAGTTGAAGACACTCTGAGTGGAGTTCAAGAACGAATAACAGTTGAGATTAACTAAGGAATTTGAAGCAGTAGAGGCACCAACTGACCAAAGCAAATGTCCCTGTTAAAACCAAGCCAAAGTAAGCAAGCAAGCATCTTTCATTTTGATTTCAAATCCATACCTTTCACTTTCTGTTTTGGGTGCTTTGATGTTGGACTACTGGTATATTTGTTGTTGTGCACCTTTTCATTATGGTTTCCCAGTTATCTTATTATATTATATATGGCATTATGATCTTGATAGTTTTGGTAATGGAGCATGAGTTATTAATTTTAAATTTGGGAACTTGGGGTGATTTGTGTTGTGGGGTATCTCTTGGCAGGTTTACTATTTTATGTAATTGTTCTTGTTGAGTGAGTTCAAGTCTTGGAGATGAAAGGTTGTGTTGTGAGGGGTTTAATTTGTTCAAATGGTAGAGGACCCTGTGGATTTTAGTTCATGATGTGTGTTTGAATGTGGTAAAAGAAGATGGATCATAGAACAGCCTGTTGAATTACTTTTTGTTTTGGGAACTGAATAATCAAATTTTTAGGGTGATGTTGCCCACTTAATGTAAAGGTCTTTAGCAAAATTTCCATGTTTCTCTTATGAATATCTGGGTATTATTGTAGAGCCTTCAATTGTACTATAAGTTTGTAAATTGTCTAAGACTAGGCATAGAACACAGTGCACACGCTTATGTCTGGATTAGTTATCAACTCTAAGTTCAATTATTAACCATATTCCACAAACTGGGATCTTGTTTGGTTCTCCCGGTAGTTTTTGGTGGTAATTTGTTGTTTTAGGTCTTAAGTTGTGGTCTTGCTATTAGCCAATGACCTCTAACTCAAATGGCACCTCCTCCCCTCATAAAATGATATGGGAGGGTGAGTTCATGCATACAAGATCATTTACTAAATAATCAATCAAAAAATAGAGAGGAAGAGGTTGCAAATCAACTGTATTTCATTTTTAAGTCTTGATGTGAACTTGGCCAATGCTTTGCCAACTTCTCGAGGCTTACACCCCAAAATTGAACTGCACAAAAAAAAAATCTTTGTTCAATTCCCTTGCCATCATCTAAAGCATAGCTTTCTAATATCTCTTGTAATAGCAAAGATCCTGTACTGCAGATTTTGGCATCTTCTCAAATTGTGAAATCAGATGTATTCATTTCATTGAATCATGAACACTAATAATTTCATTTACATATCATTTGGGATCAGTTATAAGTAGTTGCTAAAAATGCAAGAATCTCCATCAGATAGTGTTTCTTTAATGAGCAAGCTTATTTGTGAATCCATAAATCACAGTTGATGATCCTAACCTTACAACCACAACAAAAGCATTGAAGGTTCTTGACTCCTATGAATCAGACATAATTAAGCTGGGTATGCCACATTCTGATCCTTTGGTTGATGGTCCGGCTATCCATGTATTATAGTTGTCTTTTATGTTTGTTAAATTTAATGTGTGGACTTCTCTTAATGATATGTCTTTTTGTTCATGCTGCAGCTACATGTTCTTTGGCAAGATGGACCAATCACAATGCATTTGTTACTTTCTTGTCATCATTAGATCAAGATACAATGATACGCTCTATTACTTTCTTGTGCCTTTTCATATTTTTTGTGTTAGGAAAAACAACAACTATCAAGTCTTTTTCAGATGTTCGTGAAGCATAGTAATTTGACTTGCGCCATAACACCTTTGATATTAGTGAAAACTCATTTGCTAAAGTGGATTTGAAAAAATTCTTCCTGCTATAGTAGCGTTATTCTTGTTGCACAAAATAAATTGATAAGTTGTTGATGTAGCATTCTTGATATAATGTAGTGTAGTAAATATTTTTACAATAATAGCAACAAGTCAACAAGAATAATGGTTGCTGTTGTTATCATCAATCATTTTGATTGTGCCAGCCAAAACATCAGGATTCTACATTAGTTATATGTTTGTAGTATTTTCTTATTGGTCCATTTGTATTATCATTAAATATGTGTGTGTGTGTGTGTGTTGTTGTTGTTGTTGTTGCAAAATTCCATGCTTGTTCTTATATCTTCTGTTTTGTTGGAATTATCTTTCTAATGTACCCTGTATGACACTGAAGGTTTTTCTACTCTTGGCATATGAGAAAGTAGATTCAAGAAACAGTTCTAGAAATTTCTCTTAGAAATATCTGCATATGGCTTAGGAGATTGTCAATTTGTTGACAACGAATTCGTGGTTCTTAAAAAAATGGGGGTTCACACCTCTATTCTTGGTGTGATGTTGCTTTAACTAGCTTGGTATACTTCCCTAATTTTGCACATACAAGAATAGTCTGCTGACTTATAGTGAACCACATACCTAAAAAGACTTATTACTGATACATGTCTAATGTATTGGACACTCATTTTCTTGATTTTGGTCTCCATCGAACTTCAAGACACAAAAAAAACTAAAATTTCATCCATTCTAAATGTTTTTTAAAGTTTTAACAACTGATTTTATGGCTCTTGAGTACTTAATAGTACTAGTGCAATTCATCTATGTGATTTAAGAAAGTGGATGTACCTCATTAGAGAATTCATGTTCTATTGAGGACTTGTAGTTTTATCTTTTTATTTTGTGAGTGCAATGAAATTTGTAAGTATTAACAATTATTTTTCAGAATAGAAAAGTATCCAACCCAAGAACTTAATTTCTTGATCTTTCATGAAAGGACTCTGTACCCATCTTAGCTCTTGCAAGCAACTGTTTTTATAACATTGGTGAAAATTCTTTCAAAAAAAGAGAAATAAAATTATCTTGCAACCTCATTTATGCTGAAGAGTTAAATGTTGATTCTTTTGAATACTAGGTAAGCTCAGTTATATGGCCCCAAATGGTATTTATGTTTAGGAAGTAAATGTATCAGAAATCTAGTTGTGGTGCTGGGTGTGTAGATAGTATGCCATTTCAATAATTTAATTTTAAATACCTATGGGTTAATTGTCTTAGTATCGTTGAAGTATAACTCTGTCATTTGTTAAGATGCTTGAAATGTAGAAAATACCCTTGCCTAGCATGATATGAAACATGTTTAAACTACTTTTTTCAGGAGTGGTGATGGATAATTATCTACAATTTGCATGAGAAGTGGTCATGTAACAAAAGACTTTAGGTTGATGATATGAGTGATTTCTAATTCTATACATAAGCTGATGCTTCAATTTTTATGACATGCAATTATCAAACTTGTAGGAGTTGGCTTTGGCATAACAAATACTGAGCATGTAATAGAGTCCAAATCTTCTGTCCCACTCTTCCTACTCCACAAATAAAAACATGCCACATGTCCATCTATTTTATTAAATGCTAAATTTATGCCTTCTATTATTTTAATTGCCTAAATATGATGGGTTATTTATTTATTTATTTTAGGAAATTGAAATAATAGAAGGCATAAATTTAGCATTTGATAAAATAGATGGACATATGGCATGTTTTTATTTGTGGAGTATATAATGGAGTAGTAAAAGTGGGACATAAGATTTGGACTCCATGTGATACAGGTTAGTTTTAAAATGTATACCATTAAATGCTTGTGCAGGTTGTTCCATCCATGTTGGCATGTATTTCTAAAGTGTAAATTATGGTAGCTAGATGGGGAGCTGATGGTGTAATTGTTGGTGGAGTGCTAAGGTGAAGCTGTTGATTTGCAAAATCCTCCAAGAAAGGTTTGAAGGAACTGGAAATTTTCACAAAATCCCTAAAATTTGCACTTGATTGAGAAAAACTTTTATGGGATAAAATCAAGCTTGTGGTAATTCTTGTTGTCAACTTTGATATGCATTAGAATCAAATAAGAATACATTTTGTTTAACATTGTGACATATGTTGACAACTTCAAAAATTTTCCATTTTTTTGAGCAATGAGTAGATTTTTTTCCCTTTTTGTTTCTCAAACCGCCAAGAGCCATCAATCTTGGTTCCCATATTAGGCAACCTAGTAAGCGCAAAAGGTCAGTCATATAGCCATACGTTTAATTTGTGATCATCTCAAAGACTTGCTACCAATTATAGAAGACTATCAACTCAAAACTCACTTATTAAAAAAAAACTAATTAAGGAAATAGGAATAAAAATCATCTGTTACATATTTTGTGTTTTACTTTTATCCTCTACCAATCACAATTTATCATGTGCTTAAGTGGCTAAGGAACAAAATAAAACAAAACCAATACATAAAAAAAAAAAAAAAAGTAAAAAAAAAAAAAAGTTTTGTAATACATACTGCCAGTGTCTAAATGTAAAACAATAATACTAAAAAAAACTTCACAAAAATAAAAAATTCCCTATTGCAACTTTAAATGTTGGAAAATTTTCTTCATCCAAAAAACTCAAATAGATCTCTACTAATCTGTTGAATTAATTTGACTAATACATCTTGCTGGTGTCAAATATAAAACAATAATACTAAAATAAACTTCACAAAAAAAAAAAAAAAAAATCTCTATTCTTTAAATGTAGGAAAATTTTCTTCATCGAAAAAACTTAGATAAATATCTACCAAACCGTCGACTTAATCTAGCTAAAACCTTTACATATTTTTTCTTATAACACCTATTCTTCAAATCAACAAGTTCAAAATCTGAATGAAAGGGGAAAATTTCCATCGGCCTGGTCCACACATTGCTCATTTTCGAATTTCTGCTTCTAAAGTCGTAGTGTATCATGTTGGTATCATCTCTCATCAACATAATATCAGAACTTTGGAAAGCAACTGGATAACAACAAGTACTAAGTTTTGCAGGTTCAATACTCACAGTTTGTTTCTTACTCCATACTCCATGATTTTCCATCATCCATGCTTGTATATCACATCCTTTCTTGCAAAGCATCCCAACACACCCTTGGTACTCAACAAGTTTCATGGAATCGAAATAGTTTTTCTTGCATAATGGAAAAGGTAGATCAAATGTTGTCCATTTGTTGGAATCGACGTGAAAAACGAACACCATATTGTTGTTAGTTAGCCAATAAAGAGAGCCAGAAACAGATACAACTGGGTCAAATCCCAACCACTCATCTTTGGGCAACAATACATCATCTTTCAACTTTTTCCATGCCCACGCTTTTGAATCAAAAATCTCACAAAAAAGAAAAGAATACTTCATAGACTTATAGGTCATAATTGTATGCAGGGGGTGTGTTGAAAATCTGATGATCTTATAGTGCAAAGGATTTGACTTGAGCACAACCATTGCACATCTTTTGGTGAAATACCGAGTTCTAGGATTTGGTATCTTCTTCCACTGTTTAGTACTAGGCTTGCAAACGTAATATTTATGATTTCTAAAACTATAATCATCCACGCACAGAAGAAGACCTTGTTTAGTGGCAGCTATAATGGAGACCGGACCAGGTATGAAGTCGAGTGAGAGTTTAGATTTAGGATCCGATTCATTGATGGATACAAACTTGTTGACGGGTTTGCTCCATTCTAAACTTCGAATGAAAAAACCATCAATTGTTTTGGTTCTTTCACAACGTGCCTGTATGAAACTTGAGTCATACGTTATCAAGTTCCAATCCTTTGAAACTAGTCTGCACCGCCCAATATCTCCTAATGTTATCCGGCTCAAAATCTCAAAGATCATATCCACAGGAAGAGTAGGAGACGACTCCTTTTTCTTTGTCTTGCGTATAACCATGGAGCATAGTTTCTTAAACCAAGAAAAAACCAAGAAGCAGACTGAGAAAAAAGAAGGCTGTGACATGTTTAGGTTGTGACAAATACGTATGAAAAGTTATTTAGGCAGAAGAAGAAGCAGCAGCGAACACCAATGAATAAGGTTAAGCAGGTTACACTTCTGTGAGAAAGTTCAGCCGTTTGGTATAAACAAGAACAAGAAAGAGAAGAACAGATTTCAGTGTGGCTTAGCTGCTCCTATTTGAGATTTTACGGAATAGAAAGATGACACCAATGACTGAGTAGGGTTTGGTGCTTATTTATAGGAGTGTGTGGTCGGTGCTGAACAATTAGAAGAGTTTTAGTTGAAAGTAAATTATCCTAACATAGTTGAACTGTAATAGAAATAGGACAATGAAATAATAATTAAATTGAACTTAAGTCTAATAGAAATAGGACTAGGAAATATGAAATAATAATTAAATTAAACTTTGTAGATCGGTGCAAAACAATTAGTAGAGTTTTTTTTTTTTTAAGTCGAATTCTATGAGGAATAGGAGTACGAAATATTATAGGAATAGCAACATTAATTTTGATATCGCATACCTTTCCCCAACAGGACAAACCTGCACATGGGCGGTGCAGACTTGTTTTCCAAGGACAAACCTTTCCCCATCTCGGATGTTATCCCAATGGCCAATCAGCTACTCTTGGATTTTGTAAAGGCCAACCCATAGACATCGCATACTCCTCCAATTGCGGACGAGATTGGGTATCTATACATGGTCTCCTCCACCATTCCCCTCCCATCGTCAAAATTAATTTCGGTGGTGCAATTTTTAAAGAGATTGGTGAAGCAAGACTTGGGGTAATTATCCTTGATTTACAAGGACGGAATCAGGATTCAAACTTAGGGGAACTGAAGTTCTTTGTTTAAAAATTTTAAAAAATTGGAATATCAGTACTAGAGGTTGACAACAATGCATTATTAGTATTAATTTTTTAATTATTTGTATTTTTTCTTTTGAAGAAAAATCAATAATAAAAATTTATAAATAAGAGTTTTGTAAGTCAATTGGCAAGTCCTAATATTTTCAAGGTTTGATGAAGGTTAGTCCGATTCTTTTATTCTATCCACATTATAAACTAAAAAAAAAAGTATTCTTTTCACATAATTCAATAACTAATAACTTCGTAATGCTATATATATAACAACTAAAATAATGATTAATAAATATAATGCATTAATATTTATCGAAAAAAAGGGTGAGAGAATTATTGGTGTCTTGGTAAGGTTGAGATTTTTCCTTTGAAAAAATTGCAAGTTTGAAAAAAATAGTATTTAAAAAAAAAAATCTATTAAACAATTACATGATAACGGGCGGTAACTTTGAGTCTTTAACTAAGTAAATAATAAAGTTTTTCCAATCATTACATTAATTTGGCTAAGGCACAAATTTTATTACCAATAGACAAATCACACGCATGCTTTGGTGGCATTTAGGTAAGACACAAAACAATAAATTGTTGTTGTTTCACACGTATATTACCATTTATGCATGCATGTTAAGTGTGTCCCAAAGTTAATAAAACATTAAAATCAATAAATTCTATCATTCAAAAAATAAATAATTTTTTTTCACGGTTTGAGTTAAAGACGTCAATTGATCCAAGCTGTTGGTGATACTAACTGGTGTGTGGATGGAGTGATTAGTGGTATAGGAGTTGTCTATGTGGCTATGGGGGTGGAATCATTTGAGAGGGGCATAGAGCTTTCAAATGAGAATGAGAAATTGAGTAAAGGTTATTGGGTTTTTGTGATTTTTTTTTGCTAGGATTTGTAATTGATTTGTTGTTATTGTTTTTGCTTAGACTAAATTTATGATTAGTCCAAGGATTTTTTTTATTATCTGGATATGTTTTTTTTTTTTTAAAGATTTTTTTGTTATCCATTTTTGGGATTTCATGGGTTAGTTTGTAAATTTTTTGAGAAGGGGGACCAAGTAATAAATTTTAGAGCCAAAAGTAAATTTTTTTATGTTGATATATATACACTAGTTGATTTTTTTTTCAAAGGCTGGGGGGCATGGCCCCCCTCAGCCCTATGCTAGTTCTTCACTGAGGGAATAGTTTGAGTTTTAGCATATTTGGCAGAGAAAGTTCTTATCCCACACTTGGTTGCTGCTGTTGAAGCCATGGCTGTAGTGAGGGCTCTTAGCTTTGCCCAAGAACTCAACTTTACCTGTTGAAGGTGACTTTGAGATTATCATCAAAGCTCTTGATAGTGAAGATGAATTTCTCTCCTCTTACGGACATCTTATAGCTGAGGCTAAACTCTTTTTAGGATCTTTTTGTCTTCTTAGTTTTTCTCAGATTTGTAGACAAAGGAATTTTGTTGCTCATAACTTTATTAGACATGTTAGCGGTCTTACTATGTGGATGGAAGATGTTCCTCTGCACTTAAACTCTGTTTTTCTTAGTGGATTTTAGCTAATTGTTTCTAATAAAATGCAAGGTACTTTTTCTCACAAATTCAGGATGTTTATATCAGGACCAATGGAGAAACAGTTTGGTTCATAATGGCCTATTATTTATATCTGGCCTAATAGAGATACGGGATCAGCAAATCCAATTAAGTATAATAATTATATGTTGGTGAGTCTGGCAAAGCAATACAACAAATTAAGAGGCGAATATCACCCAAAAAAAAAAAAAAAAAAAAACAAAAAATTAAGAGGCTGCTCAGTCAATTCAAATTAGGATGTAACTACAAATTGTTTCTTCAATCTCATTTGGTTTCAGTGTGTTTCTTAATTAATAGTTCTACACAGCTAATTACTGTTTTATCTGTTATGTTTGTTTTCTTTATTTCCTTTCTTCCTGTGAACATTGTGAAGCCTGTGTTAACATTTTGTAGAGTACGTAGTCAAGATTTTTGTTTTGTTCATGTCAATCTATCATTTAAAGTTGGTTACACTGCCTATATCATGCCACGTAGGTTAGGCCAAATGTAGAAACTCATGCCTCAGGGTCAGGGTGGTTCTCTTTTTATCGTTTATTTTTTACCAAAATTTGGAGTTGGACCATCCATTCAACCCACTATTATTTTAATATTTTGAACCCAGATACAAAGTTGAAGAGCCGGTAGAAGCATGAACATAATTTTCGGCAAGCCCTATACTGCTATACAAAATATTTATACTCTATTCCACATGTTAAAAACATGGGAAGAAGAGCTCTAAATTTAAATTCCATTTGATCATTGATAGACAGATTTTAAATGGTCTTTAACCATGGTTAGGTGTCCATAATTTATTAGTGCAGTAGAATTTTAGCAAATTTTTATCATTTCCTAATGATTAATGACAGATAAAGTAACTGCAAATCAATTTATAATGTGGATTCAAGTTTACCTTGTGTGGGTGTTTCTAAAAAAGATAAATAAAAGGCTACACTAAAAAAAATCTTGTAAACAATTGACAAACAATTCCGTATGAACTGGACCATTTTTATGCACAAAAAAAAGAGAGGACTATATATATGTGTGTGGGGGGGGGGGGTTCCAGTTAACTCAAATGGTAAAGTCTCTGATAGTTGAATAAGAAATCTGTGGTTCAATCTTCGCTTACACTAAAAACCAGTTGGTGTTTTGGTCTAATAATAAAGAGTTACATCAGAAGCGGACGCAATAGGTTGAAACTTTCTCAAAAAATATATATATTTATATATAGACACACACACAAGGGCCATTTAAAGCTTATGGTTACATAATATCTTACCCAAAATACAAAAAAAAAGAAAAAAAGAAAAAAAAAAGCATTCCCTTATTGAAAGTAATTATTTTTAAAGATTTTTTTTGTTTAAATTTAAAGTTTCAAAAAGTTTTTTCATGAGGGGATTTGACTGAATTATTGTTGAACAAATTTTTTTTTTAAAGATAGTTTCAACCTATAATATCTGCTCCTGATGATAACTCCTATTGAGCGATTTATTTAGAATGGTAAGAAATTTCGCCTTTTGCTATGATATTGACCAAATCAATCGGTTAGAACTTATCTTATCATATATATAAAAAGTAAAATAACAATGTAAATTGAATCTAAATTTGTTTCTAATTTTTATATAATTTTAAGTCAAATGTTCAAATTATTTTTTCTTAAGTTTGGTGTCAAGTAATTCATTCATAATACTCATTACAAAAAGCAAAAAAAAAAAAAAAAAAAAAAGAAGATGATCACCTTATTATCATCATTATTGAATGTTTTTGTGTGTGAACATGACATACAACCTAGTTTGTATAAATTTCAAAACTTAATTTAACAAAAGATAGTAAACAATGTGTCTAATAGTCACACATGTACTCATTTTTCTTCTCCCTGTCAAGAGACTTGTAACTTAATTGACATCTCCCCATATACAAAATGCTCAGCTTGGGGGTCTAGGGGAGAAAATATTCGAGTTGTGGGGTTAGCAATATATTGTAACTATCTCAAAAAAAAAAAAAAAATCCTCCTAACGTTTAAAAATACTGCAACCAAATTGATTAGTTTCCGCACATAACAATAAAGTTGATACAAACAAAAAATTATTTTAATTTCATAACATTTCCAAATTGTCCTACCACTTCTCACATTAAGAGGGTGTTTAGTTTGAGGAAAAATGTGTTATATTTCGTATTTATTTTCAGTTTTTGGCAGGACCCACCACTAAAAATTTGGTTTGGTTATGTTATTTGAATTAAGTTTTCATTTTTAGTATAAAAAAAAAAAATCTGATTTGAATACAAAAACTGAATACATCGTTTGGTCATTTTCCTTCTTATGAAAATGGATTGTAAAAAAAGAATTTCGTGGGTCCACTAATAGTGAGTTGTCACATTAATAAAACTCTGTGTGTGTGTGTGTGTGTGTGTGTGTGTGTGTGTGTGTGTGTGTGTGTGTGTGTGTGTGTGTGTGTGTAGCAGAGTAACCTGTGAAAGGGGACATCAGTGAAGGTGTGTGGCAGTGGTGGCTCCGCCACGAAGCACTCAACTTCAATGTCGGTGTTTACCCCTTTCTCTTGATCAAAGGATGTCACTCTTTCTTGAACGAAATTCAGCCAATGCTTATTGCTAGCGGATTCCTTCTAGGGTTGGTGTTTGTTTTGGAGTTGGTTTGTTGAAATGGTTATGGTGATTGTTTGTTTGAAGGCGTATCCAATGGTGGATTTGAGGTGTTTAGGGAGCAAATTTGCTAAAATTAGTTTGTATTTGTGGGCTATGTTGTAAAGGATGAAAAATTGATGTGTTGTGTTGTGTTGGTTTTTTTTTTTTTTTAATCCATTGGGGTTGTTAGAAAAAAGTTAGGAGAAGACAATACAAAAACTAGAATAGAAAATTGGTGTCAAACAAAAAAATGAGTACAAAATATGATTATAGAAAATGAATACACACCCAACACAAACCAAAAAAAGGCCTAACTCACCAAAAAAATTAAATTAAATTATTTTTAAATGGCTCATATGGCCTACGAATAATAATTTTCCACACAAATTAAAAGATTAAAACAAAAAATAATCATTTAATTATAATTATACCAGCATTTAAAACAACAAGAGGATCCGTGGCGCAATGGTAGCGCGTCTGACTCCAGATCAGAAGGTTGCGTGTTCGATTCACGTCGGGTTCAGTTCCCCCGTTCGATCTTTCCTTTTTTTGTTTTTAACTTTTCTTCTTCTCTATTCAGAAACACTAAAACCCTAGAAAAAACTCACTAGCTAAACTCAGTCACACACTCACACCCACTTCACTAAAACCCCAATCATTCCCTCACAATCAAAAATCCATTTCTGATTTACTCTCTCTTCATTTCTCTTGAACCCAAAATAAAAAAACCATGTCCCTCACCACTCGTCTCCGCCACTCCCTCACCTACTCCCACCGCGTCGCCACCCACCTCCACTACTTCTACTCCACCTCATCCATCCTCTCCCAAAACTCCTCCACCCCACTCTCCTCCAAGTCCAAGACCCGATCGGCACTCTCCCTCCTCAAATCCGAGCAAAACCCACACAAAATCCTCGAAATCTGCCACGCCGCTTCTCTCACCCCCGAGTCCCACCTCGACCGCATCGCTTTCTCCGTCGCCATTTCCAAGCTCTCTGAATCCAACCACTTCGACACAATCCGCCAGTTCCTCAACGACCTCCTAACCTCTCGGCCCGACCTCAAAACGGAGCGTTTCGCTTCTCACGCTATCGTTCTGTACGGTCAAGCCAAGATGATCCCACAAGCCGTTGACACTTTCAAGCGAATTCACGATCTGGGTATTCCTCGAACCGTTAAATCTCTCAACGCTTTGCTTTTTGCTTGTCTTTTGGCTAAGGATTACAAAGAGCTGAACCGGGTTTATATTGAGTTTCCGAAGTTTTATGAGATTAAGCCGAATTTGGATACGTTTAATACGGTGATTAAAGGGTTTTCCGAATCGGGTTCGACGAGTTCTGGGTACTCTGTTTTGGCTGAGATGGAGAGGAAGTCTGTGAAGCCGAATGCCACTACTTTTGGGAATTTGCTTGCTGGGTTTTATAAGGAGGAGAAGTTTGAGGATGTTGGGAAAGTTTTGAAATTGATGGAGAACCATGGAGTGAATAGGGGTATTGGTACTTATAACATTAGGATTCAGAGTTTGTGTAAGTTGAAAAAGTCTTCCGAGGCTAAGGCTTTGATGGATGGAATGTTGTCGAGGGGGATGAAGCCGAATTCGGATACTTATTCCCATTTGATTCATGGGTTCTGTAAGGAAGGGGATTTGGAGGAAGGTAAGAAGCTCTTGAAGAGTATGAAGAGTAGGGGTTTTCAACCGAGTAGCGATTGTTATTATTCATTGGTGTATTTCCTGTGCCAAGGAAAGGATTTCGATGCTGCTTTATCGATTGCTAAGGAGAGTATGGAGAAGGGTTGGGTCCCGAATTTTGGGACAATGAAGTCGCTCGTGGAGGGACTTGTGGGAGTTTCGAAGGTCGATGAGGCTCGAGAGGTTATTAAACAAGTGAAGGAGAAAGTCACGAAGAATGTCGAAATGTGGGATGAAATTGAAGCTGGCTTGCCTCAGTAAGAAGAATTGCTTGGCGGTGCAAGCTAAATGAGATTATGGAAATTTATTTGATGATCATGAAATGTATTTATGGGAAACGGTACTCTCCCTAGTCCATAGAGTTTCTATTTTGTTTTCCCTCTCATTTCGTTTGTTGAATTATGATCCACATCTGTTATAATCAGGTGAAGATGGTGTTTTGTTTGGATGGTCCTGGTTGAGGAAACTTTGTCTCGTTGGTTATTCCATTGTGGGAAAGGTTTAGTTTTATCTTTTGTAGAAAATCAGATGTTTTGTTGTGATTTAAGACTCTCTGGCCTTTTGTCTTTGATGTTTATCCGAGTGGAACTACAGTCGATATGAGTAGCCATAGGATCAGGTTTTTTAGATGTTTTTCCTACGTAGGAAAACTCATTTTTTAATTGGGGAAGGTTTGCATTGGGGTACCTCTATTTGGCTCTTTGAGAGTATATGGACTTTTAGTAGTCTTTTGCCATTGGTACAGTAGTATTCTGTATTCACACCTAATCTTATCTTCGATGGCTAAGCTCCTTTTATGTGTAGTCATGGTATTTAACCTTTTACTTCTCAAACTTGTTTCATTGGCGAGCCCACTCTTCTTTCACGAAAGTTGGAATGATTGTATGTGACTTTTTTTCACTGTGTTTTATTTACTATTTTTATCATTGCTCCTGTGACATGATCAATCTTTTATATCTTGGACAGGATAGAGGTTCCCATGATGTCATCAACTCCATTCTTTAGAAAGTTCTTTTGACCACCTCATGTAGTAATTTGTTTCTGTGTGCATGTTATCCTAATCATGTACTTCAAGAGCAAGGGAACAATTCTCTGTAATATTCTTGTAAAGATACATTAATGCATTCACACTTTTAAACTTTTACTTCTCATTGTAATGTGGGCAAGCCCTTACATGACGACACTAATGTGCACTTTAGATCATATTAGAATTGAAAAGACGAAAAGAGGTAAATATTTCATGTATCAGCTTGGTGGCCTTGAATTTAGTAAAGTCCAGAACTTTAGTGGCAGTAGGTCCTGATGTTATATTTCAAATATTTGGATTCCTGGCAATTAAGTAGGGAGCTGCTCAGGAGATGCCAACCGACCCAAGGTCATTAGCATTACGCAATGTATTATGAATGTGGAACAAAATTTTGGGGAAAAAAACTTCTAATGTATTTGGCAACCTGGAATTCTATACTGGCACTGAGCAAAAACTCTGATTCAGCAAGAAGTCGTTTGATTCAGATCAGTGTTTATGCTATAGAAAGACTTGTTGATTGAAAAAGAGCTGCTGTTATGAGATTCTTGTGGATTCTGATTCAGCAAGGTGTCTTTTGTGTTATGCTTGATCTGGATAACTGATAAGAAGCGGGAGTTTGTGGCCGTTATTTATCTGCAAGGTGCTTCATGTGCTTGGAGGAAGACTGTGTATGAAGATTTATTTTGAACCCCTTAGTACTCCTAGAATGAGGTTTTTGAAGGAGGTCATTTCCTTGATATATATAGTAGCTACTTGTCTCTTGGAAGAAGCTTATTGCCCTCTAGCAGATTCCAATGATCTCTGGAAAATTGGCATAGATTAAGACATCTCAAGTTTGATATGTTAGTAGATGTGCATCAAGAGTTCCTCTTGATATTGCTTTTGAACCTCTACTGTTGATGTAAATCTTGTTTGGTTGCAATTGAACATTTTAAGTCATTATTATCCCCTTCTAGAGAGACTATTGATTCATGACAGTTTCGTAATTGGTAATTAGCAGTTGCAGGTGCAGTTTTTGAGTTTTGAACTCACGACTTTACCTTCTTTGTTTCTACTTATCGAGGAAAAAAAAAACTCACAACTCTACCCTCCACTTTGCTCTAAAGGAGAAGTGTCATTTGAGATGGAGCTGCACTTTCAATCGAAACATTTTGATGAAGAAGCTAGCAATTAACCTTAGTTTCATCTGTTGTGTTTTTCAAAACTTATGCTTGGAATGCATTTCACTTATTTTTTGTATATTTTCAGAAAAGTTTGGAAGCCTGGCAGAACCATTTTGAGTTGCTAGGGTGGCATTCTTTCAAGGATGAGGAAGCTTGATGAACTTTTTTTTCTCAAAAAAAAAAAAAAAAAAGAGCTTTTAATCACATCCTATATTTTGATTAAGATTTCAGACTTCTTGTAGACCCTTTCGCCTTAATTGGCAGGCTTAGGGTCTGTTTGAATTTCGCTTATTGCTGAAAACTGAAAACACTGTAGCAAAATAATTTTTAAATGTGTGAATAGAGTTGCTGTTATGAGATTCTTGTGGATTCTGATTCAGTACTGGTGTCTTTTGGGTTATGTTTGATCTGGATAACTGGTAAGAAGCAGGAGTTTCTAGCCATTGTCTATCTGCAAGATGCTTCATGTGCTTGGAGGAAGACTGTCTGTATGAAGATTCATTTTGAATTCCTTAGTACTTCTGTAATAACTAATAAGGTTTTTGAAGGTCATTTCCTTGATGTATATAGTAGCTACTTGTCTCTTGGAAGAAGCTTATTGCCCTCTAGCAGGTTCCAATGAGCTCTGGATATTTGGCATAGGTTGAGACATCTCAAGTTTGATATGTTAGTAGATATGCATCAGGAGTTCCTCTTGATACTGGTTCTGAACCTCTACTGTTGATGTAAATCTGGTTTGGTTGCAATTGAACATTTTAAGTCATTATCATCCCCTTCTATAGTCTTTTGACTCACGACAGTTTTGTGATTGGTAATTAGCAGTTGCAGGTGCACTTGTTGAGTTTTGAACTCACGACTTTACCCTCCACTTTGCTCCAAAGGAGAAGTGTCATTTGAGATGGAGCTGCACTTTGAATCGAAACATATTGATGAATAAGCTAGCAATTAACCTTAGTTTCATCTTTTGTGTTTTTCAAAACTTCTGCTTGTCAAGCATTTCACTTATTTTTCGTATATGCATTTTCAGAAAAGTTTGGAAGCCTGTCAAGAACCATTTTGAGTTGCTAGGGTGGCATTCTTTCATGTAGGAGGAAGCTTGATGAGCGTTTTAATCACAGCCTATTCCTATATTATGATTTAGATTTTAGACTTCTTGCAGACCCTTTCACCTTATTTGACATGCTTAGTGGAGGATCCCATTTGTGAATCAAAGGGAGAGATAATAATGCATTCACATAATCGTTTGATTAAATACCATATTCATGACTTGAGCTCTAAATAATGCTACTCTATCAAAACATAGTATTATTACATATATATACAGAAGCTGAAAAGCAAAAACGGGTGGGAAAAATGATGTAATGCACTGGGTAGTCTTTTAGGAGATCCCCATATGATATGGATTTGGATTGGGTGCAATATCCTATCCAATTGGATCAGGTGTAATTACCCTCATTTCCCTCACAATTATTTATTTATTTATATACCATTTTCACTTTTTACTTTTTTTATTCAATGATTGAGATTTAAAGTTACTTTTTTCAACTTTAAATCTCAGTCATTTACAATAATTATACATGATCTCAATCCCATATTAGACGGGTAGCATGGCAAAGAACATTCACAACATAGAAAATTCTAAATCTTTTATTTAGTAATAGTAGAGAATTCAATGGTGGGTCATTGATTTCTGAAGAGAATTTACGCGTTGCATAAAAAGATTATTAAGTATTTCTAAATTAAAAAAATCAATAATATAGAGAATTATATTGACATCCAATTTAGAATAAGAAAAAGTAACTTTGGTTATGGTCAATTTAGAATAAGAAAAATAACTTTGTTTATGATCTTATTTTCTTTATTATATTTAATGTTTTGCACATGATTTGGAGCCCTTAAGACTCAACTAAAAGAAAAATAATTGTTTATATTATATTATCTTCATATATTCTTCATGTTTGCAAAATTTTGAAATGATCAAAGATTAATAGTTATATCATCAATCAATTATTTAAATTCAAGTTTTTGTAATTCAAAATAATGTATAAAAGATGAGTTTATAGATCGAATGGTAAATAACATCCAATTGACATGAAAATTGGCATGAATGTTAAGAACATATAGATCATGGAATTCAATGGTGAGATTTTTAAAATATGAATTGTATAACAAGTTATTGAGTGATGTAACATTGCTTAGATTTACACCAGGTATAACTTGAACTTTTTTTTTTTTGAGAGAGTTTCAACCTATGGCGTCCACTCCTGATGTAGCTTTTTATCATCAGACCAAGACACCAATAAGTTTTTGGTGTAGGCGGAGATTGAACCCCAATTCAAACCCAAGTTTTTGAATTTTCTATAAGGTTACAAAACATTTAATAAGATGATGGAGAGAGTTAATGACATGATTACTACTTTCTATCTACCATTAGATTTAATAGGAATTAATGGTTTAAAAAAGGTGTAATTCTTGTAAAGTTACACCAGGTGTAACTTGAACCCATCTCATATATATATATATATATATATTTATATATATATATATCAAATATTACATACTACAATAAAATTAATTTTTTTTGGGTAAAATCAAACTATAAAAGTATCAAATTGTAATTAATATATGTTAATCTTTAATAATTAATTTCTAAAATAAAAATACAAACATATACTTAAACTAAATTTGTATGTTACAACATAAGAAATAAATTAAAAAAAATTTATTTTCAATCCTTATGTGCGCCTCTTTGCATCACTCCATACGCATAAAAAAAATAAAATATTGAGAACTTTTATATTGGAGTTGCAAAATACTTTTTAAAATCTAACATGTAAAAAAAAGTTCTACAAAATGGACAAAATGAAAGTGGATAAGTGTATACATTGTTCTAAATCCATGTAAATAATAAATAAAAAAAAATTTAAGAAGCAGGGTTGTGGTCCTAGGATCCTAGCATTTCAATAATCATAGACTATTTAAATCAATGAAACACCAATTACTGTATGTGCAGCTAAGCATTAAGATCTAGTATGTGCAGCTAAGCATTGATTTCTTGATAAAAAAAAAATCATTAATAAAATAATAATCCTTTCCTTCCTTTATCCAAACACACCAAAAGAGAATATTTCTTTTCTCTTTCCCTTCCTCGTTAAGAAGAATAGTACTATGAATTAAGGAATGGTAAGGAATAATTTTATACAATAATTAATTCACAAGATCAGTGCAAAATTAATTCACCTAACAGCTAAAGACCAATGCAATAAAATGATGGAAGCTAAAGACTAGTGAAAGAGTAGGATGGTTAGTGGAGGAATGGTGATCCTTCTTCTCACATTTATTGTGGGATCCACTTATTAAATTCATGGTAAGGTCTATCATGAATATGAGAGGAGGGAAAACTCTTTATCCATATTCTGGGAGTACCTAAGAATTTTCCTGGTTAGTGCGATAGAATGCAATAAATCAGTGCATAATTTGATGGAAGCTAAAGACCAATGCAATAAAATGATGAATAGTGTCATAATAAGTGCAATAAAATGATGGAAATAGTCAACAAGATTCAAACTTGCATTCTCTTGGTAGATATGCACAGGTTATATTCTAGTTTCTCTAGAGAGAGAGAGAGAGAGAGAGAGAGAGAGAGAGAGAGAGTTATGTTTAAGAAATGGTTGGTTGAATATTACTTTAGTTTATCTTTGTGACAACTTATATTAGGCATTTTCCCCCATATATGTAAGAAGAAAGAAAATTATATATATCTATATATATATATATATAAAATAAGGTATTTTCGCTAAAATGGGCATTTGCTCCTTTTCAAGCCAAACAAGGCAAATGCCTCTGCTTTGAAACTATTTAGCCATATACTGCTTTAAACTCGATTTTTAGAAAATCGCTATAGGCAAAACTTAAAAAATTACATGGAACTTGAGTTCCATGTAATATTTTGCAAGAATCCCGATTTTCATTAAATCGTAGCCAAAATAGGGCCAGCGGGGGGGATTTACGTAAGCTATTTGTCCGCTGGAGTCAAGCCCACAATTTTGTTCTCAAGCCGACATGAATTTCCTCCCTGTTCGACCCATTTTTAGGAAGCCTTTGGATTCGTCCCACATCTAAGAAGAAGAAATGCGCCCCACATGCCTTATAAGCTCGCTGGGCAAAGGCATGGTACCACTAACACACATGTTTACCGTACAGATCTAGAGACGCACTTGGCCGTAAGAAGGGGAGGCGCGGCCCTAAATGGGTAACAAATCCGCGAGGGTCCCTCTCGAGCCCAAAGCAGATAACAATACCTTGTTAGGCACTGTACCTCCAGCAGGTGGATTACGCATTAAAGAGCGACTGCTGGGTTCGACGGAAGTACTAAGTTTTCCTCTTCAAAAGATTATTTGGGAGTTTTGATTCTGGCCCCCATACGCACAAAGCTTCACGCATGCCTTATGCTCTTGACAAATGAATGGTGTACCAAAAAATGAGTCGAACTAAGGGAGAAACTCACGCCGGCTCGAGAACAAACCGCAAGTGGGCTTAGCCCAAAGGGACAAATAGTCAGGCGGGAAATCTCTAACACAAAGTGTGAGTGAAGGGTACACCATGCCTTTGCCTAAGAGAGGTTATAAGGCATGCGGAGGCGATTTCTTGTCGATGGGACAGAATCCAAAGGCTTCCCAAAAATGGGTCGAACTCCGGCGAGGAAACTCCATGTCGGCTTGAGAACAAAACCAAGTAAGGCGGGCTTGGCTCCCTTAAAGTGATAAATAGCAAAGGGAAATCCCCACACAAGCATTTTACTAGATAGTTTCAGAACATGGACATTTTACTGTATAGCCGTATCAGTGACATTTTGCTACTTGTTAGCAAAAGACAAATGCCCATTTTGGCCGACATTTTCCCTACTTATAGTACTAATCCTTGCCTATCGAAATTTGTGTGGCCACCTGCCTAGTAAAGGTAGACTTATCAGAGCAATCGGAAACCCACCTATTTATATTTTGTATTAAGTGTATGGTGTAGTAGATTGTAGACAACATTTGACCTGTAAAGGATGGCCACCTTGTGTGCTATGGAGTTACCAATTTCTAAAGATTTTAAAAGGCTTAAGGCAATGGAATACTTGAGAGTAAGCAGCTTGACTAGCAAACGAGTATAAGAAATCAAAAAACGATCAATGTTTATAAACTCTTTATGATATTTAGAATTTTATGATCATTATTTTACGCACTAAAGGTGATTTTCCAAATTCTTGTCATGGTTTGATGACATATAATAATATCTATTCTTTAATTGGGATTTAATGGTAGAATGATTGATTTAAATTGGGATTTATATTATGTGCAAGTTATGATAGGTTCTATATTCGATCTTATATAATTGAATTATAAGCACGTATTTTAGCTACACATACCTCAAAACTAGAATATATATATATATAGTGGCGGTTCTGTAAATTTTTTCTAAGGTGGTAATTGAGAAACTTAAATTATACAATATTTAATAAAAAAGATAAATTCATATCTCATTATCAATGCTGCAAGTTATATCTCTTTCAAAATTTTAGTTAAATAAAAAAAATTTGATTTTTCTTTGTTTGTAAAGGCTCAATATATTGTTAAAAAGACTACAAAGTTTTACTACAAACTTATTGTAGCCTAAGACTACAACTTTCACTAAACAAATTAACATGACTACATATTTTGAATCTAACCGTTGAATTGTATATTTTTATGTTCTTAAAACATAAAGCCTAAGTTTTAATGTCAATCTGACAGTTATTTACTATTCGATCCATAAATCCTATTTTTTGCGTATAATTTTAGGCTACAAAGATCAAAATTAAACATTTGATTGATACATAAGCTATTTATCTTTTAATCTTCTTGAAGTTTTGCAAGCATGGAGGATATAAGAAAAATATATACAATCTAATTGTGGAATTGTTAAAATTCATATCCAATAAAAAAATATTGAGTGGAGTTGTAGCTCTTAGAATCTGCAACCAAGTTTGTTGCCATAAACTTTTTCCAAAATTTAATTAATATATTGACCTAAAACAAAATTTAGGTGGTCACACATTTTTTTTAAAGGTAAGAAAATCATAAAATTTTTAAATTTTATATATAATAATGATTTTTTCCTAGCAAGACAAAGTGGCTCGGTGACCACCCTAACTCTAACGTGTGAGCTGCCAAGCAGTGTGTGTATATATATATATTAAATGCAAAAGATGTTCAATTATTACTCCAAAGAATCTAAACCATTTTGGGTAACATCAAACCCATAAGTATCAAATTCATTTCACTAATTAATTTAATAAATTAAAAACATAAACATATACTTAAACATAAACCTATATATTATACAAAAGAAATAAATTAAATTATTTTTTAATGTTCATTCCATATGTACACCTTTTGTGTTACCCTACATATAAGGAAAAGAGAAAATATTGAAAACTTTTTATATTGGAGTCAAATTTTGAGTTGTAAAATACTTTTGAAATCAAACATGTAAAAAGAATGTTCTACAAAGTGAAAAACAAAATGAATGAGGAGTAGCGTATACATATTATTCTAAATCCTTGTAAATAAAAAAAAAAAGAATCAAAGAAGCAAGGTTGCGGGTCTTAGCATTTCAATATTCATAGTTTATTTTAAATTAATGAAATACCGCTATGGTAAAACAATATTGTAGGGACTGCCCGAAAGCACTATTCCCGAGGGATAAGTGAATCTGCCCAATACACAAATTTATAGAGAAATGCAAGAACCGTCTTAATGAGTTGTAACAAATAATATGATTTAAAACGAATAAGTAAAACCAATATGACTTGTGCAAATAATTCAACTCTCAAGACCAAATCCGAGGAGCTTCAACTTATTTCGAGTGGATTACGAAAATGGTCAAAAGTAGCCTGTGATTGCTACAGCCTTTTTCCGTAAAATCCTTCTTCCATGGGGCTCACTTGGAGTGTTTGTCCCATGATTCATCCTCTCTCCTCGGCCTTCTCGTGAGTCAGTGGTACAAGACAAGACTATTCAGAGGTCTTCCACATAACACAGAGTGTTAGTTGTGGAGCATTTAAGTGAGGCAAATGCCTTTTCCCCTAATTGCTCTACCGCTTATGCTTCAAAGGTGCTTACCGTCGTATTTATCTTTTTCCCTAGAGTGCTTTTGAAGATTGTCTGGTTTCTAAGAATCACCTTTCTTCAACCTCGCTGGCTAATGAAGACTCCGAGTTGTCTCAACACGGTTACACCGGCCCCTCTTCATATGCGATTACGGGCTCGACATAGCCTCAGCCTAGTACACAAGAGGTGGCGATGCATATCACTGGCCCTATGACCCCACAATAGCCCCTCAAAATCTTGCTTTTCGACTTCGGAGGAAAGAAGGATTTTTGATATCCTTGGCCCACCTTAGCTTGCCAGCTACAATTTTTAGAACCGAACTCCCAAATGCCTTTTATTCTTTCTCAAGGCACGCTCCCCGACGCTTGGCGCTCAAAGCGTGCCTCGGCTAAATTTTTGACTAAGCATTTTTGTCCCCCACGTTAATCTACATGATGCAAATCTAACGGTGGAGGATATCTTTGGGTTGGGCGAGCGGAATTTTCCGCTTGTAATCTCGTACTCACTATAAATAGCCTAAATCAACTCATTTCCCTACTTCCAACAATCACACGCTTCTGTAGTTCATACACTCGAACCTCGTCACTCTCCTTCACTTCCTCTCAGGCGCCTACAAATACTAAAATTTGTCTCGAGGACCTTCTTTTCAAACCTATAAGTTTCCTCGACCCCTTAGCTTTTATTTCTTTCCATATATTCTCTTTTCATTACACTTTTTCTTCGGGTTTACTGCTTTCAAACTTGTTAATTTTCTTCAAATCTTCTAGGAAATGGTAGGTTCAAGTGTTTAGTTGAATCTCGAGGAGGATGTAGAGAGAGATTTAGTATTAAGCAGATCCCACCAACAAATGGGTACGAGATACGCCAAGAGGAATGGGTGTATTAATAGGAAAGTGGGGGTACTGTGGTCATCCAATGATCTACTTTCATGTATGAAGGATGACCATCCCCATGCGTACTATCAGCAAAGGAACTACTCCTGGGATTCTTTAGACTATCCCCACACAAAGCGCCCAAATATGTTCGTAGCAGCCAGGAGTGTAAAAAGCCCTTAAACGAGAGAATGAACTCCTGGATCGACACACCATGATGTCAACCGGTATACAACTTGCATCATTTGAAGTGCAGGATACTACCTAAGTCAAGGTATCCCCAAGTAAGACTATCTAATGCCTCATGTTAAACAAGTGGGCCAAAGGCATTTTAATCTTTCCGGGAATGGCATGATGGATTACCCGTCCGACATATGGAACACTCAAAGGGGGTCTCGTTGTAAATTTATGCACCTCGGGTTATATTTCCCTTTGTTTCAAGACCATTTTGTTTTAATGATTTGCTGCACAGACGCTCTACCGTACTCCGGCCCAACTTAGCCAATGAGAAAGTCTAGACAAAATTCTACTTCGGCCCGAGGTGTGTTTGTAAACGAAGCCGACGGGTCAATTTACGAGCCGCGCACGTAATCCTTGGGTACAAACCTATTTCCCTTGGATTTCAAGCTCCCAAGTGTAATAAAAGCCAAAGATTCTTGTCTTCACCGTATTAGTGTGGCCTTCAAGGATCTGTTGTTCCCGAGGCTCCACCCCGGGTGGGTACACCATTTACATAGCCACTCTTTGTGGGCATCCTTCGCGGGAACATCCTCATCTCAACCTTATCATATGGCCGAGAGGAAGAAAAGAAGAGGAAGAAGGAGAAGAAGAACCGTAGGATTGTGAATCAGTTCTAATCTCAGATCGACCTGAGGTGTTCAACCCCGAGACTACATTAGTCGACTTGATCATCGCCAGTCAAGTGCATCATCACTTGGACAGATAGGTATCCAAAGGAAATCTCAAAGAAGTTTTGTCGGACTTACTGTGAGTCTCAAATAAAGGATTACGTGAGAAACCAACCCAGCCCAAACTTCCTCCTCTCTCCTCCTCCCAAACTTCCTTCCTCCTCCTCGCCCATCTTTGCCATCTAGACCTCGACCCCCGCCGAATTAAAAGAAAGAGAGAGCTTCAGTGCGGTAAGGACGAATTCCGAGGCAAGATCTCGCCTGCATGGAAGACGGTAGGCCCAACGAGTCATGGGCAATAAAAGACCGGGCCAAACATGGCATGCAGGTTTCTGGAGAGGGATAATCGCCCACCTAAGCTCAGTTTACTTCACTCTAATGCTTAATGGTGAACTCCGAGGGATAATGCATCGATCAGATTTTCATGGAAAGGGTTTCTGATGCCGCGTGGCTCCCAGGCTGAGTGAGGATTTATTACTCCCCACCGACATGGCCTTCAGCCGGGCGTTTATCAGAAGAATGAGGTTTTCCTTGTCTCAAAAGATACCCAAGTACCTGTACGATGCTATTCCCTTTTTTTTTTTAATTATTATTATTATCTTTATTGTTATTTGTAAGGTTACTAACCTCTTTTCTTTCAAATGTCCAAGCCATACTTCTCAGGCTGAGGGAGATAACTAATTCACACGGCAGCTTGACAACGCAGAGACTAGGCGTTGCGGCGGTACCGTGGAATCGCTCAACATCGGGCCATCGGCCCAACAAAGATTTAAGGAAGAAGTTGACCGAGAGGAAAAGGCCGAAAAGTGCTGGAATCGCTCCGTAGCACCAAAGGCAAGTCGAGACCGGGAGGGTCACGCTTCGCGTGATGCCAAGGAATGAGCTTGGCTTCTTCCAAAGAGCAAATAGCTACCTCCCAAGAAATTGTAGGTGCTAAGCCCAAAAGCTTACGGATCAAGCCAAAGAGGTTACACGCAGGCCGAAGGCTAAAACTGAGTCAGAAGGCTCCTGACGAGGTCGAGCAAAGATGGTTAAGGGGAACGTCTGAGTAGCCGAGACCGAGGAAACCCCTGTGGCGCAGGTCCCACCGTGTCGAACCTATTGCGCCGTACTTGTTGAAGCCTCAACCGAGCCGAGGCCGAGGCTTCTTCGCTAAGAAAACGTAGAATATCTACTACCCACTACCATACGAGCCTCTGACTTCTCCTCTTGTCCAAGGTGAAGCAAACCTCTCTTACGCTTGTCAACTGACAAGAAACACAAATTCTCGTGGATCCTCTTCCTCCCAGCCGCCAGAGCAAACAAAAGAACTCCGAAGCTCCTAGGAAATATCCTCGAATAAGGCCGAGAGGTTCCACAAGACGGGCGCCTTCCCAAGGTTTTCACAGCTTAGCTTCAGCTACCATGCTTGCCGAGGAAGCCCCCAAAGAGAAAGAAAAAGAGATCCCCATCAAGCAAAGCCAAGGTTAGCAAGACTTCTAAGGATAAGTCAAATAAAATTGAAACAATAAATCTTCATTTTGTAATGTAGTCACAATTTCTATAATGAAATTTCTTTCCTAAGACATGTTTCTTAATGAAATAGGCATTTACTTTCTCAAAATTTGTATGGGTTAATTTCTTCATTATGTAATTTCTTACTCGACTGCCTTGCTCCTAACATAACCATATACCATAAAGTGCAAATTGTTTACACAAGCGGAAAACATAGTTTATATATTTTTAATTGGTAATCTGGAGCTGAATCAAAACTAACTTTGAATCTATCAATTCTAACAAGGTTTTTTTATATTTTATTTTATTTTTATTTTTTTAACTTTTAACCAAACCTTGATCCGAGAGAGAAATCGAGTTAGCTTTTGTTTAATCCATAGATGTCAAAGGGTATTCATTTCCACTAAGTCTCGTGGTCCAAGGAACTTGACAAGACTTAGTTTCTGTTTAATACTTCAATAGATGTTAAAGTATTATCACCAGCCCGTGTCCTGGGAGGAACCCGACATGACTTTGTTTTTTGTTCAATACTTCCACCTGGATGTCTAAGGGTGAGCACTTCACTCAAGTCCGGGTCCGGCGTGGAACCCGGTGACTTAGTATCTCGCTTAATAGCCTAAGATGTCATGAGACACTTCCACTAAGTCCGTGGTCCGAGGAACTCGACATGACTTAGCTCGCTCAATACTCAATGGATGTCTATGAGCACTCTACTAAGTCTGTGGTCCAGGCACCTAACATGACTTAGTTTCTCGTTCAATATTTCTACTAGATGTTCCAAGTGGTATTACTTATCAAGCCCGTGGTCCAAGAACCTCGATGTGGATTTAGTTTTTGTTTAATACTTCAATAAACATGTTAAAGTGGTATTAATTTTCACTAAAGCCTATGGTCCGAGGAACAACATGACTTGGGCCTGCTCAATACTTCAATAGATGTCTATGGTATTAATTTCACTAAGTCTCGTGGTCCGAGGAACCCGACATGACTTAGTTTCGCTTAATACTCAATGGCTGGTGAACCGTTACGATGTGCAATTACAACCAAATCGTGAAAGGCAAACAGGGATCGCTTCATTAATAGCATTACATTTTTAAGTTATTTACATTCTATGGGCGAGTACAGCCTTTCTTCATCTAAGTCTTCAAATAATATGCACCTATTCCCATCAAGTGATGCGATACGGTCCTTCCCAATTGGGCCCCACTTTCCTCAGTCAGTTCTTGGCACTACCTACAACTTCTTTCTCTTCAACACCAAGTCTCTTTTCGTGCTGCGGGTCGTAGCCCTCACATTGGCATCATACCCTTGCTTGAGTTTGGCGGTAATAGGCTGCTGACCACCGCTTTTCCTTCTCTCTTCAACTACATCCAAACTCCTCGCTAGCGCTCATCGTTGTCGTCTGAGTAAAGGTACTCTGTTCTTAGCGCTGGAGTCGGGTCTCTGCGGGGATGATACCTCTACTCCGTAAGTCGTGGAAAAGGGTCTCCTCGTTTCACCAACGTGGTGAAGTCCGATATGTCCGCCAAGACGCATGGCGCTCTTCCACTCCATCTTCCTTTTGCATCATCCAACTCCTCCTTTTTCACCCAGCGACTACGACCTTATTATCAGCTCGACCCGCCCATTTCCTTAGGGGTAGGCAGAGTGAATACCTATTTGTAATTCCATCACAACAAGATCTTCCGAAGGCCTTGTTATCAAATTGAGGCCATTATCCGAGATTTAGGTACAGGACCCCAAATCGAGTAACGATGTTCTTCTAGATAAACTTTAGCATCCACATCCCCGATGTTAGCTGTGGGTTCTGGCCAACTCATTTGGTGAATATTCAAGCACACCCAATAGGTACCTCTTATTTCTACCGCTTTAAGGAGTGGCCTACAATATCCAGTCCCAATCGAGCTTAACGGGCCAAGGACTAGAGAGCAGTTGGATCGAGGACCCCACCTTTGTTAAACCTTTGGCATTGATCACACTTCTCGACATACTCGGGCTTCCTTTCCCGCATACCCTGGCCACCAATATTATCCTGGAAGTGATGATGCCTGCGGAGATGTAGATCTTCCTCCTATGTGACTCCCACAAATTCTTCATACAACTCGAGCAGCAAAATTTCGATGCTTCGGGATGGCTACATAGCAAATATGGCCTGCATTGCGCTATACAATCTCAGGATCCTCTTGACATCCGTAACCGATGAGCTTCTTTTCTTTGTATTTTCTCGCCTTTGATTTCTCTTTTAGGTAGTGTATCATCTTTTAAAAAGCTCTACTATAGATCCATCCACTGACCCACTCCGACTGAGTGGATCTGAATCCACGTCCCTTGACTCCATTTCCGTCTCTCCGCATAAGTCCTCGGCCGCAGATAACCTGAGGCATACCTTTACGCCGAGGAGGTGGCAAAAGGGCCAATGAATTTGCGGCGTGTTTCACCTCTGGGACACGCCAAGTGGGATACGTCTAAGAATTCAAAACTGGACAGAAGCACTCGACCGACTCAAGTACTCCCGCATTCACATCTCCGTCCTCTAGCTCCCCCTTCACTTGGCCCACAACCAATCTCGAGTCCGAGAACACTTCCACCGCCTTCACCCCCCGTACTCATGGATTATTCTCGCAATAAAGCCTCATACTCTACCATTTCTCCGTTTGCGGGCCGGTGGAACCACATCGGGATAAGAAATGCGCCCCACGCATGCCTTATAAGTCGCATTCGAACCATCCACATACACTTTCTAGCGTGAGGGTATTTCAGACCGAGATTGTGCCAACCGATTTTTCATCCATATTTTGCTCTTCCTCGCTACTATTTCTATCAAACTCGGCAAATTCAGCTATTAAATCGTTGAGACTCGGCCTCTTACGCAGGTCCGAGGCATGTATTCGACATCGAAAGCCCCTAGAACCGTGTTCCACTTGGCAATTCTTCCCGTGTAATTGGCACCTCGTAGTATCGACTTAAGTGGAAGCCGAGTTAGAACAACAGAACCTGCGCGTGCTTGAAGTAACGAGGGAGCGCGTGGCATGCAATTACGCCAAAATTGCCTTCTAAGTGGTAAATAACGACCTCGGCCTCACATGTAATGATTCTTACTCACATAATAGATCGGCTGCATGCCATTATCAATTTGTATCAACACCAACCTTACAGCATTTAGGCCACCGTAATAGGCGAACAAGACCTCGTCTACTCAAATAACGACGTGCGGGCCTGATAGGTATTCCTTAAGTTGCCTAAGGCCAAACCGCAAATTTCGTACCACCAAATCCTATTTGTTCATCAGAGGTGTGTGGTTTGGCACTATTTGCATCAATTCGAAATAAACCGATCTGCTGGGTCGCGACCATCCTGCAGCGAGTTTCGACTTCCTGGGTTCGCAGGTCACAGAGCTGGTGAATTGTTTTGATCTGATCCGGGCTCACCCCACTCCCCAGCAGTTACCATATAGCCCAAAACTCTGCTCTGACTCCACACCCTAAACGAGCATTTAGAGGCATCGAGACGCCAGCCAGGCTTCCTCAAGATGTCAAAATGACTTCGACGTCACTCTACGTGCTCGTGACACCACTTTACTCTTACCACCATGTCGCCTATGTAGACTTCAAATACTTTTGACCTACCGTGGCTCAAATATTCTAGTTATCATCCTTTGGTAGGTAGACCCCGTGATTCTTCAAACCGAAGCAGCATCACTTCTCAGGTGGTAATTCACTGTGAGTCACGAATGTTGTTTCTTGATCATTCAGTGGCCGTGGTATTCGGGCGATAGCCCCGAAAGGCATCTAAAAAGCTCATCCGAGGATGGGCCTACTTCGTGGCATCCACTAACTGTCCATTCGAGGTACGGGAATGTGCCTATCATCACTATTTAAGTCCGAGAAGTCCACACAAATCCTCACCACTTCCTACTTTTCTTTACAACTACGCTGTTAGCCACCATTCAGTAGAACACCCTTGATAGCCCCCGCTTGCTTGAACTTCACCTCGTCCTTTGATAGCCGTCTGCCGTGCTTTTTGACGGGCGTCAGGTGGCTGCTTGGGAGCTGGCCGATGGATTTACATTTGATTTAAAGCAGACATGCGGTTCGGATCAACTCAGGGCATCATAAGCGGCCCCATGCAAACACATCAACATTCTTTCCGAGGAACCCTATTAATCCTCCTTTCCCGGCGGGTAGCTTCGAGATCCCACCTAACTCTTTTCCTGTGTCATCGCTACTAATCACCTTTTCTAAATTTCTCATATTTTGCTTCCCCGGGCATTAACAGCGCTGTCTGTCTGACATGTAGCTCTCAACAAGTGGCTTCGAGGACTCAGTGGCCGATGGTATTACAGCCCACCTCAGCATTCCCGCCATAGCCCCATTAAACTCGAATTTCTAGACTTCCATCTGGCAGGCGGAACTTCACCTGATGCAGCGAGGCAACGGCCCCATGGCCAAGGTCCGTCCACGACGTGCGCTGTGCGGGAGTAAAGATCACCACAATGAAGTCAACCTCCACAATCTCCGGGTCGGGTTTGCACGTAGTCTAATCTAGCCTCGGGCATGATCATCTTCCCATCAAAAGTCATCGCGGGGAAACCGAGGGCAAAATCTTTCCGGGTCTCAAGCCTTAGCCCCTTTAGATTAAAGTACATGATCTCGCCCCACTACCATCATCTACACACATTTCATGTCGTAACCCCAATCCAAAGAATGATTACCAACGCATCGTCGCGGGGTCGGATGGTTCCAATTTTGCCCTCCCTGAGAAACTCAAGACCTGACGAGGATATACTTTGTATCTTCTACTCTAGGCCGCAGTCATCAAGTAGATACGAGCCACTGACATTACCCTATAAGGGCATCGCCCCGCCTCCCGGGAGCAACAAAGATTACGCTTATCGTTCCTAAGTGGGCGGCTCCACAAGTTGCGGCTCCTGGGGTTCGGTTTGCTCGCCTCGACTTACCAATCGGAAAGATGCAAAAAGAGCCTCGCTTCCCTTCTTCGACTACCGATCCGTGTGGTTCCAGCGTTCCTGGCAGTCGTAGGTATGTCCGTGGTTCCGGTGGTACCGATACCGTACTCGATTAGCGCTTCACTGTCTCACCATCTTATTCTACCACCCGAAGAATGACTCATTCTTGATTTTTTCCAAACTCGTGTAATCCATTCAATACGCATTAACCGGCCCGTATGGCTGGGTCCGGACGCTCGAAATCTCTCTCCTCGACGGTTATTGTTGTACGGCCCGAGCCGAAATCCCTCCTCTCTCTCGGTGGATAATCCTTCTCCTTTCTTCTTCCCTTACAACTGTCCTCTTCCACTATTTTGTATTTGTCAATCCGGCCCATAAGTTGACACACACCGGTGACAAAGCCACTATCAAGGATTTCTCAAGCCACGCCTGGGAGACCACTTTGCTGGGCGATGGCGACATCATCAAAGCTAAGCCGCTCATCCGGCCACACATTTCCCAACATCTCGTTCCTGAGTATACTTTTAGAGCCACCCTCACGCATGGATACACGACAACAACGAACCTCGCAGGGGCCGAGGAACCCTCTCTGCTCGTAATGAAGCGAGCCAAAAAGCGCTCGTAAGTCGCTTATAGAATCTATGGAGTCTGCTGTCGTTGAACCTCATCCCTGGGCTGTGTCCTAGGCTAGATCAGAAACCTTTGCACATTAAAGCTTCTGTTTTTGAGTGGACGTCATTGTTTGATTAAACCGGGTTCACATGCTTTACTGGACTGCTCGACAATTATAAATAGTGAACGTAGGCTACTGGAACCGCCGAGGTAGCTTTCTACCCCTTCTATCTTGTACGTGAAGGGTGACTTAGAGATCCCATCCGTGAGCCTTACTCATGGTATCATCGCTACCTGCATTCTTACTAGACGTGGGCCCTTTTGTGTGTTTTCTTCTACACGGTGCTCAAGCCTTCATAAGCAGTGAAAAGGTCTCGCTGGAGGAGTTCCCTTGACCTCGCTCGTACTGTCAGTCCTTTCATCATTGGGGAGATATACCGAGTACCGGGAAGGGAGATCGCTTTTCATAGCGTGATGCCAGCTTTCCTTTTTCAAGTCATCTATCTCCCCGGCCGCATGGTTTGATTGTTGTTTTGTCTTTTGGGATATACGACGCCCACTGGAAATGGCTTTTTGCTCGCCCGGGTGGTATTCACACTTCCCTCTCGATTCCTTCATTCTCCCGATTTTGTTCATGTTCGAGCTAGGAAAATTACTCCCTGGCTGATCCCATGGTTGTCCGCTGGGACCTCGTTTAGGCATGTGTTGTCTAGTGCGGACTCGATCCTACCTATGTCTAACTGCTAAAATTTACTAGTTAATCCACAAGTTCCTATTGCATGGCGCCAATTGTGGGACCTGGCTCGAGCACTATTCCCGAGGGATAAGTGAATTCGCCCAACAAGCCCAATACAATAAATTTATAAAGAAAGGGGTAAAAGAACTGGCTTTAATGAGTTGTAATAACAAATTAAAAATGATTTAAAAATGGAACAAGTAAAACCACATGGATTTCTCAGGTAATAATTCAATCCTCAAAGACCATCCGAGGAGTTTCAACTTATTATTTCGAGTGACAATGAAAATGGTTACAAAGTTAGCCTCATTGCTGGGCGTATTTCTCCGGTAAAATCCTCCTTCCATGTAGATTTCTTACATTATATAGCCTTCCTGGACCATCTGATCCTACACTTCCCCGCTGACATTCGGTACCCACTACTTGAGGCTTGTCCCACGCCCCATCCTCCAGCCTTCTCGGAGCTGCGGGTGGCCAAGACAAGATCGTTCGTATTTTCCTACATAAATGCGCCAGAAAGGTTAGTTGTGTGGGTATTTAATGCGGCATGCATCTTTTCCTTAATTGCTTAACGCTTTCATGCTTCCAGCAGCGATCGGGCTGTATTTATCTTTTCCTAGAGTTGCTTTGAAAGATTATCTTTGTCGGTAAATCACCTTTCTTCAACCTTTGGCTTTGGCCAAGGACGGAGCTGTCCCTGCACGGTTACCACCGGCCCTATTCATGGCGCACAGGGCTTTAAATTTCCTCGTGCCCAAGATAAGAGGCTGAGCAGATTTACTACTTAATATATATATATATATATATATATATATCTTTATATCTTTTAGCATTAAATTACATAAACTGAAAAATAAAATTATTTTCTTTTTGTTTTTAACATTTTCCTTATCTTCAAATCTTGTCCATTTATTAAGTAATTAATACGGGCATCCATATTTGAAAAAAATATATGAACCACAATGATCTAAGTTTCTTCTATTTGGGGAAATCAATTCATCAGTTACGTTATCGGAGTACAAACTCGCTAAATTTAATATAGGTATGAGTCTTCTAACCAAAAACTAACCAATGAATGAGTTTCCAACACAAATAATATGTTTGCTTCAAGTTATAGCCTACTAGTTTAATATAAGAAATACTAATTTTAAAAAAAAATAATAATATGTAATATAGTAGTTTGTGGACATTTTTTTTAAGATGATCAAAATATTATTTATTAATATAAGTTCTCCTAAGCAGCTTGAACCCAAGACCCTTTAAACCTTCAAGAACTTAGTCCTTAGGGGGTACCAACTCACTAAAAGATGCAGTGGTTAGCCTATTGACAACCGAGACTTTGATTATAATTTTTAATTATAAATGCTCAATCTTGCTAGTTTTAATGACATGAATATAGCCACAAAGGTTCAATCTTAAGTTTAGAGCAATTACATGTTTGGTACTACTTGTTAAGTGACAACAATTGATATAAGTAATGATTTAAAAAATATTTATTTAAACATAAAAATATACTTAAACATTAGCATGTATTTTTAAAATATAAAATAAATTAAATAATTTTCTATGTTCATTCCTATGTACATTTTTCTTTTACTTGCCTATACATATAAAAGAGAAAGATATTGAAAACTTTTTATTTTGGAACCAAATTTGAGTTACAATTTTAAAAAAAAAAAAAAAAAAAAAAAAAAAAAAAAAACTCTACTATATGTAGAAATTGGTTGGAAAATGTTTCTCTTCAAACTAGGTTGGAGTCAAACTCTTCAAACTCCTCTTATATCTTTTTATTGAATGTTAATTTTTTAAATCTAATTGTTGGATTTTATGTTCTTATTATATCCTCCTTGCAAAATTTCAAGAAAAATAACGTTGTTATCAGTCAAATGTTTAAATTTTAAGTTTTTGTAATCTAAAATTATGTATAAAAATAAATTTATTGATCGAATAGTGAATGAAATTTGACATGTATATTAAAAACATAAAGATATATGAGGACTTTGAATGATTTTTATCTAAACTAATTTGGAATATGAAGGATAAGAGGATAAATATTTTTTTTTATGGGAAATATTTTATATTTTATTTAGCCTATAATCTAGTTTATGTCCACTTGATTCTCAAAAAAAAAAAGGGGGGGGGGGGGGGAGATTTATGTCCCCTTCTTTTCGAAAAAAGGTTTATGTCCACTCAATAACTCTTGCAATAAATAACACATAACATAGTTTTTTTTTTAATAGATACAAACTTATAAATTTGTAACAGTTAATTAATACTTAATTAATCTATATAACATCTTCTCAATTAATCTATATAATATAGTTTTTTTTTTTTTTGAGAAACAATCTATATAATATAGTTAATAGTTAATAATACTTTTTTTTTGAGGGGGAATAGTTAATAATACTTACAAATTTATAATACTACTTATTAATTAAAAGGCGTATACATAAAAAATAAAAAGCCTTAAAGTAACCTACAATTCAAATAAAGTTGTTACTGTTATAATTTCACTCTCCAACCACTCCACAGAGAGTAGCTACCAACCACTATAAACAAATCCATCAACAACTCTCTCCCAATCCTCACTCCTCACATCTCTCACCTAATCATAATCAAACACAGATCTATATATATGTATATATATAGAGCTTGCGAAGTATGTGAAATCGGAGAATTTGGTTTTTAGGGAGTTCGGGAATGTGATAGTGGTTGGTAATGCCAATTTGGTTACTTATACAAAGGTCCCACTGTGCTGTCTTTTACTCTCCACGCCATTGCCGTTTTGTTGAAAAAGGCTAAGGATTGGGACTGGTTTATCTTGGACTGGATAGAGGTTCCCATGCTGACATAAACTCCATTGTTTAGAAAGCTCTTTTGACCACCTGATCATGGAGTAATTTGTTTGTTTGTGCATGTCATTCTAATCATGTACTTCAAGAGCAAGGCAACAATTCTCTGGTAGAGTCTTAATTCTATACTGGCCGTGAGCAAAGACTCTGATTCAGCAAGAAGTCGTTTGATTCAGATACAAGTATTTATGCAAAGTAAAGACTTGTTGATTGAAAAAGAGCTGCTGTTATGAGATTCTTGTGGGTTCTGATTCAGCAAAGGTGTCTTTTGGGTTATGTTTGATCTTGATAACTGATAAGAAGCAGGAATTTTTGGCCATTATCTACTCCGCATGATGCTTCATGTGCTTGGAGGAAGACTGTCTGAATGGTGAATTGCAGAGCTTGCAAGGTGATCTTAATGGCAAAGTTTTGTGTGATAAAATGAGAAATTAATTATATCAATAAGAACGTTTATAACATAGCAAATTCCACATCTTTTATTCAGTAATATTGGAGAATTCAATGGTGAGTCATCGATTGCTGAAGATAATTTACCGTTGCATAAAAACATTATTCAGCATTTCTATAAAATAAAATAAAAAATCAGTAATACAGAGAATTAGAGTGATTTCCATTGTTTTTAAGGGAAAGTGAAGTCCAATTTAAAATAAGAAAAAGGACAGAGTTTGGCTATACTTCTCACTAAAAAAATTAATTTAGCTACATATTTTGAAAATTTATTATTGGATTGCATATTTTTTTTGTTCTTAATATGCATGTCAAATTTCATATCAATCGGATGTTATTTACTTTTCAATCTATAAACTTACTTTTTATGCATAATTTTAGACTACAAAAACTTGAAATTTAAACATTTGATTGATGAGATAGCTATTACCTGTTGATCTTTTGGAAAATTTGCAAGCATGGAGGATATAAAAAAAAAATGCTATCCAATAGTAGATTTGTCAAAATCATATACATTAAAATGATATTGAGTAGAGTTATTGTCAAATTTGTAGCCAAACTTTGTTTATGGTCAATTTAAGATATGGAAAATAACTTTGTTTATGATCTTATTTTCTTTATATTTAATGCTTTACACATGATTTAGAGCCCTTAAGACTCAATTATAAGACCACCGCGCATTCTTGGTGCGGTGGTCACTCTACAAGTATAAATGCTTGTTAGGTGTGGGGGGGAAGAGTCAGGGTTCAAGTCTCCAAGAGGGAGCTTCACACACATATACACTTAAATTAGGCTAGAGTCAAAATTTTATCTTGTATAAAAAAAAAGACTCAATTATAAGAAAAATTATTATTATTATTATTTTTAAATCAAATATTACAGTAAATGATATTCAACTTATAGCCTAAAGAATTTAAATCTTTTTGGGTGACATCAAACCATACAATTATGAAATTGTAATTAATATATGTTAATTTTCAATAATTAATTTTAAAAAATCAAAACATAAGCATATACTTAAACATAAACATGTATGTTACATATTATAAATAAATTAAAGTTTTGTTATGTTCATTCCATATGTACACCATTTTGTATTACTCCATATGTGTGAGTTTTTTTTTTAGAAGGTCCATACGTGTAAGTTGGTTCAAGTATATCATGCATGTCAATTTAATTATTTCATACCAAATAAATGGCCTTAAAAGACTTTAAAAAAAAAAACAAATATTTAATATCTGAAAATTACATAACTGAAAAAATAAAATTATCTTCATCCCTTTTTATCATTTTCTTCCCCTGATCTTCAAATCTTGACTCCACAATTTACTATTTGATTAATACAGGCATCCATATTTGAAATATATATATATATATATATATATATATATATATATATAAAACAAAAAACATCTAAGCTTATGTTTTGTACTTAAACTGGTGTTGTTTAAGTACAAAACATAAGCTTTTCTTAGCTTCATCGGAGCATATAGCCCTGAATAGTTTATACTTAAACAGGCGTTGTCCTGCAAACGCTGTTAATATTATTTTGATTTATGTTACTATACTATCTACCAAAAAAAAGAAGACAATACAATAAAAAAGAGGTTATTTATTAAACTAGCTTAATTTATATTTCTTCCACCATCAAAAGCAAGTTAAACGAGACAAATGCCTTAATCTTGTTAAAACTTGGATGTACAAGTATCAAAGTCAACTACGATACCTTTCCAAAGCATTGAAGGAGATGCAAATAATGATGGTTGCTTAGGGCTTGAACTTGTCAAAGCTACCAAGTTATAGTCTACTAGTTTAATATATGAAATACTAATTAAACAAATAATAATATATAATTTAGTAGTCTAGAAACATTTTTTTTAAAGATGGTTAGAAATACTTTTACTAATATGTTGTCCCAACAGACTCAAGACCCCCTTCAACCTTTAAGAACTTAGTCCTTAGGGAGGTACCAACTCACCAAAGGTGCGATTGTTAGTCTATTGACGACTTAGATTCTTGATTATAATTTTGAATTATAAATTCTCAATCTTTGTTGGTTTTAACAAAATGAAGATAGCCACAAAGGTTCAACTTTAAGTTTAGAGCAATTAAATGTTTCATGCTACTTGTTAAGTGACAATAAATGATATATGTAATGATTTAACAAAATAACTTCTTTTTTTGAGAAAAGATTTATAAAAAAAACTTAAACATATGCTTAAACATTAACTTGTGTTTTAAAAATAAATATTAAATAATCTTTTATGTTTATTCCATATGTGAACTTCTTTTTCTTTTTTTCTTTTTTTTACTTTTTGGGTTGGAACCAAATTTGAGATACAATTTTTTTTTTTTTTTTTTTTTTAAATCTAGTATGTATAGACTATAGAAAAAAGTTCAACAAGAACCAAAGAGAGAGAGAGACTTAAGAGGGTAAATATTTTATATGTTATGTAGCCTATACATAGGTTTTTTTTTTTTTTTTGGTGAGAAACAAACTTATAAATTTTGTAACAGTTAATTAATACTTAATTAATTTATATAATATAATTAATAAATTTATACTTATAATTAAAAAAGAGTAAAGTAACCGACAATTCAAATAAAGTAGTAACAGTTATAGTTTCCCTCTCCAACCACTTCACTCAGACAACCTAGTTCCAACTTCCAACTACTATAAACAATTCTCTATCAACAACTCTCTCTCTCACCTAAATCAAAATCCAACACCCTACAGTTACAGTTACAATTTCAGTTAAATCCCCAAACCCTAACCCCCAAATTATTTTAGCAAATGAAAAAAAATCACAGTCCTTCATACCTAGATCGAAAATGGTTTATGCCTTTGCTCACCATTTTTGTACTCTCTCTCATCCTCGTTCTTACGCTAAGCCTAGGCCACGCTAAGTTCTCTTCAGGAATCGATGACCCACCGCCGAAATTCGCAGCTCTGGACCGGAATTTCGACCGGTTAGGGCTTCTACCGAAGCTGCCGAGTTTCGCGTACTCGATATGGGGTTCGAAAGGGGACGTTTCGAGCGTGAAGAGGCTGCTTGAGGCAGTGTATCACCCTAGGAATTACTACGTGTTGCATCTTGATCTGGAAGCTTCGGATGCCGAAAGGTTGGAGCTTGCGAAGTATGTGAAGTCGGAGAATTTGGTTTTTAGGGAGTTTGGGAATGTGATGGTGGTTGGTAATGCCAATTTGGTTACCTACAAGGGTCCCACTATGATGGCTTCTACACTCCACGCCATTGCCATTTTGTTGAAAAAGGCTAAGGATTGGGACTGGTTTATTAATCTCAGTGCATCGGATTATCCTCTCGTTTCGCAAGACGGTAATTTTGGGCTTATTGCTTGATTTGATTTGCATTTCATTTTGATAGTTATGTTTTGTAGTTGTTGATGTTTTCGTGTATTTATATGATTTGTAATGAATTTGCTGTGGATTGATGTGGAGATGAATTTTCGTAGTTTTGTGATGTGGGTTATGTTTAATTGTGCAAGAAAAAAAAAGGGTTTTGAGTGGTATGAGATTCACATTCTAGGCATATATGTTGTTCAGATTTGATTTTGCTTGTTATGTAGTTGTTGATATCAAATAGTTTGTAATGAATTTTATGTGCACTTGTTGCTGATTGAGATGTCTTGCTTTCATGATAGATTGTAATAGAGTGATTTTTGTAATTTAGTGGTGTGGGTTATGTTTAATTATACAAGAAAAATGAGTTTGGAGTGGTATGAAGATCATATTCTAGGCATATATGTTGTTCTGGTTTGCAATCTTATTGGGTTTGCTAACATTTCTATATATTTTGTTGTTCTAGATCTCTTGCATATTTTCTCATACTTGCCTAGGGATCTGAACTTCCTTGAGCACACAAGTAATTTTGGATGGAAAGAGTGAGCATGCCATTCTTGCTTGATCTTGTCTCTATAGATATGGGGATTATAATTTCTTTCTATGCTTATGGTGTGTGACACTTATTGTATGCTTGCTTGCAGGTATCAAAGAGCGAGACCTCTTATAATAGATCCGGCCTTGTATCAGTCAAAGAAATCTGGTGTTTTTTGGGCTAAAGAGAAAAGGTCTATGCCTGCTTCTTTCAAGTTATTCACAGGTACTGCTTTACATTAGCTTTTTACCAAATTAATTATTCAGTTATTTGAGTATCTTTTTGTGAGAGACCGGAAAACTGGCTCTCAGAAAAGGTACACCTTTGTTTCAGGTCTATTTTAATATGCTAGTGTAAAATATGCAAAACAGTGCTCTTTGCAAATATTTTCAGCTGAATTTATATAATCCCTTACCAAGTCATTCCTATTAGATATTAACAGAGTTGCAAGGTATTAATTAATCAGATGATACACAACAGACTAGGAAAATTTGCTGGGGTTGTAGACTTGTATTAGTCAAGTAAGTTAGAAAATGGAGATGGTATAGTTCTATCAATATATTAGTGAAGTTCTTGAACCAGAAAACAAAATTTAAAACAATTATCTGTAGTTATCTAAAATTTACACAACATCTGGTTATCCTTGGAATTACTTTTTAGATTCTGGGCTTTGTATACAGCCCCTCTTACCCTTCTGTCTTAATCATTCCTTCGAACCACAAAAGCATGAAAAGTGACTTTCTTAAGACTGTGTTTAACTTAATTTGTGGCAGTTTTGAATATTGTGTAGCCTGGAAATTATAAGATCAAGTTGATCCTTAAGATTGTTTCCACAGAATTCTTACATCATTCCTTGAAGGAATGAAATATCACCAATCATCATTCATGACTGCTTCCACAGAATTCTTTCCTGAATGTTGTTGCAGTATTGTCTTGTAGAGATTGCTCTGGCAATCCTCTTCCAGTTTGATTAATCCTTGTATCATGGTGTCCATTAAAAGAGGAAGCGGCATTGTCCATAATATATTATGCGGTTCTTCAACTTTCAATACATCAGACATGATTTTGAACTGGAAATTCGATTTTGAGATGATGGAAATGGATGAGGTTGTATTTATTGGGAATTGACAAAGATGTTCTGTGTGTGTGATTTGTATGTTAGTAAATGGTTGATGCTTTAGATTCATTTTATTTCTTTATTTATAACTTTAAATGATCTTATTGATCAGGGTCTGAATGGGTGGTGCTGACAAAATCGTTTGTTGAATTTTGTGTTTGGGGATGGGATAATCTCCCTCGTACTTTGCTCATGTACTATACAAATTTCCTTTCATCCCCTGAGGGCTACTTCCACACTGTTGTTTGTAACCACAAGGACTACCAGAACACAACTGCAAATCATGATTTACATTATATAAAGTGGGATAACCCTCCAAAGCAACACCCAATTTCTCTTACCCTGGAACATTTCAATGACATGGTGCAAAGTGGTGCTCCTTTTGCACGTAGGTTTGCCAAAGATGATCCAGTCCTCGACAAAATTGACAAAGAGCTGTTACGGAAATCAGATGGCCAGGTTACTCCTGGTGGCTGGTGCGTGGGGAATTCTGTTTTAGGTAAAGACCCTTGTGCTGTTTATGGGAATCCAAATTCAGTTAAACCGACTGTAAATTCTAAGAGGCTAGAGAAACTCATAGTGAAACTTCTTGATTCAGACAATTTCAGGTCTAAACAATGTAAATAGTCTTCCAGTGTCTCAATCTTTTCATCAAATTTTTTTATTCATCCTGCTATGGTGGTTTGTTACGCAGAGAACTACTTCATTTTTGGTAAAATGCATCTTTGCAGTTTTACTTCTATTTGTTATTTTCTTACACTGAAACTGTTAAACAACTGCTCTTAAGGGGCATTGGATCACTGATGATAAGATAGCATTGCATTAGTGAGAGGTTGATGTATATAATATTGTTGAGTCAGGAGCTTGTCTGTCAATGACTTCCAGATTACCTCGGTGTGTCATGAATGGTATTATGTCCATGCTTTACGAACCGGGTTATGAAAATTAAACTTAAAAGGTACAGACTAGGATTATTTTGAGCCTATATGCATTTAAAATGAGCACTACAGCACTAATGGGCTGGTTAGGAAATTGGAAGCTGCCAATTATTGTAAACATGACATTTATATACTCTGAATGTAATAAACAGGTACTTTTCTTTGGTATTAACCCAACATATGTAGAAACAGATAAAACACGCCTTGATGGTTCTGGAAATTCAGAATGTTGAGTGAAAAATTTCCTCCCTCTAGATCTATCTGAATGTTGAATAAAAAAATCCATCTCTCTCTCTCTCCCTCTCTCTCACACACACACACACACAGCCAATTAATAGGGAATGCCTTATGCTCACCATTGCTCCTGTAACTTGATCAGTGTTCTTTTATCTTGGAGTAATTTGTTTCTGTTTGCATGTCATCTTGATCATGTACTTAAAGAGCAAGGGGTTTGACATCAGACAATTCTCTGTAACATTCCTGAAATACATATTTGTGCATTCACACTTTTTTCTAGTCATTGTGATACGTGTGCAAGGCTAGCATGTCGACAATAATGTGCACTTTAGATCAGATTAGAATTGAAAAGAAGAAAAAGGGGTAAACATTTCATGCATCAGCTAAGATAATATTATCTCTTGGCTAGGGATATGATAAATTGCAGGAAGCTTCCTGTAATATAACTGGCCAAATGGCCTTGAATATATTGTACTCCAGAACATTAGTGGTAGTAGGTCCCGACATTATATAAATATTGGGTTCCTGGTGATTGAATAGGGAGCTGCCAGTTAGACATTTGGGTTGCCGTATGCGAACTTGAGTGTTGATAATAATGAAACATGTTGATGCTCATGGACTGAGTTGTTTGATATCAGAATGTTTGGATTGTTACCCTGGATGTCCCTGTTCGGGACACAGAGGTGCCAACTGGGTCATTGGCGTTACCCATTGTATAATGAATGTGGAATACAGTTGAGCCAATGTATTCACTGAAGTAAAACTCGTCGGAGCAAAATCTAGTGAAAATTTCCTACGTGGGGATATGACTTAAGTGGCCCTGATCTGAAAAATAAAGTGACCATCTGAGCTTTTGTGCTTTGTGTACTCTTAGTGAGATAAGTTTTTATGCTATGTAAAGATTTGTTGTTTGAAACAGGGCTGTTATGAGATTCGTAGATTCTGATTCAGCAAGTCTTGGGTACTGTTTGCATTGGATAACTGATAAAAGGCAGGAGTTTGCGACCACTATCTATCTGCAAGATGCTTTATGTGCTTAGAGAAACACCGGTTGTATTAAGATTCATCTTGAACCCCTTAGTACCCCTGGAATAAGGTTATTGAAGGAGGTTGTTTCCTTGACAACATGTGTAGTAGCTGCTTGTCTTTTGGAAGAAGCTTATTGCCCTCTAGCAGGTTCCAATGAGCTCTGGGAATTTGGCATGGATGAAGACATCTAAGCTTGATGTGTTAGTGGATGAGCATCAAGAGTTCCTCTTGATATTGCTTCTGAACCTCTGCGGTTGATGTAAACCTCGTTTGGATGCAACTGAACATCCTTAAGTCACTTTTTGTCAACTGCTAGAGAGACTTTTGATTGAAACAGTTTTGTAATCGGTATTTCTTAATTACACATGCGCCTGATGGGTTTTGAACCCATGACTTTACCTTCCATTTTGCTCTTACAAGGAGAAAGGTCATTTAAGCCATTGCTCACTCGCACTTTTGACTCTTTGACGTGTTGGTAAAGAAGCTAGCAACTAACCTTAGCCCTTTTGTGTTTCTCAACAACTTTTGCTTGGAATGTATTTTTCATCTATGCATTTTCATTAATGTTGAAAGCCAGTCGAGAACCATTTTGAGTTGCTAGGAGGAAGCAAATGAGCTTGATTATGCTTCCAAACTTCCAATCACAACTTATGTCCCGATATAAGAGATCATGTTATAACTTAAAAAGTGCATTGTATCTGGTCAGGTCATATGCTGATTCAAATTTCAGACTTACTGGAGGCCCTTTAATCTTATTGGAAAGGCTTAGTGAAAGATCCCATTTGTAAATTGGAGAGCTGGATAATCATTCATTCACAAGATTGTTTGATTAAATACCAGATCCAAGATTTGGGGCATTAAATAATGCCTACTCTATACCTATAAAGATAAGCTAAAAAGTACAATATTTTAAACAGGGTGAAAATGATGTAATGCACATAGGCAATATTCTCATTTGATCCCAGTTGGGTTGGGTAGCCTGGCAATATAAGGATGCTAAAGCACTGTAGTAGAGAACATAATCTCACAGCAAGATCCAGCATCTCAAACCAAAAAAACTCAAATCTTCCTGCCAGTCTGGTTTATTATTTTTTAAAGTTTCAATCGTATACTGAATTGCAGGGCTTGCAAGGTGTTGTCAATTGCAAAGCCTCGGGTAACAAAATGAGAAATCAATTATATCAGCAAGAAGTTATACAGCAGAACAAATTCTACATCTTTTATTATCATTCTTTTCAAAATTTGGCATTGCCAAAGTTTAAAAATTACAAACACATTGACAATAACAATTTCACTCACAACCACCCCCCTCCCAAAAATAAGGAAACAAGGAATAAGAAAAAAGAACTGCTATCACTCTTCACAGTTAACCAAGTTTTGCAATTTTCTGCGTATTTGTGTGTAATTCCAACAGGCCAAAACTCATCTATGATATCTGGAACTTGTAAAAGATGACCTTGAAAAGTTTTAACTTGTGGATCGGTATACAGAGACACAACCTTGGTACCACCATTACTTCTTCTAATCCTTTGATGCTGAGACCCAGTACATATCTCAAAACTGACGGTGTTATCTCAGTTGTCTGCAAGGTAAAGATTGAAACTAAGATGTACTACTTATCAAGGCAGATCTCTTCCTCAAGTATTGTGCTCCATATGCTGCACTAGAACCCACTGTTGTTGATGCCACTAACCAACTGCACGGAATTAAATGGACTTGAGTTATTCAACATTATCAGATTCAACATTCAGACCACCAGAGTAGCAGCTGCATTACCTCAAATATGTGATGTATGGCTGAGTTTCCTGGGTTCCAAATTCTGGTTGAAGAAGAGCTGCAGCTACTAATACCAACTGGAAAACTGTATTAACCTGTCAAGAATAGTACTCCTTGTTAATCAACCTGACAGAATTTAAAATCAATCAACCTAATTGCAAGCTTGCTGTGCTAATTATCTTTTAGTACAGTCTGATATCAGCAAACAGGCTTGCTGTGCTAATTATCTTTTACTACAGTCTATGATATCAGTTACACTGTGCTGATCAAAATGCTTTTTAGAAATTTTGTGCTTAACTAACTAACTAAATATTTCATAAAAAAATTCATCAGAAAATAGGAAGAGGAGTTTATAAAGCTTTACTAGTTTACTAAATAACCTATTCCATAAAATCCCAAATCCTAGACCACATTGCACAACATAGATACACCAAATATACTAATGCGTGCATCATATAATCAGGTTAAAAAAAAAACTCAAAGCTTACCTTGCTAATAAAGAGAGGCTCAACTTTTAGGGGGTGGGTACCGTCAAGATTGATGAAATCAAACCAACTTTTCCACTGAAAGAAGGAAAAACTTGACAATGCCAATCAACATTTCAACTTGATAACTAACAGACTGTCAATTGAAGAAAAAGGTCTGGAAAAAAAAAAAAAAATAAAAATAAAAATAAAAATAAAAAGTCCTATAATACACGATCTCAAGTTACGCTATATTACCTCCCAATCCAAGCTACTAGCTCTTTGATATACTGCACCACCAACAAGGAAGACATCTCGCAACACAACGAGTCCAACAAGTCCAGCTTCACAACGCAAAAACCAAATAAAAAATTCATTTCCCCCAAAACATATACACAAGATGATGCATACAGATCAAACTTATGTGCTCCACAGCATTTTATTATAGATGCAAATATCTACTGCCATGTGACATCTACTAAACAAATTACATTCATTTGTAGTGTTAAGCCATGCATCTTGAAACAGAAGGATAAGGACATATTGCATTTTGATTGGTAAGTTACACATGCACCCTATGGCTCTTCAACCCTTGACCTTACCCTTCCATCCCATTATAAATGGAGGACAATGTGCCATTTAAGCTAGAACTCATTGGCATAAAGGGCATATTTTTAAATTTCATCTGTATTAAATAGGCACTAGTTCAAGCAGCAAATTTGAAAACTTAATAATTTTTAAATTGGCTATGTACATTAGTGACATCTAGTTTTTTAAATACTGGAATAAGCATAGCGGGCAGACATCATTACATTAAAAAAGAGAAATTTTTGGGTGCTAAGAATAAGAATGTGGAACAAAAGTATAGAGTGCTTATCTTGCTAAAATTAGATTTGCAATAGCTTACAGATATTATATATATATATATAGTCCAGTGATAATCACCCAAAAATGTTAGCTAATGTAGCCCGTTACTTGACTCAAGCAACCATTCTATGTTTCTGCTATGCTTATATTGGATAATATCAGCGTTTTATGTCTGTGCATTGTTGAATGTAGCCTATTTATTGGACTTAAGCGCATCCTCTTCTATATTTTCACTATCCTCCTTATGATTGATAATATTAGCATCTTGTGTGTGTGTAGCCAGGGGGGGAGAGGAAACTTGTCATAGCTTAATATTATATCTACAAATGCAAGAGCAAGACTATGTGCTTACACCACCACTATTTCACTACCAAAAAATTGAGGAAGGGACTATGATCACTTACGGTGCAGAAGATCCATATGCACCATTGCCAAAGCAACAGATCCAATAAGAACCTGTATCAAGAAGAGGGAACAAAAACATAATTCAGCTACAGGGCAGACTAAATGAGCCAAATACAACCTGCAACGAGCAACTGGCCAATTATACTGAGCTCAGAAGGAAGAGAGGCTTGAACTTTTACCTTGTCAGCAAGGGGATCAAGGTAGGAACCCACTACAGAATTAATTCTCATCTTCCTAGCCATGTATCCATCTAACTACATGATGAATGAAGAAAAATAAAAGCATTTAACATCTCATTTTGGTAAAACAAGGATTTGCTTCCATCAATTAAAGTAGTAAGCATACTAACTAAAATATTTCCAACAAAAATAAAATATATGTGTCCACACCCAGTCAGATGCCCCAGAGATAGTCAATCCAACCAGTGCCGATGAATACCACTCGTTTGTGATCATCCTGCATAACGATTGTTAATCACATTTCCAGTAAAAAGCGATTAAAAGTTTAAACATTCATTTTAAAGCATAAGCAAAAATCTGAGGACATAAACGGCAAATTTTTTTTTTTTTAATAAGTAACAAAAAATTATTGAACCAAAATATAATCACCCATGTACACCGGCAGTGTACACAGGGAGCGGTACAATCAATCTTTCAAATTACAATGCTCAAGCAAATCTAATAAAGAATAACAGGGAGGAGAAATAAATAAATAAATCATGCTTAAATCAAATGAACTCTTGAAGAAATTAAAAACCTAAAACTATTTGGATAATAATTATTAGTTCTTATAGGACCACACCATTTGCCATAACTTTTGTCACACTTTAATCACGTGTGGCTGTGATTGATGAACTATCGCTTTCAAAATTCACATGGACCCATCACTTTTTCTCCACCATTCACAATCGCACATGTTAGGGTTGTGGCAATAGTTGTGACACAAAAACTGTGTGCACAGACTTTCTCAATAAGTATACAAGGGAAGACCCTAGCTAGAGAGTACAATCAATTGTCCAAGTTAAGAACATCCAAATGTTGCAATAAGTAAAAAAGATGAATCAAAATCTGGGTTAACCTACGTTCAAGAGAAGAAAGATTAAAGCAACAACAATTTGTCGCAGTTCCACACCCCCCAACATTCTACTATTTTTTCTCCCAAATGAACCATATCAATTAGTATTAAAAAATTTAGATTACCACCTATATGGCCCTTGCTCTTCTCAAATTCCCATTCAAGATCTTAATTTTTTTTAAAAGGTTGTACATAGTGCACGAGTTTGGAAGAGGTCATGGTAGTCAACCTTACCCCCAATTTTATTGAAGAGTTTGATTCATAGACTCGACTCGTGACCTAGCACTTTTTTTTTTTTGATAAGTAAGAATGTTATATATATGAATGGCTACTCTATGCATGAAGAACATAGAGCAAACCTAGAAAATACAAGAAGAAGAAAACAGAGAAAAAAGAAAAAAGAAAACCAATCAACAAATTAATTACAAAGAGAAAGAGAGCTAAGGAAAGAAGAGAGAGAATCACTAGTCGTGAGTCCCCATGCCCGAGACCAATCAAAAAGAGTCCCACTAAAAGAAGCAAACATCTGATCACCGGAACTATTCAAATCCTCAAAAGTCTGCCGATTCCGTTCCTTCCAAATACACCAAAGGATGCACAACGGAACTAAATTCCAAATCTGAGACAAGTGCTTCCCCAACCAATTCCACCAGCCAAAAAGCAAATCTGGGATCAATCTAGGTATAACCCAAGACAAGCCAAAAGTTATGAAGACAAAACTCCAAAACCGATAAGTCATCTCACAATGAAGAAATAAGTGGTCTACCGTCTCTCCACAATGTCGGCACATAATACACCAGTCCACAAAAACCAACCTCCTCAATCTCAGGTTATCACCCATTAGAATCTTATTCCAAGCTACACACCAAACAAAAAAGGAAACTCGCCTAGGGGCCTTTGCTTTCCATATAGCTTTCCAAGGAAAGACAATTGAGGGAGAATCCCTTAATTTGTTATAATATGACCGGATGTCAAAATCCCCATTAGGCTTCAACTTCCATCTCATCCGGTCTCCAACATCCATTGGAGGAGTATTAGCTCCCAATATACGAAGAAAATGCAGCCCTTCATCCATCTCCCAATCATTAAATTCTCGAATAAAACGAACATCCCAAATTCTTCTTATCCTCCGCCCCTTGCCTTGACAAAGAAGCTTCTACAGATACCTCCTTATCAATGGCAATACCATACAGCCTTAGGAAAGCCAATTGAAAAGGTTGATCCCCATACCACCCATCCTGCCAAAACCTCACTCTATTCCCCAACCCAATAACAAACTGACAATTTTTGCTAAAATCCTCCCAACCCATGCGAATACCTCTCCACAAACTACACCCATGAACTCCCCTACCCAGCTTTGAAAGTAGTAAGTTTCCTTATCCCCAAGCCACCATTGGTTATAGGCGCACAAACTTTATCCCATCTACCAGATGAGTCTTGCTATCACCCCATAGAAAGTCCCTTTGCAACTTTTCAATTTTATTAGTCACATGAGTAGGAATTGTGAATAACGATAGAAAATAGGTAGGAAGACTAGATAGCGTACTCTTGAGTAACATCAATCGACCCCCTTTAGACAAATACAACTTCTTCCACCCGGCTAATTTCCGCTCAAATTTTTCCAAAATAGGATTCCAAATTGAAGGGGAATTATGTGAAGCCCCCAACGGCATGCCAAGATAAGACATAGGCAACGTTCCTACTCTACAGCCCAAAATTTCAGCCAGGGCATGCACATCATCAACCTCCCTTATTGGAACCATTTCACTCTTATGCACATTGACCTTCAAACCTGTTACCGCCTGAAAACTAAGTAACAACAACCGAATATGAAGAATTTGCTCCATATCTGCATCACAAAATAGGATAGTATCGTCTGCAAACAATAGATGTGTAACACATTCCCCACCACCCCTCCTACCCTCAACTTTAAAACCACAGATCAAGCCAGCTCCCTCCACTCTTCTCAACATTCTACTAAACACTTCCATCATAATCAAAAACAGCATAGGAGATAGCGGATCCCCTTGTCTTAAACCTCTCGAACTACCAAAAAAATCAGCTGAAGATCCATTGATCAAAACAGAGAACTGAATTGTGTATATACAAGTACGGATCCACTTACACCACTTCACTCCAAAGCCCATTCTATTCAACAAATTCGGCAAAGCCTCCCAATTCACATGATCGTAGGCTTTCTCAATATCAAGTTTACAAATGACTCCAGGAACCCTACTCTTCCCTCGGCTATCCACACACTCATTCGCAATAAGAACCAAGTCAAGAATTTGTCTCCCACCCACAAAGCTATTTTGAGTCTCAGGAATCAACTGATCTAAAACCACTCTCAATCGATTTGCCAAAACCTTAGCCAAGATTTTATACACACTCCCCACCAAGCTAATAGGTAGGAAATCTCTACTATTAGAGGCATCATTCTTTTTAGGAATTAATGCAATGAAGGTAGCATTAAGGGATTTTTCAAACTAACAATGTTGAAAAAACTCTTCAAAGACCGCTAAGACGTCTTTCTCCACTACTCTCCAACAATGATGATAAAACGCCATAGTAAACCCATCCGGACCTGGAGCTTTGTTCCCTTCCAAGTCACTTACAACTTGAAGTATCTCCTCTCTCTCAAACTTCTTTTCAAGCCAAATCCTCTCCATATCCCCAATACGATCAAAATCCAGACCCTCCACAAAAGGCCTCCACCCCTCAGTCTCCTTGTACAAATTTTTATAAAATTGTACTACCTGATTAGTTACCTCAGATTCCTCCTCAAAAACCACCCCATCCACCTCCAAGGTCCTTAGATGATTAAACCTTCTATGAGAGTTAGCCATTTTGTGGAAAAACTTGGTGTTATTATCCCCTTCCTTGATACATAACATCCTAGATTTTTGTCTCCAGGAAATTTCTTCCAAGTAAAGAAGGTGCTGCACCTGGGACCTCAAAGCTGCCCTATGACCTTTCTCCCCATCAGTGAGACCAAAGCCCCCTTCCTTAGCGTCTAATTTTTTCAACTCCTCCAGTAATTGTTTCTTTTGACACTCTACATTACCAAACTCTCGGCGATTTTATTGCACAATGTCCTCTTTCAGAGCCTTCAATTTTTTTGCAAGCACGAAACTAGGTGTACCTACAAAAGAATGCCGATTCCACCAGGATTGAACTCTATCCACAAATCCCTCCATCTTCAACTACATATTTTCAAATCTGAACGGACTTTTCCCCCTTGCCATTCCCCCTGCCTCCAAAAGAATTAGACTGTGATCTGAGAGAGGACGCGGTAAAATCCTTTGAATAACATCTGGGAAATGGTCCTCCCAATCTGGAGTGACCAAAGCTCTATCAATCCTAGACATCGCTGGTTGATTAGTACAACTTGACCATGTATAGCTACCTCCTTCCAAAGGCAAATCAACCAAGTTAAGATCCTCAATAAATTCAGAGAATTTTTCCATAGCCAGGATCAAACGTGTCTCACCCCTATGCTCACTAGGAAAGCGAACAATATTAAAATCCCCAAAACAGCACCACGGTATCCTCCAATACTGCTGAATACCCACCAACTCATCCCACATGTGACCCCTCTCGATATTCTCATTTGGGCCATAAACCCCTGAGCATGCCCATATAAAACCGTCCCCCACCCCTTGCCACTTTACCGAAACTGAGAAAGTACCAACCATAACCTCCACCTTATCCAAAACCCTTTTATCCCACTTAAGCAAAATACCACCAGCAGTCCAATTAGCCTCCAAAACAGCCCAATCCACATATGGACAACTCCACAAACTACAAACCAGCTGTCTATTCATGCTAGCAATTTTCGTCTCTTGTAAACAAACAACATCACGTGACCTAGCACTTTTGGTAGAAGGCACTTGCCATTGCAACAAGGCTTGACCTCATTCAAGATCTTAATAATCCAACATTAATTAGGCCTTACCAAAGTCATTCCTAGCAAAGAACAAGCTGACTATAACTCCCTAGAATCCAAACAACATCTCACCAAATGTTTGATAAAGTCACCCTCTTTAAACATACATGAATAGCTACCATTACAATGGTCCGTTATGTAGTTCTTTGAAGTAAAATCAACAGAATAGCGTGCAATTTAATCCCCCATTTTAGTGTTCATCTCGTCTCAATCAATATACTTTTTTTTTAATTCATTTTAAGTGGAGGAAAGGGGAATTGAACCCTGAAAGTGTCCATTCGAATTAGCAGGAAATTCCAAAGGTCATTGGCTCATTTCACACAATATACTTGTTACTAAGTAAAAATGTGAATTCACAACTTTAAGCAACACATTGATCAAAGCAAAATATCCCTTAATTTTTTTTTTTTTATAGTTACAATTCAATGGGAAGTTGCCAATTGAGCTACAAGGCTCTTAGCAAAATAACCCTTAACTATCTAACATTAAACCATCTAAAATCAGAAAAAATCTTCTCATTTCCTCATCTACCCACACAATCATTTTCACTGATAAATACAAAAAACTCAGGTTTTTAACAAAACTAAAAAACCCTCATATCAAATACTCAAATTTCCCATCAACCAAACAGAACGTAAATTATCAAAAGAAAAAAGAAAACATACCAACCAAGCACAGGACCAGAAATCAATCGGCCCATAGAGATCAAATTGGGCACATTGACAAAGCTCTCCAAAAACCCATCATCAACTGACTCTCTCTTCTCGACCCTATAGTCCAACAAAGCCTGGCCAAACTTAGTGGGAAAAGCAGTGGTAGTTCTAAGCAGGTTAAGATTAAAAGCCTGCACCTTACGGCGGAAAACGATGGCGTTGCCGCGGAGGTAAAGAGGAGTGGCGGATTGAGACAGTTTCCATGGAGGAAAAGAAAGAAAAAGCGGACCACGAAATGGGGTTGTGACCCATTTGGAAAGTGGGGTTGAAGGCAAACGAAAGAGAGGCTGAGAGAGAGGGAAGTATTGGAGTGTGATGGTGGGGTGGCTTGTGGCTGTGGCGGTGAGAGAGGTGAGGAAAGACCTTGATCTTTGTGGGTTTTTTATAAGGGTTTTGAGAGACCTGAACAACACCATTACTGTTGTTGTAATAACATTATAGTTTGTGTTTTGGGAAATTCTTCTGGGTTTCGTTTGTTTTTTTTTACATGTGTGTTTGTGTTTGTGTGTGGTGTTTGTGTCTGTGTGGGGGAATTAGGGTTGGCAAGGTTTTAGGGAGGTGTGCTGGAAGAGCCAGAGACTCTGACTTTTGGGGTGACATGTGGGTTGTATGTAAAAGGTCCACGTGATGGTTGAACACGTGGCTTCAAAGTCGTATCCCACGTGGATAGCTTAAGGTGGGGTCCTCATCCATAAGTTCTCATTTTGTAATTAGTACAAAGTTTAGAGTTATAAAATTGCTCCAGCTACAACCTTACTCAATATTTTTTTATTGAAAATGAATTTTGACAAATCCACTAATGAATTACATTTTATTCTTATATTCTCCATGCTTGTAAAATTTCAAGAAAATTAAAGATCAATAGCTATGTAATCAATAAATTGTTTAAATTGCAATTTTTTGTAGTTTAAAATTATGCATAAAATATATGGCAAATAATATCTAATTGACACAAAATTTAACAAGTGTATTAAGTACGTAAAGAACATGTAATTCAACAGTTAAATTTTTAAAATATGTAATAATGTTTATTTTATTAAATAAGGTTGTAGCCTTAAGTTACAACCAATTTTATAGCTAAATTTTGTTATTGTAATTATTCATTTGAGAAATGCTAGAAAAAAAAAATCAACAAATAATCCCCTCAAAATTGAGTGAAAATAGGGGAGAAGAGAAAGGGCCGATGGAATTACCCATTTACCCCTAGTCCTCCCCCTACCCTCAACAATGTTTTTTACATTGATAATTTTTTTTTTCTCTTTTTTCTTTTTCCATTTAAGTTACAGTTTTGACTTTATTCTTCTTACCTAACTTTAGTTTTTTTTTTTTTTTTTCCTAATAAGATATATATATTTTTTAAAATATTTATTTACCAGGGACATGAGAGTAAATTTATACAATTTACATTTTTTTTTTATCATACATTTTTTCATTTCAACTAAATAAAAAAGTTTTCCATCATTCCATTTTTTTTCCACCCCTCCAACGAAACAACATGAGGGAAAACAAAAATCTTTTCTATCCTCTCATTTTTCTATTCTCTTCTCATTTTCTATCTTCCCACTTTTTCACCGCTAACCAGTCGAACTCTAGATATGGCTATTGAAGAAATCGTTTATGTGTAGTTTAGTCACGTTACTTTTTTAACGAGTTATGTGATAAATAATAATTGATCTAATATCACATTCACATGGGACAAATTAAATTTTCAAAATTGGTTCATTTAATTATATCTCAAATGTGAGTTGAGTTTGAGTTTATCATCAAATTAGATTAATGTTTAAGTTTGTGCGTTCTTATTTTGGACAGTACCCAGGCCCAAGTAGAATCAAGGATCATGGGCCCCCAAAGAGTTTTATACTTGTTATTTGGTAGACTGAGCTTGGTTCACCATAGCTATATTGGGCTGATTACAAACCAAGTTGTGCACAAAACATGAGCCCTATAACACATACATATTCACACATGCAAATATATATATTGTAAAATAAATTGCCAAGGAACAAATAAAGAAATAAGGAAAAAAGCATGCAAGGACGTCTGGGATCCTCAAAAAATTAGGTGATATGTCATTATATGGAGTTTTAATACATTGGACCCTATTTTCTCGTTGGGATATGTCACAAGGTTCAAATAAGTTCAAAAGTCACAGACTTATATAGCTCTTTGTAGGCTTCCAAGATTTGTGAGGTTTGAATCCCCTTGAATCCAAGTGTATCCTTTAACACTTATCTCAACATCCCTACGGTATTTCCCTTTATTCTTTCTTTTCTGTGTTTTAAATAAGTCTTTTGAAGGCTCTTTTTGCTCTGATTAATTGTTGTTGAAATGTCCTTTGCTGATGGCTTAATACCCCTTTTATAGCACTCTCCTAGAGTTTTTTGTGTGCCATTGATTCCCTCCATTTACTGCTCTATGTACTAGAACCAATGTTGTGTCAGCAACATTAGTGGCTGGTCCTTTCCCTATTTTCTCACTACATTCTTCTTTTGAGGTTTTCTCCCAAAAAGTCCTCAGCTGACCTTCCTTTTTTGAGGGGTACTAAAGGCTTTGGTTGGCAGATTGGGCCTTCCTTTTCTTTAAGGGCCTTTTAGTTTTAGATTTTAATACTTATGATATTTTGGACCTCAACAAAGTTTAACTTATTTTCTTATTGATTCTAGAGGTATTTAATTAAATTATCTTTTCTTTATTTACAGTATATATCTTGACTAAAATATTGTATCATTCCAAATATATGCTATTAATCAGTACGTAAATTATAGTTAAAATTATATTATTTTGAGTTAATTCTTTATTTTTTTTAGAACCATTATTTGAGTTAATTTGATAAATTATTTTTGTTGTGAATTTATAATAATAAGATTCACTAACCTTATTTTGTTAAAAATATATAATTTTTCAAACTCTGTATAAAATATAAAATTTTTGTCAAACTCTTTATCAAATAAAAAAAATGTATATAAATTTTATTTTGAAATGTACTATTTATATTATCAATATATTACAGATAATAATTTAATATTGTATAAACTTCACTACAAATGTATATAATCTAATTCCAAATATTTTATATAGTATATTTTAACAATATACATATAAAAAATTATATGTACTTACATTGAGCCTCATACTTACAAGTACAAAGACATAAACACATTGTTATTATATTTGAATCTGCCCTTTTGATATATAAACAAATATAAAGAAACTTTTTCCTGGCCAAAGTTTAAAAATAGCTATGAGTGGCTCAATTTATTATTCCTACTTTTATATGTGAAATTTATTAGGTAGTCCGAGAGTATACTCCCTCCCTCTCACAAGAGGATGAGCCCCATGGTGTGTGGGACCAACCCCTATGTGAGAGGGAGGGAGTATATTCTCAGAATACCTAATAATGACCCATTTTATATGTGCTTAGTTGGATACCATTTTTACTGTACACAAATCACAACATACCGTCTCAATAACTGCCAAAAAATAGAAAAAGAAAGTCAATATTAAGGCTTATCAACCACAATTGCACTCGACAGCACTAGCTTGTTGACTCAAATGGCAATTGTTTGGTACTAGGTTGGAATATGGATTATCGGTTGAGTGAAGGTGTGTAGGTCCACTAGTCATTGTAAAACTAGAGTAACTTCGTCCTAAATTGTTGGTCCTGTATTATGTTTTGGGATGTTCTAAAATATTGTCCTATTTCTAAAATTAAAAACCACTAATTTACTAACGTTCCTATTGTGTTCCTTCTTTAATTTAATGAGCATTTAAAATTTTTGAGTTTTTTAAACAAGACTAACAATTCATTTAGAGTCCAAATTTTTTGTCTCATCTTTCCTGCTCTACCCCATGTTCCACCGATAAAAAATTGCCTATGTACACCTATTTAATTCAAATCTAATTTTCAGCAATTTATTATTTAGTTTCCTAAAATAAATCAAAAATAGAAAAACCCAAACCATCCCCACTAGCCACCACCACTATTCCTCCACCACCACCACCACTAACATTCGTTGACGTCATCAACGGCCACCCACCCTTGCCGGCCAACCACCCACCACCACCGATTGTCAGTTACCAAAAATTGATTTAAAAAAAAAAAAATCACACCCCCCACCAATCACCACTGGTCCACCACTCTTATTCAACGCCTCCAGGAAGAGATGGTGACACCATCACCACCGCCATGTCTAGGTACCAGCCATGAATTTGAAGAAGAATGGTGGTCATGGATACCCACCAACAATTTGTCACAAAACTAATATCAAACATGGATTTTGAAGACAAGGAGGCGGTGGTGGATGGTCGTTGATGTCGTCGGCGATCTCCTCCTATTAGCACCGGCGAAGTTGGTGGTGGCTGGTGGGGATTATTTGAGTGTTTTTTTTTTTTTTTTACTTTTTTGCTTTTTGATTTATATTAAGAAACTGAAACAATAAAAGACTGAAAATTAGATTTGAATTAGATAGGTGTACATATGACAAATTTTTATTGGTAAAGTGTGAGGTGGAGTAGGAAAGATGGGACAGAAGATTTGGACTCATTTATTTAAGGGTAAACTTATATCTATTTATATAAGAGATAAGACAATAAATGATTTTCTCTTTAAAATTTGTGTTTTCGAAACAAGGCCAAAAATTTGGGACATAAAAAGTAACAAAAACGGTTGATATTTTTTAGTGTTTTCAGTAGAGACATCGTGGTTCAAATCTTCCTTCACTCAACTATCGAATTATCAAAAAATATATAATACCGTGTGATCATTAAAAATGACATTTTACATGTACTTTTAGATTACATGACCTATTTGAAAGTCATATAATTTATTTAAATCATTGAATGGGTTATGTGATAAAATATAAGTAAATTAATTAACACACTGTAGCATAGTTTAGAGGATATTTATCCCAACCGATTTGCAAGAGATTTTTATGCATGAAATATTGGCATTGGCCATTAGAGGAGAAGAAAAAGTTGGTTCTCGAGAGGCAGGAAAGTGTACGCGTCAGTTTCATTCAACAGAACAGCCTTAACAGCTTTCTCTCTCTCTCTCTCTTTAGAAATATACGACTAAATAAAGCACTATACATGTATAGAAATGTGAATGGATTAACTATAGAAATCAATAACCATAACAAAACTGACATTCTAAGTTCTAACACTCCTAATATTGTTCCTCCCGACAAACCGGGAAACCAGTTCTGCCACAGTAACGTTGTTTTTTCAGTTTCTCAAATCTTAGAAAGAGCTTATTCTCTAAGAAAATTTCATAACATTATACAAAGAGCTTATTCTCTGCTCTTTGTATAATAATTCATTTTGAGTTTGATATTGAGTTCCGTTCCTGAAAAGGGTGTGATTAAGAGTTTTGATAGAGTTTGTAGCAAAGGCCGGTTGGTCGGAGATGGACTGCTTCAAGTGTAGAGCGAAGCGGCCTTTGGTTTGTTTCAGGAGAGGCAGAGGCAGAAGGGAATATGATGCTCGACAAACATATGCATCCATGGTTTCAACCTTCTCAATGAAAACAGGTAGCATATATAAAAAAGACTTAATTAGTTTCTTATGTAGTGTACTGTGTTTAATGCACCTTTGAAATGATTATTATGAGTTTTTATGTTTTTTGTGTGAAGATTTATATTCCTATTACTTTTTATTGTATCGCCAAAAGGTAAAGTTGTCTCCTTGGACGTGGATCACATGTGAAATTGAGTGTGTCCGTAGTACTATTGTTTCTATTTGGTGCTAATGTGTTTAGCCCATTTGAAATTTATCGGGGGTTTTTGGATGAAAAATTATATTTCATATTGCTTTTTATTGTATCACAAAGAATTAATGCTGTCTTTTTAGATGTGGGATTCACATGTTGTGAGTGGGCCGCTATAGATTTCCCTATCCTTATTTTTAGATGTGGGATTCACATGTTGTGAGTGGGCTGCTATAGATTTCCCTATCCTTATACACTGATCCATAAACTTTTGATTTGTTTTTGTTCCAGTGCCTTCTTTGTCCTATGAATTTTCCTCTACTCTTTCATACAAGAGAATCCTAATCCAAGTCTCTCAGCCAAACCATAACCAAGAAAAGTAGATCATACACGGTTAAATTACCGATTGTCCCAAAAGCTTAAGCTATTGGAATATGGTAAATTTAATCATTTAACCACACAATTCTAACACACACTGACCACTCCAACAAAACACACACACATATGCCGAGAGAAAATGTCAGGTGCCAGGTGGGGTTGGGCCAACTTGCAATGACATAAGCCCTGAAGACATTGCTTTCGTCTTCATTTTCTTTTTCTACGTATACTTTATTTCAAAGGTTGCATTACCAACCCTCCACTCTCCAAAGGAACCCACTGTGTTTAGCCCTCAAAACAAGTTGCTTCTATGTGTTTGTTGCTGCCATCATTGGTCTTTTCCTCCCTATGAGGCTATAACATATATCTTTCATTGCATCTTCAAAGGTGATAAAGATGGAATCAAGGCGGCCACCTGCATGTTTTTCTTTTTCTTCTTTTAATGTCTTTAAAAAATGAAAAAGAAAATTATCAGTGCTATGAGTAAGGAGTAAAGCTATTCATTTGTTGATAACTTTACAGATTGCAGTAAAATATAAATTATTTATTTGTTAGTTCAAGTTAAGTATTTTATTTCATTTTCATGCCTCATGGAATTTGGTTTTAATTTTGGTGAGGTTCTACTACTTTTGTTATTGGCATTTGATTAAACGTTCTCAGAAATTTTCATGGACGGAAAATGCTTATTGATGTGAATTGAAAAAGGATCATGTATAGATTATGTGGTGCCATTTCGAAAAGCCTTAGAACAATGATTGAGTTGAAATCTGAAACTAAAGCATCTTTTCATAAAAGTTGTGAGGGTTTGACCTTATAATTAGTGTTGTATACATTCATAAGAAACTTTCAATTCTTTCTCTTATGATTCTTAATGCAGTTGATCAGAATTGTTTCAGCTGAATTTTTGAACCATGCTTGTGAAAACTTGGCAAATGACTCTTACATAGGCTTTGTTATTAATGTGCAGGAAGCAGCAAGCATAGGAATCTTGCTCAAGAGATACTGAAAATAGGACATGCAAGAATTTCTGCTCAGGTCTTCACATTTTATGATTTGGCTGCTGCAACTGACAACTTCAATCCTGACTGTCTGGTCGGCGAAGGTGGATTCGGGAGGGTGTACAAAGGATACATAGGGAACATTGATCAGGTCTCTCTTCCCTTTCTCTCTCTCTCTCTCCCTGAGACACACAAGAGTGTCATCCTAAATGATCTTTGGAGTTTCATGCTTGGGTTTATTATATACAGGTTGTGGCTGTTAAGCAACTTGACAGGAAAGGATTGCAAGGAAGTAGAGAATTCTTTGCAGAGGTTCTGATGTTAAGTCTGGTTGAACACCCAAATCTTGTTGATTTGGTTGGCTATTGTGCAGATGGTGATCAAAGAATTTTAGTTTATGAATTCATGGCCAATGGATCTTTGGAAAATCATCTTCTAGGTATGCCTAAAAAAAGTAATTCTTTCAACTTAACAGCTTAATTTCATGGACTCTTTACTAGTATTGTCTAATCAATTGTAATGAAGGTCTTGATAATAAAACTAATTAGTTTCTTTAATTCTTCAGAATTACCTCCAGGTAGGAAGCCTCTGGATTGGTATACCAGGATGAAAATAGCTGCAGGAGCAGCTAAAGGACTAGAATACTTGCATGACTTTGCCAAACCGCCAGTGATTTATCGTGATTTTAAAGCATCTAACATATTATTAGATGAGGAACTCTGTCCAAAGCTCTCTGATTTCGGACTTGCTAAGATAGGTCCAACAGGAGGCAAGGACCATGTGTCTACAAGGGTGATGGGGACCTATGGCTATTGTGCACCAGAGTATGCTTCAACAGGACAACTGACAACAAAGTCTGATGTGTATAGTTTTGGTGTTGTGTTTCTGGAATTAATCACAGGTAGGAGAGCTATTGATACAGCAAGAATGACTGAGGAGCAGAACCTAATTACTTGGGTATGTTCATAAGTAGCACTTAACTCTGCAAATCTTTAATTTAACTACTTTTTGTAGGTGACTAAAATCTTTCTCCACTAGGTGGTTAGAATAAATTGTTCCGTTAAAAAATAAGTTACCATGTTCTTTGAAATAACTTTGATACACTTGTTTTCACCTTTGCCTAATTCCTTTACAGCATATAAATCACAAAAAGACAAAACATTCCTCCAAGGGACTTACAGTCTAGGAGTATTCATCCTTTAGATTTTTTTAATGTTCCATTAAATATGATGATCTTTGCAATTTGTTAGAATTATGAGGTTGGAATTCATTTTCTATCAAGAGCTTGGTAAAAATTTCTATTTTCATCCTGCAGGCACAGCCACTTTTTAGGGACAGAAAGAAGTTTACATTAATGGCTGACCCTTTGCTAAAAGGAAATTACCCTGTAAAGGGTCTTTATCAAGCTCTTGCAGTTGCTGCAATGTGTCTTCAAGAGGAAGCTGACACCCGACCTTTGATGGGTGATGTTGTAACTGCTATTGAGCATCTGGCAACACCAAGAGACGATGAGAAAGTCGCTTCAGATTTATCAAAAAGCAGTGGTGCACATGCTGGATCTGTGAAAGAAGAAAGTGACAATAGAGGGAGAGAGCTGTAGCATCAAAGGGACTGAAGCTCTTGCAACTAACTGCAATGCAGAAAACAAACCCATGGCCTAAAATTTTGATATAAAAAGATATAAGCTCCTCTGTCACAGCCCAACAATATGCAAGTTGTTCAAAGTGTAAGGCCTGCTACAACGAATGTCACCTGTAGCTGTATCTAATTTAGCAGTTCAATTAATGAAGTAGACGCCATAAGTTCAAATCTTATCATATAAAAAAAAAAAAATTCATAAATCCTATCATATAAAAAAAAGAAAAAAAAGAAAAAGACAGAACTGAAATTGTAGCTTCTATATTTTATCATAATGTGTATATTTAACATGTGAGTACATTTTAGACCATTTTCCTGGGAAGGGTCATATTGTCAGCATCCCTTGTACCTCATATAATGCAAGCATCTAAAAATGTGTATTGTTTAGTAACCTGAGATCACTATCACAATAATTCATGCCTCATGAAACATCAGAATTTTCATTGTTCTCTGAGAATTCAGGAAAAAATATGGAGCCTAGAGTTGTAAAATTCCAAGCCCCATAAAAAAGAAAATAAAATTCTAATCTCCTAATTTCTCAATTTTTATACAGTTAAACATTAAATGCTTCCTTCTAAATTTTATCAGGAGCTTCTGCAATGGCAAATGAAAACTATTCTACACTATACATTCATTTATGTTGACATGCACATTAGTCCAAAAATATGAAAGTCTAAAACATATTCTAGAAGTTTTGTGTCCGTGTCCAGTCCAGTATGCTTTGCCGCATTCTTGTTTAGATACACTTCAAGAACATCCCATCTCCTCCGGTTGAAATGCCGGAATCAATGTAATTAAAAGGGTTGATTTTATTGAGAAACCAATGTCTTACTCTATATTTTTGGGAATAAAACAAGAGAACAGTACTCTGACAAATGGTTCGGTTTACGTACTTTGGATTTGTTTATCTTTCCTTGTTTACGGCTGGAATTCACCAAACTATCCGTGATCTTTGGTGAATTATTAAATTTTTTATTAAAAAAAAAACCTTGATGTGATGCAAAATGCTCTGTGCAGCATTCCTTTTTTAGTCTCAACAGCAATTGTGAATTTACCTAAATACTCAAGTTTGAATGCCAACCCTGATGCACTACAAGTCTACATGGGAATATTGCTTTTTGTTCTTTATAATATAAGCTGTCCATTTTAATTCCCAGTATGGCAGAAAATTTTCCTTGTTTACCTGTCTATTAATATTTAATTCTGAAATTTTGGTCTAGTTTGGTCCACTCAGGTCCATTTGAACAATTTCAATCCACTTTTGTCAACTCGGTCCATTCTAAAACAAATTGGGAGTCATGTTATAACTTATAAATAGATTTTTACAGATCTCTTTTGTATTCATTCATAAAATTTTTGGATTTCTACTCTCTTGGATAGTGGGGAAGCAGGTTAGCCACTAGTATGTTTAATTCACAAACCACATTGCCCAACTAAAATAGAATAATAATAAAAAACTATAAATCTATTTCTGACTTTTTTTTTTAATACTAAGTAAATCTTTTACAAATTGAGTCTCATTCCTGCAAAAGATGATCACAAACTTATTCATTAAAAAAAAAAAAAAAAAAGATGATCACAAACTTTCCTTTGAAGGGTATATACGTTTGACTCAATCCTTTCTTCCTGAAAATTCTGTTGGTCATTGATTGAAACTTTTTACAGTAGGGACAATTGAGGCTATTGAGAGTGGCAAGCTTTCCCTACCATGATTTTTGTATGTAATTCATGAGCTTCACAGCAGGTAATGTACACCATGATCTCCAAGAAAAAGGATTTCCAAAGTTCTGTACCACTACTCCAAGAATTTGATTCTATGACATCAAAATCTTTAACATATCAGATGAGCCATCAGTTGTGAAGCTTTAGAAACAGCATGACCTTCAAAAAGCTGCATAATAGATCCTTGTGCTCACTCTGAAAACATTATTCCAAAAAATACTTGCACCTAATGTAGGAACCTGACAAGAGAAATCAACAATCATAGAAGTTCTGGACTTGAAACACTGGCATAAGGCATTGTGCAGACTTAGAACAAACTGGCTCAAAGAGCTCAAAAAGCACCAACTAGATGTTGAAGTCATTCTTAAGGATTCTGTAATTGTAACCGGGGATTCTGTTTAGACGATTGCTTTCCGAAACTTCAACAACAGAACACATGCTTGGCAGGATCCCGCTACTGTTTCTCCTCTTCTTCCTTCTCCATGTCATTATCAAGAACCAAAAACCAGGCTTGGAGTGACCACTGGTGGAAGCCATGTCCACAATTTGTCCCTGAGGCTTTCGGGAGCTTCCACATTGGTCTATTTCAACCTTGCTGAAATACTCAATTTCCTTTCTGACAAGCGATCCTACGGTGCCTCGTGTGCCTATTGCAACTGGAGCAATTGCAGCCATTTTCTCAGGGAGCTTGGTGCTAGTGGTGGTGGCTTTATACTGCATTTTTAAAGATATATGGAGGCTTCTGAATGAAGAAACTTCGCTCCTGGGTCTTTATCTTGGGTGGGAATTGCTTTGAATTTGGTTTAAGGATCTCTACTTTATTCTCTTTATCATGTACTCATTGAACTACTTTTCTTAAAGTGGACAGCATGAGAATTTGCATAATTGACGCTTTTAAATAGGACATGGTAATCATGTCCTTGTGTTTGCAATGAAAGCAAGCGTGTTTTCCGGATTAAATTTGTAATCAGTTGTTATTTGAGACTTCTCTGTTTATGATTGAACATGGTACGGATAAGACAAATTGTTTTCCTGAATATTTACTCTTGCCGAAACAATATATGGACAAAATAGAAAATTCCACATGCTTTTGATTGTTTCCTCATTTTCATCGTTGGGTAAAATCTTCTTCTCATACGCTTTCACCCTCTTGCTTTGAGTGCTTTTTCTTGGTGTGGGGCCAAAGTGTTGCTCACATTTCTATTTCATTCTTTTGCTTTTTGATTATTAATGTCAAGATTAGTTTATGAGCAGTGTCTGCTTTTATACTATTTGAAAAGTGTAATTATGCAGTTGTTTGAGTGAAGACTGACTTTTATTATTATATGGTTTCAAAGTAACAATTTTTTTTTTTTTTTGGTTAAAAAAGTAACAATTGATTAAACCCATTAACGTTTCTCCAAAAAAAAAAAAAAAAAAAAAAAAAAAAAAAAGAAGAAGATTAAACCCATTAAATGAAGTGACAGAAATCTTTTTTTTTTTTTTAATTTTTTTTTTTTATAAGATAGAAATTTTACTTTAACCTAATCTAAGTGTACGTGTGAATCTCCCTCCTGGAGACTTCCAATTACTGCTTATGTGTCAGCATCTGAGTTGATCAGTGTTATAACACTCCATAATGATAATTTCCATTGTGCTCAAGGCTTCATTAAAGGTCAAATTTCTATTGGACCATTGGGTATGTTTTTTACTCTATATTCCAGCCACCCTTCCCCTTACTACTCTCCTCTCCTTCCCCAATCAGCCTTCCTTCCAAACATACCATTGGGGGTACTCGAAATAGACGCTTCATTTCTTCACCATCACCAGTCAGGTACTCACTGATACTGTGACATTGACTGCTTTCTAAGTTCTAACCTCAAATAGCAAACGTATGAATACAAGGCTTACAAAAGCTTTGCATCAGCAATGGCCTATGGGTCCAGCTAAGCACTTGCAGAATGTCTCCTAATTGGATAATTAGTAATTACAGCCCTGTAATGTCTACATTAATATTTTTGGACGCGAAAAAGTCAAAGACTACAATGGTAGTCATATTCTTTTCTTCAAAATATAAATTACACTGTAATCGTCCAAGTACACTCAGATCAAAGACTTGCTTCAAAGCAAGTGATAAGAACGAATCAATGAAGGGGACAATTATATCCCATATATCTGTATCATACAGCATCATGACTGCTAAAGCTCATGTTCATGCAATGAATAACATACACAGAATTTTTTTTCTTTTTTTTTGGTAAGCCTCAAAATTGGATGTTTCCTCTTATTCTCTTATATACCTCTAAACATATTCCCCACTCCTGCTTTCATTCCCTTTTTTTTTTCCTTATTTTGTTAAACTATGATTTTAATTTTATGTATGATATCTATATAACAAACTATTGTCTACTGGGGAGATGGCACGAATACCTCAACCTCCGATGTGCTGCCAGAGCATGTTGCAGAGCAACATCTACACTTGCACCATCCCGGAACAATGAGTCATACAATTCACAGACAAACTGAGACAGTTCCTCCTCATCTTCTTCCCAAAAACTAGTGGTATGGTCACCACTTTTCTCAAGGTCACTATCTTCCCAATCACTCACCGGACTGGCAGGTTCAGCTTCTTCATCTTCTGCCTCTTCATCTCCAATCTCAAACTTCCCATTTTCAAAAATATTGAGCTCCCCTGATCCATGGAAGGTTGTTATCTGTGTTTCAGGGGGCTCAGTTGAAGAACATATAACAGCTTTGGCACCAGAGTCAAGAAGGGCCTTAATCAGACCTGAGTTAGGCCCACAAGTCCCTGTGCAAATTATTATTCTATCCCTCCAAGCTCCAACCTACAATTATTTAAGAAATAAAGCATCAGCCACATCAATGAAAAAGAGAAATAGTAATACATAAAGCAACCCTGCCTTAAAAGAGCTATGCTCTCTCGGAAAGAGAAACTCAAACCTCATACCTTTTATGGATCACTAAATTCTAAAATCACCAATATTCACATCTTTGTATTGCATTCCAATGTTCTTAAAGAAAACCATGAGATTTGACAAGATGTTAATAGCCTTTTTCTTACTAGCAAACTATGAACTTGCTATTACTTCCCCTTTAATTCAAGGTTATCATTCTTTAAACCTTGTTTCCAATAGAGTAATAGAGAAAAAACACATAAAATTTGGGGACTTGCAACATGACACAAATAATTATGCTAATGCAATGATCCTAGGGACCAAACCCAGGACCCACTTTTGGAGGGACTAACTGTACCTACTAATGGCCAGTGATGAAAAGCTCAGAGGGCATTCCTTAAGAATGAATGTCATTGACACAACAGAACACAACACAAAACAATAGGAAACCGTGGGCTTATTGTAATAAAACTCTCAGGTGTTAAGACATTCTACTACATTTGTAATAAAGTTAGAAGCAATTCTCTTATATATATCTAAGAGCTCATATCTTCGTGGCCCAAGTACAATAGTCATTATGTGTAAAAAAATATTTGGGGTATCAACTTCAATTATATGACATGCAATTAGAAAGAGAAGAAATGTAAATTATTAAGATTAATATATTTTAGAATATGAACCTATTGTTTGAGTGAATTTGCTTTTGCAGTTATGATGTAATTAAATTTTTTTTTTTTTATTCTTCATTTCATGTGTAATTAGATTTGATTTTGCCTTTATGATGGTTTTTTATTCAATTTCTATTGTTGCCAAAGTAACTAAACTTGAGCAAGAATGCCATAATCCAAATATTTTTTTTTCCCAGGATAAGAAGTATTCTAAATAATTCGTCTTTGATAAAAATTTTGGAAAAATAACTATACAACCTCTTTTTACATAAACAATTAGTTCACAACCTATTGATAATTAACACAAGGAAATAAATGCATTTGTCCCATTAACACATGGCAATAAATTAATACTTTGACATAAATGCAAAGCTTTTGTTGAAGAGAATAATGTTTCTTTCTCAAGGAATGCATCACACGTCAAAACCTTAGGCTATGGGCTAATACATCAAGGCAAGAGCTCTTGTTTTCCCCCTTCTAGAATTCTAAATCATCACTCCCTATGGAAATCAGATTATAACTGAAATTTAATTTTTAGGGGGTTGGGGGGTGGGGGGTGGAAGATAGCTACAGATAGTTACAGAAGTTGAATAAATATTAGACTACTAAGTACTAATCATTTCCAAAGCTCCACAAAATTTAGAGGAAAAAGGAAAACTATGTAAATGTAAGTGATAGCCAAGAACATACCATCCAACGAACATCATCAGGAGTTAAGTGCATAGAAGGGACTGTTCTACGGAACATATATGCCCCAATTTCTTGGTCATCTTCCATGACCTTCAAAAACATAACGAACTTATTAATTTGATAACTTCATATTAATGAAAAAATAAATCATCAGGAAAGAGAATTAAAAAGGAATACTTGGGTTTGGCGCCCTATATAACGATGGCCGATGCCTCCAATTTGGAAGTATGGTCTAAATGAAACCAAATCAGAAACAGTTGAAATATTGGCAAGAACTGATGCCCCCTTTCTGCGATGTCTTCGCATTACCGGCAACAAACTCAATTTAACACTCCGTACAAATTTCTCTGCAAGCTCTCCAGGTTCAGCAACCACAAATACATCATTCTGCCAACTAGAGATATATGTAGCTAGTAGGTTAGGAATAAGACTGAAGCAATGTCAACATGAATATTTTGCAACTGAAACAACAGCGGCCCTGTTTACCTTAATATTGAGCCAATCGAATCATTTTGGAGGGACAAGTGTATAATGCCCACTTGCGGTGAGTTCTGTAATTTCTCATGTAATGACCGTACAGGTAAAGAAAGCTGTCTAGGCCCTGAAGGAGACTTTGGTGGTGATACAGCTGCCTTTCCAGATTGGCCATCTAAGCTTAAAGGAGGGACCATATCAATTCGACCAACCCTCTGTGGGCCAAAATCAGGACTGTATAGCAGTGGGCTTGACGGGAAGCTTCCAGTAAACAGAGGTGATGTGAATGGTGTTGGGAATGTTGTTGCTGGCATTGTCTTCACAATCCCTGAAATCCCTTGCATAAGGGATAACCGTATTCCATTACGGGAACAAAATGACTCGAGTGCACGAGCATGATGCACCGTTCTGCCTGAATCTGGACTGTGTGAAGCTTCAACAAGCAGTACATTTCGCCTCCAACCAAGAGAAGGGCCATTCACATCTAGCACAGCAGAAGGAAGATTTTATGGTAAAAAGAGTACACACAAAGATAATATCCTCCCGAAACCACTGGCCATAAAAAATATCCTCCTGAAACCAATTACAGAAAATCAGTGCCTGTACCTGCACTTGACCCCTTTGACTTGGGGTAATGCTGAATTCTTATATTCTCTGACCACTTCTCATCATTTTGGTAAGGAAGAAGCAGTCGCTCACAGACATTCTTGAAGGCATGAGAATTATTTTGGATGTATTCCTGGACAGAAGCTTCCAACTTCAGCCAGACAGCTGGATCAGTCTCATCCAGTTCCATATCACAACGCTCATCAACTGCAATGGCAGGCCATGTAGAACACCAATTGAGAATCAGAACTTTCAGTCAAAATGATATTTAAGGATAACAGATGAAGAACGGAGAAAGTAGTTTACATCCATGCATAGGGTGTATAAGAGCCAAGCTGAGCATATCACAGCTCAAGCTCAGCACAGTCAAAATTGTGGGAGCTCAAGCTCACCTCTAACTCGACTCAAAGCCATAAAATCCCAATTCAAGTTTGGCTCAGACTACAAATCGCCAGACTCATTAGCCTTTATGTTGTGCTCGATAAACAAGTTAGAGATGCTCAAAACAGTGAATCCAATTGTCAATTCTCAGCTGCTGGGCTTTAAATTTTCCATGAAGTCTAAGGTTATATTTATAGTAAAATCTCTGGCATGTGTGCGTGTGCGTCTTTTTTTTTTTTTTTTTTAATCACGCAGATTCAAATCCAATAGAGTAATATTTGAGCAATAACATGGCTGAATCATTAGCTTCTCAAAACAAACATCTTCACCACATATGTTTGAATTTTTCAAATTACCAAACATGGAAATTCACATGCCTATGAGCCAAAACATATATGGCTTGAGCTTGTATAACTCAATGAATAAGCCAACTAAGGCTCCAGACATGATTTCTGCATTTGGAAATATATAACTCCAGTCTTACCAGGATTAAATCGAAAATACTGTATTTCTGGGAGCATAGGAAGCAATGTACTTAGAGCTTCCTCCACTCGATCCACAGAGCATGCACTCTCAATCAACACTTGGCCCGTATCCAGATAACGCCAACCACCTTTTCGCACCTAAGAACAGCAGAGATTTATATGAATCCATACAATAAAGCAACTCTTATGAAGTTCAGTGGCAATAGAAAAAAAAATGAAAAATTAGAATCACTCTAGCATTCACAATATTATTGGTAACTCAGCAAATGGAAGCAATTTTACAGTCCCTGTTATTTTTTAAGTACATTTTCAATATATGCCCATAGGATTTTTTTCTCAATGTCTTTTGCCAAAAGGCCCAAAACAAAAAGCCATGCCCCTAATACAATAGAAGATATTTAAAATAACATTGTATATCTGAGATTGTATAACAGCCTTCATCACCCTAAGTAATATGCAAAATTGATAATGAATGGCCAGGGAAGCAAGGGGTTAAATTCATGTTCTCATATCAGGTACAGTAGAAGCAACATGGAGATCTAGATCTACTAATAAAAACTCCCCAAATCTCTGTTCGGGAAGAGAGGGAAGGTAAAAAGTAGGAATTAAACTCCAGATACAATCTGAAACCCAATCCTTAAAAGCCCTCTCCACAAGATCTAGCCAACAGAAAATCTTCAACAATATTTTTATAAAATTTGACTAAATATTAGCTTTAAGGGTCATAAAAAATAAAGACACCAGAAAACCAAAAAGAAAAGAGAGTTTTTCCCTTTTTCTGTAATTATTTATTAAAAAAAATCATTGGCTTTTGGGATTTCAAGCACTTAGTTTTAATAAAAGCTGTAATGTTCTGGTGTTTTTATGTGTGCAAGGTGAAGAAAAGATAGTTTAGATAAGAACAGGGTGTTCACAGAACAAAATTTTATCCCCTTTTCAAATTCACAAAATTATTGTGACTACTCTGAAAAAGTTGAGATTTAACTGATAAAGCTATAATTCAAAATTGACCCTTTGAAAACAAAATAGAAGCAGTCAATAGTAACCTTTGTTGGAACAGAACCACACCCAATGGAAACTAAGCAGTCAATTCTCGTGTCAGGCCAAAGAAGTTGTGCTTCTCTTATGGAAAAAACTGTAGGATTGTTTGCCACTATTGCACCATCTTGCCAGCGGTGTACATCTACAAAAATTTGTAAGGAAAATTATGTAATTAAGAGAAAATAAAACATTAAAAAGGGAAAAAGCCTAACACACTCAACTTAATCAAGAAAAAAAAATGGTGAAATGGATCATTTAAACAAAGAAAAGAAAAGAATACCATCTGAGTAGTCATCAAGATAATATGGTGCAGCAGATGATGCTCTTATAGCTTGCCATACTTCATGCTTACAACTTCCAATAAAAGCACTGCGCTTATAACCAACTTCAGAACCTATAGTAGGTGATCCTTGCACAGAAATTCCAGAACTTTCTGACATTGGAAGAGGCACTTCTGGTGTTCCAGCAGGGTACTGCAATTTAAGATGTAAAAGGTGATTTAATGAAATTACGAAAAAAAGAACCACCTACAATTTTCACAAGGACCAAAACTGTATACACCTATGCAGCAGAATATGAAGCTACAATGCTAGTATTAAATGTGTCCAAAAGTAATAATGTGTCCAAATGAAATAATGGAACTCTTGGCAACAAACCTGATAATTGCGAAATACGAAAGGCTGAGCTGGCATAACGCTCACCAAGGTTGATACAACAAATACTTTAGGAATGCTTTTCACTGCAGACTCTATCAAAAGATCCCCGTCGTCATCAGCACACATTTCCTGTAACAACCTCTGAAACTGATCTGCACTATGCTGCAAGATAACATCTTATAGTATCTTTTTCCAAGTAAAGGGAAGAATAATTAAACTTACCACAATGGATAAATATTTTAAAATATAATAAGTAGAAATAAAGTTTTAACTAATGACTTTGCTTCATTTACTAAAATTCCAACCTTTTGAGAATCTAAGTCATTCACAAAAAATAATACTGAAAATACATGATGACAATTAATTAAAGAGTTGGCAACTGGCCGATTAAATTTATAAGAAAAAGGTTTACTCTCCTATCCACCCCAAAAGAAAAAGAATCTTGTTAAAACAATAAAAAATCTTGTGAAAGATGCTAATTTTCTTCTAAAAGTCACACCTCCACATAACAAATATATCATGAAACTTATGAAGAACAAGATAAAGCACAAATGAAAGAAGAATAACCCATACTTTAGATCCATGTACAACAACTCTAAAACTCTGTGATGAACTTTTATATAGCTGATCCAACTTTTCTCTCCAAGTTGCAGCTTCATTGTCCTTTGGCACAGATTCAGCAAAGACAAGTTTTCCTATGTTTTCATTATTTCAGAATGGGATAAATAATTTGATAATTAAATAAAAACCTTCATATATACCATTTCCAACTGCAACATACTCACCAAGATTTTTGTATATTTCTTCACATTGTTCCAAGGTCATCAGCTTAATACCAAGAGCAACAGCAAGCATGCCACCTGTTGATGTTCCACATATAAGGTCGAACATTTCATGTATCCGCTTTCCGGTTCCCTTCTCTATTTCTTTAAGAATTTGTACAGTTGCCAGACCTTTCATGCCACCTCCATCCATTGAGAGTATGCGCAGTCCTTGCTTTGCTACTGGTCTCCCTCTTATGGCACGCCGTAGATTTTCATTCTCCCCTAAGAAGGCACGAAATAAAATCAGACCCTATCAGGTTAAACAATCTCAAAAATACAGATAAATTTGATCCAAAATACAGACCCAGAATTGCCAAGGCACGAGCTGCTGCTTTATTCACACGTGGTTCAGGTGCAACTGTCAAGCGCAAGAGAAGTTCCCGCAAACTTTCAGAAGTAACCAGAATACGGCGGTTCTCTAAACAGAAGGCCAAATTTCCAAATGCTAGCAAAGCTAACCTTTGTACCTAATGAAAGACAAACCTTAAGTATAAGTTGACCAGGCAATATAAGGGAAACACTTAAATCAAATATATTATGAGAAGGGAAGTAGAGAACTTGCCTCATGATTTTTATGTGCACATAACATCTTTAACGATTTCAATACATCCTTGGTCAACATCTTCTGAGCTACAGTGTCCGATGCAAAGGCTAACTTAACCACAACTTGCAATACAGATATTACTTCTTCCTGACCAGAAGATTTCAGCACTAGTTCAATGGGTTGCATGATGTCAGCTTTCATCAACTGCATTGCAACAGAAACATCTGCAGAAAGAGATGAAAGAGCAGAGCATGCTTGTTCAACCTGTCAGAAGACAGAATTATTAAGACCATGCCTAACGGAGGAATATTTATGTTATATAAACAAATGAAATTTTACTCATATTAGCAAGAATTATCAAAACATACCACATGACGGTTGTCACTGTTTATCATACTAATTAGCTGCCGTACCGCATTCTCATCTTTACCAACAACTACACGGTTTCCTTGGTCTTGCATTATCTTCGCTAGTGCCGACGCTAGTAAAGGGTGATGACAAGAAGAAAAACGGAATATAAGAGAGAAGAAGGCGCTTAGCTTATGTCTAGATGCAACAAAATAAGAATTGTTTTCCATCTGCAATTACCAAAAAACACAGTACACATATTCAATTTGATATGTTATCTACCTTTAAAAAGACACTAAGAAAGCCCAAAGGCTCCTACTAGTTCTGTATCCATTAATACCTCTATTTGCACATTCACCGATCTTAAGTTTTCATCTGCTACAATCCTGATATTCGCAAGAGACAAATGGCGAAGTTTGTGCAATGGCAAAATTTCGGGAAGGAATTCGAGAGGATTACCAAAAAGCCTCAAAACCCGTAACTCAGCCATAGCCCTAACATAAAATTAAAAATAATTAGACCCAGAAAAAGTACTAGACTTTACAAGATTTTTGGAAACAGGAAATACAACAAAGAATAGACCAAAATATGCTGATTTCATACTAAGATGACCTGAAGTCAAGGAGAGGCCGGACAAGCTTGTTGTGCTCCAATGATAATTCCTCCAGTTCAACGCACTGTCTCAGTTCTACTGCTTACATTCCAACCAAAATCAGACAAGTGGAAATGTTGCATGAAAAAAAATGCCTAGCCTGAGTTCAAGTTTGTTTGTTCCATTCAAATTTGACATAATTTAACTTCAATAGAGCAAACTGGTTAGAAATACAGAATAACTCCATGCTTACCAGGTACTGAAACCAGCATGTTGGAATCGACCCTAAGCACTTTTAAGCTTTTCAGCTCACCAAGCTCTGGTGGCAAAACTGTAAGCTTGTTGTTATCGAGATACAGTTTCTCAAGATGCGGCAACTGTGTTAGCTCTACCGGCAACGCCTGTCAATAATAGACAACTAGTAGGTACTAAAATGCTGAACTTAAATCAACCAACTACCAAACACAGATCAAAACCACACTATTTGACCTCTGCAACTTTTGCTAGCTCTAGTTTGAAAATATACTTCAATAGCTTTAGTGCCACACCATTGCCCAAAACTGTGGAGCAGACAGTTTCTACTTACTAGCACTAGCTCATTACAATTACACCGAACTTAGTCACGCATTTAAAAGAACTACAGAATCCCATTTTTTGCTAATTCAGTACTAAATCATGTCAATATTGCCCATTCACCTCAAGAGAAAGTAACAAAATCTATTCTTTTGCCACCTTGCAAAGAATTTTATGAAAATATATATGTTTTAACTCCTAAATCTGAATCAAGTTCTATTTTAGTCCCTAAAATTTGAGAGGTTCATTTTCAATTCTTAGAAAATATTCCCTCGCAAAGAATTTTATGAAAATATATATGTTTTAACTCCAAAATCTGGATCAAGTTCTATTTAGTCCCTAAATTTTGAGAGGTTCATTTTCAATTCTTAGAAAATTATAGACATACCAAGTTAATCCATTTTTCACCACAAGCACTCAATTTAACTTAAAAGAATTTCCTAATATCCAAACACATCAAAAGGGTGAAACTTAGATACAGTTATTTAGAGGCAATACATTAGGCTCCCCACTAAAATTCAAACACATGTGCATTGATCAATACGTGCATAAACATTATTTCGAGCAGAATTAAATTCAATCTAGCTATGCGTTTAAATTTAATTGAAGAACCAAATTATAAGTCTTGTCCCATTAAAAAAAATCTATCAAATGAAAACGAAATGAAATGAAAAATTTGAAGACTCACAGACAAACCACAGGCACCAAGAGAGAGCACAGTGACAGTCCTCCAATGGTCGCCGCATTCGGAGACGCTGCCTTCGTTGGGCATCGGCGGAGGGAGATTGGCCCTCAAAAGTCTCGTCAACACGCCGGTACCGTCGCTCTGCTGACCCGACCCGGCCACCTTGGTCATCGTCACGGCCCGCAGAGGCTCCCTCCGCTTCACCACCGTCATCTCCACAGCCACATTCTCATCCTCCGCCTTCAACACCACCTCCACCGTGTCCTGCGGCATCGGCAGCGCCACCATGAGCTGCGACTGAAGCCTGAGAGCCACCTGCTCCTCGTCGTCCCCAGCCGACCACTCCAACTCGATCCGAAACCCTAGCTCCTGATCTTGCGCCACTATCGACGACGCCGAAGACGACCGCGACGCCGAGCCCATCGTCGACGACGACGAAGCGGAGGAAGATGAAGACACGCGGCCGGGACTCTCCACGGGTTCTTCATTGCCGTAGCTCAGAGCGAGGTGGAAGATCTCCGAAGGTCGCTTCCAGCCTAATCCCCAAGACATTGTGCGAATCCGGATCGGAGATTTAGGGTTTCGACGAGGCGATCTGATCGGAAGGCGGGGAATTGAGGAGGCGGTGGAGTCGCATTTTTTTTTTTTTTTTTTGGATTAGAATGCGAAGATGATCATTGTAGAGAAGAGGAATTTGGAGAGAAAGGAATGGTGGAATTTTTAGGGTTAGGAATTTGAGAGGGAGAGTCAGAGAAGATGAAGTTGATAATGGCGGGAGAGACTGAGAGAGAACGCCGGTGTTGAAGTTCACAGAAAAGAGAGAGAAATGTGAAACTGAAATAGCTGTTATACTATTTTATTTTTTTTCTACATTCTTCTTCTTGCTACAGTTTTTTATTTGCTAGTACTACTTTATAACGTTTATTATTGATAATATTACTCTTTTACCCTTAAACTATCACTTAAAAAAAAAAAAAAAAAAAAAAAAAACTCTTTTTTCATCTTCTTAGATATAAATTTGATATAATTAAAGGTCGGTCGGAGCTTGGCATGCCCAATGAGATCGACTAGCATTCTAGCATTGAGTTAATATTGGTAAAACTTGATGAGATTAGATCGAGTTATGAGGTTTCTTATATGGAAATCAAATGAACCATACTTGTTTAAAAGAGTTTTGTGCAATTCCTTGCTTCCCTAGTCACCGACCGTCATGGTGCTAATCCTCTCATCATCTCCACTTCACATGTCAGCATCCCTCCTCACCCTCCCCATCTCATACTCAATTTATATGGAGTTTCGATAAAGATTTTTAAATATCCATCAATTTACCGATTTGTCGACAATGATGTCACCTAAATCGTTAACATCGACAAGACAACCAATAGGTACAATAAATCAAACCACGATTGACAACATGCATATTCACAGTCGACAACGGTTTTAATTCCTTCAAATCCCGATGTGATCAGGTCAGTTAGTGGGTTGACACAAAACAACTTGTGATCACTTATAATCATAATTATAGTTGAAATTTCCCCCACCTCCCCCAATTATCAAATTATTAAAAAAAAAAATTTATAGCGAAATCATTGTATTTTTAAAATAAATTCTTAAAAATAAAGTTGAGCTTTTCGAAAAACAATAACAATAATATTAGGAAGTGAAGAAAATAATAACATTGAAATGTTTCAAATTTATAAGAACTAAATTGACTAGCAGCACGTGAGTGTGGCTTGGTGGTAAAAGTTCTCATATCACTTCACATGATATTTGGCATGAGTTAAGTAGTTCAAGCAGTAGTGCTTCTACAAATGTGTTATGCCCACAACAATAACCACATCAAAACCTTGGTAATGCATATGATATTACCTAATCTTCACTTAGTATGAGGTCAATGAATTAACATTGAAGACCCATTTTTTATTCGTCAAAAGAAAGATGAAGAAGAAGAAGAGAAAAAAATACTTATGTCCGGAGTAAATTAAACTTATAATAAGTTATAACTCATAACCAATATCGTAACTTGATCAATACAATAGTGGGTTTGTGGAGCGGCATAGTCTTGGATGAGAGTTCTACACATAAGACAGATATTGGTGGAAGAGACGTCTCACTTTCACTTTTGCTTCTACTATTTTCTTTGGGTTCCGACATCAGGCTTTTGATCATCAAACAATGAGATCATCTAATCATTTTCAATCAATATTTAAAAACAAATTATATGAAAAAACAAATATGCTTTTACTTTTTTCTTTTTTTTTATAGAGAATTTTAATTTATAGCATTCGCTCTTGATGATACCTCTTTATTATTAAACCAAGACATCAATTGGTTTTTGATGTAAGCGGAGATTGAATCCCAGATCTTTTATTCAACCATTGAGACTTTACCAGTTAAACTAACTAGGACCCACGAAATATGATTTTACTAACTAGCAAGGCTAGTGACACAACTTTTCATAATCTTTTTCACAACTTACTAAGTTGTGATTGGAGTAACCTTATTTTCACAAGAGTTCACCACAAATTTTAATTATACACCAATTAAAAAAAGTCACATCAACCATTATGAAAAAAATTGTGAAATTTTGTGTGTATCTAACTCTAGATATAATTTCTTCTAAAAAGAATTCTAGATATAATTTATTTCTTGATAATTTGATAGTTATAATAATAAGGATAGATATTCAAATCTTGGTTCTCCTAATAGAAAAGACCAAACTATACTAAGAGGTACAGGGCTCTGATAAATTATCATATTGCTCCTAAATGAGAGGAAGCTGTGAGAGTTGCTTTCATTAACATTACTCTTAAATTACTCTTGAAATCTTAACAAAGACATGAAAAATTATATACCACTACCATTGTTCTGATTTTATTTTTAATTTTTGGTTAAAATGAGCCAAACTGTGTATTGGTAGTCATTAGACTTAGATATACAAATACCCTGACATGATATGTTACATCATGTAAGGATTAAAATAAATGAGGTTTGCTAAGAGTTTTGTAATTTAATTAACACTTTCTGTTATTTTCAACGAAAACATTTAAGGTTCAAATTCTTCTCTCCTAACTATTCAATTATTAGAAAAATAAGGTTGATATTTCTGTAGCTCTCATGTAAATATATTTATATATTTATAATTTTTTAGTGTTATAAATCTCTCAAAGAAAGATAAAATTATATTCTTAAAAAAGAGAAACTAAATATAAACATGTACTTTAACATTAAGTTGACAAAATGATTTTCATTTTTTTTCATGACAAAGACATAAAAAGGAAGTTGTAAAACTTTTTGGCCAAAATAAAATTTTAAATATAACTACATAAAACACCAAATTCTAACCTTCAAAAAAAAAAAAAAAAATACCAAACTCTACTGCTAATGTATTAGAAAAGCAAAATTTTAAATTTTAAAGAAATAAATACCATTGGTCCCAGAAATAAATATTGAAAAGGACAAGATGTGAGTTAGAATCACTACCTCTATTACCACGATTTTTCTTATTGAAAAGGACCTAATAATTTGAATATTTATTTCCTTTATTTTTATAAATATGTCAAGATTTGAACCTTTGATATTTTATTTAAACTCACATAAGAATTCAAGTGTTTTTTTTTTTTTTTTTTTTTTTTTGTGGAGAGTTTTGACTTATGACGTCCGCTCCAGATGATAGCCCTTTATCATCAAACTAAGACACCAATTAATTCTTTGTATATTCAATCATCAGAGACTTCACTAGTTGAACTAATTGGAACCCACAATAATTTAAGTTTTACAAGGCATACCCATATTTAAAATAATCTGAAAAAACTATGGGGGTTTATAGAATTGACCATGATTTCCCTTCCTCTGCGAGTGAAAATGACATTCTATCGACAAATTTGACCCAGAATGTGGAATCATCCTCTGATTGTGGAGTATATATTGTTATTATTTACATTATTTTAAACTACTCCTATATACTTGCATAAACAAATCTCTATGGCCTTTTGTTTTGTTTTCTGTTCGCTTCAGCTTTGTCTAAATTGTTGTATAATTCTCTTGACCTTTCTGCTGGAGCTTTCATTTGACTCCCAAGGAATGATCCCAATAATGTGATCCAACTCAAACTCTTGATTTATTTATTTTCTTGGGAATTTCTAAGGCAATACTATTACAGTATTAGCTAAGGATGGACTATTATAGACGATGATTTATCGAGATCTTTTACTACCACTATGAAAATCGTGTTTAATCATACTAAATAATTGATTTTCAGACCAGAAGCATATAAATTTAGATTATAATTAAGAAAATTAATTCTTTCCTATTTCAATGTTATTCATCATGCAATTTTTTTTTTTTTTTTGGTTGCAAATCTAGGGTTCGTTTGGTTAGGCGTTTTGGGAGATTAAAATAATATTGTTAAAACCCAAAACTTTGTTTTGCAACCCCTACTCCTCATAATTTTTTTTATAAACGTTTATTTTAATCTCAAAAAACTGTGCTTTTAATAACTTATACAAACACATCCCTAGACGTGTATGTTTTATTTTCTTAAGCTAAATCTAGAATGGACACAAAAATTTGGTTCTGCTTTCCATGTGTTGATAATGTTGCTCTCTTGAGGGAGAAAGGTGCGTAATAAAATATGACAAATTCGTTCCTAAAAAAAAAAAAAAAATGACACATTCCTTCAATTTGACAATAAAATATGAATCTTTGGCATCGTGGTTTGTGAAGTCATACCTTTCGATTGTTTGAAAGGGTAGGGGAAATGAATGTCTGAATAGAATAAAATAGATATTATTTTAATTAAAAAAAAAGAATATTTTATATATTCTTTAGTTTGGAAGTTTTGCAAGAAATGAACAATTATTAGGTATCTCCGGAGTACCATAAATGCGTACTCTCCCATTTCACATGAATGGTGGGTTCCACTATGAATTTAATTAGTGAGACCTACCATTCATGTGAGAGGAGGGAGTACGCATTTATGGTACTCCGGGAGTACACAATAATTTCCCGTGACTAAGAGAGAACGCTACAATTTGCTACAATTTGCTCAAGGAGATTCTCAAAAAAAAAAAAAAAATTGCTCAAGGGCAGATTTCCAAAACTATCTTATTTCATAATTAAAATTTTATTGTTTTAATTTTTTTTAATTAAAGTGTATTTTAAAATATTAAATGTGAATTTTGCTTATTATTTTTTCCCTTTTTTTTAATGGTTATGAAGAGATTTGCCATTACAAGTTTATGTTTTTTTTTTTGTCCCTAAACTTTCTCCTTACATATATTGTAAATTATGTTTTTTTTAGAAGGCATCATAAATTATGTTAAAGTCACATTTTAAGTATAAATTATATATGTATATGTATGCATTGGTGGAGCTAGAAAATTTCTATATATATATATATATATAAAATGAAATTCAAAGAATGACCTATATATGTTTATATACACATAAACTATGTTTGTAACATGGTTTAACATATGTTATTTTTTTTCCTAAAAATAAACATATGTTATTTTCTTACATTTAACCAAGTATTTACATCAAGTATATATATCATTAATAAAAATTAATTTACCAAGTAATGTGTTAAATTAAATGAACATATAATATGATAATAATAAAATAAATAAATAACTACACAATAAACACGTTTTAAAAAAAAACATGTTATAGGTTTTTTTTTTTTTTTTGAATTACTTGTTAAATTGTCACTACACAATACATCAAGCTACTCTCCAATACAAACTGCGACAAAACAATTATCTAAATAATTCAAAACAAATATATTAGTGGGAAATAACAAATACATAAGAACATTCATTACATAATAATTCTTGAGAAAAATAGTAAAAAACATACAAAATGAAATCATTATAGACAAATGATTAAATCAAATGGGTGGAGTTGGAGTTTGACTCATTTCATTCACTTCAGCCGCTTATGTTTCTGGATTAATTTCAACGTCTCCTTTTGGCCCTCCCTCTCTGGTTTCAACATTTTCAACAAAGAAGACGACGATGATGAAGAAAAGTAGAGTAAAAAGAGCATAGCACCCAAGCGATAGACTATCATTGTTTTCCAAACCATCATTTAGTTCGACTAAAAGGTTGCAAATCAGCATGAAAGAACTACTAAGAATTGATACTAACCCTAAACCTGTTCCCTGATAACCAGGAGAGAGATTTTACAACAAAAAGTGTGAGGATGGTTCCTAGGGAACTCGTGAAGGTGTAGATGTGCATTGAAAAGTGTAATATTTTTGAGAGCTTGAGACTAGGGGAAGAAATTATTAGTGCAATTCCAAGTTCAATGCAGAGTAGGCAGAGTGCACATGCAACTTTGGTAAGACTCCCAAAACATGATTCCTATACTCCATGAAATGCCAACTTCTTAGTGCACCCATGATTTGGAAAAGGATACACCACTCAACTCCGGTCCACTTCCCTTATTTAATACCCTTTGGGCATGTTACATATTATGAATACAATAAAAATTAGCTTACATAAAAACATTTTCCTTGATTTTTTAGATGATGTTTCACATCGTCCTCACCATGGCAAGTATTATATCGTGGATCAAAATTGCTATTATTAGGGTTATTAGAAGATACAGAGGCCATAAAACTAGTCCATAAGTGGTATGTTTAACTCCTTCAGGCGTAATATGATAAAGACAACCGACGTATGCCAACGATAACGTGAGGAGGCTCACTGATAAGCCTAAGGACAATTATGTTAGGCAAACCCTGTTGTTCAGAGAAAGACTACTAATCAGTAAGAAGACAACTGCAAGAGAAGAGGTGAAGCATACGCAGAAGAAGACATAACATACAAATACCCTTCTCTGTCGTAATCTGCCATTACCGCCTTTCCGACAACACATGCATTTTTGCTGCAGATCGATCCCTCTGTAGTGTCCGCTTGCCAAATTCCCCTAAGAGGGTTTATGGCCGATTGAAATGAAACGGTTAAACTAGTCCATAATGCTTTTTATTAATTTTGTTTATATATATTTAGCTTGGCCCACCCTTAAGAAAATTTTTTGGCTCCACCACTGCACAAACATATACATATACATATACATATACACATACACATACATATACATATTCATATACATATACAATTTATACTTAAAATATGTCTTTAGCATAATTTATGATACATGCAAGGAGAAAGTTTAGGGACTACAAAATTTAGTAACATATTCAAAACACCCTAATTTTTTAGTTGTATTGGATACAATATAAATTTTTTTTATATAATTTTATTTTGACCCATGGTAAATTGACACCTCATTTATTGTGAAAATATTATGACATTTTGTTATGTTCCCTAGAAAAAACAAATTCATATGGTCATACTTACTTGGTAGCTGAAAGTCATGGATGTTAGGGTTGCTCATAAAGTGAGGAGCCAAATATACTATACCATAAATAGATATTGTCCCCTCACCCTGAAAGAGTATAATAACCCCTCTCTACGCTCTACGGTAAAAATTAGCTTACATAAAAACATTTTCCTTAATTTTTTGGACAATGTGAAATATCGTCCACATTGTGGCACGTATTATATCGTGGATCAAAATTGCTATTATTAGGGTTATTAGAAGATACAGAGGCCATAAAACTAGTTCATGAGTGGTATGATAAACTCCTTCAGGCATAATATGGTAAAGAAAACCGGCATACGCCAACGAAAACGTGAGGAGGCTCACTGATAAGCCTAAGGCTAATAAGGACAATAATGTTAGGCAAACCCTATTGTTCAGAGGAAGGCCGCTAATCGGTAAGAAGACAATTGCAATGGAGGACGTGAAGCATATGCAGAAGAACGACATAACATAAGAGAATCCTTCTCCATTGTAATCGGCCATTACCGCTTTTCCAACGACACATGCATTTTTGCCGCAAATCGGTCCATTTGTGGTGTTCGCTTGCCAAATTCTCTTGGGAGGGCTTATGGCCGACTGAAACGAAACGGTTAAATTAATCCATACATAGATACTGTCCCTCACCTTGAAAGAGAGTATAGTAACCGCTTTCTACGCTCTACAGTAAATAATGGTTAAATAGAACACCCATAATATAATTGTATTTTATTTTTGGTTTTCTATTAACAAACTCCCATTAATCAACTGTAAAATCTCTCCATAACCATGTTTTCAATTTTTGTTGTTGTTTTATTTTTAACATATTAACTCAAATCGGTTTTATATATTCAAGACAAATATTGTCTTTCATTAAGTCATGTTTAATTATTTTGTATACTATTTTAATCATAATATTTTTTTAAATATTTGAAATCAATTTTTTATTGTTAAAGTGGAGGATATTATTCCCTTTTTAAATTGATTTTTCCTTCATGGCCTAACATATATTGACATTTTTTCTTCTTCTTATTTTTTGAATTTTCTCCAATTATATAGTGTTGCAGTGATGTTATGATAAAAGAGTAAAAAAATATAAGGGTAACTACACTCCCCTCACTTAAGATTTGAGAGAATGACGCTCCACCCCAAAGTTGAAGGGAAAAAAAAATACTCTCCTCCCTTGAGGTTTGAAAAAATTAACACTTCCCCATTTTATTTATATTAGTAATGAAATATTCTAAATTTTTATAAGAATCTCTTTACAAAAGTTTAACCTTAATTAGTAAAAAAATAACTGATAAATTTAGAACAAAAATAGAAAATTTATCAAGTATCAAAACACTTGCTCCACCCTCAAGAAATCCTTTTTGCTCCACCACTTCATATACATATACATATACATATACATATACATGTACATATATAATTTATACTTAAAATATGTCTTTAATATAATTTATGATGTCTTCTATAAAATAAAATAAAAACATAATTTATAATACATGTAGGAGATATTTTAGGTACACAACAAAATTTAGTAAAATTTTCAAAACACCCTTCTTTTTGAGTTGTGATGGGTACATTATAAATTTTTTTTTTTAAATTTTATATCATTTTATTTTGACCAATGGTAAATTGACACCACACTTATTGTAATTACAAATCTCTCCATAACCCATTGAAAAAGTTAAAAAAAGAAGCAAAATTCACACAAAATATTTTAAAATACACTTTAATAAAAAAATTTAAAATAATGAATTTTAATTATGAAATAAGATAATTTTGGAAACATTCCCTTAAGCAATTGGCAAGTTAGTACTTAGTACACAACATTTTAAATATTAATTTAACAAATTTTGGTCAATTAGTTGTTGGGGGAAAATTGTATTTTCCCTTCAAGTTTGGAGTGGGAGGTGAGTATAATTACCCAAAAAATTTATATTTTTATCTTCAAGACTTCAACACAAATAAAATATAAAGGACATAATAATAAAATTATGTGTATATTTCTTTTCTTTTTTTTTGGGTAGAATATTTCATTTCATTTCATTTTATTCATTTCCTTTTCTTTATTTAACTCCTAAACAAACTTGAGGTAGATTTTTGTGACTAGTTGATATTGGAGGAGAACCTAAGTTCAAATCCCCTTTCCCGCTTGTAAGGGAAAAAAACCCTCTCATATACAGGAAAAAGATTACAGCTCCCCTTTCATTTCTAATTTATCTTTTTTATTCCATCATGAAGTCTTTAATCACCATTAAATATGCTTGCGTTCCCTTGTACAAATGGGTACCTTAGATTCACTCGAAAGAACTAGATAAAAATGTAATGCACAATGAATGGAGTTTCAATCTAATGGGTGGAAAATCAACTTCTAATTGCAAGATAGAGCCTAGGTGGGTTGAATTGAGTAGTGAGCAAGGTTGTCAAAATCAGGATCCTACGTAGGATCATTGAAGATAGGTGAGATCGTAGATCGTAGGATCGGATCGTAAATTATAAGATCCTACATATTTTCAAATTTAAAGTAAAAAACACATTGATAATAACTTTGTATGTTGAATAATCACGTAAATTATAAATTCATCCATAAAAAAACTAATATTTGCATCATATGATGTAATTTGTATGTCATATATCGCTAAGTCTATACTAACATAACAAATATATTTAAGTTTTAACTCAATGTATCTAAAAAGTTCAATAAATGTTTAATTAGAAACCAAATACCAAAATATTTATCAAAACATATGGAAAATATTTTCCAAGTTCTAAGTTTCAAGTTTGAAACCTAAAATAAGTTAGCAAATGGAAACTAGCTAACTACAATATGAAATTCAAAAGCAATATGAATATTAAGGTGAAGTGAACATTTAATTATTCACATTCTAAGGTTCTTATAACCACCGTCTTAAATTCCTAATCATCATCATCAATTTCATCGTCTATGTAGACATTATATATTTGTATACTAGAGTTGCAAAAGACATCAAGATACAATTTCAAACTCAACTATTCAAGTTATACCACTCAGCAACAATTAAAGAGCCATGCTTATAAAAATCAATCAATCAATATACAAATACAAGCATAACTAATAAAATTATATATAAAAAAATATTTTAGTAATATTAGAACACAAATTAGTATATTGATCAAACAAATTTAACAACATTATAGGTTAAAAGGCAACAAAGCCAACATCAAATTCTTCATTTAGAAATGATGAAACATTCCTTCATTTTGATTACAAGTGAACTAGAAACTAGAAAACATTTGCTTAGGTTAACATAATTTTATATATAAAAAAAAAAAGTCATACCATCACAACATGAAAAAAATAAAAACCTTAAAGTTTCATCAAAATAAAAAATTTATCCCATAAAAAAAACCAAAAATTTATGTTTTTGGTAGGATTGGTAGGATTGGTAGAATCCCATACGATCCTACGATCTTATACGATCCTAGTGCGATCCTAAATGTTTTGATGAGGTGGAATCGTAAAATCGTGCGATCCTACGATCCAGATCGCGATTTTGACAACCATGGTAGTGGGCACCATTAGGCAAGGGCATCCTAACTCATAATATTGGTTCAGATCACTTTCGTCCCCAAACATTTAACATGAATAATAGCACAAAATAGCTATCTACATCCTGTACATTTCATTTCCAAATGCTCAACAAAAGCTTCCATATTGAATCAAGCATGAGAATTGTAGGAAAGAAAACTATTCAAAAACATTCGAATAAGAGCATTTCCATCAAGTGTGCCAAATGCCAAATATTTGGCATTTGGCATACCAAACACCAAAAAACCCCTCCCATGAGATGTTCCAAATGTTATAATTTTTGACATACATGAACGGTACGGATGAAATGGCTAAAAAAAAAAATTTATTCATTTTCTCTCTCTACCTTTATGACTTTCTTTCTTCTCTCTCTTTCTTTTTCTTATTTCTTTCTTCGCCACTCCCTTCTTCTCTGTCACACTCTCTTCCTTTTTTCTTCTTCTTTCTTCTCTAGAATCTTTACCTCTCCCTTTTTTTTCCTTTTTTTTTCTTTTTTTTTTGTCACTCTGCGCCTCTGTGTGTGTGTGTGTGTCTCTCTCTCTCTCTCTCTCTCTCTCTCTCTTTTCCTGTCACACTCTCTCTTTCTTCTTTTTTCTCCACCTAGATCGTTGCCATTGAGATCGGCCGCCGCCATGGAGTTCAGCCTCACCGATGAGGTCGACTGGTGGAGATTGCATGTAAGTTTGGGCTTTTTTTTTTTTTTTTTTTTCCCGGTTGTGGATTCCATGTGATTGTGGGTGGTGGTGGAGTTGGGTTGATTCCATGTGATTTGGGTTGTATAAATGGAGTTGATTCATCTCTTCATTTTTTTTTTTTTTTAGAGTTTTGTGTTGATTTTGGGGATTTTTTTTTTTTAAGTAGTATTGGGTGGTGGTGGGTGGATTGTTGTTGGTGGTGGCGGGTTGTACCTGTGGCTGTGGGTGGTAATAGCAGGCTATGCTTGTGTATAGTGGTGGGTTTGGGCAGTTTTTTTTTTTTTTTTTTGGGGTTGTGGATTCCGTGTGATTGTGGGTGGTGGTGGAGTTGGGTTGATTCCATGTGATTTGGGTTGTATAAATGGAGTTGATTCATCTCTTTATTTTTTTTATTTTTTTTAGAGTTTTGTGTTGATTTGGGAGATTTTTTTTTGAAGTAGTATTGGGTGGTGGTGGCGGGCTATGCTTGTGTATGGTTGTGGGTTTGTTACAATTCTCTGCTTGTGTTTGTGTATGGTGGTAGGTTTTTATTTTGTATTTTTTTATATTGATGGTTTTTTTTTTAAAATATTTATATATATATATATAATTTTAATGTATAGAATTGAAAAATAGAAGATGTGGTGAATGGTGAATTCTAAAATGGTGTGTTAAAATAATAAAGTAGGTTTTTTGATGTGTCAAAATGGCATATTTATAGAACACCTGATAGGAATTCTCTTAGAGGACATGATCATTTACAGTGCACAACCATTATCTAAATGCCATTAGGGGCGGAGCCAGGGGGGGTCGAGGGGGGGCAATTGACCCCCCTGACTCCTCTAAAAGTTTCTTCACTATACCTATATCATGCCAAAAGTTTGCTTCTTTGCCCCACCTAAATAGAAAAGAACAAAACACAGTCCACGTCCTCACTAACAACTACAAACTATCACTGGAAAATAAAAAGCAACTAAACACTCATTGACACTATTGATAGCATATCACTTTGATTTTTATTTTGACCCATTTACCTTTATACCCTTCTCACTAAGTAAATTTTTTTTATTTTGTTATTAATACTAATTAAAAATTTCAAATTAATTGCATTTTTAATACTATCTTTTAATTTTGCCCCTCCTGAACTTAAATTCTAGCTCCGCCACTGAATGCCATCCTTGCTATCCTAGATGACAAGCTACAATGCTGAGACATACACCTGCTCATGATCTGGAAATTCATCTCAACCAAATGGCTTGTCTCACCTTTTAGTTTGTTAAACATGGAAAATGATTGATAGCACAAATTAAATTGCCGTCAATATGAACTGTCATATTGAGGCAAGACTGGGAAATAACCGTATAATGGTCCACTTAAAAGGCAGGACAGTGACTATACTTTCATCTTTGTGAATTGCAACTGATCATAGTTCTCTATTAGTCATGTCACATGGTACAATGAACCTTACCTCACTTGCAATGAATCAAAAGTTGAATAAGAAAAAGTTATTATTTACTATTTATTAAATACAAAAAAAAAAAAAAAAAAAAAAAAGAGAGAGAAGAGAATGAGAGAAAAATTATCATATTGCTCCTAAATGAGAGGAAGCTGTGAGAGTTGCTTTCATTAACATTACTCTTAAATTAATCAATAAATCTAGTAACACAACTGATATGTTCTATTATTATTGCCATAAAATGAAAATTGTACAAGTAAAAGTGATGTTTCCATCACAACTTTTTATTTTTTGTTAGATTTTCATTAGTAATACACGCACAAGTTGTGACAGGTATCACAACTTGAAATCTTAACAAAGACATGAAAAATTATATACCACTCCATTGTTCTGATTTTATTTTTAATTTTTGGTTAAAATAAGCCAAACCGTGTATTGGTAGTCATTGGACTTAGATATACAAATGACCTAACATGATTTTATGTTACATCATGTAAGGATTAAAATAAATGAGGTTTGCCAAGAGTTTTGTAACTTAATTAACATTTTCTGTAATTTTCAATGAAAACATGTCGGGTTCAAATTCCTCTCTCCTAACTATTAAATTATTAAAAAAAAATGAGGTTTATATTTCTGTATCTCTCATGTAAATATATTTATAATTTTTTTAGTGTTATAAATCTCTCAAAGAAAGATAAAATTATATTCTTAAAAAAGAGAAACTAAATATAAACATGTACTTTAACATTTAGTTGACGAAATGATTTTCATTTATGTTTTCATGACAAAGACATAAAAAGGAAGTTGTAAAACTTTTTGGCCAAAATAAAATTTTATATATAACTACATAAAACACCAAACTCTACGGCTAATGTATTAGAAAAGCAAAATATTAAATCATAAGAAATAAATACTATTGGTCCCGGAAATAAATATTGAAAAGAACAAGACGTGAATGTGAGTTAGAATCACTACCTTTATTACCACGATTTTTCTTATTGAAAAGGACATAATAATTTGAATATTTATTTCCTTTATTTTTATAATTAAGTCAAGATTTGAACCTTTGATATTTTATTTAAACTCACATAAGAATTTGAGTTTTTTTTTTTTTTTTTTGAGAGAGAGTTTCAACCTATGACATTTGCTCCTGATGATAGCCATTTATCATCAGACCAAAATAATCAGTTTTTTGTATAGGCAGAAATTGAATCCCAAATGGCCAGATCTCTTATTCAATCATCAGAGATTTTTCCGGTTGAGCTAACTAGAACCCACAAGAATTTGAGTTTTATAATGCATGCTCGTATTTAAAATAATCTAGAAAATTTATGGGGTTTATAGAATTGACCATGATTTCCCCTTCCTCTGCGAGTGAAAATACCATTCTATCGACAAATTTGACCCAGAATTTGGAATCATCCTCTGATTGTGGATTTTGTATTGTTATTATTTACATTATTTTAAACTACTCCTATATACTTACATAAACAAATCTCTATGGCCTTTTGTTTTGTTTTCTGTTCGCTTCAGCTTTGTCTAAAATGTTGCTGGAGCTTTCATTTGACTCCCTAGGAATGATCCCAATAATGTGATCCAACTCAAACTCTTGATTTATTTATTTTCTTGGGAATTTCTAAGGCAATACTATTACAGTATTAGCTAAGGATGGACTATTACAGACGATGATTTATCGAGATCTTTTACTACCACTATGAAAATCCTGTCTAATCATATTAAATAATTGATTCTCAGATCATAAGCATATAAATTAGATTATAGTTAAGAAAATTAATTCATTCCTATATATTTCAATGGTATTCATCATGCAATTTAAAAAAAAAAAAAAAAATCTAGGGTTTGTTTTAACTTTTTTTATTATAAATGTTTATTTTAATCTCCACAGTTTTTTAATAACTTATACAAACACATCCCTAGATGTGTATGTTTTATTTTCTTAAGCTAAATCTAGAATGGACTCAAAATTTTGGTTTTGTTTTCCATGTGTTGGTAATGTTGCTCTCTTGAGGGAGAGAGGTGTGTAATAAAATATGACAAATTCGTTCCTCAAAAAGAAAAAAAAATTGACACATTCCTTCAATTTGACAATAAAATATGAATCTTTTGGCATCGTAGTTTGTGAAGTCATACCTTTCGGTTGTTTGAAAGGGTAGGGGAAATGAATGTCTGAATAGAATAGAATTGATATTTTTTTAATTTAAAAAAAAGAAGAATATTCTATATATTCTTAGGTTGGAAGTTTTGCAAGAAATAGGATGTGACTAAGAGAGAACGCTAATTTGATTTCTCTGTGTTACTAAAAATAGGCAAAATTCATTGTCCTCGTTAACTACCTAAAAATAAATAAATAAATAAAATTAAAGGTAATTACACCCCTCTTCCTTAAGTTCCAAGAAATGGCACTCTACCCTAAACTTAGAAAGAAAAAAAAAACACATTTTTTCCTAACATCCAATTGACCAAACTTTATAAAATTAATATTAAAAATATTGTATACTAACCTACCATTTGTTTAAGGGCAGATTTCCAAAATTATCCTATTTAATAATTAAAATTTATTGTTTTAAATTTTTTTAATTAAAGTTTATTTTAAAATATTAAATGTGAATTTTGCTTATTATTTTTTCCCCCTTTTTTTAATGGGTTATAGAGAGATTTGCCATTACAAGTTTATGTTTTTTTTTTGTCCCTAAACTTTCTCCTTACATATATTGTAAACTACGTTTTTTTTAGAAGACATCATAAATTATGTTAAAGTCACATTTTAAGTATAAATTATATTGTATGCAGTGGTGGAGCCAAAAAATTTATATATATATATATATAAATAATTAAATTCAAAGAATGACCTATATATGTTTATATACACATAAACTATGTTTGTAACATGGTTTAACATATGTTATTTTTTTCCTAAGAAAAACATATTTTATTTTCTTACATTTAACAAAGTATTTACATCAAGTATATATATCATTAATAAAAATTAATTTACCAAGTAATGTGTTAAATTAAATGAACATAAAATATGATAATAATAAAATAAATAAATAACCCAAAAAAAACTCATATAATATATTACTATAAAATAATAACCTATTACATGTTTAAGAAATAAGATGTGTATTTTCTAAAAAAGGTGAAAACTCATCTCTCCCTTTCTTGTTTGTCCATCTATTAGAGAAGACTAGTTCCACCCTCATCCTTCTCTCTTCTCCTCACCCTAAGGAATTCAGTATTTCTAATTCATCATCTTTCCTTTGAAATTAATTATGATGAGACTTCAACAAAGTAGCGTAAAAAGAGCATAGCACCCGAACAACAGACTCTCATTGTTTTCCAAACCATTATTTAGGTCGACTAAAAGGTTGCAAATCAGCATGAAAGAACTGCTAAGAATTGATACTAACCCCAAACTTGTTCCCCAATAACCAGGAGAGAAATATTTTATAGCAAAAAGTGTGGGGATGGTTCCTAGGGAACTTGTGAAGGTTTAGATGTACATTGAAAGGAGTAATATTTTCCAGAGCTTGAGACTAGGGGAAGAAATGATTAGTGCAGTTCCAAGTCCAATGCTGAGTAGGTAGAGTGCACATGCAAGAAGTTTCTTTATATTAGAGAATCTAAAAAAAGAAAAGGCTTAAAATTGATCCTATCAGGGCAACAGGAGCTAATATCATTGAAAGAATTGGAATGCTTTTGGAGCCCACTCTTGCCACTATCTTGATACCAGTTGCATATGGCGTTATCTGCACGGCGAGGTTTGATAAAAGAAAATTTCTGAAGGAAGCTTTAGTAAGATTTCCATAGCATGATTCATGTACTCCATGAAACGCCAACTTCTTAATGCACCCAAGATTTGGAAAAAGAAATACCACTCAACTCCACTCCACTTCTCTTATTTAATACCCCTTGGGCAGGTAACATATTACGCATACGATAAAAATTAGCTTACAAAAAAACCTTTTCTTTGATTTTTTGGACGATGTGAAACATCATCCACACCTTGGCAAGTATTATATCGTGGATCAAAATTGTTGTTATTAGGGTTATTAGAAGATACAGAGGCCATAGAACTAGTCCATAAGTGGTATGATAAACTCCTTCAGGTGTAATATGGTAAAGACAACCAGCGTACACCAACGATAATGTGAGGAGGCTTACTAATAAGCCTATGGACAATAATGTTAGGCAAACCCTGTTGTTCAGAGGAAGGCCGCTAATCAGTAAGAAGGCAATTGCAAGAGAAGAGGTGAAGCATATGTAGAAGAAGACATAACATACGAATACCCTTCTTCGTCGTAATCTACCATTACCGCCTTTCCGACGACACATGCATTTTTGCTGCAAATCGATCCCTCTGTGGCGTTCGCTTGCCAAATTCCCCTAGGAGGGCTTATGGCCGACTGAAACGAAACAGTTAAACTAGTCCATAATGTTTTTTATTAATTTTGTTTATATATATTTAGCTTGCCCACCATCATGAAATTTTTTGGCTCCACCACTATATAAACATATACATATACATATACATGTACATATACAATTTATACTTAAAATATGTCTTTAACATAATTTATCATGTCTTTTATATATATATATATATATATATATATATAAACATAATTTATGATACATGCAAGGAGAAAGTTTAGGGACATAATAGAATTTAGTAATATATTCAAAACACCCTTATTTTTTAGTTGTAATGGATACCATATAAATTTTTTTATGTTATATAATTTTATTTTGACCCATGGTAAATTGACACCTCACTTATTGTGAAAACATTATGACATTTTGTCATGTTCCCTAGAAAAAACAAATTCATATGGTCATACTTGGTAGCTGGAAGTCATGGATGTTAGGGCTGCTCAAAAAAGTGAGGAGCCAAATATACTATACCATAAATAGACATCGTCCCCTTACCCTAAAAGAGAGTATAATAACCCCTCTCTATGCTCTATGGTAAAAATTAGCTTACATAAAAACCTTTTCCTTGATTTTTTGGATGATGTGAAATATCGTCCACACCATGGCATGTATTATATCTTGGATCAAAATTGCTATTATTAGGGTTATTAGAGAATACAGAGGCCATAAAACTAGTCTATAAGTGGTATGGTAAACTCCTTCAGGTGTAATATTGTAAAGACAAGCGGCATACGCTAACGATAACGTGAGGAGTCTCATTGATAAGCCTAATAAGAGGGAGGTTGTTAATCAGTAAGAAGATAATTGCAAGTGGAGGTAAAACATATGCAGAAGAACGACATAACATACAAATACCCTTCTCTGTCGTAATTTGCCATTACCGCTTTTTTGGCGATACATGCATTTTTGCTGCAGATCGGTTCTTCTGTGTCGTTCGCTTGCCACATTCACCCAGGAGGACTAAGCACTGATTGGAAGGATACTGTTCCCTCACCCTGAAAGAGAGTATAGTAACCCCTCTCTACGCTCTACAATATATAATGGTTAAATAGAACACTCATAATATAATTGTATTTTATTTTTGGTTGTTTGTAACAGATTAACTCAAATCGGCTTTATATAATTCAAGACAAATATTGTCTTTCATTAAGTCATGTTTAATTATTTTGTATACTATTTTAATCATAATATTTTTTTAAATATTTGAAATCAATTTTTTATTGTTAAAGTGGAGGATATTATTCCCTTTTTAAATTGATTTTTCCTTCATGGCCTAACATATATTGACATTTTTTTCTTCTTATTTTTTGAATTTTCTTCAATTAAATAGTGTTGCAATGATGTTATAATAAAAGAGTAAAAAGATATAAGGGGTAATTACACTCTCCTCACTTAAGATTTGGGGAATGACACTCCATCCCAATGTTAAAGGGAAAAAACACTCTCTTTCCTTGAGGTTTGAAAAAAATTAACACTTCCCCATTTTATTTATATTAGTAATGAAATATTCTAAATTTTTATAAGAATCTCTTTACAAAAGTTTAACCATGATTAGTAGAAAAATAATTGATAAATTTAGAATAAAAATGGAAAATTTATCAAGTATCAAAAAACTTGCTCCACCCTCAAGAAATCCTTTTTGCTCCACCACTTCATAAACATATACATGTACATATATAATTTATACTTAAAATATGTCTTTAACATAATTTATGATGTCTTCTATAAAAAAAAAAAAAAAAAAACCATAATTTACAATTCATGTAGGAGAAATTTTAGGGACACAACAAAATTTAGTAAAGTTTTCAAAACTCCCTTATTTTTGAGTTGTGATGGGTACATTATCATTTTTTTAAAAAAATTTATATCATTTTATTTTGACCAATGGTAAATTGACACCACACTTGTTGTAATCACAAATCTCTCCATAACCCATTGAAAAAGTTAAAAAAGAAAAAAGCAAAATTCACATGAAGTATTTTAAAATACACTTTAATAAAAAAATTTAAAATAGTGAATTTTAATTATGAAATAAGATAATTTTGGAAACATTCCTTTAAGCAATTGGCAAGTTAGCACACAACATTTTTTTTTAAATATTAATTTAACAAATTTTGGTCAATTGGTTGTTAGGGAAAAAGTGTATTTTCCCTTCGAGTTTGGGATGGGAGGTGAGTATAATTACCCAAAAAATTTATATTTTTATCTTCAAGACTTCAACACAGATAAAATATAATGGACATAATAATAAAATTATGTGTGTGTGTATATATATATATATATAATTTTTTTTTTTTTTTGGGGTAGAATATTTCATTTCATTTCATTTTATTCATTTCCTTTTCTTTATTTAACTCCTAAACAAACTTGAGGTAGATTCTTGTGACTAGTTGATATTGGAGGAGAACCTAAGTTCAAATCCCCTTTCCCGCTTGTAAGGGAAAAAAAACCTCTCATATACAGGAAAAAAGATTACAGCTCCCCTTTCATTTCTAATTTATATTTTTTAGTCCATCATGAAGTCTTTAATCACCATTAAATATGCTTGCGTTCCCTTGTACAAATGGGTACCTCAGATTCACTCGAAAGAACTAGATAAAAATGTAATGCACAATGAATGGAGTTTCAGTCTAATGGGTGGAAAATCAACTTCTAATTGCAAGATAGAGCCTAGGTGGGTTGAACTGAGTAGTGAGCACCATTAGGCAAGGGCCTCCTAACTCATAATATTGGCTCGGATCACTTTTGTCCCCAAACATTTAACATGAATAATAGCACAAAATAGCTATCTACATCCTGTACATTTCATTTCCAAATGCTCAACAAAAGCTGCCATATTGAATCAAGCATGAGAATTGGAGAAAATAAAACTATTCAAGAACATTCAAATAATAGGACATGATTATTTACAGTGCACAGCCATTATCTAAATGCCATCCTTGCTTTCCTAGATGACAAGCTACAATGCTGAGACATACAACTGCTCATGATCTGGAAATTCATCTCAACCAAATGGCTTGTCTCACCTTTTTGTTTGTTAAACTTGGAAAATGATTGATAGCACAAAATTGCTGTCAATATGAACTGTCATATTGAGGCAAGACCGGGAAATAACCGTATAATGGTCCACTTAAATGGCAGGACAGTGACTAATACTTTCATCTTGGTGAATTGCAACTGATCATAGTTCTCTATTAGTCAATGAACCTTACCTCACTTGCAATGAATCAAAAGTTGAATAAGAAAAAGTTATTATTTACTATTTATTAAATACCAAAAAAAAAAAAAAAAAAGAGAATGAGAGAAAAATATAAATCTATTAAGTTTGCTTCAATATAACCACATTCCCCTCCACTAACTAAAAGACAATAATCCGTTAACTTAGAATTTTTATCAATTTGAATGATACTGACCTTGAAAAAGTTCACACTGATGTGGTTGGCAAGGTAATATCTAGTCATTTGGAGTTATATGCTCACAACTCTCAATCATAGTTCTTGATGTAGAGCCAACAAAGTAAGACGGAAAAATTTCATTGAAATGTCCGGACTATTACATGTGACAGCATTGTCTTTTTTTCCCATTTTGACAGACATGGGATGTAAAGTTGTAAACAGATCAGAGGTGGGGTTCCCATAATACCATATGCACTAGTAAAATTTTACCACTCAGACTTCCTGCATTTATTTTCTGCATGAAATTTTCATTTTCTAGCTGAGCAAAATAAGGTGGCACTAGAACGGCTCCATCATCATCTCACTGAGGTTATCCTTTTTCTTTTCCTTAGTGTCAAAATGAAGAAAGACAACCAAAACCAAAATGTTCAAAGAATTTGGCAAACAGAACTTAGGAATCAACACCTAAACTTGTTTGGAACAATAACAAGCATGTGGAAACAAAACCTAGGAGTCAGCACCAAGCTATTGAAGGAAAAATTCCAAATTGTCCTCACTGGAGTACAATAGCGTGTGCTTATATAGACTCCATAAGTCTATAGCTAAAGCCTACTCCTATTTGGCTTGGGTCAAAGCCTAATTTTTGAATTGGAAAAATACCCTTAACTTCTGGAAATTTTATATGAAATACTAATATCCTAATCAGCTAATAACACTTATCATAAAATCCAATGGACCAATAGGGAAGAAAAATGATTTCAAAAATTAAATGGAACTAAATTTAAATTGTCTTCACACTTCCCACATCTCAAAACACATGAACACAGCATAGATTAAATAAAATTAAGATCATTAAATAAAAATATTGACCATCTAAATGCATGGCCATGGTCTAATGACTAGTTTTCCTTGATTAGGTGACACATGGCTACCCATACCTCCAGGCTGCAAACATGCCCCTCTAAGAGCAACGTCATTATAAATCTAGCTTTTTAGTGGCCAAATCGAAAATCTTTCTCAGATCCTGCTTAACTCCATCATCTGCAAATATAAATTCAATTGCATTTTTTGCCAGCTGAAACATTTCCCTCTTTCCAAGACCTGGGCAGTTCACAAATGAAACAAGCAGTCAGTGATGATAAGCTCTTTAATCCAACTCCCAGTACCTGCACCACTAGATTAATACCTACCAAATGCAGAAGCAGCAACTTTGTACTCATTGGAGAGACTGGTGGAGAACACGCCAGCATCATCGGTGCAGAGGACTATCGGATGTTTTGCATTATACAGATCAGCTGCATAATTAGACAAAGTGTTATATTAGAGATATTTTGAAGTTTATCAGTAGCAAAGAGGGAGATATGTCACTTAAGGATAATATATTTCACAGGCTTGTTCAGAAGACCTAACCAAAATGGTGAACATCTAGTGAGGAAACTGATGCAGTCACAATGTTGGAAGTCAGGCAAATTTCAACCTGCAAAAATGTGAATAGACATAGAAGCTAAAATAGTAATCCAGCCAAATATTTAAAACCAACAATACTGCAAATGTTTCTAGGATCAAGTGGCATCTCCTCCCTCCAAAGAAGTTAGAGGGTGAGATCACAGGTTTAACCCGTGTGGATGTGTGAGCTTTATTTGCCTATCAAAAAAAGACTAACAAATTTTTAGTCTACAGCCATTTAAAATCTTTAGGTGTTGCACAATTCCTTAGGTGTTCTACCTTAGGTTCCCCTTTAAATTTAATCATGAGGCTGTATTGGCCAAGGAGCCACATAAGAGAATCTAATTGTACCTTGAGGGAAACTAACACCTTTTGGGTTGCATTGGTCAATGCAGCAACATGGTTGAATTTAATTGGGGAACCTACGGTACAAGTACAACACCTAAGGAATTGTACCTAAGTTTTGCCCTTGCAGAAAATAATGAAACTAGGCTAATCAACTTAAAAGAAAGACATCATGGATGAGAGGTATTCAATCATAAACAGGTGACTAAATGAAAGATGTCTTTGGTTCCTCACAATGAAAATATTCCAGAAATGGTATAAAAAAGAAACTTCCAAACTCATTTAACAAACTATAATAAGTTTCACAACCTTTGATAGACTTAATTCCATCAATTAATCATCTACTAAAAGTTTTAAGATTGGATTCGTAAACTAATTGAAAAGATTCTGGGTTTTGCCTCTTTTCCTTCACATCTGTTCTATGGAAGTCAAAAGAAGGCATTCCTTATCATCCTAGAGAAATGAAGGTTCACATCAAGAGAAGGAATAGTTTCACAAATATCTAACCGGGATATTGTAATGTTTCAATTTCTTCCAATCATCCTCTTCAAAGTAACAAGCATGGCCAACCCTCTGGGGAATAAAGTCTAACATTGCTTGTATCTCTTTTGGATTAGGAACCTACAAGCACTAAGTTAGGAAAATAAGTTAGTCAGGGTGAGTTCAACAATAACAGCTGTAGGCATTTGAAAGAACAAACGTACCTCTCCACAGTGAAGAGTTACATAAAGACCATGTTCTCTAGCAAACTCTAATGCTGGTAAATATGTCATCCTGATTTAGATACAAAGAGAACTTGGGATTATAATCTCTTTGTAATAAATAAAAAGGAAATGCTTGTCTACTACAAAAAACTTGGAGTAATAACTAGCGAGTATGTACCATTCACCCACAACAGGATTTCCAGAAAGGTCAATACCAAGTACTCCTAAATCTCTCATTTCCAGTGCAAGCTTAACCTGCAATAAGTGAGGAAAGATGATTAAATGCATCTCCTGTCAAACATATGACCTTAAAAAGAAAATTTGCGACAGACCAATATTCGTACGTACAGTTTCCATCGCAGCTGCAGTGGACTCCCGACGGTCAATACTCAAAAGAAGCCGAACATATATCTTTTTTCTTTTTCCGTCACATGCATCATTTATGGGTAGTGATTCCCTAAGACGTCCAGCATCCACATTATGAGGTGCAAAAGCAACATCAACTGTACTGACAGCCCTTAGACCTTCCATTACCGCTTCCATATAAGAACGTTTGGTCATTCCTATAGAATCATTTCTCTGCAAAATAATTAATCAATGAAATCTGCATATTGTCTTAATATGAGTAAATTACACCCCCACCCCCCACACCCCCCCCCCCAAAAAAAAAAAAAAAAAAAAACTCTGAGGACTTCATTGAAAGTACCTTTGGAGTAGTTCTTAACTCCAGGTATACCACATTTTCAGAGGCAAAATCTTCAATAACCTGTCCTTGGCGAAAAAGAAAAAAAAAATTTACATCAATGTACAGAATTGGAGTTAAAGTTTTTTCATGTATTGGGAAAGTTTCATACTTCTTGGGTGATTCTTTTCACAGTTGTGTGGTCAGTAGTAAGAATGTGGATCAGGTCAAACAATTTGAACACTTCAGTTAAAGAACGGTCATCTGAATCAAAGAATGTATAAAGTTTCCAATGTGAAGATTCAATAATATTATAATTACACTTCCAAAGGGGACATAGGAGTCAGACAACTAAAAAAACAAAAAAATAAGCGAACTTTTTTTTATCAAACATCGAAACCCCACCTCAACTAAGCCAAGAGGCTGTACTTAGCACAATCAAGTTGAGGCTTTCCATTATTTAAGTACCAAATAATGATATGAGAGCAAAGAGTTGAATTTCATTTATTTCCTAATTTTTCTAAGCAACCAAACAAAAACAAGGGTAATGGGCATACTTTTCAAGATAACATGTTCCACATCTGAGAAAACTATGACACCCTTTTCACCCAGTACTCGAGCAAGTTCTCTGTAAGAAAAGAACACCTCAGTCAGTATAAATAAAACACTTTTAATGAAGCAAACGTTCTTCTTCAACCAATAAACAAAGCAAAAACTCAAACATTTTAGCCCCAAGAAAGAGACATGGAAAGCTTACAACAGTGTGGAGTCTCTAATGGATCCATTGAGGTGAGCATGTAGTTCTACCTTTGGCAATGAAACACACCACTCCATGTTTCTCTCTGTCTCCCTGTCTCTCTCTCCTTCTCTCTTCCTTTCTCTGCCTTTTGTTCTTATCTCGCTCAGTTTGCTGTTTGCTTCTAGTTCTACTTGACAACAATGATACGATATCTAGTTGGATTTGTGTTTGGTTGACTCTTTGTGTTTTTGGGCTAAAAGTCTATTCTCCTGGGCCCCTTAAGCTAAATAGTTATCAAAACTTTAAATCGTGGAAATTGTGGAAACCATGTCACAGTGGTTGTATGATTTAAACTACACCAGATGAAAACAATGTTTTTATTTCTTGGATAGAACAGATGAAAACAATGTGATAACATTATACATTATATTACTACCAATTACGAATTTGGTTTAAATATAATAAAGGAAACTATAAAGTATACAGAAATATGTTATGAAAATTTTCACATTTGGTCCAAAATAAGGTGCATAATAATAACATGACTGTAATTCTGGAAATAATTTTAGGCATATGAAAGCAATGAGGGTTTCTAGCGGGGGAGTCAAATAAGTTTAGTGATACTTTTTTTTTTCTTCCCTAGGACATGTTGTGATTAATGTTTAACAAAAATTGAATCAATAATGGACCCATATAAAAGCAATTTTACTCAAATTATAACTTACCACTTCAATAATATGAAAAAGTTTGGGTCTTTAACATTGCTCATGGATGATTTGTTGTAGGTGAAATGGTACTTTTCCATGCACTAAGTACTTGGAGAGTTTGAGGAGGAGGGGTTCGATATTAATGTACAAATTTCTAACTGTCTTTTATTTTTTTGGGAAGAATGAAAAGATTGTATTACATAAGATGAAAAGAGTAAGAAAGTTCAAGTAACAACACCTAATAGCAAAACTGGAATACCATGGAACACCAAAACTAACTCATACAAGGAAAACAATCAATAAGCCACAACAAGGGAAATGAATTAAGAAGAAGAGGATTTAAGAACATCTAAAGAAATTCCCCAAAACACAACACAAAACTCTGTTTTGGGCAGAATTAGTAAACTAGCCATTCCCTTCAATTCTCCTTCTAACTTCCCATTTGATCAAAAGTGAAGGATTTTTTCTTCAACAAAAGCTAGGGATTTCTACCCGTCTAAATAAAAAAAGAAAAAAAAAAAGAAAAAAAAAAGAAAAAAGAAAAAGAGGATGATACGTTGGATGAAGGCCGTGAGGTTTCGGCCCAAATTATGTTAACAAGAAAAGTTAACATATAGTAGCAGACACAATAGGGCCCAAATGAAGCTCAATTGGGCCCAAGTAGATCACAGAATAGTTTTTTTATTGGAGCAGTCTGTCATTATTTTTCAAAAGAGTTTGATTGGACCTGACGCATCCATCATCCATGTATGCAACTTGGGGTGGGGGCTAAGCCCTCTATGTCAAACTACCTCTTTTTTTTTTTTTTTTTTTTTTTTTGGGCCCAAGTAAATTGAGAAGAATATGGAAAGTGAGGACAACAATTATGATAAAATAGCATAAAACCCAAAATATAGCTAATGAAACCCAAAAATCACTTGCATCAAATCATAAACTATTTATGCAAAATAGGATTTTGCTATAGTGTTTGTCCAAATTTAGGAGGCATTGTAGCTTATGCAAAACCATTTTATAAATTTTTTTTGTGTTTCACAATAATCAGATGTGGGTATTTTGAAAAATGACTAGTTAAAATATAAAAAATAGGTTTTTATTTTAAAATAGATAATAATTTTTATATAAATTGATGTGAATGCTCTGAGAAGTTTGCACAATTATCATCCAATTTCTCTTCTTCCTAACAATGTGGAACAATACACACAATCATACGGTCCATTTAATACATTTAAGGTACAAGCTCCACCTTAGGTTTTTTTATTATTTATTTTTTAAGTGGTTAATTTTATTGATATAGGTCTTATTTTCAGGTCTGGCTTGAAGATGTTCCTCATGAGGTTCTACCCTTTGTAATTCATGATGCTTCTTAGTTTTATTTCAATAATAAATACAGCTTTGGCTTGATTCTCACCAAAAAAAAAAAAAAAAAAAAAACCATTGGTAATGGCTATAAGTAGACGTGGCAAAACGAGCGGGTCGGGTTGGGTTTACCCATATTTTTCAAACAAGATTTTTTTTTTTTTTTTTTTTTTTCAATTACAAAAACAAATCAATGACAACCTGTTTAGAGAGAATGAATAAAATCAATTAAGCAAATGAATTGCACTTAATGCCACTTGTTAATATCCTTCCAATTCTGATAGTTTTGAGCATGACAAAAATTATTTATAGTTATAAATTCATGATGGAAAAAGTCTTCAATGTTAATAGTTCACTGTTAAAATGCATATAATTACAAGATTACATCTTCAAAATAAGATAGATCTTAAAACAAACAAAATAAGTAAACCAGCAAAGTAACAAGTTATCGGTCTTCTTAAATGCACATGTTCCTATTGCATTTAAAATAATAGTAAAGTTAGATTACTTAGAAAAATAAACTAAACAAAAAAAGATTTAAAAATAAACATAACATATTAAGTAAAGAAGAATAAGTAAATATTTTATAAGAATTACACCTCAATCTCAATCTACTCAACGTTGGTAGCAAATTTAGCACTGCAAATATTCATACTTGCAAATTGTAGCTCAAGTTGGCCAATTTCATCAACATCTTCATCTACAATACAATATTTTAATATAACTTAATGTACCATGAAAGCAAATCAATAAAGAATTAAAATTGTATAATTATGACTATAAAAAAATTAAATTACCTTTAAATCCATATAGCCAACTTTTAGTACATAATGTAGCTTCCACATTTTCAGGTAAAAGACGTGATCGATACAAAGTAAGAATTTTTTTCCCAGTGCTAAAACTTGATTCAAAAGTAACAGTGATTATCGAAATGCTCATGAGATCCTGTACCATTAAAGAGAGTTCTAAAAACCGATTGTAATGTTTCTTCTACCAAAAGAGAACTTCCAACTTTGAATTTTACTTTTTGTTAAGTCTAGGCTCTTTGGCCCTTGACCCTTGTGGGCCGTGGATGTGGTTGTGTTGTCACGTTTTGTTTCACTCTTTCATGTTTGTGAATCACAATTTTGGCTTTGGTTGGACTCCAGCTAAGCTAGTCAATTGAATTAGATTTTTTTTTTTTTTTTTTTAATGGTTGTGTTGTCTAAGTCTTGTCTCATTCTCATGTCATGTCTCTGTGGTCCTGTGGAGGCAGAGCTGTAGCTTTATTGGACTTGTGATTTGTGAAGCCCTCGAAATCAAATAGGCAAATTACATGTAAAAAGCTATTGTTTTGTCTTCTTGTAATTTAATGATTTATTGACTTATTGCCTATTGGTTTGGCTCTGCCGTTGAGCCCGTTTTGGTGCTTTGTGCTTTATACACTTAGAATCGGCATGTAGTTTAAAAAAAATTTTTGCGACTTTTTTTTAACGGGTTAGGTCATGGATTATTCGGGTCAGGTTGGGTTAATTTGTAAAAAAATTGGGTCAGGTTACGGGTCAACCCGTTTTTACTTCTGGTAAAAAAAAATTGGGTTCGGGTCAAATATTTTTCGGATCGGATCGGGTTAGAAAATTCTGACCCATTTTGCCATATCTAACTATAATCTCTCTTTTTTTTTTTTTTTTTTTGGAGAAAGCTGTAAGCTCTCATTAGTTGAATAAAATCATATTATATTAATACATTAAAGTTGAGGCACAATCATAATTCAGGTTGAACCTAAGTTAGATTTTAGTAATAAAAATACTTTTGTGCCTAGTGTACATTTTAATTTTTTTACTTTTGGTGCCAAGTGAACCGTTTGTAATATTTAGTGTTCATTTGGGAATAGCTTATCTAGTTTTTTGTTGAAATTTTTTACTACAAGTGTATTAAAGTGTACCTTGAAAAAAAGTGAGAAAATTGGGAAAAAATGAGGGTTTAAAAAAAATATGCATTAAAGATAAAAGTTAAAAGCTAAAAGTTGAAGCTGATGCCAAATAGACTCTTAAAATGAAAATCAAGATGATCACGTCACTCACTTAGATAAAACTCATGGTCTTAAAAATCGGTACAATCAAAGAATCGGTTTTTGGTCTCAATTCTTGGTTTTATCCCTTTTTAACTAGTTTTTATTGGTTTTACTAGATCGGCTTGGTGCTAGGTTCCTGGTTGAACTGGCTGGTCCGGTTCAGTTTTTAAAACAGTGATAAAACTACCTCATCATTACTATTGTTATACATAAGCACATATCACAACCTAATTTATAGAAAATGGTAACGAGTTAATTTTAGGACAAAAAAATATTTCTTAAACCAAAACTCAACCCGTTAAAAGAGTTTGGGATGGGAAAAACCATATTAAACAATTTAAATGTTTATATATTGTACCTGTTGAAAAAACATTAAATTTTAAAAACTCTATCTAAGACATGTCCAATATATTTTTGAAAACCCAAACTCATCCCAAAGACATGCTCCTCTATCTTAATTTATGGACAAAGTTTGGTTACAAATTTGAAATTTAAATATTTGATTGATAACATAGTTATTGATCTTTGATTTTCTAAAAATTTTACAAGCATGAAGGAAGAAGAAAATGTAATTTAATGGTAAATTTGTAAAAATTCACATTCAATATAAAAATATTGAGTGGAGTTGTAACCTCCAAATTTTTTCATTTATTTATTTCCAAGATTAATATAAAATATATAAGATATTTCAAAAATCATTCCAATTATTGCCAAGTGGACTTACGCTTTTTATAATATTGTCTTGTACTAGTAAAATCTAAGGTTGGGATGATGGCGGCCTAGGTAGAGGAATTAGAATTGTGTCCATGCCCATTTGGAACATATTACACCGTGTTTATGTTTGGGTTGAGTGGAGAAAGATGGAAAGGAAATAGGAGGAAGGAAAATGATGGGAGGGTAAGGAATTATTCTTTGGTTGAAGGGAATTATGGTGGAAGAAAAAGAAAAGAAAAGAAAAGAGGGAGTTGTTTATTTCCTAAGCCCACTATTAATTGGGAGGAAAATGAGAAAGAATAGTGAGTTTAACCAAACATTTCTCTTCCCTTCCCTCTCCTTTGCCCACCTCCCTTCCCTTCTCTTATTTCACCCTTCATTTATGATTTAACCAAAGTTACCAAACATAGTGTTATTGCTCGTGAGGGGTTTCAAAGCTACACTTCTCATGTTCACACCTTTGTTTAGTCATTGTCTAAGTGTCTGTGGTCTATACACCTAAAAAGCAAAGAAAAAAAAAAAAATTAAATGGTCATGATCAAAGAATAAAGAGGGATAAAATAAAAATAAAAATCAAGTTAACTAGAAAGTAAGTAATTAATAACGTCATTTTCTCAATAGAATTTATGAGTTTTTTTAGAGAGAGAGAGAGAGAGAGAGAGCATGGTATATAAAAATATAAAACCCAATTTTTTCATAGGTTTTTGTAAGAGAATGAAAGAGATGCAAATATACTTTTGGAATAGACACCTTCCTATAGGTATTCTAATGGTTTAAATAAATACATAATCAAATTATCTAGTGAATAAAATTCAACCCTTCTCAAATCCAATAGAATTTCTAAAATTTAAACCCAATTCAAACTCATTCTACTAGGATTAGATATAGTTGCGATATTAAGATTTGGCTTCAAGAAAGCAAAATTTATAACTAACAGACATATATTTTCGTACACCCCAGACATATGTAGCAATATATATTGTGTATGCACATAACGCCTATACACTACACTACTACTTTGTTTATTTCAGCGATAATATTGTTTAGAAAATGAGTTATTTTTCTAAAAGTATATATATATATATATATTTTATAAAACTAACTTATTTTCCTATGTTTGGTACCAACTTTATGAGTTGAAAAATAATTTCCTACTTTCCCTTATTTAGCTTGTTGTGAGTAGAGTTGTTTTCCAAAAAAAAAAAAAAAAAAGGTTGAAAACAATCTCTAAAAATAAGTTATACTTTTTCTTTTGACCAAAAATAGTTTTACTTTGACTTATTTTTTCTTATACTACCAAAAATTGAAACACACGGAAAACTATTTTTATACAAGGTTTTCCATCAAAACAAACGGAGAGTACATAATTACTTAAGACCAATCCGATCAATAAAATGCCAAATATATGAATATTTTAATGTTAAAAACCCTATTAAAATATAGCAAATTCATTATTTTGTGTTTATTAGTCGAGATTTTTTTATATGAGTAAGCATTGTTGTATTTAAAACAATTTAAAATCACATGTTATATTATAGTAACTATCATCTAAAACCTTAAAGTTTAACATGAAAACAATATCAAGTTGTGAATATTATATTATATATTTTCAAATTTCATTACAATATACTCATTTTTATAAATAAAATAAAATAAATTATTACATCAACAACTTGAATTTTTAACACTTTTGTAGAGTAACAATTTTCTTTTGTATTTTTCCTCTTTAAAACTTTTGCATCATTATTTTCCTTTTTTTTAATCCTTAATTTTTTTTTATATACAATTTCAACCTTAAAAAACACAATAAATGTCCTAATGCTATTCATAGAAATCGAGCATGGAACTTTAGCTAAGTAGTAGCTTGTTTCCTCCTTAACATGCCAAAGCAGACCTACAAAGGAGCTAAACTTTGTGTTGTACTTGTATCAACTATCAAGCAATTTGGTTCACATAATGTGCCAATTTTACTACCGTGAGGTGTGACTTGGTAGTAGAAATTCTCGTACCACTTTACATGATACTTGACTGGAGTCGAGCGGTTCAAACAATGACTCTTCAACGAATGTGTTGTGCCTACAATAATAACTTTATCAAGACTCCGATGACATATATGGTATTAATTATACCATCTTGTGGAGTGGGGTTCAGACTGGAGACTGCCGTGGGGGCAAAGGAGATACATGGACTATAACATCCACATAGTTTGTGGAGCCCATAGGGTTCATTCGCTTTTGTCAATCCTCCGAAAGGGTGCACAACTTCACATATTGGCCTACAAATGTCTTTAATGCATCCCTTGTTAAGATTTTCAGACCAAAAAACACTCTCTTGGGTTGTGAGTTGTGACCGATGAAGGACAGTGTACTCGATCGTCACTTACGTAGTTATGTCACGGGTCTACCACTCTACCGTGTTGTTTTTTGCATCCTATATGCTAAGTCATTGATTGCGTAACCTACTATAGACCCTATAACATTAAGTCATTTACTCCCCAAATAAATTAATTCACCTACCCAATGTGTCATTGACCTCAAATATTCAAACATAGTTATTTGTTTTAGTTGTTCTTCTCTGCTCTCTTAAAGAATTAGTTTTCTGACAACACCATTAATTTACACATGGCCCTGCTATATCAGATCGTCAAAGATAAAATTTATCCTACACAACATATAGTTAGTCAAGCTAGCTAGCATTCACACATGTCTCGGTTCAAAGTAGTCAAGTTGTGGTAATTCAAGGCATAAAAGCTTAGGGTGGTATGGGGAAACTGTAATTTTTCACTGTAATAATAACTAAAGAAAGTTCTTTCCCCTTAGAAAAAAGGGGAAAAAAAAATTGTAAATAGATTAGGCTATTCATTTTTTAGGTTCAATTTCTCAGCTGTAAAATATTATTGGGCCGGCCCTCCTAGTTCTGGTTTTTGATTTTGTGTTTTCCTAGAATTAGAGGTATTAAACATAACAATCATACAATCTAGGGCATCAAGCCATCAACAACTCTTTGATGCAAGGAGTAAGTCTCAACAAACCAAAGAAACCTGTATAAGATGCTCATGTACTAAAGTGTTGCACTACATAATTTGACTCCCTATTAGTCCAATCAAAAGAATATTACTCATCTTTTTTTTTTTTAATTATTATTATTTTGATAATTTGATAGTTGAAAGTGTCAACCAATTGAGGTACGTACAAGACTTTGACAATACTCATCCGTTTTGACTAAGATATTTACTAGACTTCTTACTTAGTAATTTAGCTTCCAAAATATGCGGGATTTTTGAGTAAAGCTTCAACACACATAAACTTTGGAGTTTATGTCTATTACATATAGTTTGATGTTTCAAATTCTTTACCACTAGGATTTGTTAGCGTAAAAAAGTGATGGGTGATCGCATTATAATATAGTACTTCATCACTTATAAAATAATTCCTACTTGGTGAATGATATTGCTTCACCAATCTGCAGTAGGAAATTAATTAAACGTTAATCTTACTTATTTACTAAAGAGTTATATTTCTTAGATAAAACAAATCTTTTAGAGAAGAGGCATATTTCTTTCCAAGAAACATGAATGAGTCTATAAATACTGGAACTCTTCATTTATTCAGTACGATTATATTTATTCTCTCTTTCTCTCAGTATTGGTGATTCCCACTCTAACAAAATAATCATTCACACTTCTTGATCCAACAGGAATATTGACCAAAACATTGTTCATTCCTATCTGCTACTTCGAGGGAGAACTTAGGAATTTGATAAGCCGAGCCTCAAAGAGTATTGACTAGTGACTACCCAGACACGGAGCACTTCTAATTCAGTAATTTTTACAGCAGCATCGTTATTAAGTTTAAAATAACCTTCTTGAATTTTTTTCCATTGCAACACCTTGAAAGTTAAACTGTTCTTTTGTGGTTTTATGTAAAACTTTTTTTGTGGCTCGCACATAAATATTAAGAAATTATGGTTCCTTTATGTTGCTGTGTAAAGAAATTGTTTGAATTTAGCCTCAATAGTTAGCATATGAATGTGGAAGTGTTCATTTGTGTTTTCACTTCTGCAGTTTCTTATACCCTATAAATTAGGTTATTCAACAATTTTGCAATATAAGCTGGAGATGAAATAATAAATGTCCACTAGTTATTAATTAATTTTGTGGAAACTGGTTACTGCCACATATAGTGAATTGATACATTTCCAACTACTCAAAGAATATTGTTCCCTTATTTTGTTGTTTTTTTTTTTTTTTTTTAAAAGTTAATAAATGCTTTAAGAATATTGGTTTAAAAAGTATTTTTAAAAACGTTTTATGGGAAAAGAAAAAAATTAATTATTTCAACCACTTTTTATATTTCCAATGAAAATGGTGTCAAAACTTTTTAAAAATAATTTATTAACAATTGTCCTAAGAGCATCTATAAACACAACCATTTGTTTTATCTTTAAATAGATTATTAACCAATGCCCTAAGGGCATTCGGTAGCTTTTCCTTTTTTTATAAGATTAGAAGGAAAAAAAGTAGTTAAGAGTTGTTCCCACTTAGATTTTAGGGTTTTAATCTCTTACTCCCAAGTCTCAACCAAAAAAAAAAAAAAAAGAAAGTCCCAACTATCAAATTATAGATAAACAGAAAGAAAGTAATAAATGAACGTCTTGGAGTTGTAAGAGTACTCATTAACTTCAAAAAAGGAAGATAGTTATAAGTCTCATATCCGACCATATCTACGACAAACGGACACAATGCTATGGTGTATATACAACGTTGTAGTGGTGCGACAATGGAGTTATGTAATAAGTGATTATGCCATCCAATTCTCCGGGGTTGGTTAGGTCGTAATGATTACAAAGCCAATTCGCAATTGTTCTTCTGGGCATTAATTGCAGTTGATATGCTTGTAAGCCTGTTCATCGACCACGCATACATTTACATTGAATACATTATGTTCTAACGTAAGTATTGTACAAGACTCATCATCTCAAAAAAAGAGTAAGTATTATACATTGTCTAACATGTCAAGAGTATTGTAGTTGATCAGTGGTATTACTTGTTCTCAACAAGAACTTAGATAATTCCGCTTATTCTCACATGGAGGAAAACTTGGATTTGAATCCCACTTGCCTCACTTAATGTAAATGAAAAAAAATAAAAATAAAAATAAAGAGCAAGTATTGTACATTGTCTAACATGTTTTTGCCATGTGACGTATATAACTACATCACAAGTATTAACATAGATTGTTTTCAATGAAATTGAAGAAGTTTAAGAAAAATACTTTAATTAAAATTATATTTTCAAGGATTCTAAAATATTATTTGGATTAAAATTAATTAATTGAAGTTTCATTATGTATTTAGATTATTTATGAAATATTAGAATTTTTTTTTGCTATTTTCATTGTATATTTTTTTTTTTGAGGAAATTTCATTGTATAACTTGAAGTAATTTATTGTTATTATTATTTATTTTCTCATTCAATTCAATTTTATTCTTGGATTTTTAAAAACTTTACATATGATGATAAACCCATATAATTGATGTTACATACTAAAAGTTGGGTCTTACATGTTGTTGTCATACAATGTAGCTTAATGTAAGTGTCACATGTAATACAACATGCTTTTGCTATATGTGACTTATATAAATTCATTAAAATTATGATGATAAGTAACCATTGGTAAAGTTTTGTTACTGAAATTTCAAGGAGTTTAATATATTAGTCTGATTAAAACTTCATAATTTTTTAAAAAAAACTTAAAAATGAGTATTATTTATCTACAATTATTTTTATAATGTATTTTAATTTTTAATTTTAGACATTGTGATTAAGCTATGTAGCTTGATGTACGCATTGCACACATCATACAGTGTTCTTTTGTTGATGTAGTCCTCTTTATTTTATCTATCGCACATGTAATATCATGCAGGTTGGCGACACAAAGTAAAACAAAAGACATTCCGCAATTTATTCAAGGTTCATGAATATATAGCTAGAAAGTGACAAATTAAGTGTACCATGTGCTTGGCAAAACATGCTAGAGAAATAGATAATATTGATAGTTATGTAACATTGATAAAGAAAAATTCATCGTTGATTGAGTAAATTGTTATTCATGATGTATTGGATTTATCTTCTTCTTAATAAATTTACAAGTTTCTCATAAAAAAAAAAGTGTACCGTGTAGATCTCTTTTCGATTTTCCGTTTCACATTATGAATAACTTTCATGATTGTTGTCTACATTCACAAAGTCTAAACAAATGGTCATTCAACCACAAAATTTTCCACTTGTAATGAAGGTTTTTATAGATAGTGACAACGTGTACCTTGCATCATTATTATAAATAACATTGCCGACACACGTGGATACTTCACTAGTTTTAAAATTTATACCTTTAAAATTAATTAATTTTTTTTATGAAACCTTTACAATTAAATTGATATACTTTTTTGTTACTTGGAAAATTAGATACGAGAAATTATATTAAAGGTTAAACTAATTTTTTTAAAGTCATCGGGAAGTTAAAAAATGAATTCCTAGCTTCCTATTCTTATTAGGAGTTTTGTAACTCAATTATGGTATTTTTAACGAAAATATTAAGGGTTCAAATTCGTCATTCTCCAAATATAGAATTATTAAAAACAAAAATCTTTAGAGAAAAGAGATGGTTGATCAATAAAAGGATTTGTCACTTCATTAGGGTACTTATATTTGAATTTATCCTTATTCCTTATAAATAGTTTAACTTTTTCTTTTTTGAGAGGACAATAGTATTGACTTAATTAATTTCTTTAAGATCAATGTATAACTTGGTTTAAATTACTATATTCAACTCAAATTTGATTGAAGAAAATTTTCAATTTCATTATACTGTAATAACTAACTACTGTAAATGAGTCGATCTCTTTAATTTGAATGTTATTCTTTTGCATCATTATTATACTGTTGTCAAAGTGGAATTGATTTGATCTATGCAAATTTTACTATTTTAGTAAACACAATCTGCAGTACCGTTTAGCCAAAAAAAAAAACTGCAGTACCGTTTGTTGGTGGGGATAAATAATTTGCAATTCAACCTGTGGTTGGCGTGGACATTTAAACAAAAAAAATATATCATGCATTTTAGATTTTCAGAAATATATAAGCTAAAAATAAACTTTTGGATAAATTTCACAAACATATCCTGAGGTTTGAAAAAATACCAATCAAGTCCATAATATTTAGAAATTGACCATCTCAGTCCAATATCCAAACGGTTTGTTAATGCCGTTACCTTTCTGGGTAATTTTTTAGTTTCTTTCTCTTTCTGTCAGAACTCTCCTCTTTCTCATGTCTCTTCTCTTTCTCTTCTTCTTTACTCTGATCCTCTCTCTGATTTCTATTTTCTTTTTCTTCACTTCTCTCTCTCTCTCTCTTCCTCTGACCCTCTCGCCTCTCTCTGATTTATAATTCTCTATCTTCCTCTGACCTTTCAGTCCATAACCTCTAATTCTCACTTCGTCTGTCCAGTGGCATTGTGGTGGTAGGTTCACTCCTCTCTCTTTGTCTTTGTGGTGGCCCCATGGTTGTGGGTTTTGTAGTGGGTCAATTTTGATTTGGATCAGTGATAGAGGATATGGGTTTTTGTGGGTGTGTTGGAGTTTTGTAGGTTTTGGTTTGGATTGTTGGTTTGGGTCTGTTGTGAGGTGGTCGGTGGCAGATTGTCAAAAAGCCACAGAGGAGATGTGATGAAGATTTTGTGGGTTTGAAATGTTTGTGAATTTGTTGATGCATGTGGTCTGTGGTTGCTGGTTTTGGGTTTGTGGATGAGTTTTGCTGATGGGTTTGTGGGTTGAAGGTGTTTGTGGGTTGATGGTTTTTGTGGGTTTCGTTGATGTCATTGTTTTGCTGGATTTGTGGTTTTTGTTGATTCTATTGTTTTGCTGGGTTTGTGGGTTTTGATTATGGTTGATGGTCACTGGGTTTTTGAGATTTGTTGGGTCAGTGGTAAGGCTTTTGTTTCCTTTCTTCTGTTTGTTTTCCTGAGAAAGTCATTGTTCTTCAATTTTTTCTTCTTCTTCTCATAATCTGAGAAAGGAAAGAGAGAGACTTTTAGGGAGAGGGATGAAAGAGAGGAGAGATGTAATGGACGTTACAAATGGTTTGAGGATAAGGACTAAGATGGTCAGTTTTTAAATGTTATGGACTTGATTGATATTTCCTCAATCCTCAGGTCTGTTTGTGAAATTTACCCTAAACTTTTACTATGTATCATAGACTTTTTTCTTTTTGGAGAAACACGGTGTATAATAGACTTTATAGCAGTAAATCAGGTACAAAGTACAAACCTTCCTACAAGGCATATGATCTTGTGCCTCATAGTTTCATACAAATAAGCCCACTAGTCTAGTTCCTTTTTTTTTGAGTGTGGATTTTCTTCTCTCTTTGCTAAGCACCCAAACACAACCTCCACTAGTATAGCAAATAATTCTACAAAGCTTATTTTAATGCACTAATTAATACCATTAACCAAACCCTCCCCAAATTAACAAGAATTAATTTATCAATAATGATAGCAAGCATTAAAAAAAAGATTTAACCTTTCACCCTAGGCAAGATAACAGCTTTGAGAGGGTTCTGCATCACAACAGTAAAAGCAAAAGTCGCAGTCGGATCGGGCGGGGCACCGGGAACCGGAACCCACTTGAAGGCATGAACCATCCTAGCCAGCAAGAGATTCACATGCAAAGTACCCAAAGTCATTGCTGGACAAATCCTCCTCCCAGCTCCAAATGGCACCATCTTGACCCCTCTATTCCCAGTCACATCCACATCAACCCCATCACCCACCAAAAACCTCTCGGGTTTAAACTCATTCGGATCCTCCCACATACCCGGATCCTCAGTAACCCAAGCAGTGTAAAACTCCACACTTGCATCCTCAGGTATATTGTACCCACCTAGCTTAGTCTCCTTTGTAGCCGCATGAGATAGCACAAAATGACTAGGTGGGTGCCTCCTAAATGTTTCTTTGACCACAGCACCAAGATAACTCATTTTCTCCACATCATTCTCAGTCACCAACCCTTCTTTCCCTACATGTTCGACTATTTCTTTGTACAACTTTTCTTGAATCTCTTGGTTCATCACCAAGTGAAGCAAAGCCCATTCCACTGTTGTAGCACTTGTATCAGTCCCAGCATTTATCACTTCCGAACACAATGTCACAAGCTCTTCCTCACCTAGCTTGCCTCTACCAGGAACTTCAAGCCCAAAAAGAGAGTCTATATAAGCAGCACCAATAGGACTCGCCATTTCAACATTGCTACTGTTACTTTCTCCACCGCTTTCTACAAAAGCTTTTCTCCTTCTCACCAATGGAACCAAACACTCCAGCTGTTTCTTTCTCAACTCTTTAGCTTCTTTGATTTGCTTACGAAACAAAGGAGTGAGTACTGGCAAGAAATCTGGAAGCTTTGGAGTTGTCATCAACATCACGTCCTTTAACACACCTTCAATCTTTTTAATCTCATCCTCAGAGATTTTTGCTCCAAAGCAAAGACATATCAGGACGCTACAAATAGTGAGCCTACAGTTGCTCATAACCTCGACAAACCCCTTTTCAAAAGCCTCTTTTTGGAGCCTTTTGATGTGGTTTTCGAGTGCCCATTTACGTATCCAACTGCACTGTTTTATTCTATTAGGGTTTATCAACTCGGTCACGAAGTTACGCCTTAGTGTTCGCCACAGAGGACCGTACACGGCCGAGTTGATAGCACATTTTCCGACACTGAATATGAGCCGGATAGGCGAGTCAGCTGGGCGGCTCGCGAACTCGGGGCCTCGTTGAACTAGGGCTTCATGGATGAGCTCAGAGCTGGTGACAATCACGAGTGTGCGTTGTCCCATTTGCATGGTGAAGATTGGGCCATATTTTGCGCGCAAATCACGTACTATAAAGATGAATGGACGGCGTTGGAGGATGATTTGGCCTAGATTTCCGATTATAGGCCAACCCGGTGGCCCAGGAGGAAGGTTTTTGGGGCCGCCGCCGGTGATGGACCAGTAGCGCCACCACAAGCGGAGGAAGATAAGAGCCAAGAAGAGGACAAGAAGGTCTTTGAAATCCATTTTTGTCAATAGGAGAGAAAAGAAGAAAGGAAGTTACTTGACCAAGTTAAAGGTTGTAAGGAAGGGATATAATCATTTATAGAAGGAGAAAGTTGGGGTAGTGAATGAGTTTGGTCAATGGTAAGTGATGGCATTGAATGATTTGATCAGATGAATTTACTCTTTGAAGTACGGATGCACATGGTAGCGTTTGGGTTTGAGGATTAGGATCTGGTGGAATACCTTAAGTATTGCACCGAGTGCAATTTACCTATTTTTTTCACAAAATTTTTTTACTTTTTTATTTTAATTTTTTTTTAAAAACTTTTTTCTTAATTTTTTTAAATTAATAATTAAGATTAAAAATTACTTTTTATAACTATCAATTTCAACTATTGATAATAATTATACCAGGCGAAATACCCTAGATCTCAATCCTGGGTTTGATGCTGAAATTACTGTGAGGTACAGGTCACTGCTGCACGTATTAATAGAGCTATATTCAGCTAGTGAGCTGTGAAGATTTTAACGAGTCACTTGGCATAATGTTATTACAAGGAACATCATGGAAAAATGTTAAAGAAATTGGGAATTCAATGGTAGTCTTAGGTGGAATTTATATATGGACAGGTGGGGTTGGTTGTAGTTGAATTTGTATTATTACAGCTTCGGGAATTGAGGGAAAAAAACAAACAAACAAACAGAGAGAGAGGATGGAATTCTTTATCGATGTTATGTATGTATGTATACAAATATATGTATAATAATAGAGATGGGTTCAAATTATACCTGGTGTAACTCTTATAAAGTTACACATTTTTTACGCCGTAGATTCATAAGAGATCTAACGGCTAAAAAAATATCATTAAATGTTATTGGTTTCCACTTCATTCATAATTAATACTAGTATTTTCTCTCTCTCCTTATTTATTGTTTTCACTTGATTAAAGAGCATATTTTCATTTTTAACAACTTGCAGAGATTTTTCCTTAAAATCTTCCAAAGCCATGAGGTATTTCTCAACAGTTTATAAGGCTCTGATACTAAAGAAAAACAGAAACTGCTTTTAATTTTTGGGCTGCTTTTCATTCTTGAAAGAGTACATAGAGCACATACCGACGTCAATGACAAGTCCTTTGCATTTGTTTGCATTATTGAAGAATTATTATTCCGAAAACAACTTTTTTCCAATAAATATCATATATTACTAAATTAGCTGTCTAATCTCTAAATTAGGTATTCACTAACCATGGGAAATGACAAGTAAACAAGAAATTCTTGAAATTTGAAAATGAAAAAAGATTCATGCTCAACGGTTTTTATAATTGTATTTCATAGTACTAAAATTAAACAAGTCTATGCTCAATAGACTTGATTCCATAGTCAATATACTCTTTAATATTTGAAAAATGCTGTTTCCATGACATTTTCACAACAAATTTTAAGTGATAAGTTGTTATTGGTTGTTATGGGTGAGCAAAAAAGTTTTTTTTTTTTTTTTTGAGAAAGAAGTAATTTAAAAGTATAACTTACAATTTAGCCTAATATATTTATAATACACACTCATGTTAAATTTCAAGGGCTAGTGATTCTTTTTGCTGCACACAGGTAAAATCTACTTGCCTTAGAGAGAGAGATGAGTTCAAGTTGCACATGGTATAACTCTTATAAACTTACACTTTTTTTACACCATAGATTTCTAAGAGATCTAACGGTAAAAAAAAACCATTAAATGCTATTATTTCCCACCTTATTACCTAATTAATACTAGCATTCTCTCTCTCTCTTTCTCTCTCTCCTTATTTATTGCTTTCCACCATATAAAATTTTCTTCTACACAATCTAACTAACTAAAAAAAAAATTTGAAAAATAATCTCATTTTCATTGATTTCACAAAACTACCCATAACAAGAGTCAAATGACTTTCAATTTGATCCTTAAAATAAATAAAGGAACTTAAAAAAAAAAAAAAACTTCAAAATCTGAGAACAACTATAGACACACACGTTTTATCTTCGTGAGAATAACTATTTAATAGTGTCTATTTACTATTTCTTAAGGGTACTTTTCGTTTTCAGACACATTTTATAATGAAGATCAATTCACTCCATATGAAAAGTGATGATTGATCACAGGCAAGAGCCAAGAAGTTTCTTAGAATTAGAATCCAAAGGAATACACAAAATTAAAGAATTAAAAATTTCTGCCTCAATTAAATGAATTATATAACAATTTTATGAGTAATGGTCTTTCCAAGTATGCCCGCTTCTCGTAGAATATTTCACTTATAATAAAAAATAAAAAATTGCGAAGTCAGAAATTAAATGTTCATCTCTACCTACGATTATAATATTGAAGACTCTAAGTCAGTCAAATATTCCTACTATTCCGTCTTCCAAAAGATGAACTAAACAAATATATATAGTGATTACTATCGGAGATAATGCTGCACTTTTGTACATTGTATACAATACTCACTTTATAAGCTTCACCGTTTCTTGCGGAGTACATGTTATTTAATAAGAATGAAGTCAAAATTAACTCAAAAGTAGAAATTAAGAATTAGATCCAGGTGGTGTGGTACGCATAAGACTGTATCCTTACCTATGATGGTTTTTTGTTGATAACAATAGGGAAAATAAAGATAAGAATTAGTTTTAATTGAGGAAACCCTGACCTCTTAAGAATTAGCTCGAAATTAATTCTTTGATGATTTATTCATTATTGTCTTACTGCTTAAATACAGCAATTGATAACAACAAAAAGGAAATACAAGGACTTCTCCCTAATATGAAGGGACCAACACGCTAGGGACCCACTCACAATTGAAAAACAATCCCAACTAACCAACAATCCTAACATTACAATAGAGATCTTTCCAAAGATAATAACAAACACCTAAAACAGAGGACACTAATAACAATCACCTAAAACAGAGGACTCCAAACCACATCCAAGTAGTTACACGTAACATGGTGGTTGTGGTTCTAAAGAATCTAAGCCCTGTCAATTTAAATGTAATCACTCAAACAGCAACAGTTCACCCAAAACCATTAAAACTTTTATTTTAATGAAAAATTCAACCATTACAAATATTATATTCAATAGAAAAATACATATCCAAGGCTTTATGCCTAGCACAAAATATATAAAATTGATATATAATTCATTTAATTGAGGCAAAATTTTTTAATCCTTCTCGCCGAATTTTGTGTATTCCTTTGTATTCTAATTTGAAGAAACTACTTGGTTCTTGCCTGCGATCAATCATCACTTTTTATATGGAGTGAATTGATCTTCATTATAAAATGTGTCTGAAAACGAAAAGTACCCTTAAGAAACAGTAAATAGAAACTTTCAAATAGTTGTTTTCACGAAGATAAAATGTGTGTGTCTATAGTCATTCTCAGATTTTGAAGTTTTTTTTTTTTTTTTTTAAAGTCAGATTTTGAAGTTTTTTTTTTGAAGTTCCTTTATTTATTTATTTTAAGGAGTAGATTGAAAGTCATTTGACTCTTGTTATGGGTAGTTTTGTGAAATCAATGAAAATGGGATTATTTTTCAAATTTTTTTGTTAGATTGTGTTGAAGAAAATATTATATGGTGGAAAGCAATAAATAAAAAGAGAGAGAAATAGAGAGAGAGAATGCTAGTATTAATTAAGTAATAAAGTGGGAAACAATAGCATTTAATGGTGTTTTTTAATCGTTAGATCTCTTAGAAATCTATGGTGTAAAAAAGGCTAGTGTAAGTTTATAAGAGTTACACTAGGTGTAACTTGAACCTATCTCATAATAATATATATTGTTGGATATAGAAGACTTGTAATGATACCACTGAATATGATTGATTGTGCTGGTCAGGAGGGTAGTCAAATTTTTTTATTTGGAGTGAACTTATGATACTAAGTTATTAGTTTATACAAATTTTCATAAATATGTACAAACATAGACATTTGTACACATATATAGCTTAGCATCCTTTATAGTGAATCCTTAACGTTTTCATTTTTAATATAAGTTACCAAATTATCAACCAAGGTGAGTAAAAAATTTTCAATTGAACTAATGAAATATTCAAAGACATGAATGATTTAAAAATTTAACAAACACAAAAACACATTTTACAATAAAAAATGAATGTGAGAAAGAAAAAAAAAAGTCTCTATAACACTAGACCAATTGGACAATTTTTTTAAGAGCAACATTAGACTAGCTCATATATTTGGGGGGCCAAGTCCCATTTTTGTAGGCTAATAATTAAAATGTTAAATATAGTATTAAAATATGAGAAATGCTAAGAAATGCTAATAAATGCCCTTAGGACATTGGTTAATAATCCATTTAAAGAAAGTTTTTATGAGAAAAAAAAGCAATTAGTATTTTGGCAGTTTTTTTCATTTTCCATAAAAGTGGCGTCAAAACTTTCCTAAAATGAATTGTTAACTAATGCCCTAAGGACACTCGTTACCATGATTCTTAAAATATTTTTAAAATTTGGGGGGAGGCCCCCCAAACATACATGTAGCTCCGCCCCTAATTCTGGTTAATAACATAGTATATTAATTTTCTTGATAGTTCCAAAAAATATATATTAAAATATTTAATTTCTTTAAAAATTTTAAAATTTCTATTCACCATTTCAATTGGTAAGGTTTATATAGTAAAATTTGTAAAATTTCTATTCCAATTATTACTCATTGCAATTTTACTATATAAACTTTACAAATTAATATGTTATCAATCATAAGAAATAAATTAAATAATTATTTATTATTTCGTTGAAGTGGCACCAATAATCATATACAATATTATGTCAATTTGTAAATTTTTATGAAAAATGTTAAAAGTACTACAAGTTTTACTATATAAAACTTACAAACTAATGTAATAATAAATGTAATTGGTTCAACAAATATTTAAATTGTCCTTTTGTGATTGCTGACATATTAGTTTGTAAGTTTTTTTTTTGAGAAACAAACACACACACAAAGAAAAGGAAAAGAGATTCTAACACAAAAGCACAGCAAAACTACATTAGTTTGTAAGTTGAATACAGTAAAACTACTCAATTTTCTATATGTAATAGTACTCAATTTTATTTTATATATTAAAATTTGTAGTAAGTTTCACTTCTAGCAGCATTACTCAATACCATTTTGGATGGTCAGCGTCAGACTTAATACTTCATAGTTATCACGGAGATCATGCTCATATTGAATCGATTCCATCACGGAGATCATGCGGCCTGCCTTTCACGAGGTTGGCTATTTGAGATTTCCGAGGATGAACGATCAGCTCATTGGTTAGCTTGTTCGGCTAGTTTTAGCTACTCCTTGTGGCAATGACGAACTAGCCCACAACGAAATTCAATACTAGCATTGCTTGATTATTTCCCAAACAACTTTTCCAAAATAATTATTTCCCCAACAACCACCAACCCACCATTCATATTCAATCAAGAATCCAAATTAAAATTTTTATTTATTTATAACATAGGTGTTTTTTTTTTTTTTTTTTTTTTTTTATCGGACTTATTTATATTTTAATTACATTCCAAAAACATTACAATTTTGTATATAATGGATCACAAAAAAATTAAATCAAACATTTTTTACATAGTTTTTTTTTTTTAATCGGACTCATTTATTATGTAGTTGAAATAACACATAGGTGTTTTTTTTTTATCGGACTTATTTATATTTTAATTACATTCCAAAAACATTACAATTTTGTATATAATGGATCACAAAAAAATTAATTCAAACATTTTTTACATAGCTTTTTTTTTTTTTTTATCAGACTCATTTATTATGTAGTTGAAATAACACAAATTACATTATTTTGTAAGTCTTATTGTAAAATAGATAATAATTTTTTAATTTTTTTTTGCTGTCTCTTTAACATTTTTAAATTTCTTAGCAACTAGTACTTTTTTTCAGTATTTGTGTAATAAATTAACATTTGTAATATCTTTAATATCACTTTTTTAATTTTCAAAAGTTCTAAAACTCACTCTTAGATGTTAGGAGATGTAATGTATATAGTGCTTCAGTTTCATATGATGCTAAGGCTAAAAGCACGTTGAGAGCCTTATTACTCTAGGATCAATTGTACAATCGTATCATTTAGACAGTATTTACCACTAGGGAAGGTGATCTAGTGGTAGAAATTTATTGTGAGTAATTATCCATGCGAGTCCAGAAGTTGTGGATTTGAGTAGTGTTAGGTGTCTCATTAGTACTCAAGTGGTCTATACCGTAACACAATGTGTGAATTTAAGTGGTGCAAGGACAATGATTAAACCGAGATGACTTTTTCTTTTATTTAGCAAAGAAAAGAAAAAAGAAAAAAGAAGACTATTTTGTAATTTCAATTTGAATATTTGATACCTTTCATATGTTTGTTTGCACACTCAGTTATAGTGTCATTCGTCTATTTGGGTTCTAGTGGGTTCTAGTTAGTATCAAGCGTTTGAGAAAAATAACTAGGAGTCAAACCCTTATGATCTGTTTGGATTGAGGGAGAGAGAGGGGAAGTAAAGTAGAATTGATTCAAAATTAGCTTATTTTCAGCCAATTTTACTATACTCTACTTCCTCTCCTCAATCCAAACTGGCCCTTAGATTGGTTGGAGTTGAAAGGAAAAGCAAATCTTGGAGAAGAACCTAGAGAATCCAAAATATTGAATTGTATTGATTATCTTGAATACATACAATGAAGATATTTTCAGTATTTATATACAGAGACTAAGGACACGTGGCCTTCGGTTGTAACTAACTCAGTCACTAACAGAATAGTCTAAACTACATACAGCTTTGTGACTTAATGCTAGACTACATGTCGTTTTGGACTCATCTGTACTATCTTTCTTTACGGGAGTCAGCACTAAACCAAGAATTGAAAGGAACTTTTTCATTCAAACCCCTTGTCACTTTGAGCCTTGAGGATCTTCATTTTAGGTTTTTTTTTTTTTTTTTAATAATTTAATTTATTATTATTATTATTATTATTTTTCTAAATGGGTGGTAAGAATGAAAATGAATTTATTAGTACTACTGAAAAAAAAAAAAGGTGCAGGAGGTTGTAGCAAAGGTTAGCCAGCCAAAGGTTGTAGCAAAGGTTAGCTAGCCAAAGGCATAACAATGACAAGGGGAAAAAAAAAAAATTTAAAGAAACAATTATTTAAAACATAACACTACTAACATTGCATTTTTAGATCATTTTTAGTCAAAGGCATCTCCAATTCACTAGAACTGTGACCATCTCGTGAAACTGAGAAAGTACATTTCCCTCTTAAGTTTTAATTTCACGATTAGGGTGTACTATGGGTTCTAAGGTATGTTTATTTTACTATTGTAAGTAAAATTTGGGCAAGTAAAAACTCTCTTTGTAACGCGCCAAAATCATAAATAATAAAAGTGTATTAAATCCAAATAATCCATAAAAAATATTAAATATATGCAACCAGCAATCTAAATAATCTCATTACAATTGTCAGATCTTTAATTCCACCAAAGAGAAAATATCCTCAAAATAATTATCCAATACAATATTTATTACCATAAAAATAATAATAAAATCCTCAGCTCCACAATATAATTTATAATTGTTGTCTTCCAAAAATCTCTACTCCAATGATCCCTCTAATGTATCTGTAAGGGGGAATAAAAGGGAAGGGGAGGAGTGAGATAACTCAATAAGTGGAATTCACAAATATTGGGGTGTGGAAATAAACCTTTTAAATAAATAATTCATACAACAAAGTTATAACTTGTAAACCATCAATATTTTAACATCAAATATTTCATATAAAAAATATCATTATATTGTGAGCCATTATAATTTACCAACACTATTATACAAACAATTTCTTAGACTTTTCTCGTGGTCAACGTTTATGTCTCGTTGACACAGTTGTGCTGTCCCCTTTTTAGGACTGAAACCCCCTTTTAATCTCCTTTCTTAAAGGTGGCTCCTTTGGAACCTAAAGGTGCACTCCCTTGCTAAGGAGCTCTCTTTTTGGATCCTCAATGGTATACTCCCTTGCTAAAGAGTTACCAAATGTGCACTATCCCATTCTCTGGGACTGCCCCTTGCTAAGGACTAGTTACAGTATGATTGTCCCTTACTAAGGACTAAATACAACACTGAGTTTTTAATCACGACTTGCCATAGGATTCAAAACAAATTCAAGATGCTCACAACAAATAATCCAATCATAATACTCAAAAAAATACAAAGATTTATCCACACATACAAGTTTAAATAAGTTTAGGTTGTCCCACAAGTTTTTCATATAACAAATAGTCAACGTTTCCATACAATGTGCACATCAAACATTTATAGAGTATCTATATATTTATATAATATCAACGTATTTCTTTGATATAAGAATAGTTTTATAATCAAAATTGTTTTTGGGAAAATCCCTAAATTAGTAAATACCACTTACCTCTTATTTGCAAAAATGAAACCAACCACCTTTGAGTCACAATAAATCAGTGGAATTAGAACCTAGCAACACCAAAAATAGGTCCATCAATATGCAATTTTCTACTTAAAAATTTGTTTCCACACCTAAATAGTTTCATCCTGGACAACACTAATATTTTCAAAATTTTCCATTTATTTACTTACGGTCCAGTTCACTTTCAGCTTTGATCAGATTGTTCTATTTCACATATTTTCACTATCTATAAATTGGCATGAAAGTACAGCAATTCTATAGAACTCTAGCATTTCATTATATGTATAACGATCATATAATCTACTACTATTCTTTAGAAGCCTCATATTATAATCTGAGTTTGATCAATCCGATAGCCCTTGATGCCGCAAAACATAAATGATAAGGCTGGACTAGTATTTGAACAATGATAGGTGCGTAGATGCATGACAGATTGGTGAACTTAGTTAGCTAGTATATGGCTTCTTTATATCTATGTTATAGTGGCTAAATAGATTCAGATTTTTGGCTTAAAATCATTGCTGCATATCGCAGCGGCTTAGAGATGATAACTAATGTCACTAGAGCGATGCTAAGGAAGGTATCTAATAACCATAATGCAACTTTTTCCATTAATATAATCATAGATATTCATGAAACTAACGCCTATTAGCTCCATTCCAAGACATATGGCTATATGTACCATTTTTATCTAATCAATCTTGATGAGGGTAAAAAATGTAATTTGATGAGGCCCGAGAATAGGCTTGATGGATCCATGTCCGTGGGCCAGTAGAGGGCAAGCCCAATTTGTTGCCATGTTCTCCGCTTCCTTTTCCATAGGATCCTCACAACCCATGAAGAAAGTCATTGCTACCTCTGGTCTATGCATCCTTGGGTCAACCCTCTTCCCCACCTTGATAACCAAATCTCCTTTTGGCTACCCTATCGTGGAAAATATTCCTTAAAGCATAGCAGTCCATAGTACGGTGGTCACATCTCCTGTGGTACCTACAATAAAGTGGATTTTGCTTTTCCTCTTTTGTAGGTTCATGCTTACACTCAGGCAACGTCATTACACCATTTTTCACCCAAGCTTCTAGGATGCTATACAATTCTTTAGTAGACATAATGAAAGGAGGGGGAATTCCACCTCTCTCCCTCTTCTTTCCTTTGACCATCTTCTTAGGCTCTTCTACCACAGCAACTTCCACCTTTTTGTTTTTTCTCCACGGTTATCTAGGAGCACTTACAGCTTGTGAAGTTGAACCTTTTGAAGGCTTCCTTATAGACATACTTGTTCTCCTTGCAGCTTCTACAAGCCTTGTAAAACTAGAGATCTGAAGATTCTCTAGGTAAGGTTGGTATTCATACAATATACCCGCAATGCAAACATCTTCTAGCCCTTCTTCCTCCACAGGGTCATAACACAACAAAGAGAGATCTCGAAACCTGCGAATATATTCCAGCAACCCCTCAGACACCCTTTGCTTCTCGTGTTGCAGATCTGACAAAGTGAGCCTTTCTTCCAAAGCGAAGAAATTTTTCATGAACTGTGTATCCAGATTTTTCCAACTTAGAACTGACCCTGGTGCTTAACTGGTATACCAAGTAAAAGCTCGGCCTTTTAAGGACTTGGAGAACTCTCTAAGCCTCAGCTCATGGTCATGTGAGTGAGCCGTCAGCGCATCTACATACTGTCTGATGTGCTCTCTAGCATTCCCTGTTATGCCATCATACTTAGGAAATATGGGAGGCGTGTAGTTAGCATGGTAAGGCTTCCCAACTATTTCTTCAGGATAAGGAGGTCTGGTGTCAATGTAAATAACACTCTCCATTTTCTTGGGTTCAAACAAAATAACATGTATATCTTCCTTAGTCAAATAAGGAGATCCTTGAGGACCTTGACCACCTTGAAGGGCTTGAGGTATGGCTGTCTCTTGACGTAGGGATTGGAACTCTGCCCACATGGCAGCTTGAGAATGTTGAAGATCTTCGATGGCATCCATGATCCCCCTGGTCTCACAATGACTAGCCTTTCCTTGAGATTCTGTGACTTCAAAATGCATGGATATGTGATCTACACTTGGTTTTGAGCGATGGTTCTCACCCACACCAGTCAATGTCCCAGTAACCATCTTCTTCCTTGGAGGCATGGAGGAAGTGACTACAAACAGAGGTATACAACCCAATAAAACACCCCTTAAAAGGAAAATAAATAGAGATCCCCAGCGGAGTCGCCAAAAATGTACGTGCTAGTTAGATTTGAGCTTATATAAAGAAGTTAAATAAGTTATTTAACAGTGTATCTACATGAGAAAACTCGGAAAGATGCAAGTTTTGACATGACACTTAAACAAGAAAAAGAAAATGATGATAGGACATGAAAAAGACACACATTTAAACATTCACTCCACTAACCGCCCCGATAGACCAAGTCCTGATGCAAATCAAGGATGAGGAGGCCTTGACCTACCTTGGAAAGCTGAAGGGAGATCCCAACAGGCGATCAAGGGACAAATATTGCCGCTTCCACCGTGACCGCGGTCATGACACGGTCGATTGTTACGACTTAAAACAGCAGATCGAGGCCCTTATCAAGCAAGGGAAATTGCAGAAGTTCATCAGGAAGGAGAGAACAGACCTACACCCCTAGGAGCAACACCCCCGACCGGAAAATGAACGTCAAAGACCCCCAGCAGGGGATGTAAGGATGATCGTAGGAGGAACAACGACCACTGGCTCGTCAAAAAAGGCTCGCAAAACTTACCTCAGGATGGTCCAAAATGTTCAGTTGACGGGCTCCGTACCAAAGGTAGCTTGGAGAGAAGGCCCAATTATCGGGTTCTCGGAAGAAGACGCTCGACGCCTTCACCATCCGCACGACGATGCGCTCGTCGTCACCATACGAGTAGGAGACTACAACATGCACCGGGTGTTGGTTGACAATGGCAGCTCGGCAGATATCTTATACTACCCGGCGTTCCAGCAAATGGGAATTGACAGAGAACGATTAATTCCGACGAACACCCCTCTCGTCGGTTTTGGAGGAACAAGGGTATTCCCCCTGGGCGTAGTCACAATATCTGTCATGGTAGGCGATTACCCTCAGCAGATTAACAAGGACGTCACATTCCTAGTGGTCGACTGCTCGTCCGCCTACAATGCTATTCTCGGACGACCCACACTCAATTCGTGGAAGGTTGTAACCTCAACCTACCACCTAATGATTAAGTTTCCTACCAACTACGGCGTGGGAGAGTTACGGGGAAACCAAGTGGCCGCGCATGAATGCTACATGGCCATGATGGAAATGGATGACCACCTTCAAGCCATGAGCATAGAAGAACACCGAGTGGCAACGGAGCCAGTGGAAAAACTTGAAGAAGTGTTCCTTGACGACTCGAACCATGAACGGACAACCAAGATTGGAACCCTCGCCAGTCCTACAGTCTGCCAAGCACTCACAGCTTTCCTCAAAAGCAATCAAGACGTATTTGCCTGGAGTTACGAGGACATGCCCGGAATAGATCCTTCAGTCATAGTACATAGGCTAAATGTGTCACCCTCTTTCCCTCCCATCCGACAGAAAAAGCGAGTGTTCGCCCCAGAGCGAGACCAAGCCATAGCGGAAGAGGTCCGCAAACTGCAAGAAGCAAGCTTCATCAGGGAGGTTTACTACCCCGATTGGCTGGCGAACGTAGTGATGGTCAAGAAAGCTAGCGGGAAGTGGAGGATGTGCGTGGACTTTACCGACCTTAACAAAGCATGCCCCAAGGACAGCTACCCCCTTCCACGGGTCGATGCACTAGTAGATTCTACGGCTAGGCATCAATTGCTAAGTTTTATGGACGCCTTCTCGGGTTACAACCAAATCCGAATGCACGAAGCCGATCAGGAGAAGACTTCATTTGTAACTAGTCAAGGCCTATTCTGCTATAAAGTGATGCCCTTCGGCTTGAAAAATGCGGGCGCGACGTACCAGAGGCTTATGAACAAGATGTTTGCGCAGCAAATTAGGAGAAATGTCCAAGTTTACGTGGACGACATGATGGTAAAAAGCCGAAGGGAAGAAGATCACTTGGAAGACCTCAGAGAGACATTCGACACCCTTCGTTCTTACAATATGAAGCTCAACCCAGGAAAATGCGTCTTCGGAGTGACAGCGGGAAAATTCTTAGGGTTTATGGTATCTCAAAGGGGCATAGAGGCTAACCTAGATAAGATTCGGGCAATAATAGAGATGGTTCCCCCAAGAAATGTGAAGGAAATGCAAAGCCTCAATGGAAAAGTAGCAGCACTGAATAGGTTCGTGTCAAGGGCAACGGACAAGTGTTTACCCTTCTTCTGCACACTGAAGAAATCTTTCGAGTGGACCGTAGAGTGTCAGTAGGCATTCCAGGAATTAAAAGCTTATCTCTCTTCCGCACCATTGCTGAGCCCATCGCAGCCAAGAGAAGAGCTTTTTCTCTATCTAGCCGTCTCCCCTGCTGCCGTCAGCGCCGCCTTGGTCAGAGAAGAAGGAAGGGTGCAGAAGCCCGTGTACTACGCCAGCCGGGCGCTTCGTGGAGCCGAAGAAAGATACCCGTCCATGGAGAAACTCGCCTTTGCGTTAGTTACAGCGGCCTGCAAGCTTAAACCATACTTTCAAGCCCACACAGTAATCGTCCTGACGGACAAGCCCCTGCGGCGGGTGATGAGCAACCCTGAAGCTGCCGGTCGATTAGCGCTATGGGCTATAGAGTTAAGCGAGTTTGATATCCAATACCGCCCGTGAAGCGCCATCAAAGGACAAATCGTCGCAGACTTTATAGCAGAATTTACCCATGACGAGGACAAGGGGGCATTGGAGTCCCCTCAGTGGAACATACATACAGACGGATCATCCAACAAGTAGGCCGGGGGGGCTGGAGTCGTCCTACAGACACCCGAAGGAGACACAATTGAATGTATGATTCGTCTCTACTTCCCAATCACCAACAATGAAGCGGAGTACGAGGCACTAGTAGCAGGCCTCGACCTCGCCAAAGCTGCGGGGGCCACGAACGTAGTCATTTATTGCGACTCCCAGGTCGTTACTAACCAAGTGAATGGAGACTACGAGTGCAAGGGCGAAAGGATGAAGAAATACATGGATCAAGTAAGAAGAAGAATAGACGACCTAAAGGCCGAAATCATCCAAATCCCCAGAGAAGAGAATGAGCAAGCCGACCGTCTTGCCAAAGCCGCTTCAGCAGAACATATGATCACCCCTGGTAATGTGCTTTCTTTCGTTCAGCTTTCTCCACTAATAGATTCCGACGACGTGCAGGAGATAGGTTCTGAAAATAGTTGGACCACACCGATAGCTTCATACTTGAAGGATGGCGTCTTGCCAGACGGGAAGGAGGCCGCGAGAAGGCTGAAGGTTCGGGCAGCAAGGTTCGTCTTGATAAAAGACGTCTTGTATAAAAGAGGCTTCTCCCGCCCATATCTAAAGTGCTTAGGTGCTGAAGAAGTGGACTACGTCATGAGAGAGGTACACTACGGGATTTGTGGAAATCATTCGGGGTCAAGGTCATTGGTACACAAGCTAGTACGGGCAGGGTACTATTGGCCCACCATGCAGAAAGACGCCGAGGATTATGTCAGGACCTGCGACAAATGCCAAAGGTTCAGCAATATCATTAGACAACCAACCGAAGAACTGACCCCGATGACGGCCCCATGGCCGTTTGCTCAGTGGGGACTAAACATCATGGGACCATTCCTTACAGCAGTGCGACAGCTGAAGTTCTTGGTTGTGGGCATTGACTACTTTACAAAATGGGTGGAAGCCGAAACCTTGGCCACCATTACAGAGAAGAACATATGGAGTTTCGTCTGGAGATGCATCGTTTGCAGGTTTGGCTTCCCTAGGGTCTTAGTCTCAGACAACGGAAAGCAATTTGACAACGACTTCTTCCAAGACTTTTGCTCGCAGTTGGGGATAAGAAACCACTATTCCTCCCCCGCCCACCCTCAAGCAAATGGACAAGTCGAAGTCACGAACCGATCCTTGCTCAAGATTATCAAGACTCGGCTCGAGGGGGCAAAGGGAATATGGCCTGAAGAGTTACCAAGTATATTATGGGCATACAGGACCACGGCAAGAACGCCCACAGGAGAGACGCCATTCCGACTAACCTACGGGAGCGAGGCAGTCATCCTAGCTGAGGTCGGACTCACAAGCTACAGGGTGCATAACCATGACGAGAGCAACAACGAAGAGGCCATGCGACTACAACTCGATTTAGTAGATGAAGTCAGGGCGACGGCAGAACAAAGGCTAGCACGATACCAGGATCGCATGGCTAAGCACTACAACTCCCGGGTCCGACACAGAGACTTCTAGATTGGAGACCTAGTCCTGAGGAAAGTGATGAGCGCTGCAAGAGACCCAACACAAGGGAAGCTTGGTCCTAACTGGGAAGGACCCTACCGTATCACGGCATGGCAAAGGAAGGGAACCTACCACCTCGAGACTCTGGACGGACGAAAGCTGCAGCACCCATGGAACACGGAGCACCTACGAAAATACTACCAGTAGAAACGACAGGAAGATCGACGACTATCATTTCCCAGTTTATTTAATTTTACCAGTTTTTTTATGAACTTTGACAAAATTTAGCTACAATGATCTTTATGTGCCTTTTTAAGCCCAAGGGGGCAGGTACTTTTCTACAAAATGCATGGTTTTTAATTAATAAGAGGAATATTCAGACTCAACTATGTTTTGCCACTTAAATTCTACAATCCACAAAGTGGACGAGATCTTTTGCCCATGTCCCCACATGTTAGAATTTTTGCATCTGCTTAGGCATTTAAACAACATATTCATGATTTGCATAATGAGATTTGCAAAAAAAGAAATTTAGGTAAGTAATTCTCAATATAAAATTCATGCTAAAACTTGTCGACGTCATACAAAGTTTCAGGTAGGAGATTATGTCATGATTCGGATTTGACTTGAACGGTTTCTCTCTGGGACAGTTAAGAAAAATCAGACTCGTAGTGCTGGACCATTCAAGGTATTGAAACGGATTGGCCCAAATGCATATGTCATTGATCTTCCCCATGATTATGGTATTAGCTCCTCCTTTAATATAGAGAATCTAGTTGCTTATAAAGGTCCCACAGTTATTCCTGATGCCCCTTTTGATGAGCTTTTGCTTGATCCTATTAATGCCCCTATCCCTATCCCTTTACCCTTAAATTTGCCTTATGCACATAAAGAATCTATTGATGCTAATTTAAATGAAGTGATTGTTTCTACCAGGGATGGAGGAGTTCACCATTTCCTAGTTCAATGGCGAGGGTGACCAGATTCCAATTGCACATGGATTACTAAATATGAGCTACATCAACTCAATCCTGACTTGCTTGAGTACTATTAGAGCTTTTTAGATTTTCACTCGACAGGGTCAAGTTCTTCTCACCTGGGGGGAGTTGGTGCGAACACGAGGTACAAGCCTCCAATTATACGCATGTATGGAGGAAGAGCAAAAAGAAGACAGCCTAACCTGTGGCCTTATGGATGGAGCCTGTTAGTAATTGGACTTGAAGATTAAGCAAGCCTGAGCATTTAATAATAAGTTTTTTTTCTTTTTTTTTTCTTTTTTTTTTAACTTGTTGTTTGCTATTTAAGAACTTTTTTTATTTATTATTATTGTGAGATAGTTTTGAAAATTATAATAAACGTGTGTATCTTTTACACTGGAGTCAACTCTAGTTTTGCTTGGTGCTAACTCCAAGAAACCTTTAGATGCTGATTCCTAGGGTTTATTCTTTTGTTTGCCATTGTTTAATTTCATCAGTGATAAATTGTGGTTGTCCTATGTCATGCATCCTTGTTTATGTGTTCATGCATGTGTCTTTGTATGCTTCTTTGTGTCATCAACCTTAGTTCCTTCCTAAAATCTCGTGCGGGTTTGCACCCATCTTTGCACATTAGATCCCGAGTCCTTTTTAGGAACTTTGCTTGAAGGACATGTGTGTTGTCAGTATTCCAATACAATGGAACTACGAACACTAAATCCATACTTACATTTGTCCTTCTAAGACACCCTTTCTTGCTTGTTTGTTTGATAACATGCTTGTTTGCTGCTTTATGTGCTTTCTTTCCTTATTTGCCACTTTGTGTGCTTCCTTTGTTTTGTCACTATCTCTTTTTGCTTATCTGCTGGTTTTGTGTTTTCTTTGTTGCTGCATGTACAAGCTTGGAACGAGGGCGTAATTTCCAAATGCAAGCTAAAAAGGGCAAAATGCAAGCAAGAAGACGCAAGCCCAAAATGGGCAATGTTCAGTAGATAGGAGGCCTGTGTGGTTATCTCTTCCCCTCTCTTATCCTTTTCCTTAGAACCTTGTATCTAGATTAGAGTTTTCTTTCCTTGTACCTTCTTTGGGCCGCATTCTTAGGGTATGAGAATGTCTGATTTAGATTTCCTGTAACTTGTTGGGCCATACCCTTTGGATGTAGGCAATGCATGTTTATCTTTCCTATACCTTGCTTGGGCCACATTCCTTAGGTTGGCAATGACTGATTTACTTTTCTTGTACCTTGCTGGGCCATATCCCTGGAATATTGGCGATATCTGGTTTACTTTCCTACTCTGTGTGCTTGCATTGTGCATGATATGTATATGTATATATATACTTGCTTGCTTAAAGATGGCCATGCACTTTGTATGATGGACTCACATGGTTAGGAGAGCAACCCTCTCATTATCATAGGTGCTCTTGACCTCGGAGTATAGGTATGCACTCAAGGCGACTGCTGTAGGTGCATATGCATGCTACATTGTGTGCATGATCATTATGGTGTGTTTGTCTCGATCCATGTCAGCTAGTGACATTGGTTTCCCCATGTATGCAACACGCATCAACATGTTTAATGCTTTGGTGAGCTTCAACTCGCCTTAGCATGAACATACTGACGCATGTCGTATACATAGGCATGAAACCCTGCCGTTGCACCATAGCGCACCAAACGTGAAACTCTGCCAAAATTTACCATGAAAATGGGGCACCTTTGTTACTGTATTCTCACCGCAAAAACTTGGCGAAGATAGTGTTTTGTGTACTATGACGCACCTGAGGCAAAATGCTGCCGGATTTCGGCCATGAAAATAAGGTGAGATGCTGCCAGAATTTTATTGTGGAAATTTGGCAACAATTCTAAATGTGCTAGCAAAGCATTGATAGAGACCACACCCCTTCCAAAATCAAACCTCAAAGCAAGCCCTGAAAGCTAATGCCAATAGCTTGTTTTCAACTGCCAATGTCTGAAAATTAAGATTTTATCAAAACAAAGGACTATCTTCGAACATGCATTGTGGGGTGCCTAACACCTTCCCCACACGTAACCAAACTTCTGAACTCAAGAATTAAGATTTTTTTACCTATTTGTATTAGATTAGGAAAAACGACATTTTTATTAGCCTAGGATTGGTAATAAAATCAAATATAGTCAAGTGACCAATCACACTTTAGAAAAAACCCAATGACTGGTGACGACTTCACTTACCTTTGGTAAATATAGGTTAAAATAAACTCAATCTAGTCACACACCAGAGGTTTATCGTTTTTCACAGCACTCGAGCTCAAGCAAATGTGTGAGCGTTGTCGCGATGGGTGGTCGACCGCTGCAAGGCATTAGCAGTCCGCTATGGTTTTTACCTTGAAACTGGTTTATTTCATGGGTTTTCCTGTCATCATATCTTTATCTTATTACTTTTCCCCTGCATGATATGTATGATGAATAATTAACCTAGATCTGCATAATTGACTCAATTATCAACTTGGCAATAAAATTAGGTTAAACACTATGTTTTTAGGGGTCTAAAAACTAACACTTGTAAGTGTGCGGCTATTGTTGCGTGTTTAACCCTCTTAGTTGGGTTTAAGGTGTGACAATATTTATGATATCAGAGTCGGCCTAGTAACCCCGTATGGGCTTAGAGACACTACCCTACAAAGTGAGATTGTGATCCCCCAATTTAATTGATTGTGTGTTGTGTGCGGGTGTGTGATGAGTCCCACATTAGGCATATATTATGTTGAATTGAGCTTTATTAATAGCTACAAGAAGCCTTAATTGTGACTAGTCTTTTGAAATATAGTGTAGATGTGACTAACGCTTTTTCTGGGGTTCTTACAATGATAGCTAGCTTCTTATAGCAATTTGAAGACTTATAGGCATAGTACTTTACATCCCATTTATGAGAGTAAGTTTTTGCCTCAACTGTTAGAACATTGATTGAATAAAAGATACATAAGGCCAGCAAAGAAATAAAAGTTATTCTAGATTGTTGATGAGTCTTAACAATGTTTGAAATTTCAATTGCTTTGAAATTGATTTAAGTGATATAGATAGGCATATGAAATTTCATTACAAGCATGCTCATCTATTTATAGGAAGTTTCAAAGTTTGAGTCGAGTTTGATTAGCAAAAGGATTATAATTTTTATATATCTGTCTAAATAATTGTGATTATTTCATTTCAAAAGAAAAGAGACGTGAAAGTCTCACTGGAAATTTTTCCCTACCTCGCTTGACCCGCCTCTCCCCACTTCACCCTGTGCGAGTTTTCCCTGTCTCGTAAAGGTGGTGGAGCGGGGATGGGGCGAGATTTTAGACCCGCACTGCAGGGTAGGGCGGGGATGGGTTTACACTTTTTAGACCCACCCCGCCCCGCCCCACATTAGTAAGGGTTAAATTGTAATTTTTTCATACCCTAAAACCCTAATATTTAAACAAAAATATCATTAGTTTATTTTATTCTACCTAACCTAGCTCTCTACCTCTTTTTTCTCTCTAGCAAAGTTGGAAATAAGGTACCAATTTTAATGTTTTCTTTTGTCTTTATTAGAAACAAATTTATATACTATTGAATCATTGATTCCATTTAAGCGTCTTTCTCAACATAGATTTCATCACGAACATAATAGAATGTTTTCTATTTTTATGAGGTACAGGTCTAAATGTTTGTGTTTGTGTCATTGTGTGTGGGCGTGTGGCTGTTATGAGGTACAGGTTTGAGGTAGCTTTGGTTCGAGTCTATAGATATATATTTGTTTAGTTCTTTCTATCAAAACCATATGAAAACTATGCTCAATGTTGTGCATAATATATTTTAATAGCTTAACAATATTCAGACCCAGCAGAATGTTTTTATTATGAGAGATCTTATTTGGGGCTTGTTCATAGAATGCTGTTTCTATTTGTATTTGATTGCGTCCTTCTTTAGCTGTCTCATTCTGATAGATTCTGAATTAAATGATTTGTAAGTCTTTTAGGTTACAGCAGTGTTCTTAAAGTTTTTGGTGAGGTCATGGGGGAATGTGATTTAGGGGTAATTGTTAGGTTTTTAGATCCCTATAAACTAGATTGTTTAACCTAATTAATAAACCAAGTGAACACTTAGGTTTATTATTCAGATTTAGATTAAACAAACATAAATCATACATGTAAAGCAGCGAAAATATAAAGAGCACAATGATATGATCTCCCAGGGAAACAAAACCGGTAAAAAACCTGGGGAGGATTTAACCTAGTTATCGTCAAGGTAAAAAGCAAATTCACTATAGAGAATCGAATTTTACAATAAGAATTAGACCACTAGCATCCTATTGCTACCACATGTAGAACTTACTGACACGACCACGTGCAAGCTCTGAATCCACGGACTCTTTTTCTATTAGGCCTTTGCAACACAAGCACCCACACATGTGACTTTGAGACTCCACTTAAAGGTTATCAACACAAACTCTCCTGTTTATGACTCCAAGACTACCCTTGAAGGTTTAAATCATCAACACCTTTGATGACTAGAGAAGGCAACAACTTCTACAACACCAGATCTTGAGTTTCTTCAAGGAATAACACCGATAGAAGACATAAGAGAGCTTTTTGGGTACAAAACACTAGATACAAAAGAGGCACACTCTTCTTTCTCTAAAAAGCCTTATAAAAACGTGCTTAAGGTTTCTTTTATATACTAGAAGAAGTAGATTTGAAACCCTAATCATTTTTGGGCTTGAACTGCTATTTGGGCTTAATTAAAATTCTGCAAATACGACTCTCGATTGATTGAGCCTGTCTCCTGATCGGTCGAACCAGGCAGATTCTGAATTCTTCTTTCTACAGTTTGTATGTTCTTGAACCTTAACTTGAATCACCTTTAGCATTGTCTAATAATACCTATAGACTCTAGGATCTATATCTAGACAAGTTTGTGTTCACGGTTTGCCAATTGTTCTAAACTTTTACAACGTAACAATCTTCCCCTTTGGCAATTCGAGGCAAAACTTACATACAATATGAAAATGCTCAAATACAAGAACAACCCAATACAATAAAAATGTCCAAATACAACAAAAATTCTAATCTAGGACTTCTAACCTAGAAGTTGCAAGAAAAGGTAGAAGGTCTTGATCAGAATGTACCTGTCTTTCCTGAAACACTCAAAAGAACACATCAACATATGTGTGGAAAGAAAGACATATAAACAAAATGAAGCACAATATAAAAAAAAAAAAAAGAAGTAAACTAACTCTCCCCCTAAGTTAGATACATCAAAAACTTTTCATATTCTCTCCCTTTCAAAAACAATTTCATCTCCCCCTAAACAAAACAAACATGATTCCCACATTTCATCTATTTCTCCCCCCTTTTGTCACGTATTGACAAAGACAACTCAAACAAAGAGTAAACAGAAAATATACGCAACAAAAGTCAAGAGAAAATAGAGAATCAAGGAAACAAATGAATCCAATGCTATAGAGAAAAGAGACAACTCACCCTATGAAGAGCAACAACTCCCTCTAAGAACAACAAAAGTTTAAAAAGACTATTCTCCCCCTATAAAAATAGGAAAAACAAAACATGTTTTGGGAAAAACAGTTTTGGGAAAATCTAGGAGGTGGGGAAAAACTAGAAGAAACATAAGTTGAGGATACACTTAAAAAAATATTCTCTCCTTCGATAAATGCAAACATGACACTATGTGACCCATAAATATGCATGCAATGTGTTTAAGAGAAAATATTTGCACATTTTTATCCATCATATCTCAATAAAATATTTTCAATTTTCAGCATTTCACACATTAAGAAAAATAGCATATACTAAAATGTACAAAGGACTCAAAAATTAATCAATCAATTTTTAGATCAAGTTGAGTACCCAATTTAGCAAAGTGTATGCATGTTATGTGTGAAAACAATAAGAGATATGACTACAAAAATGCAAGATGGATACAGAAAACAATGCAATGCATGTGAATCCTAAACATAAATTATGCATGAAAAAGATTGGTGAAAAACTTAAAAACTAAAAATTTTCCAGTTTCGATTGGTTGAGAATCGATCGAGTATCAATCGAGAGAGGCAGAACCTAGACTTGAAAAATCTAAAAATTTTCGATTGATCGAAAATTAGATTCGATTGATCGAAAATCAATCGAACAGCAATCGAGCCAAGTAGAAAGTCATGTTTTGAAAACATAAAATTTTTGACTGATTGAAAAACACATTCGATCGATCGAAACTTAGAATTTTTTAAAAAACCAGAAATTTTTCTGCATAATCAATTTTGAAAAGATTTTTCATGACATGTAATGCATGGGAATGATTCCAAAAGTTTTCAAAACACATAATCTTCAACTTAATTTTATCAAAAATAAAGTTTTAGATTTTTCTTCTCAAAATTTAAACCAACCCTCAACAAATTTTGCATCAAACATCACAAAGTGAATAATCTTGGAAGGCCAAATTGATTCACACACAATTTTATGTACAAAGCTTAGCAAAGACTAACTTGTGATGTGTGTGTAAACTAGTAAAAGCATGAGATATATGTGAGGTGATTTGTAGATAGTAATCAAGCACAATTTCTACATTATTCATCACATAAATTTGAGAGTGACTATCACCTAAAGGGTAACATCATAAAACTCTCACATCTCCTAGAAATCAAGCTTGCAATCATGCATATATATATATATATATTTTGCCTTATTAAATGCATAAATTTTTTTATTTCTTTTTCTTTTAAGGCTATACCTTATTTTCTTTTTGTGCATGTGCTACACTTTCTCGAGCACAAAATCTTATGATATGCACTAAGGTGTTCATGATTGGCTAGTAAACAGTGGTGAGATGGTTATTTATGCCTTTCTCTTAGGATTTTTTAGTCCTTACAATCAAAAGGTTGTGACTTCAAAATCAAAATCACGTGATCAAAAACTATAAACAACTCACATACAACATGCACTCTATAGCTAAAACTAGCAAAGTGCATATAAAATAAGCTTATCAAAGCTAAACAAGGTACACAGGCATGAAATGTAAACTTCATATGACCAACCTTAACTACACATTCATGATGTGTAATACAAAAGAAATAAAAATCTTTTTGGTTTCAAAAAAAATTTTATGACCAAAACTAAAAGCACACATTATGCTAAATGACTAAAAATGCAAATGCAATGCATGACAGTGTTTAACTAAGCTATAGAGGGTACACAAACAAGAAATATCAATTTCTTTATTAACCCTTGAGTAAATGTACAAACTAGTACATACTCACACAAAATCAGAAATAGCTTAGCACTTATATAACACTACTTTTCAAGTTTCTCCACAATGTCAAGCATGTTCTAAATCAAGAGAGAGATATTATAGCTCATGTAATCCTCAAAACAAATAAAACAAGACACAAAATAAAATATTTTTTTCTTTTTGAAAAGTTTCAATGTTTTTGGATTTTTGAAAACTTAAAACAACCTAAGAAAATAAAACAACCAAAACCTAAAAGTAAACATGTCCACAAATAATTGAAAGAATTAAATCAAGGAAAAATCAGCAACACTCACCTTAGAGAATCTTTTCTCACTCATATAGCATGAGTCTTTGGCTTTGTACGTGAAAATCCATGTGAAGCAGAGTGTATTTGAGGGATTACACCAATCTTCTAAGAAAGACTAAAATTCGGCAGATTCCTTTCACAAGCCTAAAAAAGATCAACTGAAACAATAGTGTCCTTTTTATTCAAATCATTACAATAAAAAACAGTAAGACACTTAAAATTATCCATGATAACAGGGATCTAGGATCAACTCTAGGTATAATAACCTAAATCAAGACCTAACTCGCTTTGATACCACTTGTTAGGTTTTTAGATCCCTGTAAACTAGATTGTTTAACCTAATTAATAAACCAAGTGGACACTTAGGTTTATTATTCAGATCTAGGTCAAACAAACATAAATCATATATGTAAAGTAGCAGAAATATTAAGAACACAATGATATGATCACCTAGGAAAACCAAACTGGTAAAAAACCTGGGGAAGATTTAACCTAGTTATCCTCAAGGTAAAAAGCAAATTCTCTATAGAGAATTGAAGTTTACAATAAGATTTAGACCACTAACATTCTATTGCTACCAATTGTAGAACTTATTGACACGACCATGTGGAAGCTCCGAATCTACGGACTCTTTATCTATTAGGCCTTTGCAACACAAGCACCTACACTTGTGACTTTGAGACTCCATTCAAAGGTTATCAACACAAACTCTCTTGTTTGTGACTCCAAGACTACCCTTGAAGGTTTAGATCATCAACACCTTTGATGACTAGAGAAGGCAACAAGTTCTACAATACCGAACTTTAGATTCTTCAAGGAATAACACCGGTAGAAGACATGAGAGAGCTTTTTGTGTAGAAAACACTAGATACAAAAGAGGCACACTCTTCTCTCTCTGAAAAGCCTTATAAAAAAATGTTCTTAAGGTTTCTTTTATATACTAGAAGAAGTAGATCTAAAACCCTAATCCTTTTTGGGCTTGAACTGCTGTTCAGGCTTAATTAAAATTCTGTAGATATGACTCTTGATCGATCGAGCCTGTCTCTCAATCGGTCAAACCAGGCAGATTCTGAATTCTTCTTTCTACAGCTTGTATGTTCTTGAACCTTGACTTGAATCACCTTTAACATTGTCTAATAATACCTATAGACTCTAAGATCTATATCTAGACAAGTTTGTGTTCACGGTTTGCCAATTGTTCTAAACTTTTACAACCTAACAGTAATATTTGAAGTTTCTATACGTAATTACCCTATGCCTGTAAGTAATGTTATTTAGGTGGTTTTATCTTGCTATGTGCTGTAATTAGTATATGTTGACCAAAATATTTAATTTTATTTTTCTCATGTGGCCTTCACTAGAAAGTTGATGGGATACATTTATTTATAATTTCAAGTATATTTTTATTATTGAAATATGTAATTTTATTTTAAAAATATTTAATAGTTGTAGGGAAAATTAACAAGAAATAGAGTTTTACAGGATGGGGTGGGGCTTTATGGGCCCTAAGGGGCGGGGATGGAGGAAGTAATTTTCCCCGTCATGCAGGGCGGGGCGGGGCGGGGATGAGGTAAGAAAAAACCATGCGTGGCAGGGGCGAAGATCCAATCCTTCGGCCCTGCCCCACCCCATTGCCATCCCTACGTGAGACCATAAAGTACCGGGGACCATGAAAATGCTCGCCACTTAGTTTTAAACTTTTATTTTTATTTTTTATTTTAAATTATCAATACTATTGATGATTTATTTTATGTCAAAAAGAAAAATAAAATCTGGTAGGACATATGATGTCTTGTTTGGCCCATGTGTACAAGAAATGCCTTTCTAGAAGTTTGAAAACTTCATTGAATTAATTAAATATCAGCCATCGACCGTTGTGGAAACAAAGAATGTATTCTGGATAGACATTGGGAAAAGGTAAGTATAAGAAGATATTCTGGAGAGACATGTGAAGCTCATGCCCATGTTGGCACATTAGTGTGTAGAGTGAGGAGAAGTGAAGTTCATTTTGTGAACTTATGGGACTCTTCTAATTGTGAAAGCTCAAATAGTGTGAAAATACTATTGTTTGTTTAAACCCCCAATTTTAATTACGGCTTGATTAATTTTATGCTTAACATATTTAATGCAGAATATACGTGATTAGCAAATTAATCGATCGAAGTATTTAACAATTGCATGGATGAACAAATAAGTGCAATACTAAAATGGAAAAGAATAGTGGGTAAAAGAATAGCAAACCCAAGAAAACACGACGATGTGTTGTCGAAGAGGAAACCGAAGAACTTGGCAAAAAACCTCTTCCTGACCCTTCAAGTTGAAATGATCTACTAGTGAATAAGTTGGATTACAAGGATACCAAAAAGACCATCCAAGCCTAATCTACCCAAAGTAGTTGAGCCATCCAAGCTCCAGCTACCAACGGACTTCTTGGAGTCTTATCTTCACTAGTTATCCGGATCCTACAATACCACCCGATTGCACCGCCAAGCCTCACCGGCCTCTTTTGACAAATACCTAATGCTTTCCCAAGCTCTAAAACACTCTCTACTCTGAAGAGGTGTGGGTTGTGTTTAGGTACAAATCTCCTCTCAAGGTATAGTAATGGTAGAGGGGAGGAGAAGAGACTACAAGGATTTCTCTTTTGAGAATCTGTAGCTCTCTCTAACAAGATGGGTGTGTTGTATAAACTTCTCTAGGGTTTTCTTCTGAATAGTCTCCTTACAATTTTGTGGGTAATGAGGGTATATATAGTATGGGTGAAGGGTATAAAATCTCAGCTGTCAGTGCATCTCGCTGGTCATCTCACGACTTGGCCAACTCACGAGATGAGTTGCGAAACACATTGACTTTTCAGCTTCTGGTATATGCTCCTCATGTGACCTTCAACTGTCTTGATTAAATTTTCACCACTTAATACTAAACTCATTACAATTAAATCCCAAAAAAAAAAAAAATTAATGAAATTACAACACTTTTTGTCATGGAATAAAGCCAACATAAATGTTATATGAAAAACCATAACTTAACAAAATGATCTACATATAAGTTAAATAAAATATAAGTGACCCCTCATTAAATTCAAAAAAGATATATTTGAAGTTCTATATTAACTTTATCATGATGAGCTTCAATCTTTATGACAAAACCCCAACCACTTTCCGAGTCATTTTCTTCAAAACCTCGCACGGAACTTTCTAGAGAAGTGAGGAAACATATTTCGTGATTGCAGCTAAAGTGCCAATTAATCTTTTTCAAATTAAAAGTGGGTAAAGAGAATATAAGGTCTACCTTCCATGCGTCTGACGAAAAGTTTGTCAAATTCAGCAATTTTGGTTTTAATCATACTTAACTGTGAATGGTAGTAAAATTGTTGACCCAATTGTAGAAATGAAGTGGAAATAATTACCAAATCTTAGCCAATGCAGTACCTCTAGCTAGAGAGCGAATCATCTTTAGCATGGTGAAAAAGAATCTACAAAGAATTGAAAACTGTATCAAAATTATAGCATGCCTTTGACTTGATTTCCTTCGTTTTGTTGGAGATGGTAGTGACCCTTATTTGCCACGTGCATGGTCCTTCTACTACTACCTTATAAATCAGTTTATTCTTCATAATCTTACCTGATATTTTGCAAATGCTCTAAAGCTTGACTATGACTGAGAATTAGTAGGTGAGAAAATTGCGTGGATTTGGACAAGAATGTCTCACAACCATGTGCAGAAATGCTACGACGTGCGTGTGGGTCTCTTCTCTTCCTAAGTTTAGGAAAAATGCAAATGATATATAGGAAATAATGTGAAAGACTCTTCTGTTGAGTTGGAAATTAACTTGGAGGTGGAGATGAGCTGTGAGTATGAGGCAAGTAGCTGGCTTTGTAAAGACTCGTAGTATGACGTACCTCTCTTTTTTTCTTTTTCTTTTTTTTCCCCTTTTATTTTAGTTAAAATGCAAATTACACTCTCTAATTGAGTCTTTTAAATTTTAAATTTATTCAATTTAGGAATTTTGTTAAAAATATTTCATTAAAAAAATATTTTTTTCATATGAAAAAAAAATTGTAATTAATAAAAATGATTTTATATTTTTATGTTAACGAAATTTTTTTAATCGAAATAGACTAAAGGTCTTAATTGAATAAATTTGAAACATAGATGTTTGTTTGTTTAGACCCCTTAAACCAGATTGTTTAATCTAATATATTAGCCAAGTGATTACTTAGGTTAATTATTCAGATCTAAGTTAAACAATAATAATTCATATTATGCATAGTAGCGGTAAAGTAAATAACACCACGATATGATGACCTAGAAAAACCGATGAAACTAATCGTTTCTAGGTAAAAACTTCGGGAGGATTTGACCTAGCAATCCTCAAGATAAAGCAAATCCACTATAAGAGAATTGAAATTTTTATAATAAGATTTAATCCTAAATCTATTGCTACCTCAAATTACTACTGACACGACCACGTACATGTTCCGAATCCACGAACTTCTTCTCTTCTTGAATTTACTGCAACACAAGCACCTATGCTTGTGACTTTGAGATCCCACTCAAAAGTTTCAAATCACCTTCACTTGTTGATCTTTGTAGCAATAACTAGGTTCTACCAATGCTTGATTGTAGATCTTGCTCCGGTAGACGCTTGTGTAGTTAGAAGGTGCACTACGTCTCAAACCTCACAAAAAGTAGCACACAAGTCTTCCAAAAAAACTCCAAAACGTAGCTAGGGTTTCCCTTTTATATGTGAACAAGTTAGATTAAAACCATAAACTATGGGCTTAAGACTTGTTTAAAAATTCTGCAGAATCTGATTTCTGCGATTTTCGATCAGTCGAACCTAATTTTTGATTGATCAAGCTTGGCAGATTCTGACTATGCTTTTCTGCAATCGGCTCGAACTTGAAGCTTGAAACATAAACCTTTGAGCAATGCCTAACACATAGACTAGACATGTTTTGTTCTCAGTTTGCCAACACATAGAAAATATAATTCTAAACATTTAATCCTAAATCTTTAGAACCTAACAATCTTCCCATTTGGCAATCTATGACAAAACACACATACAAGATGAATTGCTCAAATAAAACATCAGCCCAATTACAAAGTATTGCCCTAATATAATTCTATCACAACTACTAACTATTAGTTACTAGTATAGACAACAGCTGTTGAAAGAATTAACCTGTAAATTCCTGAAACACTGAAAACAAATCATAAATGCATGTGTGTAAAATACAGTACAAATCCAATAAATAAAAATTGAACTTGAATTCACAAAAACATAAAAATAGATAGAATATCAAATGAATTAACATCAAATATACTATCATAGTCAATGAACCAACAATGTTTGTGAAACAAGAACAATAAAACAAAACAAATATACATGGAAAAAAAAAATACATCAAAATCTCTCATCTCAAAAGTAACTCCCCCTAAATACAAGAGCCTTCACCCAAACCTCATAAAATCTACTTCCCCTTTTTGTTACGAATTGCCAAAGGTAACCATCAAGCATCAGAGGGTAAAGGAGGTGGAAAAGTGGTCCCATACTTGGCAAAATTAGCTCTTAAGGTAGCCACCTCAGTAAGTAACTCATCAATAAGCTGTCAATCATGGCTACTTGAGTAGTAAAAAATGACTCCATCATGGCACGGAGTGAGAGAAGAGGGGTAATTGTAAGGTCAACAGCATCCTCATCACTAGAAGGATCCATAGCTATAGTAGGATTCACATGTACCTCCTTAGTAGCAGGCATATCACCTGAGGCAAGAGCCGCAGTAGAAGCCTCACCTCTTGGTCTCTTTGAAGTCCCAGTGCTTGATTCAACACTCTTCATTGAGCTTGTCGCTGTCTGAGAAAAGTGGCTTTTATAAGGGCAGTGATATGAACTAACTCTAAAGGAGGAAAGTTTGATAACCCTAGAAAATTTAACACCCTATATATATACACAGGAAAAAAATAGCTTTTGTGCTTTGGACTTACTCCTATAAATATCAACAATAGTTTAAATGAATAGGGAAGGAAAACACATAGATCCATCTGTGATAAGAGCATAAAGGAATGCACACTTATCTATAGGAACAGTATGAACGTGAGAGATAGGGAAGATATTATGGCAAGATATCCTTAAATAAAGATAGTTAAGCTTAGTAAACTCGCATGAGTTTATTCTTGGTTCAAATCCCCAAGAAACTGACCTACCACAAAGTAAAGACATGATATCATCTACTGGTGGAAACTCAGTGTATGGATATGTGGGTTTATGAACTAAAGGTACACCTAGAGTTTCAAAGACTACACATTTAGTAATCCTAAACTCTTTACCTCTAATCCATGTAGTCAAATAATGACCACTTGTATCCTCATGATAAATAGAGAAATTTGAGTAAAACTCTATAATCAAAGCAGCTAGAAAAGGATAAAAAATATCACACAAAGAAACCCAATTCCTAGACACTAGATTCCTATGTATGGAATGATCTAACTCATCTAGAACAATCTCTCTCTCTCTCCCCATATAGACTTATACTTGGTTAAGGTCTCAAAAACTTCCTTTGTCTTAGCAGAAAGAAACCAAACCCTATCAACCAAAGGCGAGGCAGAAGAAGAAGAAGCAGGGTTTCTATTTGCTTTGGTTTTGAATTTCCTACCAACCTTAGGAGCCATGTCTAAGGTTTAAAAAAAAGCACAAACAAAAACCAAGGGCAGACTACATCAGATAGAGTTAGAACCAGGATAACATGAAATTTTTGAAAAACTATATGATGCATGACACTAGTACATATGAAAGCTCGAATTTCTGTAAAAACACAAGAGCTTATTTAGACCCCAAAAAAAAAAAACAAGATAACAGTAATAAAATGCAAGCGAACAAATGCGAGCAAACAAACAATAAACTACTCTAAGCCATTTTCATCAAATAACAGCAATAAAATGAAAGCTAAAAGAGTAGGGAAGAAAGATGCAACACAAGATAACATTGAGACGTGTTATCTAAGAGGAAACCAAAGAACTTGACGAAAAACCTCTCTACTGCCCTCCAAGCGATAAATCGATCCACTAGAGAGTAAGTTGGAGTACACGAATAACAAAAGACCCTTCAAGCCTAGTCTACCCCATGTACTTGAGCCCTCCAAACTCCTGCTACCAACTGACTTGACGAAGCCTTGTCTTCTCTAACTCTTCGGATCACACAATTCAACTCGATTGCATCCACCAAACAAATGGCTTCTTCCAATGTTTCCCAGCAACACCGAAATCTCACTTTACACTCAGAATGGATATGGTAAGTGTTTAGGCTATCAATCTCTCATGGATTTGGATATGGATAGGTAGGAGTTGAGGAAAACCACAAAGGATTGTGTAGAGGATTGTGGGTATATCAATCTCTAACTCTCAAGGGTAATATCTAGGGTTTTTTCTCAGAAAAGCACTCCTTCAAATATATGGGTAATATGGGAATATATAGTGTGGGTGAAGACATGGTGTAACAGATATGCCAAAATAGCAAAACAAAATGTTTTATGAGTATTTTGCAGGAAGGCCTTACCTACGAAATACTCGTGAAAACCAGCTGTCATGACTCTTCGCATTCCAGTCATGTGCTCTACACGTGGCTCACTTCGCGGGAAGGCTTCTCACAAAACTTCTCGTGAAATCCACTTTGTCTTCAATAGGCGCTTGAGTCTTCACACTCTCTCTCACACACAACCCATACAATAAAATCTCACATAAAATACGGGGTACAAATGATTGAACAAAAATACAATCAAATTTGGCACAGAATTAAAGCCAACATAACATAGTTGTAAATAACAACTTTACAACATAGATGATGCATGATCTAATGCTCTAAAACAATTCAATTTCATCTCAATTTTGAAAATTGACCAAGAAAGTTAGAAATTTAGCAAAATCCCCAACTTTGAAAACCCTAATTTTTTTTAAAAAACTTTTATATTGATCAATTGAACAAAAAAACAAGTATAAAACATGTTATAATCACCCAATTAAGCAATATTAAGAGTCAATTTCAATCAACTTAGCCCAATTGAACAAAATCCCCAATTTTCTCAAGAACACATAAACCCTAATTTCAAAATTCTGAAGAAATCATGAAATTTTTTAAATTAAAGCCTAAGGATCTTGTTAATATGATGCATGAATAAAAACCCATCCAACAAATTGGATCAAAACACTCAAAATCATCAAAAAAAAAAAAAAAAACCTAAAAACTCTTTAGTTCGAAAATTTGAAAATTTTTGATGAAAATACATGAATGCATGTAATTTAAAAAAAATGAAGGGGTAAAAGATTCTTACTTGGTGTTGAGGAAGAAAACCTTTGAGACTTTGACTTTGAAAAAGACAAAAAAAAAAAAAAAAAAAAAAAATAGCGAGAAGGGATCGAGAGAGAAATTGAAAGAAGAAGAGGACAAAGCTCTAAAGAACTGTGATTTGATTCCTATTTGTTTTAAAAATACAATTTTCGATCGGTCGAGAGGAATCGAGAAAGGAATTAAGACAACCTGAGAGTTTAAGCTTTAAAACTGGGTTTTTTCTTTTTCTTTTCGATCGGTCGAAAAACAAGTTCGATCGATCGAATCCTAAAGAATTAGAAATTTTTGAAAAACTTGGAAATTTTCTGCAGAACCATTTGTAAAACAGATTTTTATGATATGGGATGCATGTTAATGACTCCAAAGGTTTTCAAAAAAAATCTTTTCCTTCAAAAAAAATATCTTTGTTAAGCCAAAACAAATTCCATCACACACTTCTTACCTCACACCCCCAAAAAGTATTAAACATATCAAGAAGTTAAATCTTGGATGGCCACAAAAATTAACACACAATCACATGTACAGAGTTTAACAAAGATTTGCTTGTGGTGTGTGCGACTAGTAAGTGTATAAGATACCCAAAAGGTGATATGTAGATGGAAAATAAACATAATTTCTATATTATCAATCACATAAGTTTGAGAGTGACTATCACTTAAAGAGTTACATCATATAACTCTCACATCTCCTAGAAAACACGCTTGCAACCATGCAATTCTTTTAAATTTATTTCTTTTGCTTTTCTTTTTCTTTTGAAGCATATTTTTCTTTGTTTTTCTTTTTTGCTTTTTGCTTCTTTTATTTATTTTGACAGCAACACCTTAAATATCTTGCTGTGCAAGTGCTACACCTTGCTAAGCACGACTTTTATGATTTGCACACAAGTGTTCATGATTGGCGAGTAACAGTGGTGAGATGGTTATTTATGCTTTTCTCCTAGGATTTTTTAATCCTTACAATCAAAAGAATGTGACTTCAAAATCAAGAGTATGTGTTTAAAAACCATAAACAACTCACACAATATAAGCACTACATAGCACAAACTAGCAAAGTGCAGAAAAATAAAGCTCATCAAAGCAAAACAAGGTACACAGTCATGAAATGCAAATTTCTTAGGCCAACCTTAATTACACAACTTGAAGATTTGTAATACAAAAACTCTTTTTTTCTGATTTTTTATTTATTATTATTATTTTTTGATAGGCCAAAAACGTATTGACCCCTTGTGATAAATTAATTGATTAATTAGCCAAGTTTATTAATTAATCAAATTAACATGCAAAGCGCGTGGTAGCACAAACAAATCACCAATTAAACTAAGTATGCAGTGGAAAATAAATTGATACGGTGATTTGTTTACGAATAGGGAAAACCTACACGGTAAAAACTCCACCGAGTGATTTTAAGGTCACCACTCTCGAGAATCTACTATTATCATAACAAGCGATTACAAGTAAAGGAATCCCAGTACCTTATACTAACCTCCAGTTGAACCCTTACCACAATACCCAATTGGACTTGTTCTGTAGTGACAATCTTTCCTTGTAATGCACGGCTCCTGGTACGTGACTAACCAATTGCGCGGATCTCAATACGCGACTTCAATCACCAACTAAAGAAGGTTGTTGGCTGCAAAGTTCTTCAGTTCATCACACGATGAAGATCGAGAAGCTCCTTGGTTACAAAACCCTACGGTGCACAAACATAGCAGCTTCTTCACAAGAAAGATGAACTAGGTCAAATTCTGTCTCCGGTTACAATTTGCATGAACAAACTCTGCTCAACACTTGTGTAACTTGTGTCACCTTTGACGGCCCTTAAAATAATCCTTTTATATGTCTGGGTTTGTGAGAAAAGAAAGCCCAAACACACAATCATGGATTGAATGAAAAACAAATCAGAAAAACTGAATTTCATAAACCTCGACAGATGCCCTATCTGTCGAGCTGCTGTCGAGCCACGGGCTAGAACTACTTTACAAGTCTTGATAGATTGCTAGCTGTCGAGCTTTAATGAACAACACTTTTCAGACTTGAATCTTGGACAGACTTGCATGCCTTCAACACTTGAGCTTAAAACAAGGTTTCTTGAAGTATTAAACACATCTTAGATCTACCCAATTACAAGTAAAGTACGTTTTGTCAAAGGATTAGCCAATTACATAAAATAGTGACATATGTTCCTAACAAGTGAATCACACATGTCCTAACAATCTCCCCTTTGGCAATCTGTGACAAAACCATAACAAATAAATGAACATATGAGAGAAGTCATAAATCACACAAGTCTTCCAAAAAAAACTTCAAAACGTAGCTAGGGTTTCCCTTTTATATGTGGACAAGTTAGATTGAAACCCTAAACATTTTCGCGGGCTTGGGCCTTATTTAAAAATTCTACGGAATCTAATTTCTGCGATTTTCGATTGGTCGAACCTAATTTTCAATCGATCGAGCTTGGCAGATTCTGACTATTCTTTTTTGCAGTCAGCTCAAAATTGAATCTTGAAACATACACCTTTGAGCAATGCCTAACACATAGACTAGACATGTTTTGTTCTCGGTTTGCCAACACATACAAAATATAATTCTAAATATTTAATCCTAAATCTTTAGAACCTAACAATAGATAACTCAATTAAATGAAAGTAAAGTTAAAGGATTTAAATGAATTTCTGTTAAACTTTGAGGGTGCATTTGCATTTTAGAGAGAGAGAGAGAGAGAGAGAGAGAGATTTGCTACAATTGCGAGCCAAATCAGTAAGAAGAGCATTCAAAATTGCTGGCTAGAAAACCTAAGAGAATATAAATGCTAATACTGAAAAGAAGAATGCACTACCACAGTATTTATCTTGATATACTTTTTTAAGGAAAAATGAAATTAGAGATTATTTTTATGTGACGCGTTGAACTATCTACAAATTTGAATTATTAGGGATTTAAAATTTTTTTTTTTTGAATTGACTTTTTGGTTAATAATTTGTTTTTGTCTGGGATTATTTTTATTTTTAGTTTTTGATATTTGGGTTCATTTTTTTTTTGTTATTTAAGTTTTTATTTTATTTTTTATTTTATTTTTTTTATAAAGGGTTAAGGATTAGGTTTTGGGGCCAAAATTATTTTTGGAGTAATGTTATGTTGGTGACATTTTCATAACAAATCATGAGTTTTTCTCAACTGTATGCTTTGCTCTTATTCTAATTATGTAAAATAAACAGCTCTACTTTTCTCAGTGGCTTGACTCGCACTTGCAACTGGTATCATTCGTTGTTCTTTGTGTCTTTATTTATTTTTTATGTCCATATATTCAAATTATATTTTATTAGATTTTGTATATAATTAGGTTTCTTATGGACTATCCTAGAAAATATTTTTTGTAAGAGGTATCAGTGGCGGAGCCACGCTGAGACCGAAGGGGGCCTTGGCACCCCCAAAAGTTTTGGAAAAAATTTAGTAGATATATATTTTTTGGAGTTATCCTAGCCCATTTGAATTTTTTTAAGGAAAGCTTATCATTTTGCCTCCCCTACCCGGATAATATTTGAAAAATGCTAAAGTTACAAACTTTTTAACAATATTTTTTACAAAATGCTAATTATTAATAAGAAAAAAAAATTAGACATTTTTTCAACATCTTAAGATCAACAATAGTTATTTTAACAAATATCTCACCAGATAATAAAGGGAAAAAAAATTATAATTTTCACCCTAATACTTCTAGGGCTTACTTGCACTACAACATCAGAAAGATTGAAGATTAAGAGCTTTGATTCTTCGCACCAGCACATAGTTACAAATATTTTGCTCATCACAGATCTGGACACCGGTCTCTCTCTCAACTGCTCTTTTTCATTTAACTAAAGTTGCTAGATATCCACCGACGCTAGCCATGTCCTGTAAGTGCTTAGTAGATTTGGCAATGGGATTGGTTTTGCCAGAATTCTGGAACCCGTCATCGCATAACTTGTAGTTCGCCCGGGCGGCAATGAGGTACGCATTTGAGGAAAGGGGTTGACCGTCATTGAGGGACTTCAAGGCGTCTTTGGCGAAGACAATGGAACCGTCAAAATTCGTTATGCAATTGTAAATTTCGGTGGAATTGGGTTGCTTTTGAGCCACCCCCTTTGCAACTTTGGTCTCGGAAACCAATTTGTGACAGGCTGCAACCACGGCATCACGAGGGTCAGTCCGACTGTAGACAATTGAATCACAGACTTGCTTATTAGGAGAATTGTCGCAGAGGCCAGCACCATGAGCGTGGCCAGTGAGGAGGATGACAGTTGTCGCTATAAAGACATAAGAGAAAAAGTTGTAGTCCTTGAAAACCATGGCTTTTGTTAGATTTAATAACTACAAGGCTTTCTCTGTTGTTGGGGTTCAATGAAAGATGACTTATGAAATGGTTGAGAAGTGGTTTATACCATTTTCAAAAGGCTATTTATAGAAGAGAAATGCTGTCCACATTTTCAACAGCGGTGTTTGACAAGAAACTACCTTAAATTTTTTATTTTTTACGAATTAAGAGGGGCGGTTTGTGAGGTTTACCTTAATCAGAGCAAAATATTTTGGTGTGTGTTTTGCTCTTTTAAGGAGCAAATTGAAGTACCACCGCACACCCTTAGTGCGGTGATCACTTCACAAGTATAAATGCTTGTGGGATGTTGGGGGAAAGGGCCGGAGTTCAAGTCTCCAGGAGGGAGCTTCACACAAATATACACTTAGATTAGGTTATAGTAGAAATTCTATCTTGTAAAAAAAAAAAGAAAAAAAGAAGAAGAAGAGCAAATTGAAGTGACAAGTTGGACATATTTTGGTTCAAATAGTTACTCAACATCAACGTGGTTATCAACAAAAGTTAGCTATCTTTAATGGACTTCAAAATATGAGGGGATAAGGATTTTGATGATCTTTTTAAGATTTTACCATCGAAGATAAATTTTTTTTTTATTCAACATCAACTATTTTTGAAAAATATGGACAATTCAAATTTTCTGTTCCACTTTTATTATTTCATTTTATACTCTATTAATCACTAATTATTATATATTGATTTGACTTTCCTTATAAAAAACCAAAGTTAAAAAAGAAAAAAGAAAAGAAAAGAATAATCAACCACATGGCAAGTTATGATTAGTGGAACACAAAAATTGCCACAGAGAATTTGTGTTCCACTTTCTAACATATTGTAGAGAGTGAAATTTTCTACCAATCACAAATTGCCATGTCAGACCACTAAATTAATGTAGTACATTTAAAGCAACTAATTACAAGAAGCCATGTATTATTTAGTGGGTGTCACTATCATTATTTAGAGACCAATGACTATATTTTCAAGTATCAAAGAATAAAATTACAAAGAATACTTGAGAACTAATCAAAGGTTAGCACATGTTAATTTAAATGACATAAGCAGTCTAATTAAAAGCTGCCACGTGTTATTTTAAATTAAAGCACTATGGCTATTCAAATAATGCCATGTGTTTTTTTTTTAAATTATAGCACTATAGCTAATCAAATAATGTCATGTGTCCCTTGGAGGACAAGACATAAAGTCCCTCCATTTAAATTATGACACATGTCATTAATGATAGTCAATCACGTGTCATCATACCTCCCCAAAACTCCTATAAATAGAGACCCTTCTTAGTCTTATAAAGGGATTTCACACACATTCAGAAGTCTCGAAGTTCTACCGAAATTAAGCTCCAAAGCCTCCAAGAACTTCAAGAGCTTCAACCTTCAAATCTTAACAACATTTGAAGAGAAATCATTCAAGTCATCTTCCTAGATCTCAAAGTGCATTGGAATCAAGTCCAAAAATGTTCAGAAACTTCAAAAGGTTGCAAGTTAGTGAAGATCAACGGATTCAAGCCTCTAAAGCCTCGAAGAACTTCCACTACAATCTTCGAAGATGAAGAACACGCAATGAACACGAAGAACATTCAAAGAACACACAAAGAACGTGAAGAACATGAAGAACAAAGGATTCCTAACAAACACATAGTTAAAGATTCATCGTAATTCTACTTCAAAGATCTTTTGATCCTTTTCTCAATCAAATTGAGAAACATCTGGTGTTCGAATCAAGTTCTTACTTGAATCAAAGATTTTTTCAAGGAGATCGAATATAAGCAGTATTCTTTTGTAACAAGATTCAATTTTAGAGAATTGTACTTACTCATACATCAATACAAATTTACACTTGTGAAATATTGTCAATTGTTTGATTTTCAAACTTGAGATTTTGTGTTCACACATACACCAAACTAGATTACATGAAGAAAATAACAAAAAATGATAGATTGAAAATATATTGGACTCTACAAAAATATTAAATTGTAACATCTGCTACTTCTTGGTTTAGGAGTTTAAACCACTTAGAGGAAGCATAAACTCCCCAGTCCCAACACGAGCTCCTTTCCTTCTCTTATCAGAAAGCTTATGATAATTGCTTAAGTTTTCACTATTATCTTAGTTTTGATAGGTAATATCTAATCAATTTTATATTTAACTACACGTAAATATGTGAGTTTGAAATAATTCTTTGAAATAACATCATTACGTGTATTTTCTCTTGTAGGATATTAAAACTGTTGGGTGCATGGCAACAAGTTCCAGCCCACAATAGTATTATTGGTGGCAAGTGAGCCAGGTGATGGTCACTAATCCTATTACAAATAGGAGACTACATGTGAGTTCCAATTCGTGTGTTTGTAGGAGTTGTGTGTAATAATGAATACTTGTGAGAATCCTTGTTCAATAAGGATTAGAAGTTGATGGTGGCCATGCGTGTAATATATAATAACAGAATTCTAGTAAAACTAGTGTTAGGAATCCAATTAGTTACGTGCATGACAAGAATTCTAGTTAAGCTAGTGTTAGGAATCCATGTGTTCCTAGGATTCATGTCGGGCGGCAGACTTGCTTATAAAAGTAAGGACTAGTGTGCCGCAGAAGAATTGGTGAGAGCAGCAACATCAGGGCCCTCCTCTTAGCGTCGTCCATCTCTGTAAAGGTGGACGAATGTATTCTTTAGAAATAATAATAATAATAAACAAGACGATCAAAAGTAATAAAGTCGACGGACTTACGTTGACGAATTCTGGTGTCGTATTTGATCGCCGCTGGAGTTGGTGCAGGACCGTCACAGTACCAGTGGATGGTACTAAGTGTGACTAGTTTGGCCTAGGTCCTTTCTTCTGCCTTTGTTTTGTTGAAAATTTTCTCAAGAAAATTGTATTCCTCGAGGTCAACTTGGGGACGTCGTCGAACTGAAAAAAAAAAAGAAAAAAAAAAGAAAAAAAAGGTAGACGGTTAGTGACCTGACGAATTTATACGAAGTTATGCGGTTTTGTAAAATTCACACACTAGACGGGTACATACGAGACGGAGCCAGAATCCCCCACGTCGTGTCGACGGGCATATAATCCGTCTCCCCGGGATGACACATCCACCTGTCACCCTCTAAGAAGATATAATGACTTTTCCAGTCCCTATTAGAGTCTGGGGTTTCAAATATGACCTTTAGCAACGGACTCCTGGGCACGAAGCTATATATCCCCCGTGATTTGTCTATTTCGTCTGGACGGTAGCAGTGAAGGAATTCCCGTACTGTCAGCCTCCTTGCACCGTCCGACATAGCACCATATAGGACCTCCATTGCTATGAAGACCCTCCAGGCATTTGGGGATATTTGGTTGACGGACAGGCCGAGGTATTTGAGAAGCTGACGGTGAAGGGAACTTAGTGGAAACCTAAGTCCTGCTTTCAACATTTGTTTATACACCCCGACGCCTTCTACCCCTTCATAATAGCATTTTTCTGATTTAAAGGGTAGACGGATGGGGATGTAGTCTGGAATTTGGTAATTATCTCTAAGAGAGCTGAAATGTCTCTTCTTGATAGTGGATGTAAAATAAATAACCGTCCACTCTGGTAGCATGATGAACTCTCTAAGTCCATCGGCACCTATGACAGACTTTATTGCTTGTTCCTCGACGACTTCTGGACCCTCGTCAGGGTCAGCCATCTCCATATCCTCATCTGTTGAGGAAGAGGAAGAGGCGGACAGACTCCTCTCTTCACCCGGACTGTCTACGTCTCTATGACCGGACGGATATACCTCCTTGTAATCCACCCCGTCACGGACGTACGACTGATTACTTGACGCACTAGACATCGCCTACACAGGACGACAAAACCTAAGACTCAGACGGATTTAGGAATTACGACGGGTGTACTGAAGTACAAGGTTATAATTTAATTAAGTTATGGACGGTGTATCTACTAGATTCATGAAAGAGAACGCTTACCAAATTTTGAGAATGGACGGAGGAAAGGCGTCTGTGACGGATTCAGCTTGGTGAACGGAGTGGTCTCTGTCGATGTTGACAGGTTGCTCTCTGAAAATATGTTTCGATTGAAAATGTAGAAATGAAGGAGGTACCCTTGTATTTATAGAGGGAGTGCACGGAAGACGAAGCGACGCTTTGATCCGAGAAAAAATCCAGTCGGAGGACGACACGTGTCATGCGCCATAATGGTTTCTGAACAACCTGTCAGACTTTACGCAGTTGACGGTGTCCCCGCTGAGGTCGTCGACCCACTACCGTCTGATTTAATTCGCTATCGGACCGTCATCAAAATTTTACTTTGAAACCGTCACCCCACGTACCCCGTCCCTCAATTGTGACGGACCCGTAGGGTGAAGGGGGCAATTGATGAGGGTAAAAAATGTAATTTGATGAGGCCCGAGAATAGGCCTGATGGATCCATATCCGTGGGCCAGTAGAGGGCAAGCCCAATTTGTTCAAAGGTCCGTTATGGATGGATGTAGCATACTTACGAGACAAGCTTGATCGCCATGGAATCCAAGGGTAAATAGAGTCCTAGCGCGACAAGGATTCCGGAAGATATTTGCAAATCTCTTCTACAAGGAAATATCTTGTTGACCATGTTTGGGACTACTCGTGTAGAGTCCTAGAAGGAAAAGACTTCGAGATCAAGGAAGATGTGTCAACTCTCTACTATAAAAGCCCAATACTCTCATAAATCGAGGTAGGCATAATTTACCCTCTCTAGCACTCTAGAGCTGTGAGAATAAGTTCTAACTTGACATTCGGAGGGTATTTGGCCGGCACCACACCGGTGCTCTTTGTTAGGTCTCTTCTGTTTTCATTGTGCAGATATTCTTTCGAGCGTGCGAGGACCGTGTAGCTCACTGGTGATTTTCACGGCATCATCAAATCTTAAGGTCTATAGAGGGCCATACGGCTATGTTCCATGCCTATTTTAATATTGTAACAATCATAGGTCAGCTTTTCCAATAATATAGTGATAGGTCTGCTCTTCCAATTATATTCTACTAGGTACCAAAAATAATAGATGCACAGACCCATGTCTTCTTATAAATGTGGGAACAATTGCTAGTTGAATATTCCAACTTTCTAAATTTAGAGTAGGAGAAAAGAAAAGCTCAATCGTGTGTTGTGGCTGAAACAAAAAGAAATCTCTTATATATATACACGTGTAGCTTAAGAGGTAAAAGTCTAGGGTTTTTAAAGCTTATTAAGGCTCATATATTTACTTATGTCATCTCACTTGGGCCTCTTATACTACAATAATTATTTTATTTAAATATCTTAGGCCCAAATCAATTAAATCCATTTAATTGTGGGCCTCCTTTTTAATTTATGTATAAAAAAGAAATTAGTAATAAAATTATGGGGTGTTACACTCTTAAATGTCTAAGTTGATAGTACTTCTGGTGTTTTAAAATCTTTTGGAGGTATTGATGAATATCCCCCAAAAACTCACATAGTTTTTGTTTTTGACTGAGGATTTTCGAAGGTGACTGGATTGTGGATTTCTTTTGTGGCCTCAGAAGGTAGGATAAACTTTGTTTATGGTTTAATTTTGAGAGAGAGGTCTTCATATATATGTATGTAGCTTTGATAATTAACTTTCTCAATATCATTTTGTTTTGATAATTAATGCCAATTTGAAGCCCTAATATTTGTTAGCCCATTTGATCCTTCTCCATAGCCCTGCATTCTGAGTCACAGCTTATGCCAAAAGTAAGTTAAATTTATTTTGCATATTTTGTTTAGCATTAGAAATTTAGAATTAACCGAAGACTAGATATAATCGTGCTTATAATGGCATCTCCTAAGTCCAAACAGTTTGCTCCCAACAATAATTGAAAGTTCATTGTTGACTGTAGAGTATATTACAAAACAATATTGCAGACAATACCCAGTTGGAAATTAGTGGGCAGGTTAGTAAACTGCACGATTGCATTAGGGTAGCTTTAGGAATATCTTTTCTTTTGAAACCCTAAGTAGTAAGCAGTAGCACCCACAACTTCACTGTGGTACTTGAGAACTCATGTTTGGCGTGTCTAGCAATATGGAACGAGATTGACAAGATTAATTCTAAGTTTCTAACCACTTGATCATGTTTTCTTTTCTTTCTCATAGGGTAAATAATTAGATTTTTATGTGATATTTGTTTAGGTAAACAATCCTAATTAGTCTGTTGAAGATCTATTGCCGATCTAATAGTTTTGAGACAAAGGAAATTTTTCTTCTTGTGATATTTTGTTTAGGTGGAGTACCTATATGTAACAATCAAACCATATATTGCAGACAGAAATTGCCATGAACTAAAAAGGCAATTACCTTTGTGACAGGTAACTTGCACCTTATATCATCGAATTTGTTCTGACTAAACGTTGAGAAAGCAATGGTAGTAACTAGTAAGCACAACTAACTCCATTATCAATCAAAGTGAATGCCCCTTGGCATATTAGTTTACTTGTGTTCTTGCCTGCAGAACATAGAAAAATTTAGGCAATTGGTTTCATTAAGTAGTTAATACAGAGAAATGATCAAGTTTTCACAAGATACATATATAAACAGGAGCAAAACTTACATTTTAAGTATTCCAGAAGCATTGTAGTTAATTAAGATGGAGTATTTTAAAGTTCCTATTACTCTTTGCCGGTCTATTATTGCAAAACTATAGCGAAATTGTTGAACAAGACTAATACGTAACGAAACATTAGCTTGCGTATAAAAGTATAGTACCATCTCTAATTAAAATCTTTCCTTCTATGATGGCTTGATTAGAGTCACCGGCTTGATTAGAGTCACCGGCTTGATTAGAATCTTTATCAAATTAATGTAATGTTATGTCAATTGTCAAAGTCAATGCTCGTGATCAGCATTGTTAGATGTACCATTCTTCCAATGACGTGTTCTGCTTTTTGTCGCTTCCGCACCTGCACCACTATTTATATCATCTCTCACTATATGTAACCTCAAGTATTCAGCATTAAGGAGATATACACTCCAAATTCTACTCTTTCTTAAATTATCCGTCATAGTAACCTTAAGTATTCAGCATTAAGGAGATATACACTCCAAATTCTACATTCTTTCTTAAATTATCTGTCATGGAAATCGTGGTTACACAGCCCAAAATTGGATCCCAGATGGTCCAAGAAGAGAAGTATTTTGATTACTCTTCAAGGGCAATATATCTTCGGGCCATTGTCTTGGGAGGTCTCAAAGGGGTTGCATACGCAGCTTTTATGATAATGAGTCCTATACTTATGAGTGTAGGAGTTGTTGCAATTGAAATCAAGGCTATACTTCTCACAAGCTTCATTGGATTGGCTGCAGGAACTTTGCATTTAGCAATTGCACAATATGTTTCTGTTTATACCCAATATGATATATTGACATTCCAAGCAAAAAGGAATATCAGAATGGGCAGAGGTGGACAAAAGGGGCCAGTGCCAAGCCCAACTCTGGTGGCTGTGGCATCATCGGTAACATATTTAGTAGGGGGCTCAGTGCTATTACTAGCAGCTGGTTTTATAAAGCAAAAGGAATGGAGATCTTCTGCTGTGATGACATTGGCTTCTTTATCCCTGTTTTTGGTGGGAGTAATTGGAGCTGCACTTGGAAAGGCACCAGTTGCAAGGTCTTGTGCAAGAGTTTTATTAGGAGGATGGCTCACAATTTGCATAATGTGGGGGAAAAGCAAGATTCTTGAGCATATTGGACTCTAGAGAAGGAAAATACCAAGGTTGAATGATTAATGATATCTCCAATATTAATTACAAACTAATTACTATAGTTAATTGAATTATTTTGACCACGACCAAATTAAGTCTGGTTGAAACATCTCACTTGAGAAAGGAGTTCTATTTTCTCTTCTTTCCTATATTAATAGTTGACACTAAAGATTCGAATAAGCGACAAATCCTAGCATATGTAGCAGTTAGGTGTTGAACAAGAAAAATGAGAATTGGATCGCAACAGAAATGCCTGTTGTATTAAAGAATCTGTTGCAAGCTGCATGTCCTACCTTTTTCTATATTTATCATCTCATTTAATGAAATAAATGTTATATTGTAGTTCCTTTAAGTTTTCATGTTATAGAAACGAGCTCTTTTATGACTTTCTAGTTTTGATATCTTGTGTGGGACAAATGTTACAGTCGCTGTTACCAGGCCTTTAAAAAAATTGAATTCCGTTCAGATGTGATATTTATATTCAATTGATTACCACATAAACTATCCCAAACAGTGCATCAACCGCTTGCAAACAAGCCACTGCAGTTATGTTTGTTTAAAAGGAAATCATTTTTTGGAAAATAATCTTATTTTTTGTTTTATTTAATATAACAAACTATGTGCCATAGTATTTGCAGAAGATAGCTTTCCACGTTTTTTTGTATCCAGATCATTAAAATATTGGGATATCTGTGAAGTCTTTCCGGAACCAGTTTCATCAACAATAACAAGAACCTATTGAAAGCAATAATTTAAGATCATGGACAAAAGTTGACACCTTGAATGAAATGCATTTATATATGTGTGAACAATGTAGACATAATAGAACAAGAAAATTCTTATATAGATAGTACAAAACATAAACATAAGTGTAAAATACTTCATCATTGAATGAAGTATTTTACAGGTTGGTGATGGTCAACACATGGGATAACGAGGCACACATATTCTCGTCTGATCCCGGTGAATGGAGTGTGGTGGAGTTTTCAAAGAAATTTAACATCGGTAGCCCTCCTAACTCAGCTGTTCCTTACAAAGGCGCGCTTTTTTGGTGCGGTAATGGTGGCCGTCTTCTCGGGTTTGATCTATACAACAGCAAATGTAGTCGTTCCTTTGAGATTGAGCAGCCTATAGAACTGGGGCCAATGGAGATTTTTGATTGCGTTGGACTTGGAGTGTGTCTGGGGTGCCTGAGAATATGTCAGATTTTAGTGCAGTCTCATATCTGCTTTTGGGAGCTCAAGGACTATCATAGCCAGGGTGGAGGCAAATGGTGCTTGGAGCACAAAGTGTTTTTCAAAGAATTTGTCTCAGAAAAATCTCTTTGGCTCACACAATATGTAAACCAGATTATTCCTTTAATCACAGTGCTAGGTTTTCATCCAATTGATGGAAATATCTTGTATTTGGGGATTGAATTGAAGGCTGTAGTATGCAACTTGCGGAAGAAAACGCTCGAAGTCTTTTGTAATTTTCCTGGCGATAAACATTGGAGCTCAATGCGCAGTTTCCTCAACTATGTGCTCCCAAGTTGGCCAACTCTCATTCCTTCTTAATGCTACCTAATAGCATTTACCTATTTTTGATCTTATAATTTCTGTTAGTTACTGGTTACAAAGATAATCAATTATCTTATAATCTAATTTTTGTCTATTTGTAGACTTACTAACTTTGCAGTATTAGTTTCTGTTCCATAAATATTTCAATGCTGCCTAATTGTTTGTTTTGCTTGCTAGCATTTTCAGCTTTGGGTTCTATTGACAGACTCACTATCTTTGGGTTAATGTTTATTGTGATTTGCCATTAATTATATGTTGCATCATAAAAATCAAGCAAACAAAATTTCTAGTCTTAACCCATGTCCTAATCTTATTGGCTGAGATCAATTCCCAAATCCTAGCATTTAATGTTGAGATTAGTTGAATCTTAGCTTCCAATTGCCATTATCCAAAGAAGCTAAAATGCCCAAAAGCTAATCATACCATTTTTGGTCAAATCCTAAGATAGATATATTGAGATTCTCTTGATAATCTGATCCTTTTTTATTTTGCTAATTACTCCCTAAAACTTCATTGTAAAAAGAACTCACCATCAACTCCAAAACACACTAATCCCTCATAAAATTCCGCACCCATCTTGCCATTTTCAGCTCATAAGGCAGCCCTTTAATTCATAAATTAGCTTTCAGTTATAGATATCCTTACACACTTACCCATAAACATTCCTTCTCATATCTTCAAAAAAAAAAAAAAAAAAAAACAGCATCATAAAAAGCCATGAACAACCCTTTTTACACCATAGCCAAAAATAACTAAACGCTACTATGGCTCTCTTTTATACTTTATATATTCAAACATACCTTTGACCTTTCTATAAAGTCACTTACATCACTTATTATATACATATATTCATCGTTATGTGGAATGACAAATAGAAATCTTGTTTAGATCCTTGTTGCACTAGTTGGTTACTCTCTCTCTCTCTCACTAAATATTTTAAGCCAACATCGAGTTTCGATCATGGCCTCCTAAATATTTTATTGGCAACAAAAAACTACACTACAACACTTTCAATGAAAAATAATTTTTTTTATAAAGTGGTTTGTTCATGACTTAAATTTATTAAGATCATCGACTCAAAAATTACACTTTAAATTGTATCAAATTTGCCGTGTAATTGGCCGTGTGCTCATGTTTAAAATTAAATTAAATGAAAGAAATCATGAAATTTTAATATTTAGTTCGATTCGTTTATGCCAGCATGAAAATATGTAATTTTGTATCCCAACATTGGCCAACAAAACATTACCAAAATATCTTATTATGCAACCAAAGACGCAGCCAAGACTTGGAGTTTTTTGGGGGGGGGGGGGGCTTTAGCCTTTAGCTCTGCCCCTTAATCGCTAAGGGGTTTTATTTATTTATTTGTGTGTTTTTGATGCGTGTGTTGCTTCTAAGTAAGACAAAATTATTTCATTTTAAATTTTTTAAAAGGTCGGGCTGTTTGTTTTGGGAAAAATTGTTTGATTAAGCTTAATTGTTTTTAGCTTTACTAATACTAAATTTGTTGTTGGGCTAATTTTTTTGGACTTTTTTATTTATGTCCACACTGCACCACACCGCGAACACCCCTAGCGGACGACATAGGTTGAAACCCTCTCAAAAAAAAAAAAAAAAAAACCTTTACAATAAATCATATTTATGTCCCCTCAAACAAACTAAAATAATAATAATAATAACTAGTCGCTAATCCGTGCTATGCACGGAAAACTACCTATTTGTGAGATAGACTAAAATAATTTTATAAAATTTTAAATTGATTAAGAAACTATACCATTGCATGATTTGCTCTTGTACGACTTCAATTTGTGTTATAATTTGATAAAGAAGTTATTGCTTGAACTTGCAATGGTTTACAAAAAATTTGTCAAAAAATTTTAGATACTGCAAAAAAATAACTCAAAAATTTAGATATTAAGGGGGTGTTTTGGTAAAGGAGTTTGAGTAATATTGTTTGGGTGTTTTTGATATACGTGTGAGTGAAAAAGTGTGTGAAAAAGTGTGTAAGTGTGTTTAAAATGTGAAAAATGTTGCTTGAGTAGGGCTACCAAACGGGCTCTAAAACTTCTGAAAGACCAAAAAATATTAAAGAATCAGATGATTCACTGCTTAGAAATTATTGAAACAAAACTAAATATATATGACTAAACAATAGAAAAATATAAAAGAAAGATGGGTTACATTCAAAATAATAATTTCAATTATTGCAAGCTTTATTATCTTGTAAAAAACGGCTAAAGAGAGTTTGGTGGTTCATATACGAAAATTACTTTTTAAAAAATACATGAAAAACCGTAAAATAAATTTTATTTATTTATTTATAACAAAGTAGAGGAGAAGAAAATAACATAAGAAGAGCTCATACCTCTATTCAGCTTAAAAAAAAAAAAAATATTGGGGTTTGCATTGCTTTTATAGTTTTCATGATTAACCTCGCAAATTTGAAGATAAATTATCAACGTTTGAGTTTGAGTTTAAGTTGGATTTATTAGAGAGATAGAGTTTCACTCCTTGTTAAGTTTGGATTAAACAAAAATAATTTTGTTTAAAAAAAATGATGAATTTGAGTTTAAGTTGGACTTGTTAAAAAAATAGAGTTTTACTCACTGTTAAGTTTGGATTAAATAAAAATAATTTTATTTAAATAAAATGATAATTTTATTTAAATATTGTGCTGACGTGAAAAATTGTGAGAGTTTCAAAGGCTTCAGTTTTATATATATAGTAGTCGCTAACCCGTGTTATGTACGGGAACCTAGTTACCTATTTGTGAGGTAGACTAAAATAATTTTATAAAATCTTAAATTGATTAAGAAACCACACCATTGTATGATTTGTTCTTGTATTACTTCAATTTGTGTTACAATTTGATGAAGAAGCCATTGCATGAACGTGCAATGGCACTTTACAAAAAATTTGTCAGACAATTTTAGAAGCAAAAAAATAACTCAAAAATTCAAATATTAAAACTTCTGAAAGACCAAAAAATATTAAAAAATTAGATAATTCACTGCTTAGAAATTATTGGAACAAAACAAAATATATATGACTAAATAATAGAGAAATATAAAAGAAGGATGAGTTACATTCAAAAGAATAATTTCAATTATTCCAAGCTTTTTTATCTTGTAAAAAAGGGCTAAAGAGAGTTTGGTGATTTATGTACAAAAATTACTTTTTAAAAAATACATGAAAAACCATAAGATTTTTTTTTTTAAATTTTTATTTATTTATTTTTTTAACAAAGTAGAGGAGAAGAAAATAATATAAGAAGATCTCATACCTCTACTCAACTTAAAAAAAAAAAAAATATTGGGGTTTGCATTGCTTTTATAGTGATCATGATTAACCTTTAAATTTTGAGATAAATTATCAACATTTGAGTTTGAGTTTAAGTTGGACTTATTAAAGAGATAGAATTTCACTCATTGTTTAGTTTGGATTAAACAAAAATAATTTTTCTTTTAAAAAAATGATGAGTTTGAGTTTAAGTTGGACTTGTTAGAGAGATAGAGTTTCATTCATTGTAAAGTTTGGACTAAACAAAAATAATTTTATTTAAATATTGTGCTGACGAGAAAAATTGTAAGAGTTTCAGAGATTTCGGTTATAATAATAATAATAATAATAATAATAATTATGATAATAATGATGATGATGGTTAGACCATCATCAAAATAAAAAATTCATTCATACACCAAACACGAAAGCCCTATGAAATCTTTATATCCCATTATATTGGGTGAATATTTAAATTGAAAAGTTTTGGACTTCCATTCCGACACCAACACAAATTAGGAATTCAATTCCGATTTGGTCTCTATGAAAACTCAAATCCTTATTTATTTATTTTTATTCCATTCCGAGATAGTCTAGGAAATCTTTTTTATCCCTTTATATTATATATAGACAGCAATGTTTTCGATGTTATCTAAACCTCCAAAGGCAAAAGAGAAGAACAACAATGGCAATGAGTTTGAACAATCTCCCGGATTTTCTATTGACAGAAATCCTGCTTCGGCTACCTTTAAAATCCAGAGTTCAATGCAAAGGCGTATCAAAACACTGGTGCTCTTTAATCTCTACCCCTTACTTCACTCGCAGTGTTGTTAGGCACTGCCACACAAACCCTCATACACAGCCCTTTATCATGATCTTGGAGTACAAAGATAAGTATTTAAGTAATCGTCTCCTCGTAATTAAATCTGAACCAGAACTAAAATTTCTCACTGCTTACATATACAAACTAAGAAAGCGACTTTGGTTTGAAGCTTCGTGTAATGACTTGCTCTTGTGTCTGGCAAAACATAGGTTTGATGGCAACAGATGCTATTATTATGTCATAAATCCAATCACTAAACAAGGTTTTGCGCTCCCTCCAATTCCTGAACCTCGAAGTTTCACTATTACTGGGTTTATCTATAATAATAGTGATAATGATAATGTTGATAAGCAAGTCAGTTTCAGTTACAGGTTGGTGATGCTCAAGGTATGGGATTCCGTAGCGCACATATTCTCGTCAGACACCGGTAAATGGAGTGTCGTGGGGTACTCAAAGGAATTTCAAGTAGCTCGCTTTCCTTCCTCTGCTGTTCCTTACAAAGGCTTGCTTTTGTGGTGCGGTACTAATGGTGGTCTTCTGGCGTTTGATCTATACAACAGCACAGGTAGTCGTTGCTTTGAAATTGAGCCGCCTATAGAATGGGAGCAGCTAATGAAGCAGCCTATAGAACGGGGGCTAATGAAGTTTATTGATTGCCTTGGCCTTGGAGTGTGTCAGGGGTGCCTGAAAATATGTCAGATTATAGTGCAGTCTCATATCTGCGTTTGGGAGTTCAAGGACTATGATAACAAAGGTGGAGGCGAATGGTGCTTGGAGCACAAAGTGTCTCTCAAGGAATTTGTCTCCGAAAAATCCCTTTGGCTCTTACTAACACAATCTTTTGTTATCTCAGTGCTAGGTTTTCATCCCATCAATGGGGATATCTTGTATTTGGGGATTAGATCGAAGGTTTTGATATGCAACTTGCGTAGGAAAACGCTCGAACTCTATTGTTATTTTCCTGAGGCTAACCATTATTCAGTGAGTAACGCCTTCAACTGTGTGCTCCCATGTTGGCCAACACCCATTCCTTCTTCTTTAAAGAATGCTGCCTACTAGCACTTATTGTGGTGCATGCTTGCTACTTGCTAGCTTGCTTCTTTCAGCTTTGGGTTTGTTTATTATAGAGATAATCAATTATATTATAATCTAATCTTTTTGGCTATTTGTAGAATTACTATCTTTGCACTATTAGTTTGTTTGGGTTGTTTCAGCTTTGGGTTTTGGTTAATGTGTATTGTGATTTTCCTGTATTATGTAGCATAAGGGTTTGATGGCTATAAGAGTGAGGCTTACATAACATAACAAACAGGGAAAAAAAAAAAAAAAAGAAAAAAAAAGAAAGAGAAAAGAAAAGGGAAATCCATTTGCTTAAGCAGTAAGCACTACCACCGATTCTCTCAATAATTCATTCATTTCAAACTGTTGAATCTTGAATGATCAATCATAACAAAAGATAAATTCAGCTTAATCATTAATTATACGTCTCACATAACTTCTGTTACCCAAATACCTTTTGGACACCTTGAATCTCAATTAGCACGTTGTTCAAACATAGATAACATGAATCAAAACATTCCAAATCCAATACAAAGCAAAATGAGAGAGTGCATATATAATATTATTGGTAACCTTTAACCTTTTTTTTGAGAAACTGGTAACCTTTAACCTGGTATTGAGTGTTTTGTGTAGTTGGGTTGATGATAGAAATAGACTTCTTGGAAAATAATTTCGTCCATTTTCCTTTTTGCATAGTACTGCTACATATATCAATCCTAAATATCTGCACACAGTCCAACGACCAATGTCACCAATCCCAGCCACATTTTGTAATAATCAAAAACAAAACCTTACCCAAAAGGAAAAAGCTTCAATTACTACACCAATTTTTTCTGGCATATTTCACAGCAATACATGTACCCCAAAGTGTAACAACCCCACCTCAATTGTGTAGATATTATTTCAATCCTAGACCCTTAAGGTTTTGTTCTCTTCCAATGCTCATTGACGCCCCAGATCTGATTTAGATATTTTTTAAGTGTAGGGATGACCAAATCCAATGGATAATGGATACCCTACCCAACTCGACTGAAAATTTTGGTAATTACTCGAAATGTAATTGGAGGTATAGCATTAAATTAAATGAGTGTTGTGTGGTTGTGTGATGTGATGAGTCCCACATCAGGCATTCATTGGATAGATATGAGCTTTATTAACAATTATAAAGAATTTCAATTATGACTAGTCCTAGCATAGATGTGACTAGTGTTTTTCCTTGGATCATTACATAAAGCCTGTCATGCATTTTACATTCAATTATTATTTAAGAAGAAACAGATATAAGTAAATTTATCACTTATATTAGAAAAGAAAAAATACAAGATTTTATAAACATAATTACAATGTAATTTTATCAAGAACCTAAAAACATTACGTTGGGAATGTGACATAATTCTTAATTAAGCAAGTCCTTTTTTATACAAACCTCTCTTCTATCACTAAAGTAGATCAAAATGGACCAAAGTGGATTGAATGGGACCAAAGTTGACTGAATGGACCAAGTATGACCAAAGTAGACCAAAATAGACTGAGTAGGACCAAATAGAATCAAAATGGACTAAATAGGACCGAAGTGGACCGAATAGGATCAAATTGACTAAATGAGACCAATATGGACCAAATAGGACCAAAGTGAACAAAATGGACCAACTAGGATCGAAATAGAACGAATAGAATCGAAGTGGACTGAATGAACCAAAATAGACCGAAAAGAACCGAATGGGACGAAAATGACAGAATGGACCGAATTGGACCAAATAGGACCAAAGTGGATCGAATTGAACAGAATAGACTGAATAAGACCAAAGTGGACCGAATAAGACCGAACAGGCCAAGAAGGACCAAAGTGGACCGAATAGAACCAAATTGATATTAAACCCGACTCAGCCCGCCGATCGGACTGGTAACCCGGTGACCTAGCACATAAACCGGTTTGGGTCATCAATTGGATTGGATGTGCACAAGACCCAGTCGAAACCAGTAAAACCTAGCCGAATCACACAGTTTGCTTAAAACTCGCTATGTTTTAATAACCCAACTAGTTTGTGAATTATGTAAAATTACATTAATAGATCAATTCCATTGACTTCTTTACTATTTAATATATGATAATATAGTAATTTAAATAAGAGGAAATCTAAATAAATAAATAAAATGCAATTTTCAGTTTCACAAAGCCAGTTAGCATGTAGGTATGAGTATATCAATATATGTTATATAATTTATTGCTTAAACCTTCTTTTCTCTTCTTTTGTTTACATTTTTTGGGCTTTATTTGTTCATTGCTTTAAGTTTAAGTCTTTAGCTCTTTTTTTTTTTTTTTTTTTTTTTTTTTTTTTTAAATCTCTTTATTTGACCTTGCGGTTCGACCGTTGACCCACTGGTTGAACCAGTGATCTAGTGAATTGGCCTATAGATCAGGTCAGTCCGGTCCGAGTTTAATAACTATAGGTTCAACACATATATATATATATATATATATATATATATATATATATAATTGGTGGGTTTCAACCACCTTATAACCAAATTTTGAATGTAATTGAGATAATGTTCTGCCTTACAAATTGTGGTAGAGGTGGAATGTTTTCTCCAAAGATACAATTTGACTATTATGAACAATTTAACTTATTAGGATAAGATAGACTCAGGATTTCAAATTGTTGTTGTAGCCGGACCTCTATATCTTGTACTTGAGTTTAAACAACTTGGTGATTAGGATTTACGGTGATTGGTCTGTTGCAATGCTCTCAAAAACTCAAGGCAAAGGCTGAAGAAGAACAATGAGTTTGGACAATTTTCCCGATTGTCTACTGACAGAAACTCTGCTTTGGCTGCCTTTAAGATCTGTATTTCAATGCAAATGCATATCAAATCGCTGGTGCTCTTTAATCTCTACTCCTTATTTTACTCGCCGCTATGTTGGCCACCACCACACAAACCTTCAGCCCTTTACATTGCTCTTTGAGTCGGCAGATATCCTATCAAATCGTGCCTTCACAACTGATTCTGACGAACCAGAATTCAAAACTCTCGCTTCTTATGTACACAGATACAATGAGCTTGAAGATTCGTGTAATGACTTGCTCTTATGGCGCAAGTGGCCTAAAGATGAGGTGCCTGGTAAGATGAGCGTTTACTATGTGATGAATCCAATCACAAGGCAATGTCTCGAGCTCCCTCCCATCACTCAACCTCGTGGTTTTTTCATTCAAGCTGGGTTAATTTGCAGCTATGACTACAATAATAATAATATTGATGATAAGCAACTCAGTTACAGTGTGGTGCTCATTCCTTATTTGAGTCACAAGTCAAGAAAATTCAAGATACACATGTTCTCGTCCAACACCAGTGAATGGAGCGAGTTGGAGCCGTTGTTGCCGGCGCTGGAGGGATTTGAATTATGTCACTTTCCCAGGTCTGCTGTTTCCTATAAAGGCTTGCTTTTTTGTCCTGGTACTGGTGGCCGTCTTCTCGCGTTTGATCCGTACAACGCCAGATCTTGTCGATTGATTGAGAAGCCTATAGAATATGAGTCACATGGAGGAACTGATTGCGTTGGAGTGTGCCAGGGGTGCCTGAGGATATGTCAGATTTCATTGTGGTTTCGTTTTGGTAGTGTTTTACGTGTTTGGGAGTTCAAGGACTATGATAATGAAGGTGGAGGCAAATGGTTCTTGGAGCATGAAGTGTTTTTCAGCCAGTTGGTCTCAAAAAAATCTCCTTGGCTCACACAATATGTCCCACTGAAATTTCCCTTTGTCACAGTACTAGCTTTTCATCCTAATGATGGAGATATCTTGTATTTGGTGATTGAAATGAAGGTTGTATTATGCAACTTGAGGAGCAAAACAATGGAAGTCTTTTGTGATATTCCTCACGGCTGTGAAGGTGAGTGCACTATCATCAACTTTGTGCTACCATGTTGGCCAACTCCCATTCCATAATTATGTTAATGCCACCTAATTGATTGTGTTGCTTGTTAGAATCTTCAGCTTTGGGTTTTGTGTTTTTTGACTTGCGTTCATGCTATTATTGTTGATTTTTCTAATTATTGTTACTATTTGATCATCCCATCATCTAATCTTGTGGTTCTTAACACTTATTTTCTCTACATTATGAAGTGTGTTTCTTTAACTATTGGCATTGGTGATCACTTGTTTTAGTTTTACATTCAACAATATATGGATATTACAAGGCATTACAACTTTCCTAGCAGAGAAACACAACTCCAACTCGCCATAAACAGTTTGATCAAACTTTTCTATTTGGTGATCAACATTGAACTTACAATATATTTACTCCCAATATATGCAGCCATTCCTTTCTCTCCCCTTGTGTGTGGACTTCTCTCTAGTTATATTATACTCCTTTCATCTTAGATTGTTTGGCCTGTATTCTATTTTGGGCTATCTCAAAAATAATTAAGTCCTCTTTGAAAAGTTAAATATCATTATTTTTTTAACATTTTCATTATGCCCCTATGGAATTTATCAATACTTGTATTAAAATTTGATTTGAATATTAAGATTGAATTTGGTCAGGGTTGTAGAATTTAAATTTGAAGATAACTTTGTAATGTTATTGTACTAGTAGTACACCAATAGAGTTTGTTATCTACAATAACTTTGAAAATTGAACACGGTAAAATTTTTATTCTTTTATTTTTATATGCACAGTTGTTTAAATTTTTGATAAATTTGATTAAGGGTAAACAATTTTCGATAAATTTGTTTAAGGGTAATTTAGGAAACTTCTAATTTTTATAAAAATGACAAGCATAGTTAGTAAAATACGGTATGAGTTTAATACAACAAGTATATAGACGTTTATAGTTTGGCATCTTTCAAAAAAGTACGTTTCAAAAATTCGGCTTAAAAATGTGGGAATGGAAAAAAAAGGGTACATATATGTTATGGGTATGTTACATTTGTTTAAAAAAAAATTGTAACAAAAATACGTAAACATTTACCATATATATTTTTAGATAAATTCAATCATCTCTGCATCATAACTTTTTAACTCCTATCAAGTGTGATTTTATCTGTAGAACATACAAATAAAATTTAAATTTTTTGAGAACAATGCAGTAGAAATTACAAATTTTATTATATAGGTCATATAAATTGATGTCATGATGTGTCATTAATTATAAAAAGTAATTCAAACACTCATTATTATTTTGATAAAACGATACCAATCACATTTATTGTCTCATCAATTATTAAGTTTTTGTAGTAATAGTGCTATGTCTACAACATTTTTCATAAGAATTTTATAACAAATCCTAAATGACAAGCTATTATTGATGAGTGAGAACGTGATATTAATGGTGAGTTTGAATTATAATTTACTACTTAAAATTTGTTGTGAAAATATTGTAGACGTAGCATTCTAATATATTGCGTTAGTTTTATAATATTTAATAATAATAATAATAATAATAATAGTAATAATAATAATAATAATAATAAAATCCTAAACATGATTATTTGGGCACCAGGAACAATGACACAAACTTGGGATATGTGTTTTTTCATGTTTATAACTTTATATTTTAATTATATTAAACATGACTCTTAGACTCGTTTAATGTTCGTTTGGAAACAACTTATTTAGCTGAAATAGAAAACTTTTTACTGAAAGTATTGTAGATAAAAGTAAAAGTTAGCTGAAATAGTATAGTGAGACTCATGAATAGTACCAAAAAGTGCAGTAGGACCCATAAATAGTAGCAAAAATAAGTTAAATTGTAAAATAAATAAGTTTTTAAAGCCAATGCCAAACACAACTTTAGTGTTTGACATGTATTCATTTTATTGAGAATTTTTAATATTTTATATTCCTAATTATCTGACGCAACAACCAACAAGTTTCAATAAAAAGTTGGTTTTTATTTTTATTTTTTATTTTTTTATAATTAATTAATTTAAAATTTTTAACAATCCGAATGTAACGAGCCAATTTTTACGTTGTCTGTATTTAACGCTTGTTGTATGTTTAAACTTAAAGTAACGCGTTTATTTACAAAACTTTGCAAACAGTACGTAAGATGTGAGTAACTTTGATTTTAACAAACGTATGTGAACTGTTCGTGTACTTTACCCGTATTTACTAACTGAGATGATAAGCCATTTAATGATGTACCCCAAAATAATTGTATTTTTTTAAGCCGGACAAACAATTTAGGATGGAGAGAATATTTTTTTTAATTAATAATAATGAAACTGCATAAATAAAATTTTTTAACAAGATATTAGGCATACCATAAATATCTAAAACTAAAAGAGGGCTAGAAAAAGATGAAGCTACAGGCTACACTTCAACATTCATGGGGTTTTATGCGTAATGACTAATGAGGGCTAGACACATCATTTTACTGGTCCAGACCAAAAAAAAAAAACAGGAAAGCTTATGTGATTGAACGATTTTCCTCTCACAATTTTAGTGAGACTATGTCCTTGCAATTTACTAAGGTGCAATCCTTGCAATGTAACTCAACAGATCCAATTGGAGCTTGCTACATCAATTAAACCAAGTAAACTCCACCTTTTGTCAGACTGAGCAACTCAAAAAAATTGATGCTACCGCTCTTCTTAAAGGGAAAAAAAAAAAAAATCAGTCATTGATGAAAAAATTGATTGTTTTAAAGTGTGTCAAGTGTGCCTGAGAATATGTCAGATTTCAATGTTCTATACTCGTACTAGTAGCATTTTACGTGTTTGAGAGCTCAAGGACTATGGTAATGAAGGTGGAGGCAAATGGTGCTTGGAACAACCAATTGGTCTCAAACAAATCTCCATGGCTCATATATACAACAACTACAGCACAAATATTCTCTTCCCTTAATGCTAGCTTTTCATCCCAATGATGGAGATATCTTGTACTTGGCGATTGAATTGAAGGTTTTATTATGCAGGTTGCGGAGCAAAACGGTGGAAGCCTTTTGTGATATTCCTCATATGACCCTGACGCTTGGAATGATAAGTGCAATATCACCTTTGTGCTCCTAAAGTTGGCCAACTCCCATTCCTTTTGCTCCCTTACAGAATGGCGCCTAATACTAGAAAATAGAAATTATTGTCTGGGCTTCTGAATTATGATTTTCCTTTTTGGTTGTCTAGATCATCAATTACCAATTGTCATATAATCTAATCCATTTGTTATTTTAGACTTGCTGTATCTGCACTATTAGTTCTAGTTCCTTAATATATATATATATATATATATATATATATATATAGAGAGAGAGAGAGAGAGAGAGAGAGAGAGAGTTTCAAGAAAGTCCAATTAGATTTTAATTGGATTTTCAATTTTGCGTCATGTGTTCTATTTAATTTTTAATTTTGTGTCAAGTGAATTATTGAGTGTAAAAATTGAAGAGTCCATATATAATTAGATTATACATTGGATTTCAAGTGGATTATAATTTTCCACTACGTATCCATTTAAGTTTTTAATTTTTGAGGCAAGTAAATTATTGAATGCATAAACTGAAGAGTCTAAAACTAATTAAATACTTAATCATATATATATGAAATTATAAAATGAGTTCAAGTTAAACCTGATGCGTAACTCCACAAGAGTTACACATTTTTTAAGCCATAGATTTCCAAAAGATCTAATAGTCAAAAGAGAACATCATCATTCTTTACATCACTATTTTACTTTTAAGCTCAATCTCTTTTTAAATCATGTGGTATTCAAATCCTATAATAAATGTATAATAGTTCATTGTTGTGATTTATATAATTTTGTTAGTATTTATCCACCTTCATTTTTGATCATATTATTTTTTATTGTGATAATTGGTAATGATCTCTAGGTAGTATGGAGTCTACTTATTTTCATTTTTATTTTATTTTTTTTATGTGGATAATTTAAAAAAGAGAAAGTAATACAATGTTTGACGTGGATAGCTCATTATTTATTGGGGATAGCTCATTATTTGAAATGTTTTTATTGGAACATGCTTGAACTATATCATTGTGGCTTTTAGATGAATGTTGATTGCTACTTACAGCATTATCCGCGCGTTGCACGGGCCCATTGCTAATTCTTATAATAGGCAGGCCGCATTCCATTTCAGATACTGTTTTTAATGCCTAGATATCTTTGAACATGCATCATCTCTTCTCCTTAGCGCTCAAGCACTTTGTAGTTTGTACATGGAGAGGTAATATAATGCCTACAAGAGCGGTGACCTTTGGGCTTAATTTCAAAATATTTACAACACAGGATGAGTTTTTTTTCCCCTTTTCATAGAAATGCTATTAATTACCAGTAGCTAGATTGCGGACATAGAAAGTTCTTCCATATTAATTATATATAGGTTTTTTGTTGCTCAAGATCACTTCACGAAACGGAAGAAGACAGCTATAAACCTAGAATATTTAGGTTAGTTAATTGAAATAATGTCTTCATATATTTTGGTTTTGATAGGGAAATGATAAGATTTTGTTTGAGTGTAGATCCCACATAAATGACCAGTACTGTTCGGAGCAATACAGACCCAACTGTTGGCCCTGTTAATGGAAGACATGCTTACATACTGTAGAGAGGGAAAATTCCCGACCTATCACAAGCTGACACGTCACACTACCAAGTCCACAAAATACAGCCAATTACAAAATGCCACATATTGCTCCTAGGGTTTTATTATCACTACTCAGAAGCCAATGAAAATTTGCCAAGTGTCATGCAAAAACCTATCACGCATCAGCGCGTGTAAGCGATGACACAAGCAGCCTCGCACGTGTAAGCGATGACACAAGCAGTCCCGCTCGTGTAAGCGATGACATAGGCGGACCAATCAGACTGTGACATGTGTCACCAATCAGACTCCGCCACATGTCGCTCACCCACTCCCAAACTCCTATAAATAGAAGCCTTTCTAAGGCATTTAAAAGGATCTAGAGGACACACACACCAAGCCATCTGAAGTACAAGCAGCATCAGAGAAGATTCAGAAGTATCAGAAGTACAGAAGCTCTGCAGGAATCAAGCCTCAAAGCCTTCAAGAACTTCAAGAACTTCAACCTCAAAATCGAAGAACACTCGAAGCAGAATCATCCAAACTATCTGCCTAGATCCTAAAATTCACTAGAATCAAGCTCAAAAGCCTCTAGAAACTCCAGCAACCATAAATTGGTGAAGCTCAACGGATTCAAGCCTCCAAAGCCCCGAAGAACTTCCACCACAAACCTTCAAATACGAAGAACATTCAAAGCAGAATCATCCAAACTATCTGCCTAGATCCAAAAGTTTGCGGGAATCAAGCCAAAAGTGTCCGAAAACATCAACAAATCACAAATCAGTGAAGCTCTACGGATCCAAGCTTCTAAAGCCTCGAAGAACTTCCACCACAAACCTTCGAAGACGAAGAACATACGAAGAACACGAAGAACGTGAAGAATAAAGGATTTCTAACAAGCTCATAGCCAGAGATTCATTGTAATTCCGTTTCAGCAATCTTCGATCCATCCCTCAACCAAATTGAAGGATATTTTGTGTTCGAGTCAAAATCACATTATTACAATTCCAACCAACAAGTCTTTCAAGGAGATCGAATCAGAGGATCACTCTTTTGTAATTTCAGAGAATTGTACCACACAATCATCAATACAAATTCGCATTTGTGAAACTATTTTACTTGTTTGATTTATTTCGAACTGAGAAATTTAGTCGTCTACACATACCATTCCATGTGAGTTTCTATAATTCGAACCAACTTATGCTTGCTATATGCTTCATATCAACTATGCCAATTTAACAAAGTTCCAGTTTACGATATCATGTTAATTGAACAGATTTAATTGACCTGTAATAAAATACCAGGCCTAATTTTCTCCTCTTTAAATATAACTTGAGGGAACTTGTAACTTATCAAAAAAAAAAAAAAAAAAAAAAACCAGTGGATTAAGTGAGAGATGAGCTCTTTCAACTGAAGCTGGAGCAATTTCAGTTTTATTACTAGCAACTACAGCTGAAACCAGTGGCGGCTGGGTGTTCCCCAAGAAGCATAAATTACACAATCTAATACAAAAAAAAAATTTATATATTGACAACAATAACAATAAAAAAAATAAGCAAATACATAAAGTTTTACAATATAAGCTTGTGGAGTTCAGTTGTGGTTGTTGTTAGTGTTGCTGAACAGGGATGGACGGCGATGACTGGGGAGAGTAAGTGAGTTTCTTATTTCCTTTTAGCCTTTAGGTTTGATTTAGTTTTAGTTTAAATTGTTTAATGACTTATGAAACCGTGATGCACTGAGGATTTTTTTTTTAATATTTGTTGAATTGAAAACGTAATCGTGTTGGTGTTGGAGTAGTGATAGTCTTAGTCTGAGATGAGATTGATCTTGTACTGGACTTTTCTATTGGCATTTGGTTTGGGCCTTATTAGTGGTTTTACTATATTTTTTTTTTTCCAGATTTTCGTTCAAGTTTTTTTTTTTTTTTTTTTTTTCATGGTTTTATAAACCAGTACGGTGAAAGAACCGAAAAAGAGACTAGTTACTGGTTTTTTGGTCAGACCGAGATCCGACTGATGGTCGAACCAGTGACGTCATAAATAATATAAATAATATAATTTTAAATTATATAAATAAATATATAATAAGTTTATTACTAATAATATGATAGCAAAATGTAAAAACATAATATTTAGTGACACTTTTCGTGTAAATTTAATCAAATTTCCTTAGAATGGACAATCATATGTTTAATTATAATCATAAAAATAAAAATTTTATTATATATATATATATAATGAATTAATTGATGTTATATAAAAATTAAGTAACTTTTTAAGTTTATTCACTTAATTAACTAAAACTACTATTTTTTTCTAATCAAAATTATCGGAAAAAGAAAAAAGAAAAGTAGTTGTACAATGAAAAAAAGCTAAATTTACGTGACTTTGACCAATTAGTTGTATAATATATATTATAATGTTGTGGGGTCAATAAATCTGGCTATCCCGGCCCAACTTTATACTAGGCCCAAGGCCCACGCTGAGGAAGAATAAACGTCCGAGGACGAACGGAGAAAATCCTAACTACTAAGGAGCATCGTTGAGGACAATCATGTCCTTGGCGAACCGAGATCATAGAAGGGAAGGGAAGCGCGCCATTAAGGGCGGTTTCGTAGAGCGTCCCAAGAAAGAGGACAAGTACTGTGGGTCAGCTATGAGAGCCTAGGAGAGCAATTCAGGGAGAAACTGTCACCTCCACATTAAATGCCCACAACTAACGTTCTGGCCGCATTAATGAGGAAATGACCCCTGAACAGTGCCGCTTTGGTCGTTGCAACTCATAGAAGGTTTGGGACGGCGGCTGATGGGACAAGCACTCAAGTAGTGACCTGTACGATTAACAAATGGAGGGCCAAGATCAACCTAAAGAGGGTATAAAATGTAAAGAGGTCATCCAGAGAAAGGATCAGAGATTGGAAGTAGAAAATACTGTAGCAACCTGTATCATCCTTGTAACCTCTGTATCCAAGCACTGAGGAAATAATAAGAACAAGAAAGCTCCTCGGACTGACGTCCAGGACAGATTCTAACACTTAAGGCCCGTTTTCCTGCTATTTAGTATACCCATAACCATGTTTATTCGTTGCTATCCTCACTAAGGCCTAGCTCTTAAACCCATCCTCTACAAATTTATTGTTTAGGGCTAGTTGGGCTTGAATCCACTTTTCCAACAATAGAAGTGCTCAGACCCAGTCCTTACAATTGGCGCCGTTTGTGGGAAGAGCTTGTGTGTTAGTGAGTGCAACGGTTAATCATGGCAGGATCAAGCCCCCATCAGCGAGAGTCCCTGGTGAAGACCATTTTGGCGATGGCGCATGCTACGCGAAGGCTTCTCGAAAATTTCCAAGAACGCACACAGTTGTTGTCATAACTCGGCCTCTACTTAGGTCTACACTTCGAAGTGCTGACCACGCGGGGAGGATTGCTAAATGGCAGATAGTTCTAGGGGCTTATGACGTAAAAGTACATGCACCGTACCTCTGTCTAGGGGCTAGTTCTCGCGAGTCTAGTAGCCCGGTTCGCTGAAATCCCATTGGAGGAAGAAGCCGAGAATCAGGGCATGGATGGAAAATCGGTTGGCACAATCTCCCTGCGAAAACTTCCATTCTGGAAGGAATACATCAATATCTTTTAATCTTTTGAAGCGGTTAAACAGAACCTTAGCTATGCCGGGTCTTCGGACCTCTTGCTTTGGGGAAATTAACACGCACTGGCAACTTTCTAAGTACTAGACAGAACCAAGGTCTTGCATGGTCCTCGGACTCAAAATGAGATGGCCAAGTGCTACATCCTAGCATCTATCTCAAATGTTCTACAGCATCAAATGCAGGATGTAGAACTAGCTTCAGACATTATGGTAAGTCTGAAGGAGATGTTTGGTGAGCAAGGCCATTCTGCAAGGCAAGAGACCATGAGGCAAATTTATAATACCAAAATGGCTGAAGGTAGTTCAGTAAGGGAGCATTGTCTTACAATGATCTCTAATCTGAATACATTGGAAGTTTTAGGTGCCGATATTGATGGAGAATCCTAAGTGGATATGATACTCCAGTCACTACCAAAATCATTCAAGGAATTCAAACTTAACTATAATATGAACAAAAAGATTTATACTTTGTCTGAATTAATGAATGAGTTGGTAGCGGCTGAAGGCATCTTTGGTACTTCTAATGTTGAAGCCAACATTGGTGAAGCTTCTACTTCTCAACCTAAGTCGGAAGGCAAGGGTAAGAACAAGAAGAAGAAGGACTTCACCAAGCAAGAGGGTAAACAAATTGCCTTAGGGGTTACTGACAAAGGAAAGAAGCTCAAAGGAAAATGTTTCCATTGTGGTGAGAAAGGACATTGGAAGAGAAATTGTCCAAAATTCAAGGCTTCCAATAAAGGTATAAAAAGTTCATTCCTTCTTGAAATATGTTTGGTACAGAATCCCACGGATTCCTGGTGTGTGGATTCAGGCTGTACTAATCATATATGCAATTCCTTGCAGGGGTTCTAGGAGACCAGAAAGGTTAAAGAAGGGGAGTTGTTTCTTACTTTGGCTGATGGGAGAAGGGGAAACTAGCTACTTCAAGAAAATCTAAGCGTTAGACAGAACCAAGGTTTTGCATGGTCCTCGGACTCAAACCTATGGGGAAACTAACCGCTTCAAGAAAATCTAAGCACTAAACTGAACCAAAGTCTTGCATGATCCCCGAACCACAGTCCTTGAAAAGATTAATTACTTCAAGTATCTATCTGAGTGATGAGCAGAATCTAAAAGGAGTTCGCCTCCTCGGATCACCTACATTAAATCCAACATTCTCTGACGGTCGCACAGTTTGCGATAGAGAGCACATGACGATGTTCTTATTTGTTCCTACATAGTCAAACTATTTAAAATTAGCAGCCGGGTGCTACTGCAGACTTTGTTAAAGTCAAGATGACAACCTTTGGTTACCGTCAACAGCATCAGTTCTAAGTCCCAATAAAAAATAATAATAATAACAAAAAAAAAAAGTAATAAACAAATAATAATATAATAATAAATAAAATTGCAGGAAAAGGAAATTTCGTAAAGCAAAAATTACAGTCATTTTTATTAAATAAAGGAAAAGTATATCATATACCGAACAGCTTAGGCAGACTTGTTTCAAAGCTAACTATAGAAAGAGGGGCTGAGGCAGGCTTGTTTTAAAGCTAGCTATAAAAAATAAAAGGGGGGAAAGTCCATCGGAATGGTAGATTCATAGTCTTGTTCCAGTAGCAATCGAGCTAGTATGGACGGTACCGGCGATGAGAAAGAGGAAGAGGCGGAAGCGCCTGAATTGGTTCCCATCTGCTAAGGCTACTCTGAAGTGTACTCTTATCCAGAAACTAATATCTGTACTCCTAAAAAATCGTCCTCCAGAAGTCTCGTCAGCTGCTCGCAATGACGAAGATGGCCTCCTTTCTCTCCTAACTGCAAAATGTCCCACTATCAGGGCGAGATCCAAACCTTGCCGCACCGAAAGTCTGATGCAATCTACGCCTGCTACGGCTCCTGGCTGAAGGAGGAGGGTTTTCTTTCTTGCCTGGTTGAAAGGTAGGAAAATCTTTGGCCTCTGCTTCCTTCGCCTCAGCTGCGGCAGCCAGGATTTAGGCGACATTCTTAGTTCCAAAAGGGTTGAGAACTTAGAGTTCTTGCAGAACTCAGGGGTTCGGAGACATGAAAGAACGACCCTCCTAAGGTGCCTTATATATAGCAGGTGAAATCTAGGGGAACTTAATTCGCACGAAATTCAAAGGAAGAATTACAAGCAAAATAAGTTCTGTCCAATTTCCAAGGAAACCCTCAACCGTTAGATCCGTGTTGTTTCATAAAGGCATAAATGATGGCGCGCCTCGTGTACTGAAGCGCCAGGAAGCATGCCTTGGGGAGGTGAAGAGACTCTAGCGTTGATGGAGGACAAGACTTGATGAGCCATGATGAAAGACCCGAGAACATCAAAACCCTCCTCTCCGTCCGAGGAGCCGGACAGCAGGATTTTGAGGGGCTATTGTGGGGTCAATAAATCTGGCTACTCCGGCCCAACTTTATACTAGGCCCAAGGCCCACGCCGAGGAAGAAGAAACGTCCGAGGACGAACGGAGAAAGTCCTAACTGCCAAGGAGCATCGCCGAGGACAATCATGTCCTCGGCGAATCGAGATCATAGAAGGGAAGGGGGCATCACACCATCAAGGGCGGTTTCGTAGAATATCCCAAGAAAGAGGACAAGTACTGTGGGTCAGCCATGGGAGCCTGGGAGAGCAATTCAGGGAGAAGCTGTCACCTCCACATTAAATGCCCACAACTAACGTTCTGGCTGCATTAATGAGGAAATGACCCCTGAACAGTGCCGCTTTGGTCGCTGCAACTCACAGAAGGTTTGGGACGACGGTTGATGGGACAAACACTCAAGTAGTGACCTGCACGATCAACAAATGGAGGGCCAAGATCAACCTAAAGAGGGTATAAAATGTAAAGAGGTCATCCAGAGAAAGGATCGGAGATTGGAAGTAGAAAACACTGTAGCAACCTGTATCATCCTTGTGACCTCTGTATCCAAGCACTGAGGAAATAATAAGAACAAGAAAGCTCCTCGAACCGACGTCCAAGACAGATTCTAACACTTAAGGCCCGTTTTCCTGCTATTCAGTTTACCCATAACCATGTTTATTCGTTGCTATCCTCACTAAGGCCTAGCTCTTAAATCCATCCTCTACAAATTTATTGTTTAGGGCTAGTTGGGCCTGAATCCACTTTTCCAATAATAGAAGTGCTTAGACCCAGTCCATACAAATGTTTTTGAGGAAAAATAGTCGTACAATGACAGTGTGTTAAGTAAAGCAAAAACTAAAAGTAAAGCCGTAGTATGGGCTTAAAAGAATATAAAAGCATGTGGTTCTTTTTACTTGAAAAACCTTAATATATTGTTAAGTTGCTCAAATTATGGACCAAAATTTAATTTTATTGGCATAAAAAAAATTCAGGATGTTCCCAAATTTTTTTTTTAAAGGTAGATAAATATAAAATTTTAAAATATTATGTGTAAATTTTTTTTTTCAGGTCAGGGTGGTCACCCCGGCCATAAGGTGGCGCCGCCCCTGGCTGAAACTTAAAATAAAAATAAATAAATAAAAAAAACAAAAAAAACTCATATTGACTAGTTTACTCAAGTTGAACAAATTTTCTGTGCAGCAGGTGATTGAGACATAAAACAAGGTTGTGATAACTGACAGGATGTGGGCAAGGCTACTGTCTTCAACCAATCAGCCATGCATCCTGGACCATAAAGATGTCATGAGTCATCAGGGATGAAAAGAAGGAAGTACAACAAAGGCACAAACCCAATCAATAAATGGAGAGCAACAGATATGCATAGAAATCCAAAAGATGTCAGTAAGGCCAGGAGAGGAAGAACCACATCGTGTCACTGTTAGTAAATGCTAAATGGTAACAACCATTTAGATTTTAGAAACCACAAAGGATAAGCAAAGTGACTGGCAGCACATTCCAATTTGAGCAGCTGCTAATTTGAAGTTACCTATGTCATTGTTGGTACCCCTTTTTCTTTTTATTTTTGCTGCATTTTGATAAAAGTGCTATCAAGTGAACCCTATACCCAGTGGTGATTCATATGGTTTTATTGTGAAATTGCCCTACCATAGAGGCGGCTATGCATGCTTGTAAACACCATAGTTGGTTGACTAATTTGTACATTTCCAAGTCAATTGAACACATTTTGCATATTACAAGTAATTCCTTATTTCCATAAGGGTTGAAATAATGTGGACAACTTTTGCTTCTATGGAGGTAAAAAAAAATTAAAATTCGTGTAGTCTTGATGTTGCCTAAAGAATTTGGTGATTCTCTTCCAATAATTGTGAATTTTCAATAAGCAATTCAGAAGGTGATTCATGTTGTTTGTTCATGATTTGATCGCGTACTTGTATGATGGATTTGGGTTGTAATTTATAAGTTGTTTAAGATATTAAATGTACTGTTGCGTTTGTTTTATAAAGTAGTGATTGTTGTAGTTATTAACAATTGGTTTTTCATTTTCCTTAAATTAATAAAAACTTTACATATACCATTTTATTAAAAACATTTACATGTACTTTTTTTTAATGTGAATCTTTAAATATACCTTAAATAAAATCTATACATTTCACTTTCTTTTTTACATATATACCATAAAAATAGAGACTACTCCATAGCGATAGATGCTAATCATTATTATATTTCACGTTACTTACCATTATTATATTTTATTGGCTAATGATCTGTATAATAGAGAATTCAATTAGAGATGGAACCATTTTAAAAATTGTGGTGTATGAAGATTACAAACTATTAAGTTTTAGACCCCTGGAAAACACAATATGTTTAACCCAATTTATTAGCCAAGTTATTACTTAGGTTAATTATGTAGATCTAGGTCGAACATTCATCACACATATCATGTACAGTGGAAAAGTAAATAACACAATGATATGATGACCTAAAAAAACCAATGAAACAACTCGTTTCAAGGTAAAAAAACCTGGAGGGAAATATCCCAAGAGTACAATCTACTATATCAAATTGAGATTTACGGTCAAGAATACCAATTCATAGTAAATTTAACATAATTACCAAACTGGGCTTTGAACTCCTCAGATTTTTTTGATCTGGATCTGCCTTCACATGAACCTATAGTTCATGCCTTGATCTTCAGCATACTTGATAGCTGAAGGCTTGGCTACAACTTTAATCCACTAGTACTAGCAATTTGGATTTGATATCTGGTAGGTGCTTGATAGAGTTAGAAGACACAAGACCTCATAGATCTTACAAGTGTAACTCTTAAGACTTGAAAAACATGTATCAGGGTTTTCTTTTTATATCTAGCTAGCAGTGTTGGATTCAAACCCTAAACATTTCACGGGCTGTTGGGCCTAATTTAAAATTCTGTAGAATCGCATCTCAATCGGTCAAGGCTTTTCTTTGATTGGTTGAGGTTTCTCTTCGATCGATCGAGCTTGATAGACTTTGAATTCTTCTTTCTGCAGCTTGTATGTTCTTGAATCTTGACTTGTATCAACTAAAGCAATGTCTAAAACACTTCAAAGACCCTAAGATCCTAGACAAGTTTTTGTCCTCGATTTGCCAACATAGACCATATTTAGAACCTAAACATTTATGACTAAATATTTAGAACCTAAAACAAACATTTAAGAATTTTTATACGTTTTGTTTATTTATTTATATATATTTTATTTTATAAATAAGGTTAAATGAAATGTAAAAAAATAGAGATTTTAAAATTTTCCAACATTTTTCTTATATATTTTTATTATTACTGGAGAACATCTCCTTTCTAGTTATGATACGAAATATGGTTTCCTTGGTTAGAGTTTGATTAGTTTTAAGTTTAATTAAATTTTTTATGATTGTATTTAATTGTTAAATTTTAGATTTAATTAAGTGAATGTAAAGGTTGATTTTATTGCACTATAAAGTTTTTAGTGTCCTATTATGATTATCTCTATTTTATTTTTTACTCCTCCTGACAACCTCTTTATTTTCCAATTAACGGTTATTAATTGATGTTTGATTTATTTTTTCTTTTCTCATATACTCTTTATTACTTTGAATTGTTTGTTTTTTCTTTACCATAAATCTTTCTCTCTCTCTGTTTCTTCATTGGCATCCCACTGTTTTCCCAAATTTGATGATAATTCTGAAGTACTAAATATGCATTTTAATGTTTATTTATTTATTTTTCATTCCATTTTGCTGTCATTAAGTTAGTATATTCATAACTATTAGTTTGTTTATGTTATGTTTGGTTTGATATCCTATTATTTTTTTTTTTTTTTTTAAATTCAGTGTTTCTAAATTGGCATGTGTTTTGTATTACATTTTTCTTCTGATGTATTGTAATGTTTCATGAGAAGAGACTTTATGAGAACAATTTTTATTTATCTGAATTTAAGTAAAATGTTATATGCTTTATTATTTTTAAATAAAAAAATGAGAGAAAATATAAATAGTTTAATGATATTGTGGATGTGGCTTATTTTAAATGTTGAATAAAATAAGATGAGTAGAAAAATAGTAAAAATAAAATTTATAACAATAAACACCAAATTATCCAAATCATGCTAAATGTAATAGAATAATGTTATATTCTTCTATACCATCTCTATAATGCAATAGGATAACATTTAACGACCAAAGAGAACAAAAAAAATATAATAACTTGAAACACAAAACTAAATCACATCAATAGAAAGTGTTGGGTCATAGATTGACTCCAATTAATTAATTCAATTACCTAAGTTGATTAATTAGGTCAGATTACATGCAATATTTTGGAGGCATGAACAAATCACCAAATAATCTAGAGTGCAGCAGAAAGTAAATTGACACGGTGATTTGTTAACTAATGAGAAAAACCTCTCACAAGACAAAAAAAACCTCATCGGGTGATTTTCAGGTCACCTCTCCCAAAAATCACTTGAAAGTTCACTTGATGTATAAAACACTAGTGAATGTTTAGACCCCCAATTTCAAAATAACCAACACAAGCTTATACTCAAACAATATATGTGTGGAATAATAAGTACAAGCAATACCCAAATAAACAAACTACTCTAAACCATAATTAATCACAACACAGCAGCAAAAAAGGTAAAGAGTAAGGGTTAGAGAGATGCAAACACAAAAATAACACCAGCACGTGTTATCGAAGAGGAAACTGAAGAACTCGGCGAAAAACCTCTCTACTGCTCTCCAAGTGGTAAAATGATCCACTAAAGAATAAAGTTAGGATACACAAATAGCAATAGACCCTCCAAGCTTAATCTACCCAATGCACTTAAGCCCTCCAAACTTCTTGCTCCAACAAGTTTAAGCCTAACCGTGTCTTCTTTAGCTTTCCGGATCCCGCAATAAGCCCATTGCATGAACCAAATAAATTGGTCATCTCCAATTTATTGATGTGTATTCACTAGTATTTACTACATACCCGTAAAGTACTCATCTGTTCGTGGTTTTGACTTCTCTTATTTAGCTTGGCATGAAATAGAGTTGTTTTGTACTTCTAGAAAACAATTGGAGAAAAAAAACTCTATTTCAAGCTAAGCTAAAAAAGGTAATTCAAATATAGATAGAGTTTTTTTCTTTAGAAAAACGATTCTATCTCCTCCAAGCTAAATAAAGGAAATCAAACGATAGTTTTCCAACTCATTAAGGTTGCTATCAAATATTGGAAAATGAGATAGTTTTCTAAAAATATACTTTTTGGGAAATGATTCATTTTCCAAAAATTTTAATGTTTTTTATTTCGATGGTTTTCCGTGTTTTCTTGTGTCTGGTAGTATCTAAAGATAATGGGTCAAAGAAAAACTTTCTTTTAACTTCTCTTATTTAATTTTGTGTGAAATAGAGTTGTTTTCCAAAACAATTTAGTGGAAAATAACTCTATCTCATGCCAACCTAAGATACTATAAATAGGAAGCCAAAAGATACATGAATCAGTAATATCATTCTTGACAAAGAACATAGAAAAAAGAAAAAGAAAATGGCGTCTCCAATTAGCTGCCTATCAATCTTGGTAATCCCTCTACTAGTCACCTCTCTTTTCTACCAAATTTCTAATGCAGTAGACGAAGCCTTTCTTGAAAGAATTTGCCACAAGTCCTTTGACTATGAGCTTTGCTTGTCAACTTTACGTTCAGATGAACGTACTTCTACAGCTGATCCAAATGGTCTTGTCCTCATTTCTATTTCTATAAACATGAATCTAGTACAAACTACCATTAATCGAATCCCGGATATTCTTAAAACTCTCACAGACCCACTGGATAAGACTCGACTTAAGAATTGCCAAACCGATTTTATTTATGTGCTGGGTAAATTGAGTCAAGGATACGTAGCTTCGGCATCAAAGCTTTATCAGGAAGGTATAAAATTAATTTATGATGCACTTTTGAAATCTGCAGAATGTGATAGTGAATATAGTACAAACCCCCCAAAAAAATCACCAATATCAGATGTCACTTTCAAAGTGGGGAGGCTTATCGATATTACTTTCGTTATAGTTGATGAGATCGTGTCAAAATAATTTATATGTGATCTATAATAAAAATAAGCCTGCCAAGGTCTTTGTAGTTCAGTTGCTAGCTCTTGGTGTTATTAAAAAAATAATAATAATAAAATAGAGACCTATTTGTTTTAATATTTATTTGTAATCAGCTCTGTTTCTCTCAATCAATATGGTATTATTGCACTATATTCAATACATCTTTTTCTTTTTTTGAGAGAAAATTTCAACTTATGGCGTTCGCTTTTGATGATAGTTCTTTATTATCAGACCAAGACACTAATCAGTTTTTGGTGTAAGCGGAGATTGAACTCCAGATCTCTTATACAACCATTAAAGATTTTACCAGTTGCGTTAACTAGAACCCACATATTCAATACATCTTTGGTTACATCTTTGTGTTAATATTATTTATTTTATTTTTATAATGTTCTTTATCTTTTTCACGTGTACCTTTATCACATATATGTGATGGATTTAATTTTTATGTATCATATATTTTAATTAGGAGTGACTTCTGTCAATATTGATTAAAAAAAAGGGACTGTCACTTTTATATATAGGTGATATAGTCCCTACAATATTCTTGTAAATGCTTAAAAAGATGGGCAAACATTTGCAAGAAATCTAAGAACTGCAACTCTCTATTGCAATAGTCGTTGACATAGTACAAGCTATGTATGATCGAATCCCATAAATTCTTAAAAAAACACACGCGGATCTGTGGATCTCCATCTCTATTGTAATAATTATAATAATAAATATAATTATGGTAATGATTTAAGTATGGAAAAGGTTTTTCTTCTTGTTCAGTTGCACCTCTCTCTCTCTCTCCTTAAACTTTTGTTAAGAATTTTAAGTACAAAATGTTGTTAACAGACCATTAATTTAGAATCAATTCAAATAAATGATTTTATTCAATAATTAAATATATTGACACATGTAAGATGTGTTATGTTATGGACAAATTGTTATTTGCCATGTGGCATTATTTGTCCATATCATTCTAAATAGATTGAAGATTGTGCCACTTGTCTAAACAATTTCTAAAATTATATTTCATTTATCTATCTCAAAAAAATATCATAATTTTATTATTTGGATTTGTTTGATTGATATTATATTATTATTCTTTTTTTAGGTGGTCCATATTTTGATAAATTATATTATTGTGAGTTATATTTTCCTAATTTGTTTTTCCTATACAACTAAACTGTTTGAGTTCAAATATATTATTCAAAATTTTTATTCTCTTAAAAAGAAATTATTATATTTATAATTTTTCTTATCGTAGGAGTAGTTTCAGACTATTGATTGGGTTTTGTTTACTAATATAAATACATGAGACTGGAACTGCATATTTCTTAAACATTCCTAAGAGACTACACATTATTATAAATTTAATATTTAAAATAAAATATAGGAAAAAAGTAGACTTTATGTCTAAAATTGAACACTTCACCCATCGAAATGAAAGAAAATAATTTGTATAACAACATAAAGAAAACATGACTTAACAATTTTTTTTGACTACATACACCTTCATTTATTAAAATTTATTTTTTTACTACACTCCTATTGAGCCTTCTCCTCTGCCACATCATTGGTCACATCATTATTTTATTATTATTTATTTTTACTTTAAATTTTTTGACAATATTAAATATATAAATATATTGACTTTACAAATTCTTCTTAGATAGTTTTAACTTTACATATTCATCTACTTTAATTTTGATGTTATAAATAAATAATAAATCAATGAAAAATTAAAACAAAAATATTGTCTATACATATTCATCTTGGGCGGTTTTAATAGTTGATAGAGATATTCAAATACATAGCCAAGATTGTATTTTAATATAAATTCAAAATCTCACTTCCAAAATAACTAAGTATTATGTCCAAAAATAAATAAAAAAATAAACAAAAGCTATAAGAAGGAGAGAGAAGAGTTGTGATGGAAAACTTTAAAAAAATCAAACACACTACCAAATTGTATTAATCCAAAATAGTATTATAAAAAAATACAATGATTCATCAACCTAAAGTAAAGTTGCAAAAAAGATTAGATAATATATATATATATATATATAGAGAGAGAGAGAGAGAGAGAGAGAGAGAGAGAAATAACCTTTTTCATGTGAGAATATATGTATAAAATGAGAGAGAGAATGACATATTTATAGTAATAGAATGGGGATATGAAGGGCCAAAATAAAAGGAAGAGGAAGAGATAGATGAAAAGTAACATTAAGGTTGAGAGTAGTGGAGAGATGAAAAGGTAAAAGGAAAATTATGGTTGGAAGTAGTAGAGAGAAATAAGAAGTAGGTAGATGATATGACTACTGATGTGACTCAACAGGAGCGTAACAACAATAAATGTTATACTTCAACTTTTAGATATATATATAGATATATAAATATAGATATAGATTATAGATAGATAGATAGATAGATTAGAAAATTAATCAAGCTCATATGACAACCCAATACTTGTCCCACCCTTCCTTAAAAGTTACCATGACTTTTGTGTGTTTGTTTCTTTAAAAAAAAAAAATAGGCATGGTTTACAAGAATCAAATTTGGTGGGTGTTGATTCTAAAAAAAATAAAGAGATTTGGTGGGTGCTTTTTTTTTATCCATCTTTCTTTTAATTGTAATTTTATAACAATAAATATAATTATGGTAATGATTTAAGTATGACATTTTTCTTTTTCCTGTTTAGTTTGCACCTTAAACGTGGATCTCCTATTGTAATAATTATAATAATAAATATATTATGGTAATGATTTAAGTATGGCAAAGGTTTTTTTTTTTTCTATTCAGTTGCACCACAAACGTCCATATCTCTCTCTCTCTCTCTCTCTCTCTCCCCCCTTCCTTTAAACTTTTGTTAAGAATATTAAGTACAAAATGTTAGTAACAGACCATTAATTTAGAATCATTCAAATAAATGATTTTATTCTATTATTAAATATATTGACAAATGTCAGATGTGTTATGTCATGGAAAAATTGCTGTTTGCCTAGTAGTATTATTTGTCTATATCATTCTAAGTAGATTGAAGATTGTGCCACTTGTCATAGTTGTGTGCATCAATCAGTTATGGGATCCAACTTTTACTATGTAATTTTCAAAACCAACCCTTAGATTGAATTCATTCAAATGAAGTAAGAAAATGTATTTATTCCTAAAATTTTCTCTAGATCATGTGGGATTCCTTCTCCAATATCAATTTGCATATGAGGAATTTAATATATATTATGATCAATAGTTTTACAATAATTTAATAATTTAAATAAGTTTTATCTCAGTTTGTTTTTCAGTAAGATCTCTTGCCGATTTATTTAGGATTTCTCAGAATCTTGATCAGATATCACAAAAGTTGTTTTGTCAATTGTATTTTTTTTTTCTTGCATCTCTTCTTTAAGTTGATGAATTTTTGTATTATTTAGAACTCTACTTTAGGTTGATGTGATCAAGTGTTGTTTTTTTAAGTTGTTATATTTTTTTCTTCTCTTTGATTTCATAGGTGTTATCCTATTGCATTATATATATAGATAGTATATAAGAATATAATTTTATTTATTACATAAGATAACATGACTTGGAATAATTTGGTGTTTGTTACAATATTTTTATTTTTACTTTTTCTTCTCATATTGTCTATAAATTTCTCATTATGATCTCACATTCTCTCTTGTGGTTATTCTCTCTTTCTCTCTCTCTCTTAATTTTTTTTTTTTATATTATTTTTTGCTACTCTACTTTATATTGATGAATCACGGTGATTTTTAAAACTCTATTCTGGGTTCATACATTCAGGTGTTGTATTTTTTGGTTCATTTCAGACCACTTCGGTCCAATTTGGTGTACCTACTTAAGCATGGCAAAATACAAGTTTGGGTTGAGAGTACTATTAATTATTTAAGTAATATCAATTGTAATTATATGATAAGTTTTGGTTATCATAATAATCTCCTTAAGAGAATGAGAATTTGATTATGTTTGTTCGTTTAGACCCCTTAAACCAGATTGTTTAACTTAATATATTAACCAAGTGATTACTTAGGTTTATTATTTAGATCTAGGTTAAACAAGCATATATCATATCATGCACAAGTGCGGAAAAGCAAATAACACCACGATATGATGACCTAGGAAAACCAATGAAACAAACTGTTTCAAGGTAAAAACCTGGGGAGGATTTGACCTAACTATCCTCAAGGTAAAAACAAATCCACTATAAGAGAATTGAAGTTTTACAATCAGATTTAACCCTAAATCTATTGCTACCTCCAGTAGTAACTTACTGACACGACCACGTGCAAGTTTCGAATTCACGAACTCCTTCTCTTCTTAGATTTACACCAATACAAGCCGCCTTGCTTGTGACTTTGAAATCCCACTCAAAGGTTTCAGATCACCATCAGTAATGATCTTGATGCAGCAACTATGTTCTACCAACGCTTGATTGTAGTTCTTGTTCCGGTAGATGATCTTGTGTAGTTAGAAGGTACAAAACCTTTCAGATCTTACAAAGAGTAACACACAAGTCTTCCAAAAGTCCTTAAAATGTGGCTAGGGTTTCCCTTTTATATGTGGAGAAGTTTAGATGAAACCCTAAACGTTTTCGCGGGCTTGGGTCTGTTTAAAAATTCTACGGAAAAACTAGACCTGCAATTTTCGATCGGGCGAGCCTAATTTTTGATCGGTCGAGCAAGGCAAAACCACACTTCCTTTTTCTGCAATCAGCTAGACTTGAACCTTGAAACAACCACTTTAAGCATTGCCTAAAGACCTAGACTAGACATGTTTTGTTTTCGGTTTGCCAACAAAATAAAAACATGATTCTAAACATTTAAACCTAAATCTTTAGAACCTAATAGATTAATAACCTTGCAACTTAAAAATTTTAATTGTACCAAAAGAAATTAGGAAAATATAATGCATAATAACAATAGTTATAAGAATATGGATCATTTCATAAAAGAATAATATCAATCAGAAACATAAAAAATGATAAAATTATATATTTGTAAAAATAGAATAATGGAAACTACTTTTTGAAATTGTTTAATTTTTAGGGGGAACAAATTATCTACAATAAAATTTAGAGAATAAATTATATATATTTAGTATAAGTTTGTTATAAGTTTTGATTATCACAATAATCTCTTTTAAGAGAATGGAGAATTTGAATAATTTATTTAAATAAAATTTATACATACATACCTAATAAATACATATATTTATTTATTTATTTTGCTTGAAGGTATAATCAACATCATGCAATTCATTTAACAAATATAGTGTGATGAATGAAATTTGTACTCACAAAGGGTGTCTTATAGGCGTTCAATTCCTTGAAACTACTCATTGCCCCTTTCTCTTCTCTCTTATTATTTTTTTTTCTCCAAAGTTCCAAAAATCCATGAAGTTGAACCAAGCCGTAATCAGTAATTAGAAGAAAAAAAAAAACAAAAACAAATATTTTTCTTGAACTATATTAACATTGAATTAGAAACCAATTAAGATCAGTGTAGTTCGAATACCTATCAACTTAAGGAAATTGCATCTTTGTCCATTAACTAGAAGATAGGAAGCTTACTTTGCATTATAGACAGTACAAAAGTAACACGATAGTTTGGTTATCATGAAATTCAATATCTTTTTATGAATGTGGTATATGCCTTTACGGGGCATCAACGAAAGATTACTATATTAAATTAGAACCTAAATGTCAATTCAGGACTCATGACCTCGTCTTTTACTTATCCTGTGGGAAACCAAAGCGTCTTTTGAGTTAGAGTTCATTATTCATTTTATAGTGTTACAATTAAGTGTCCAATATTTAATCTTTGAAACTTTTTGAAAATAAAATTTTCCTTAGCAGTGACAACTACGATCCTTTGGCTTATGGATATGATAAAAGACCTGGATGAAAATATGGTAGTAAAAATAAAAATATTTTGATCTCTAGAAGTTTAATTGTAGCAGTAAATAATATTTGGACAACAACTCCACAAACAAAACTAGAAAGGTAACTATTTCTGTATAATTATAATGTGATTAAAAAAAAAAAAACCTTTTTCTTGCCCCATTTGTCAATGGGAGCACATTGATTTGGTTAGCCTTTAACAAATTGGTAAGTTAATGAAGAATTGATATAGTGTTGCACATTATGTAGTCTTTAAAAGGTGCTCTAGTATTTCATTTGTTAACTTCTTTCCCTAGTACAATTTGTTATATGTTTCTATACATAGTGTTGTAGAACCTCGATACTCTTACTAATTCAACATTGAAAATGTTGCTTAAATATCACATTTAGGACAGTGTTTCTGCACAGATAGGTGCTACTGAGCCCTAAATTTGGGCTGCCATTAGTAAAAATAAAAATAAAATTTGCCTATTTTTAATACAATTTTGATTAGTTTTATATAGGCGAAAATATTATTTTAGTCCCTACATTTTGGAGTCATAGGTAATTTGGTCTCTATATTTTAGTAGCAATTAGTTTAGTCTTTATTATTTTCAAATTGCAATCAATTTGGTCCCTATTGTTAACTTACTAATATAAAATGTCTACGTGGCAAATGGTATACACCATAACACACTTGGCCCAACCAAAATCAGTCATATCAATTAAAAATTCAAGTCATATCCACGTTAGCAAATTTCATGAAACCATTCATTCTCTCCATTAGACATCCAACACTACTTTCCCTTGTCTCTCCATTCCTTTCATCCGATCTTCATCATCCTCTGTCATCACCAGCGCCAAGTGTTACTTAGGGTGGTCACATGACCACCCTGACTTGAATTTTTTTTTTTTTAAATATCTTTTAAAAAAATATCTTTTAAATTAATGTGAGTCATTGACCACCTTAAAAAAAAAAAAAAAAAAAAAAACTTGATCATCCTAAATAAAAATTTGTGCCCATTAAAAATACAATTCAACCTTTTCAAAATTTTAGTTTGTTGAATGTTGAACAAAAAAATAGCAAGAAATGCTATGTTCACAACATTTTCACAATACTTTCATAATAAATACGAAGTAGCAGGTTGTTACTAGAGGATGAAAAAATAATTTTAATGATAGATTCAAATTAGAACCGGTAAAAACTTACTATCTAGACTTTGCTATAAAAGTGTTGCTAAAATGTTATGGACGTAGCATTTTTCAAATATTGCCCAAACAAAAAAATTAGCCTAAAAGCGCAAATCAAACGTTTAATTGTGATTTTTTTAAATTGTATTTTTAAAGGGCATATTTTAAAATTGCTATTTAAAAAAAATGCACATTTTTCAAATAACTAGTTTGTTAGTGCTTGCTTTAGTTTTTAGTCAGAATTTGTTGGATTTATGTGATACATTTAAAAAAAAAAAAAGCATTTTGTTTATATTGTTACTTTTATTTTTATTTTTTTATAGGTGTTTATATTATTACTTATTTAGGCAATATGTTGGTAATTGAATGGGAAATCAGTAGTTTAATAATTGCTTGGTCGTCTTAATTGAAAATGATGTAGTTGATAACATTGATAGTGAAACTACCATACAACGATTTCAAAATATGAAAACTTGTGAATGGAAATTTTAAAATTTTATGTATTTGCGTGTTTTTTTTTTTTTTTTAAATTTAAATTTTTTAATGATTACCTTAAAATAAATTCCTAGAGCCGCCACTAGCAAAGGGGGTGGGAGGGGGAGATCAAGATGAGGAGTAACAGAGGAATGGTTGGGATTGAGAAAAACTAGATCAGTTAACTTTTCTAACATGGACGTGACTTGGATTTTTAATTGATGTGGCTGGTTATGGTTGGGCCAAACTTGTCATATTACATGCCACATAAGCCTTTTAGTTCACATCATTTGTCATATTGCATTTTTTGTTAGTGAGTTAACGGTAGGAAACAAATTGATTGTAAGTTGAATTTAACAGGGACTAAATTGATTGCTACCAAAATGTAAGAACCAAATTGACTATGACCACTAAATGTAGGAAACAAAATAGTGTTTTTACGTTTTATATATAATAGTTAGGTTCTTGTGTTTTCAATATTTGTGGATCCAAGGTCTACTCAAGATTTAGTCGTGCACTGCATCTGCTATGACTCCAGGACACCCAAAAAAATAAATAAAAAGACAAATAAAAAAATAAATATTTGCATTTTTATTTTATCATAATGATATTTATATTCTTGAGTTGGCATGAAACGTGTGTATATGTATCAATCACTATATCATGCAATTTCAAGCTTGCAAACACATATGTTATGATCAAATCAATGCACGTCATGTCTTCTCGTGTTTGATCTGTACAACTCCGGATCTTGTCCATTGTTTGAGAAGCCCATAGAATTTAAGTCACATGAACTGATTGAGTTGGAGTGTGTCAGGGGTGCCTGAGGATATGTCAGATTTCATTGTGGTTTCGTTTAGGTAGCGTTTTACGAGTGTGGGAGTACAAGGACTGTAACAATGAAGGTGGAGGCAAATGGTTCTTGGAGCACGAAGTGTTTTTCAACCAATTGGTTTTAAAAAAAAATCTCCTTGGCTCACACAATATGTCCCACAGAAATTTCCCTTTGTCACAGTACTAGCTTTTCATCCTAATGATGGAGACATCTTGTATTTGGTGATTGAAATGAAGGTTGCATTATGCAACTTGAGGTGCAAAACAATAAAAGTCTTTTGTGATATTCCTCACGGCTATGAAGATGAGTGCACTATCATCAACTTTGTCCTACCATGTTGGCCAACTCCCATTCCATAATTAATGTTACCTAATCGATTGTGTTGCTTGTTAGCATCTTCAGCTTTGGGTTTTGTGATTACGTTCATGCTATTATTGTTCATTTATCTAATTATTGTTAGTATTTGATCATCCCATCATCTAATCTTGTGGTTCTTAACACTTATTTTCTCTACATAATGAAGTGTGTTTCCTTAACTGATGGCATTGGTGATCACTTGTTTTAGTTTTACATTCAATAATATATGGATATTACAAGGCATAACAACTTTCCTAGCAGAGAAATTAACACAACTCCAACTCCCAACAAACAGTTTCATCAAACTTTCTATTTGGTAATTGATAATGCAAAAAATCAACAGTTGAGCTCCTCGTCGTAGCGGATGGACGAAGCTGTGATTGGGGTCGTCTCTGTTGGAGGAAAAACCTGCAAAATGAACTGGGTGGAAAAGTAACACGTCATTGTGGCGTTAGCCAAACTGCCTTCGATGTTTAAGTCAGTAAGGGAAAATGATTCTAGAGAGAATAGACTAGAGAGTGATTTTCGTAGAGTATTTGTGTGTACCTTTTACTTCTGTTGCTTTTTCTTTTATAGTTACGTGCCTTATTAATGGGCAATGAATCACTGTATTTATGCTCAATGGCTAGTGCGTTACAAAATCCTTGTCTGAAGTTCACAGCTCCTCCTGTGACCGTTGCTCCGTCCGTTACGCTTTGTCATCAATAAACATAATAAATCTGTAGCATCGTCTCTTTGTTAATGAGGATTTCGGCTTAATGACGATCGTAAATTTCTGACTCATCAGTAATCAACATTGAACTTACAATATATGTACCCTTAATATATACAATCATTCCTTTCACTCCACTTGTGTATGGACTTCTCCTTGTATTCCATTTTGAAATGTCCCAAAATTAAGATTTCTTTGAAAAATTAAACCCCATTATTTTATTACTAACATTTTCATTATGCCACTGGAAATTATGAATACTTGTATTAAAATATGAGTTGAATATTAAGATTGAATTTGGATGTGGCTTGGCTATTATAGAATTTAAATTTGAAGATATGTTTTATAATGTAACTAGCCGCAGACCCACACAATGCATGAGAATATATAAATATTATGTAATGGGTGTATTATATAAAAAGTAATAAATAATTGAAGTGTTGTATATTTTTTTTAAAAAAAGATTTCGATAAGTATTTAAAAAAAAAAATCTTTTTAACTCTACAAAATTACAAAATATAGAACTAATATTCTTCTAATTTCTATTGTAGTGTGTTATATTTTCCTAATATACAATTAAACTTTATAAGTTGAAATTTATTATTCAAATTTCTCATCTCTTAAGGAATAGTGAGATTATCATGATAATTAAAACTCATTACAAAATTACAGTGTTAACTAACCAAAATTAAGATGAAACCAAAGGAATATAATATAGACTTTATAATAATTTATTACTCAAACAATTAGTAGGCATATTCAAATTCGTAGTCATGTAAATTGTGTTTTGATATAACTCAAATTCCAATTTCCAAAATAAAAACTAAGTATTAACTCAAACCAAAACTCAACCAAAGCTATAAAAAGGAGAGAAATGACTTTGTGATGCGAAATTATTTATTAAAAAAAAAAAAATACCAAAACACATATTCGAAAAAACCATAAACCTTAATTAGAGTTATAAGAAAGAACAAAAATCCACCAAAAGAAAGTAGAGAGAGAGAGAGAGAGAGAGAGAGAGAGAGAGAGAGAGTATTCACAATTTTTGTGTGGGAAAAATATGGACTGAATGAGAGAAATGATATCAAATTTATAAAATTAAAAATGGAAAGAAGAAGAGTCAAAATATAAAAAAGAGATAAGAATGATGGAAGTGTAACGGTAGAGTAGAGAGTAGTGGGAGAGATAAAAAGACAAATATGGAGGGGGAAAAGAGTATTTTTTTTTTTTTTTTAGAATAGGGAGAAGAAAAGTTTAAAAGAGAAAAGAATATGTAGAAAATAAGTAGCAAAATTTATTGCGCACACACACACACACACACACACATATATATATATAAATATTTAAAATGATGGAAATAAAATGATGACATGGCTATTGATATGGCTTAACAGGAACGTAGCAACAATAAATACTATGTTTCAGCGTTGCATGGTTTTATTATAAACTTATAAAATATAGTATATTTTTTCTTACAAACAGTAACGAAATAAATAATTATTATAATAACAAAAAGAATAAATTGTATTGGTATAATAACTATCAAATATAAAATGATAACACCTAAATAAAAAATTATTATTTTGGAACATATCAATTGTGTTTTAATGATAATTTGGTATCTTTGGGAGATTTTTGAATACCTTTTTGTACATTATATTTTTAGTGTATCTTTATTCTTGTTTGTCATAGTTCTAAATGGACAGATTGCCTTCTTTTATAGGTCAAAGTGTACAACTCTAATTAAAAAACAGTTAGCCAAAGCTTTTATGTGTTTGAACGATTTTCCTCTCACAATTTTAGTGGGACTATGTCCTTGCAATTTACTAAGGTGCAATCCTTGCAATGTAACTCAACAGATCCAATTGGAGCTTGCTACATCAATTAAACCAACTAAACTCCACCTTCTGACAGACTGAGCAAGGCAAAAAAAATTGATACTACCGCCTTCTTAAAGAAAAAGATGAAAAAAAATCAGTCATTATGGCTGAAGGTGCAGATGTGGAAATTCTTACTGCTCTTTATATTTTCTTTTTCAACAAAATAATTTTAAAGAAACAACACAAATTCCATTGATCAAGACAACCCATTTTTTGAAATCCATTATCATTTTCAAACCTGGTCACCTCATAAAAAAGATCATACAATTCTACTAAGTTACAAGACTCTTGACAATTATATATGATTTTGAACAATAAAAGGTTGGTGAATATTGTTCATTAATGAAAGTCATCCGATCTCATTAGTTCAAATAATATAATTTCATCTAAAATTAGATTAACTATTAGTATAGATTTATGAAGGGGCTAAAACATTTTAGTGGGGATTTTTATTAGATATACATAGGGAAAGAACAAGTTAATCAAGTTGCTGGTTGAAATGAATCCTGTTTGCACTTTCTTTGTCTGTTGAGAAAACTGAGGAAAACACAGTAATGTGAATTTTGGGAGTTTGGTTTCAACCCAAGTTTGTGTTTTTGAATAGATTGAGATCAACGGTCAGGATTTTTTAGTTTCACATCCCCTAGCTTACATTTTAGAGTACAAGTTTTATTAGTACTCTCTCTGTACAATGATGACAATCAGATACAGCTCAATTCTCAATTGCTACGATTCTCAAAGTGTTTTTTTTTTTCGATAAGACGATTCTCAAGGTCTTAATTATACTATTTGTTAATATTTATCCACTGTTTTTTTTTTTTTTTTTTTTTTTGGGAATTAATTATATATGTAAATTTAATTTGAAAACTTTCGGCTTTCCATTCCAACACGGATTAGGAATTCTATTCCGATTGGGTCTATGAAATCTATTTTCTTCCATTATATTATACATACGCAGCTACACCTATATTGCTTGGATGTAAAATTTGCAATGTGTCTAATGGATCTGTTGCAATGTTCTCAAAAACTCCGAGGCAAGCGCAAACGCAGAAGATCAATGAGTTTGGACAATCTTCCAGATGGTCTATTGTTAGAAATTCTGCTTCACCTGCCTTTACAGTCTGTATTTCAATGCAAATGTGTATCAAATCGCTGGTGCTCTTTAATCTCTACTCCTTATTTCACACACCGCTATGTTAGCCACCTTCACACAAACCTTCAGCCCTTTACATTGCTGTTCGAGTGCAAAGATGATCAGTCAATAACTCGTGTCCACGCAACCAATTCAGAGGAACCCGAATTGAAACCTCTTGCTGCCTATGTACACAGACAGAGTGAGCATCTTTGGCTTGAAGCTTCTTGTAACGACTTGCTCTTATGGCGCGCAAAAGATGATGGGGAGCCTAGTCCGATGAGCGTTTACTATGTGATAAATCCAATCACTAGGCAATGTGTCGCGCTCCCTCCCATCACTCTACCTTATCATCGTTCATGGATTCAGGCTGGGTTAATTTGCAGCTATGACTACAACAAGAAGCAACTCAGTTACAGCGTGGTGCTCATTCCTTATTTCCGGGACAAGTTAAGGGAATTCAAGGTATACATAATCTCATCCAACACCCGGGAATGGAGCGAGTCGATGGTGTTGTGTCCAGATCCAGAGGGATTTGAATTGACTCACTTCGCATTGTGTGCTGTTCCTTATAAAGGCTTGCTTTTTTGGTGCAGTAACAGTGGCCATCTTCTCGGGATTGATCCGTACAACACTAGATGTTGTCGTTCCTTTGAGCAGCCTATAGGATGGGAGATAGACAAAGAAACTGATTGTTTTGGAGTGTGTCGAGGGTGCCTGAGAATATGTCAGATTTCAATGTTCTATACTCGTTTTAGTAGCATTTTACGTATTTGGGAGCTCAAGGACTATGATAATGAAGGCGGAGGTAAATGGTACTTGGAACATGAAGTTTCTGTCAACCAATTGGTCTCAAAAAAATCTCCATGGCTCACTGAACATGTACAACAGAAATATCCTCTTCCCTTAGTGCTAGCTTTTCATCCCAATGATGGAGATATCTTGTACTTGGCGATTGAATTGAAGGTTTTATTATGCAACTTGCGGAGCAAAACGGTGGAAGTCTTTAGTGATATTCCTCACGACCCTGACACTTGGAATGATAAGTGCAATATCATCAACTTTGTGCTCCCAAGTTGGCCAACTCCCATTCCTTTTGCTCCCTGACAGAAGGGCGCCTAATACTAGAAATTATTGTTTGGGATTCTGAATTATATATGATTTTCCTTTTTGGTTGTATAGATCATCAATTACCAATTGTCATATAATCTAATCTATTTGTTATTTTAGACCTGCTGTATCTGCACTATTAGTTCTAGTTCCATAATTATGTCAATACCACCTAATTGCTTGTGTTGCGATGAAGGAGGATTTGAACCCTGAATATTTTGGAAATGCTCAAAGATACCAACTAGTTGAGTTACAAGGCTCTTGACTATTATTGTTAACTAGTTGTGAACCCACGCATTGCGCGTGATAATATCGTATTTTTATTTATTATAGTAACAAACATAAATGTAATATAGGAGAAAAATCATAAACCATAAATATAAATTTGAAAAATCATATTTTTATGTATTACTCTTCTAAAAAAAAATTTATGTATTATAGGAACAATCATAAATCATAAATATAATTTTTTCTTTCGTACCAAAATGAAAACAATACAAATTTTCTCAGAAATTCAAAAGGCATGTTAATTAAAATATTCATTTTTTAATAAAAGTTATTTATAACATTTTGTGAATCATAAAAAAGAATATAAAATTTGAAAATTATTCTTTTAGTTAAACAAACTTTCTCAACCCCATTTTTTCTGTCGTACAATCCAAAACACTGAAAACATAACTAAAAAAATTAATAAAACTTAACAATGATTACTTGGACCAATTAGGAAAATAATTTGTTGTTGATAATCTATTAAGGTTACTTTCTTAGCCAAAATTTCAATTTCGTCCACCTAAAACATATTATCAAATAAAAAATTATTAGAAAAATCTAAGAGTTAAATTTTTCAAGAGAGAATAACCAATTTTTCAAGAGAGAATAAAAAGAAATTTATAGAAAATAATATGAGAAGAAAAAAAAAGTAAAAATTTAAAATATAGTAATAAACACAAAATTATCCAAGTCATGTTATGTAATAAAATAAATTTTTTTTTTTATATACTATCTTTATAATACAATACAATAACATCTATGAAATCAAAGAGAATTAAAAACATAGCAACTTAAAAACACAAAACTTAATCATATCAACCCAAAGTAGAGTTCCAAATAATACAAAAATTCATCAACCTAAAGTAGAGATGCAAAAAAAAAAAAAAAAAAAAAAAAAAAAAAAAGAGAGAGAGAAATAACATTTTGTGTGTAGGAAAACTATGTATAGAATAGGTAAGAGAATTGTAAATCAATATATATATATATATATATATATATATATATATATATATATATATAAAAGCATAGACCTCATGTGAGAAAGCATGAAGTTCTGCCAAGTGGCACTTTCTATGCAAAAAGAATTAAAATATTCTCAAATGCCACATCAGAGATAAGAACAAATTAAATATTGATTTTTTGTTTCATTTGGTTCAATGTTTCAATACTTTTCTAATTAAAAAATAAATATTCTTTGTATTCTTTGGTTCAATGTTTCAAGACTTTTCATCCTTTATACATACACACAAAACTCATTGCATTTTAATTCACCATTTTCTACCCATAGCTCTTCATGCCATCCCATGTCAAATATATACAGACCAAAAAACGATGTCATTTACCTTCGATCTTTCGATGACACCTACCTAGCTCTAACATTGTTGTTTCATCTAATCCTGACCTGTATAAGTTGGCTACAACCAAGAAAGGGAGGCTTGCATTTTATATTGAGTGGCAATTACGATTTTGATATTAAGGTTAGATGTTATGGATTTGTGGGTTTCGTAAATGATGAGATTGATTGTTGGTGTTTGTGATGTGTATTTTGTTTTAGAATTAAGGAGAAAGAGAAATACACATTACTAATGGATATATGTGTACAATTTATAATTATTGTCTTTTATGATGAACTCATTACTAATAAAGTTCTATAATAATTATGCTATAATACATCTCCAACATTCTTTAAAACCATCTTACATAAAATATTACAACATTATCCGTGCATCGCACGGGTAACTTACTAGTTTATAGTAAGAGGTGGGGAGTAAGAAAACCCAAAAATAAAAGAAGATAATTAAAGAGATAGAGGAAAAATGATATTAAGGTAGATGGTAATGGGAAGATGAAAATGTAAAAGGGAGGAAAAAGTTAGAGAAAGTATAACAATAAATTGAGAAATTAAGAAGGAAAAAAAAGTTTAAAATAAGAGAGAAAATGTTGAAAATGGGTGGATGAATTGGTTGTGGAAGTGGCTTAATGGGAGCGTAACAACAATAAATATTATGTTTAAGCTTTTGGATATATATAAATATAAATTAGTAGCAAACTAGCGCGATGTGCAAAAAAAATTGACGATTTGTTTTTTTGTTAAGTGCAAAATGAAAATAGTGGCTATGACTTATAAGTGTTAGTCTCAAACTCTTCTTAAAATAATATGATTATTTTCTAATAAAGTATAATTGATACAATATATTAGATTTTCTAAATTAAGCAATCTATATTTGTTATTTAAAAATGTTTTAAATTTTGTAATTTTTTTGAAGGAAATATAATGCAATTTACATTCATAAGGCAAGATGTTTTGTAAATATTATTGTAATGTGTGGTTGGAATTTTTTTATAGTACTCTTTACAAATGGTCAATTCTATATACGTCTTACATAGCTTAAAGAGGAAGAAAATATTAATAAATCCATTACTTATATTAGAAAAAATAATTTTGCTAACGTATACCTTTAGAGCATATGTTAGTAAACTATTTTTAGTAATTTTTTTCTATAAGAAAACAAAAAAGTGATTAACTTCTTTTACTGCTTTTTTAATTTTCATAAAAAATTTACTAAAATGAATGATTAATATACTCTAAGGGCATACATTAACGGAACTGAAATTTGAAAAAAAAAATACAAATTTTTAATAATATAAGGAAAATGTAATTTTAACTGTTGGAATTGGTGATCACTTGTTTGACTTTTACGTTCAACAATGGATATCACAATGCATGAGAACTATTTTAGTAGAGAAACACGACAGTGTCTCACCATAAACAGTTTGATCCGTTTGTCATTTGGAAGAAACTTCCCTATTTGATAATCCCTAGCCTTGAACTTAAAATATATCTTACTCAACATATATATTCTATTCCTCTCTCTCCACTTGTGTATGGACTTCTTTCTAGTTGCATTGTGCTTCTCTCCTTCACATGAAAATGATAAAGCATAAATAAAATTTTTGATATTATGTACTATAAATTTTTCACGGGTGATGGACATGCATCCTTCACATTTAATAATTTAGCTGCTCAGCCTCTCCTCATTCCTTTATATGTACGAGCTTATGCTCTTATTGTAATACACGTTGAGAAATATTTAAGAAACACCGAAAGTAAAGAGAAATATATATCTATCTCAAAAATAATATGTTGCAGTAAATAATTACTAGACAAGAAGTAATTTAGATATAATCTTATCCTTGTATTTTCTTTTCTTGCCTATATATTTCCTCTATTTTATAACATTAGATACAATATTAGGCATACCATAACTTTGAGCATGAGTTTATAATTTTGTACCGAAGTCGGCCCAACAACAAAACAGGCCCAAATTGTTTTTTAAATCAGGAAATCTTTGCCCACTAAAGGTCTCGGGTCGGCCATATACCCGACCCGAACTCGAAACTAGTATCAATCAAAATCTCTGCAATACGGCTATACCTCACTCTCAGAGACAAACACACACACACACACACTTCACACTTCCCAGGATTTCCATGAAGATGGGCTCAGTAACAATGAGTTTCGCTTCAATCTTAGCCAATGGCTGCAGAAGTATAAGTCCTCCTGTGACCCTTGTGCGCACGTTAGCAACCACCCATGTTGCTCTCAGCAAGAAGCACCATAACAAGCACTTGGTGGCTGCTTGGTCTTCTGGGTGTTCAAATATTAGTGCTTTTGCATGTGAATCCTCAAAGTCAGATGTTATACACGCTGCTACTACTACTTCTCTTAATGGGTATGTCAAAGTTAAAATTTTTATTGCTTCTATATTGTTGGGTGCCTGTAATTTTGGCTTTTATTTTAAGGTTTGGTTGAAATGAATCTTGTTTGCACTTTGTTTGGGTGTTGAGAAATCTGAGGAAAGAACAGGAATGTGAATTTTCTTAGTGTTATTATATCATAAATTTCATTTCTTTAGAACCCCATGGTACACAGTCAGCCGGGGACCACAAAGTGGAGGTCACTGGTTCCAAATTCCATTCTCACTCATACAAAAAACTAAAAAAAGTCACATCTTTTGTTAATGGGTAATTCATATTTCCAGTGCTTACAGTTACTGCTTATAGTTTGTTGAGTGACTGTGAGTTGGTTTATTTCTTAGCTGAAAGTATATTCTTAGATAAATTATAATGAAGTTTGCTTGCACTTGGTTTGTTGATGAGTAAAGTAAACTGAGAAAAAACTTAAGAAATGAGGTTTTGAATCTTTTTTTTTTTCCTAATACCCCTTCTTATTCAATGGTTGCTTTAAAATATATTGCTCTAATTAAAGAACCTTTATTTTTTTTTTTGCTTGAATTCATAAATTGTTCTTTTGAAATACTTTGTAGTGCCTGTTCATTGGCTTTGCTGACTCTAAGACTCAATTTTGTTTAAGCTACCCTGAATATCATCGGCTACTTCCATGTCCCTCGGACAATGGCCCGCCAAGAATTGAACACTTGGTTGTCTCAAAAGGTGGGCCTGTTCAAGAATATATCTGTAAAGCTCTGGATCTTCCTGCGCCGTGAGTGCTGCTCTTTTTTCTCAATTACTTTAGAATTTTTGGTATTGCTGTATGATCTTTGATTTTCTGTTAGAATTTTTCAGGATGAAGTGATAAATGTAGAGTTTCATTCTTTGAAGGTTTGTTGCAGATCTCATCCATTTTGGAGCTGTATATTATGCCCTTGTATGTCCAAAGCCTCCTCCAAGTGCCACTGCAGAGCAAATTAGGATATTTCAAGAATTTACAGCTCCATCAGTACTGAGAAAAAGAGCTTCCATCAAAGGGAAAACAATACGAGAAGCACAGAAAACTTTTAGGATAACTCATGGAGACCAGTTTGTTGAAGCTGGAACATACTTACGAGTGCACGTACACCCAAAACGCTTCCCAAGGTAAAGCATTATGTTTGACAGAGTTAACTATCATTTTTACTAGAATGATACTCATTGACATTTGAATTTTTATCAGGTGCTATGAAATTGACTGGAAATCAAGAATTATAGCTGTGTCTGAGTCCTATGTGGTTTTGGACAAACCTGCTGGTACATCAGTATGTAATCAATCCGTTAATTTCATTGTAATTATGTGACTTCACCAAAATTGTGCCTCAAACGAATTGATGTTCCATATAATTATTTATATGATTGTTTTGTAAATGGCTAAATGCTAGAACTGCATAGTTTGGTTGTACTTTCAATGCTCTTGTTTTCAGTTTCTCTTAAATAAAAGATATGTAAAACAAGGACATAATCATGGTTATTAATGTGTGTGTGTGTGTATTTCACATTTATTTATACATTCTGTATGATTTCTAAGTCACTCAATATCATTTATATGGCACTTTTGAATGTTTGTTATTAGTTCATTGATTGCTTTATGCTTTTATGGTTTTTTTTTTTTTTGTTAATTTTGATTAGGTTGGAGGAACTACAGACAACATCGAAGAAAGTTGTGCAACTTTTGCCACTCGTGCCTTGGGTTTAACAACCCCTTTGAAGACTACCCACCAGATTGATAATTGCACAGAAGGCTGGTACTGTATCTTATAGGATTAATCATCTTATAGAATATGTTGTTGGTTGCTATTGTTATTACCATTGATAGAGAGTGAATAATGGTTTATAATTTACTTGCAGTGTTGTGTTGGCTAGGACCAAGGAGTATTGCTCTGTTTTTCATGGTAAAATTAGAGTAAGTTCTCTGGCATACTGTAGTCAGCAAGTCCTTCTTCCAGGGAGGGCGGCCTCCAATTACCCTGGAGCGGGAAGGCCCCTCATGTTGTGCGTGCCACTCTGTGAGTGCATCCTTCTCACAGAGTAGATGCACAATACTGGATGTATATATATTTTCAATTCACATTTACTTAATTTCAGTTTCCCTCTTTTGGCCATTACTCTCATATGAATTTTCTTGTCATCAGGAGAAAAAGGTGAAGAAGCTTTATCTTGCTCTTGCTGCTGCTCCGGTGCCAATAGGAATAATTGCCCACTACATGCGTCCAGTTAACATGGCTCCAAGACTCATTACAGAAGGTAACCACCTCAATATAGCATAACGGTGATTATGGAAAATTGTCTCAAAACTTTGATGAGTTGCATTTTGTTATCTTGATGAAGGCAAACATGCATTGTGCACATATGCACTACTCAATTAGCCTTCTGATGCTGGAGCATCCAAGAGGCATGCTAAGGCCAAGCAGGCTCACTCATCAGCTTAGCTTGATCAGTGGTTAGCATGGGGTCCAAGTTGAAATAATTAGTATGAAGAAAGGAATCGTAGATTATTATATTCTCATTACAGTGATTTGTTCAAATGGTGATCTTTTTACTTTCCCCCTGTTTGGGGTCAAAATGGTGATCTTTAAAATTCATTAAAGCTATCTTGGTTTTAGCCAAAAAGTGGAGAAATATATATTTGGACAATAGGACCTACGAAGTAGAAACTAGAAAATGATCACATTTTGATCACTCTTTTGATAAGCTGTTTATTGAATGACAATACTAATCTAATTACTTCTCTTTGTTTTGGAAAAGATGAATTGCTCCTGAAAAGAATCTATTGATTTGCTCCAGTAAAGGAATCCGTTGATTCTCTCCGAAAAGAAATCTATTGATTCTCTTCCAGTTGTTTGGACTTAGGTGCAGTGATTTACTTCATAGTTGAGGTCTTTGGTTCAAGTCTAGGATGGCCCAGCTGTGCTATGCCTATGTAAAAGAATAAAAGAAGTCAACTCTGTGCAAGCTCCCTTTTTTACCTACTCTAACATGATAGCTAAATTTATGCGGATATTTCCTTCATAAACTCAAGTTCTTTACACGTAATTTTCAATAACTGGTTTGGCAAGTCCATTATTAAAACGATTGTTTCCGCAACTGCTATGGTTAAGAAAGTATTCTCTCTGTTCTATATGGGGGGTGGGGTGTGGATTGAGTTGACCCCAAAACTTTTGTGGCATGCAGATTTTATTAAAGGATGGAACTTGTGTCAACTTGAGGTCTTGGAATGCAAGGAGGTTCCGTGGCCAAATGCTGTCATTGAAAAGAAATATTGTGTTGAGGATTGTGGCTGGCCCTCCCAGCATATTGCGTATGAGTGTAAAATCAACCTTCTGACTGGTCGGACTCATCAGGTTCATCACTTGTCCTTTCTTTCATTGTTTTTCTAATTTGAATGGTAGTTATTCATTAACCCTGTGGTCTAAACCATGAAATTTTAGAATGAGTAAATGTATTAAAATAATGTCAAACTTTCCGACTCTCCTGTGGAGAGAAAAGGTAATAATTGCCCCTGCAATTTATTTCCTGCACTCCCTGACATGCTTCTTTTATTGTTGACTGGGAATGAAATTGCCATTTGATTCTAAAGGCAAGGTTCAACTTTAGCTCAAAGGAAGATTTCTAGGAGTGTTTGAGATTCAGAGAATTTCTAGTTTGAAGGATTTCAATTTTCTCAATATTTTAACTGAGCTTCTCAAGGAATCGACTCTGAATATCTGTCAAGGTTTATATGGTAAAATTAATTAATGTTGGTGGAGTAGCTTTTCTACAAATTTTATTTTATGGTTCTTTGGTTCAAATAATGAAGCTATTGATAAGTCAATATTGAATATAGGTTATGGAGGCTGGTATATTTATTCACAGTTGGCTTTGTTATGTTATTAGATGCTATGAAAGGCAGAGAAACAAAAGGACCAGAAAATTTAGTCCTTTGGTCATATAAGTGAGAGAAGACTAGATCTATTACTTTGATAATAACTAGACTTACAATGCAGATTCGAGCACAGCTGGCTGCCTGCAGTGCACCATTGGTGGGTGACTCAATGTACATGCCAGCTGCAATTGCAGAGATGAGAAGTCCTGGGCTTAACCCATTTGGCAAATACAAGCAAAATTATACTAGTGAGACTGATGAAGCAATGGCTGTTACACAGTGGGTTGAACAACATGGAAAAGAACCACATGTTGTTATTGGTCTTCAAGCTTGTCAGATTTCATGGGATGATGGTGAACACATGTATGAGGCTGGGTCTCCTTGGTGGAGATGTGAAATAGCTTAGAATAGGTACTTGAAGATATGGATCAACTGCAGCATTCCATTAATTTTTAAGCTAAAGTTGAGGTTTGTCATATGTCACTATTAGGTTAAAGTTCCTGACTTGGGTACTTCTGTTGATGTTAACTCTCTTGCAAATGAATTCAACCACTGTTTAATAATAGATAAAACACATCTAATGTGCAGGTATGTATTATTGAAGGCATGACTCAATTCAAGGAAGTATGAAATCTAAATGGCCCATGGTATGTTTGTTCACCTTTGCATCTCATGTAAGCAATTTTGATAGGATTGTAAAGAGAAAAGTGAATTGCCAAAAAAAGTAGGGAGAAAACAGCTTACATCGAAGTAAAATTGTGATATTACTAGAGAGAAACAAATTGCGCTTTCTATTCCTCTCTCTCTCTCTCTCTCTCTAACAATTTTATGAATAGGGAGATCCGTCTCCTTTGGGTCATTCTTACATTTTTACACTGCATTACATCTGCAGTGTGATTTATAACCATCTATGCTCTGGAATAGAGGAGCTTGGTTTTAAGATGTATGTACCATTCACTGTAATATATAAGGAAAATTTGTGTTGGGGTCAAGTGCCAGGGCTCAAGCGCCATATGTTGTCTATTGAATTGTCATTATTTTTGTGGTTATCTTTAATTTTTATTTATTTTTTTCCTCCTTAACATTGTTTGCAATGGAGGTTGGGTTAAATGTTTTAGATATGATCTCTTTCTCAATATTGCCTGTTTCTAGATTGTATTGATTGACAAACTTTTCATTTGTTTCCAAAACTGAGGTAAATGCTAAAGAATAGTATTAGCAAATTTCCTTGTTCTTTCTTTATACTTTAAAACACAAAAACATAATGAATACATTAATACTGGAACTTTTGTTGATTAGGTCCTGGCATTAAGGTTACAACCTTATGCTTAGTGATGAACTGTTTGTACCAACTTGCTGACATTTTTGGAGTTCTCTTCAGTGTGGCATGATCAACGTGGTGAAGTCCAAATCTTACTGTATATCCAGATATCCACTCGAAGTTGTCAAGCAAGGACCAAACGAAGTAACCCCTCACATCTGCTCCTTTTCTGATCACATATAAAAAGGAAAATGGAAAAATAAATATGAAGTTGTCTCACAATCTCTTCAGCACTTTGAATGAGCTTCTCCAGCTATTTGATATGTGAAAGTTATCCCTGGAACTAAATCAGATCCCTTTTGGAGCTGGTTTTCTGTCTTAAAATTGTCTAAACCATATGTGCTACAAAATAATATAGTTACACGTAGGCTGGTGTAATGATCTTTTTAGTCAACATTAGAATTTGTAAGATAAGAAAATGATAGGCCATGATTCTGTTACTTATACTTGATAGCACAGCATGTTGGCATGTTCATACCTTATTGCCACCGATAGTGCATCTAGATAGCCAGCTATGTAGTTCACTCTTCTGACATCATGGAGGAAATCTTCAATGGTGGAATTTGGATTGTAGACTTCGCCATACCCTATGGAGAGCAATTACATTTACTTTAAAAATATGTAAAGGAATTGTTTATTTGAAGTGCTTCAGACCTTTACTTACCATTTTCTGTAATGAACATGGGTGTATTATTATATCTTTCCTTTATATAGGTAATGGTTTTCTCCAATCCTTGCGGGTAAACATTTAACCAATCTAGATCAGTCTGCACTGTAAAGTGTTAGTAACTACTTTAAGGTACAAGGCAGTAACTGTTATAAGTTGAGGTAACATACATATTCTCCAATGGGGACACCATTTCTTTGTGAACTCTGTAGGTAAAAACCTTCTGTCTTGGAAATCCCTGGTCCAGGCTCACACTTAGAGGAGATGCAGTCTTGGACATAGTAACTGGTGTAGTGATTGATGCCAATAAAATCCAATCCGCTCTTCAGTTTGTCCTTGTCCTTGTTTGAAAATTCTGGTAAGTTGGATCCAAGAATGTCATTCATCTCTGATGGATATCTCCCTAATATAATTGGGTCCAAGATCCTGCATCAAATTTCAGCCAAAACATAAAATGTCGTCATTTTGAAATGTAGTTTCTATGTGCTTCTTTTTCCTTTTTGGACTAATGTGAATGTTTAGAGCTATTCGAGTATCTAATTATTCCTTCAGGTGTGTCGTTCTTTCATCTCACGCTCACTAAGTAATTTTAGTGAGGAACCCTTTGGAGATGACCTTAAGTTGTTGGTTAGGAGATTTGTGCGCAGAACCTCATGGATCACATGAGATATAGAAATCACTAGACCAACCCCTAACCCCTCAAGGATAAAGTTTATATGGATTTGTGTGAGCTGAATGAACTTGGAAAAATTGTTAAGAGTAAAATAAAATTGTTAAAAGAGTAAAATAAAAGGTAAAGAAACTAACCAGTTTGTTAAAAAGGAATGAGCTCGTTCAGCAGCTGACTTGTCTGCTGTGGAGTTGCTAATAGGTTCAAACCATGCGGCATATAAGACAATCCCAATCATACCTCCTTGTTTTTTCTGCATGTTTACTTTTGTAGTAAGATAACAATGGCTCACTAATGCTACCTTCCTCCCTCTTCCTCATAGGGTCAAACCATTTGGGAATTACATGTGGATATAAGATAAAGGAAAACTACAAGTCCTAGAGGTTCATTGGAAACTACAAGCCATATATGGCTCTCTTTCCCCAAAACACAGTATCCTTCTGGTTTATAGTACCAATATATATAACTAGTGATTTTTAATATAGTGGTGTGGATATTTAATTTCACATGTGTTTGAGCTTGGTGTCATATATTTTGTTTACAGTTGGTCCTCGGTCCCAAGTCATGAGGGTTATAGTTGGTTGACGGCCAACATAAAATTCAATAGAAAAGTGTGGATATTTATCAATGTTACCTGACTGGCTGCCTACCTGGTATTTGCTTCTAAAAATATCAACTGCAGCTGCATGTGATAGGATAATATTATGGGCTGCTACAAACGGCTCCTTCTCTGAATCCCCATCATTACAATTTCCAAATGGGCTTGAGCAACGAGCTGGTGGATATATACCTGAGCGGTAACCACTTGTGACTTGGAGATTCGGCTCATTGAAGGTTGCCCAATACTTCACTCGGTCCCCAAAAGATTTAAAACAAGTATCAGCAAAATGTAGAAATTCTTCCCTGAAAATGTTACAAGAAAAAAGTTACTACTTTCTGTGGCATACTCAAATTTACATCAGGCCAGGTGCTCATGGTAATAATAATGATTTCTCAATTTGAGATTCAACTCATAACCTACCCAAGTAGGTCTTACACAATTGTAAGATCCACATATTGTGAGAGGAATGTTACATATATTAAATGCATAAGATAATTATTAGAGTTTGTGCATATTACTGCAACGTCAAAAGTATTGTAAGTTTTGCAGGCTAGAGGTTGGAGTTGAGGCACTTACTGTGATTCCGGACTAAGCCACCCTCCAAATCTATCCTCAAGTTCTTGAGGTATATCGAAGTGGTTTAAAGTAACAAATGGTTGGATCCCTGTGAATTGCATAGTTGAAAAAAAAATTTCTTTAGATTTAGACAATAATGTCGAAAATGGTGATTGGATAAGTTGTTTCATGGTGGTATATGTGGACCAGTTTGTTCCAAGCAACAAAATGAGATGGAATTGAACCTTTAAGTAGGAGAACATTAATGAGCTTGTTATAGTGGTCAATTCCAGCCAAATTAACTTCTCCAAATCTGCCCTCTGCAAAATAATATGGATTTTAGATCAAATTAACGTCTGTTGTGTTGCATGATAGTCTTCAACTAAAATATTATTATACATGCAAATATAGGGAAGAAAAAGGGTAATGTTAAAAGACATAATTCTTTTCACGACCTTTTTTTTTTATAACTTTTTAAGGTGATAAGTTGCTATTAGAGCAATATCACTTTTGTATGGTCTTGTCATTGACACCACTTTTATAACACATCAATTATAATATATTATATTAATAGGATTTTGATTGAGGGATATCTTTAGAGCATTTGTTAATGGACCATTTAAAAAAAGTTTTTATATAACTTTTATGAAAAAATATTAAAAGATGTTAAAAAAAATTAGTTTCTTTTTACATTTCAAATAAGAAGTTTTTAAAAACATTTCATAAACTAGTGTCCTTAGGGCATTCATTAACTTTTATTAACAATTGTGAAAATAAATTAGTAACATATTACGTATTCACAAATTTATTTGAAAAGAAAACAAAAATGACTCACCAGGTAAGATTCTAGCCCATGATATTGAGAAGCGATAACTGTTCACTCCAAGCGATCCCATCAACTCTATGTCTTCCTGATATCCATATTAGAATGGATTAGGTAGGTCTACTAGTGTTGAAAAGTGGCAAACCACAACTTGAGGCAGGTGCTTTCTGGGTCAGGTTCCCAAAACAGCACTCCCTTTTGAAAATCTATTAATTTTCGAGTATCGACCCCCTTGTGATGTTGCTTAGAACAGTGTAAAAATATTACTTATTAAAACAGAGGAGAAAACAATAGCAATGTTTGGCATCACGGGTGATAACTGAGCACTTGTGCAATAGTCAACCAAAAAAGAAGATTTGCAAATCTATATGTCCTAATAATTACTATATCATTTTCCACCTTATTTTGTCTTCAACTTTTATCATTCGATATTCTTAAACAAATGAATCAGTTTCTCCAAAATCCTTGATTGTCACAAACAAAATGGCATAGACTATGCCACGCTTGAAAGTTGAGACCTGATTCAACATTTTAAGATTAGGATAAAGCTCTCACAAAATCAAAAGTCTTATGCAATTAGTACATCTTTTGAGGTCCCATCCAATGTTCTTTAGGAGATACGCGTCATCTAATATGTTTGTTCTATGTGATGTCTCTCTCAAACTAAGGTCAAAACCCCACATGTGTGGGGCCCATTCTTATATGAGAAGAAAATAACATATATCTAACATATAATATATTTTCTTGAGATCACTAATTATTCTATAATCATTTCTATATTCATGGAAAAATTATAAAGTACTTTGAGAATATTTATAAATGCGTACTTCTCATTTTTCATATGAATTGTGAGTCTCATCATGAATTTAATACGATGACAAATATTATATTATATGAGAGGAGAGAGTACTGATTTATGGTATTTTAGTGTATTTTATAATTGCTTATATTCGTTATTCATGTGGCATGTGGCATGTGTCATGGAACATGGCTTGAGAATAAATATATAATTAACTAAGACGACTTGCATATAAAAAATGTGACCCATTACCTGCCATATTCGCCTAAAACTGAATAATATGACTCATTTTCTGTCTTTATCCTCGTTAAGAAACGTAGAATTCGACCCAAAAAAATGTCAAATAAGTAGTCTAATTATCATAGTCAGTCACTATTACCACCTTTGGGTCCCCAAAAACGATTTTGTATTCAACCACCTATAATGCAGGCACCACGCTATGTATAATACAAAATATAGATAGACACAAACAGAATCAATGAGACAAGATGTTCAACTTTATTACCATATACCGATGATAATGATCCACTGCAAGATCTCCATTACTTCCATCAATTATGTTACCTGCAGAATATAGTGGTGTGGATATTCCAATTTCAAAGTACAGAATTTGCTCTAGATGCATACAAGTTTCTGAATACTCCATATGAATAAACCTGGCACTGTTGGAACTAAAAGTATGGTCCATCTCACCTGGTTTGTGAGAGAACACATCCCAGTTGTTCAAACCTTTACCATCACTTAAATAAGCACCTTCAAACTGCAACAATGAAATAAAAGAACAACATGAATGCTTGTATCTATTATCTAGTATTAACAGTAAGTATAGCATGACTGTTAAAAGAGGGTTTCTCTGAAGCATTGGGGTGCAGTTGACTTTTTTAACCATAGACAAACCTGATAAGCAGATGAGGCAGTTCCAAAGAGAAATTTGCTGGGAAATGAAGATCGACCCAAGCTTTTGGCTAAAGTTGTGTCATCACATAATATTAAGAGAGGTGAAATGAACATCTGCAGTATCAGAAGAGTAGGTTTATGAATTGTAGAAGTTCCCATGGCAATCCAAGCCTTTCAGGCTTTTGCTATAACTAAAGTGGGTCTATAAATGCAAATGCATGCTTTGTATAATATGAGAGAGATTGTGTTTGTTAGCGTGTGTGTGTTTTCTTAGGTGGAATCTGTCATTTTCTTACTACAAACCTGAGCTTGTAATTGTGAGATGTCGGTGAAAACACAATAATAATAAAAATAACAAAAAAAAAAAAAAAAAATTGAATAACAGCCCAACAAGTGTCGTATGGTTAGAATAATCTCTGCATAAAGTGTTCAAGCCCAAAGCTCCACCCTTCACCTCTCCCTTGCGCACGTATCTAACCTAATATCTGAGTCAATTCAATTAGCCCATTAATTACCACAATTAAAAAGAATAAAACAGTCTCACTCCTTTTCAATGTGGAATTAAACAATTTCACTAACTCTTCATCTTCTATATTCACTCTCACAATCTTTTTACATTTATGTTGTAACATTTATTCATTTTAATTGATTAATATTAAAATGCTCCAACATGAGATTATAAACTGATTTGGCAAGATCTGGTTATATTATAAAGAGGACCCACTATAATTTTTTGTTGATATTTTGATAGAATTAGATGTTTTTGTTGAAAATACTAACAAAAAAAGTATCAATTGAACTACATACTATTGGTGATCCACTATTAATTTCAAATGAATCAAAAAATTATATATTTTTATTGTTACGTTAGAAATTTTTAGGGAAAAAAAAATGTTATTTATTAGATAAACCAATTCCAGTCCAAAAGGACCAAAACGATAGGATTTAGACAAAAAAAAAGTATCTGGAATGATTGAGTTCCAATAAGTCAATAAAGTCTACCATAAAAAATAAAAATAAAAATGACCAAGAAGTAAAATTATACTAAAGAGAACCCACTACTATAATGTTAACTCCTTAATCAATTTTTGGTATACATATAATTTTTTTTTCCCCCAAAGAATTTCTAACATTTTTTTTTTGTTGAGAATTTTAACACATACATGAGAAGAGGGGAGAAAGTCTTAAAGAAACTGACAGTGGTGTATATCCAAAAGGGCCTAAATCTTAGATACTCAATACAGGCTTTAAACCTCTTTAACTCACACTCATTTTCCGATGTAGGATTAACCCACTGTTTTTTCTTTTGAGAATTTTAACACATACACACACAGAGAGAGGGGAGAAAGTCTTAATAAGGAATCCAATTTAATTTTCTTAATTTTTTGGTACTAAATGAATTATTAAGTGAGAAAATTAAACCATAAAATCAAAATTAATAAACCTTAAAAAAATCGCCATTAATGATTCACTATTATTATTACTAGTATGTGATCCTATGCATATTTATATGCATGGGTATAATTAAAAACAATTACAATTATACGGTTCAAATTATACGTTTTTTTTAGAAGAGATTGAAATTATACATGGTAGTAGCTTACAATTTTTTTTAAAATATGTTTACTTAAAATGAAAGTTCAAATTAATATGATTACCTAAAGTGAAATCTATAATACACATTGTAGGTGCCTTGTCCATATTAGCAAAAATGAGTATTGACACACATAAAATTGAAATTAGTTTGTCAAATAAACATCTAAGGCCTCACCATTTTTCAAATTATATATTTTTAATTGGGTTAAAATTCCATTAGGAATTCTTATAAAACCTCCTATATTAAAAATTCTATAAATGTTTTTACCTTACCTTAGAGAATTATGTTTGCATTATATTTATTAGCGATATTCATAAAAAAAATATTTATTAGGGATGAAAGAAAAAAAAAAACTGTGAGCAAATTTTAAAATGTTGAACCTAAGATATTTTTCAAATAAAAATGCTAATGAAGATAAATTTTTGGTGCATGTGGTAGAAATACATTATAATAGGGCACGTGTGCATTTGTACTCTCATAACGCAATGTAAACATAACCATAAACATAAACATAAACATATATAACACCACACACACATTTATATATAGTCTATCCTCCTTTTATATGCAAAAAAGCTAGTTTGAGTTTAAAAATTCCCAAAAACAAATATTACCTTTGAATTAAGGGAGTATTAAAATTAATTATTTTTATTCCTATTTAATGTGAAACTAGCCAATTTGTGGGTCTGTAGCCAAATTGACCAAAATGCCATTGTTTGACCAAACTTTGACTAAGCTGACTAATAGTGAAATAGACTTTTTTAGATATACATCACTGTAAATTTCTTTGAAAAACCTTCTCCCCTTTTCCTGTGTGTGTGTGTTAAAATACTTAGTATTCTTAAAAAAAAAAAAAGACTAATAGTGAAATGAACTCAAAAATTCACCAAACTACCAAATTCCATCATTTTACATCAAAATCCGCATTCCCAAAAATTTCCCTAACATTTAACTGGATTCCCTTTAAAATGATTGTTCACAAGCCTAGGTTAGACTTAAAAAAAATAAAGATATTATAAAAATATTTAAAAATGTCTGATAGTTGGCCATGGCTCAATGTGGGAAAAGTTTTAAAATTAAATTATGTTTTAATCTCGAGTATGTACTTATCAAAAACCCAACAATATTAAATTTACATAATATTCAAACCACCTCGGAGATTGTTATAGTAGAATACATAAAAAAATGATACTTGAAGACAGCACCGAGTTGCACTATATATTAAGTATAGTAATTATAATTATATATTCTTCGTGTGTGCGCGCCCTTGTGTGAGTGGCCCCCTTGTACCATATGCTTTCCATTAATTAAATATTCATATATATTTGAGGCAATAAGTGGATCTCTACTCATTTACCTTTCAAAATATAGGGAAGATTCTAGGTTTCTTATACCATTTTTTGGATGTCTTCCTATCATTTTTTTTCAATTTTTTTTTGAGATTTGGTATCCTAATAACTAAACTTAAAGCCAACAAATTCAATAAACTCAAAAATATTCTTTTGATTCTTACATCTAGGCATAAGGTAAATTAAACATAAATGTTTAGGTAAATGGATAAGCATTGACAGTTAATATCTTGGATTTAGTTGATCAACTCAAAACTGACATGTTATAATGCTAGATTGGTTTCAACTCTAATTATCTATAGATAAGCATTACATTTATGTTTATAGTCATGTGTGTCCTTGTGTGTGTATATATATAAGGGATCTAAATAATATAATTGTGAAAAATATATAAATAAATGTCCACATAAATAAAAAAATAAACATAAACATGAACATAATAAAATATATAAAAAAAAATGAAAACTAACCATTAAGTATTAGGAGTACCTTCTCAAAAAAAGTATTAGGAGTAAACACTGAGTCATTGAATACCCCAATTCTCTCCTCAAGAGGCAGAGTTGGTTAAGAGCATTCAACTTTGTCATAATACTATGGAGGATAAGTTGGTGTGGCCTTTTGTCTCTTTGGGTATTTATTAGGTCAAGTCAGGGTATAATTTCCTTTCTCAAGAAAGAGCCATGGGTACTTAGGTTTCAGCAAATCTGAATCAGTTTGAGAGTGTATGGAAACAAATTTGGGGGTACACTGTTCTAAATAAGATGAAGAATATAATTTGGAGGGCTTGCAAAAATGTCATACCTATCAAAATGAATTTAGTTTGCATGACAATTTTAACCGAAGATATTTGTGAACATTGTAAGCAACGTGAGGGTGCTATTCATGCCTTATGGTTATGTCCTTGTGTTTCGGCTGTATGGGACTTAGACTCTGGAATTTTTGTCAAGTCAAACATTTTTCTAAGTTTGTAGAACCGATGTAACACGTGATTAATGAAAAGAAAAACCTTGAGGTTTTTGCCATCTTTTTCTGAACTCTTTTGGCTCCGTAGAAATTGACTTTGTGTTGAAAACAAAACCATTTCCTATTAATGAAGTGATCCCAATAGCCCACCCACTGCTACAAAACCATATTGTGTTTGTTGGTATCCTCCAACAAATTCTTCAATCAAAGTCAATTTTGATGGTAGTGTTCAAGGAGGCATGAGAAGCATGTATTGGTAGTTGTTCTAAAAATGGAAGAGTTAAATGTAGTGAAGATCATCAAAATATAGAGCACATGGTAGAAACATGCAGAAACTACAATGATGAATGGAAAAATGATCATTCATGAATTAGACCGACTTGAACCTGAGAATTTTTTATTCGTAGTAAAATGGGTCAACCTAGACCCAACCCATTTTTTTATAGTCAGGTTGGGTTAACCCGTCTGACTTGACCCAACCTGTTTTTAATGATATAAATTTTGAGATCATCAAGTAGCTTAAATCAAAATAACATCTCTACATCTTTTGGTGTGATAAAATTAAAAGGGCTTAGAGCATTGAATTTCTACCATAAAAATCATAATATTTTTGTCATTGTTTGTCAGAGATTGGAGCAGCAGCACATAGCCAACAACTAAACCGCTTCCTTAACTACAAGTCTTGACTTCGTTCCTGTCCATGTTCAGTGATGTGTGGGTTCAATATATAATTTTGGACAGTTTAACTTATGTGAAACTGAAAATGCATGCTTTCTTTGTAATTTACTAAATGTCTCCTCGTAATTCCTCTCGCATGCTCACAAGAATTACACTTCCTTTGCCATAAAAACGTGCACCAATTAACAAAAAAGAGCAAAACACCAGCACTTTCAAATGGATGAAAATTTTCTATTTAACAACACCATTTACACCAAAGCGACAAATTGTGTATTCCCAATAATATCACATATAAAGCCATATTTCCTAAGCAATTATTTATTCATTAATAAATTCCACTATTGTTAACAATCAAAGATATGCTTCATGGTTATCACAAAAAGAAAAAAAAAAAAAAAAAATATGCTTCATGGAAGATATCTCAATAGAAACGCTCAAAAGGTAAGCATATGCTATTTTGTATTATATATCTTGCACAAAATTTAAAAAAATTTAAGTCACAAATGAGATGTGAAAACCAAAACCTACTTATGAGTTCCACCACCCACTTTGGAAGACCTCTTAATGCGTTTGTGGATTTTGGCTAGTATGATCAATTTTCATGCAATAAGTTTTTATTTGTTTTCCAAAGAAACACAGTCTCAAAGAATAATATTTTTAAATTCAAATACTAGAATTAGAAAACTCAATGTGAAAGGTTACTGAATATGAATTTGCTTATATTTGAGAACACTTTTTATGTGAAATACAAAGAAAAGTAATTGTATGGACATATTGAGACTAATGAGCTTGTTGGAAATATTTTGTTTGAATACACAATCTTTAAAAAAGAAACAAGTTTCTTTCAACAACCATAATAGGAACTTAAATAAAAGTTTGAAAATTCTGTCTTAGTTAGTTAACCAGTACAAATCACTCATATTTCATCTCGGCCTAAAATTTGACCAATTCTAGTCCATTTTGGTCTATTCCAATTGGCTTAATGATTTCGGCCATAATGGGAACAATATATTTTTTTCCCATTCCCTAAATTCATTTTCATTTTCATTTTTTCATAACTTAACTCGCCTTTAATATTCGTGTTTCTTTTTTCCATTAAGAATGTGTCTTTTTTTTTTGTTCATTTACTTTACTTACCTATGACATTTTTCTTTGCATATACTCTCTTATATATGGCATGTTTTATAATGTTGATATTAATAATATGCATTATTTAAATTTGAATTAATAAATGATATGCTAGAAAATTATGTGATGAAGAATCATATCTATTTATACTAAAGAGAACCCACTAGTATAATTTTTACTTCTTAATAATTTTTTGTGGACTTTATTAACTTCTTGGAACACACTCATGCATACTTTCTCTGTCTAATTCTTATTGTTTTGGATTTGGAGTTGGTTTATCTAATACATAACATTTTTATTTTTTTGGACTGGGAGTTGGTTTATCTAATACATAACATTTTTTTTTAAAGTAAGAATTCTAACATGACAATAAAAATATACTCATTCAACCCTAAATTGTTAGTACTCTATTTCAATTTGGGATGTGTCAAAATGCAATTCACTTAAAAAATTCAATAAATAAATTTCCAAACTTACCTTTTATTTTTTTTTCTTTTGGGTGAAAAAATCAACACTATTCTTTCATTATAGTTTAAATTAATGAGTTCAGCAAAGCAAAAAAATTTAAATTAACAAGAGTACTTTTAGAAACATGTATATTTTTAATTAAAATAAAATGAATTAAATACCCTTTAAAAGTAAGATTTTCTAAATAGAATTACAGGACGAATGTAGTATAAATTTTTTTACTCATTAACGATAAATTAATTTTAAAAAAAAAACTTATTAATGATAAAATATATAGTTTTGTTTTTACTCATTAAAATAGTATCTTGGATTTTGAGTGGATTTTGTAATACAAAATTTGTATTAGTAACAGAATCCATCACACTTTCGCAGGAGTCCTAAAAAAAGAAAAAGAAAAAAGAATCCATCACTAGTGTGTCTTTGTTTTGTGACTTTTGTCTCATGTTTTATAGAGCGCAACTTAAACCACAATCCGGCCCAATTGTATGCTATATTGTACCGTTGCTTTTGTTGATTGTTATATGGTGACAACTTAAAACCGTTGCTTTTGTTGGTGATGAATGAGGCCACTGCACTCACGCATTGAGAGCTGGCTCTGTGCTCTGTTCAAAGTTTCGATAACCCATTGTCGAGCAATCAAACTAGGCGACATTGCTGACATCTACACTGCCAACAATATTCTGAGTGGATATACAAAATGCAGAGAGTTATGCATTGCTCACAAACTGTTCGATGGAATGCCTCAAAGAGACAGTGTCTCTTGGAATACAATGATCGCTGGGTATGTAAACTGTGGGAACTTCGAGACTGCGTGGGAGATTCTAAGAACTATGAAGAGACGTGGGTTTGATGATTTTGATGGGTATACTTTTGGAAGCATACTTAAGGGAATTGCTTGTGCTTATCGGTTTGATCTTGGGCAACAAGTGCACTCCATGATAGTCAAGATGGGTTATGTTGGAAATGTTTATTCCAGTAGTGCTCTTTTGGACATGTATGCAAAGTGTGAGAGAGTTGAGGATGCATATGTGGTGTTTCAGTGCATACCGGAGCGAAACTCTGTCACGTGGAATGCGCTGATTGCTGGTTATGTTCAAGTGGGTGATCGTGGGACTGCATTCTGGCTATTAGATTATATGGAGTGGGAGGGTATTAAGGTTGATGATGGCACATTTGCTCCGCTTTTGACGTTGCTTGATGATGCTGATTTTTACAAGTTAACAATGCAAATTCATTGTAAAATTGTAAAACATGGGCTGGTATTTCATAATACTGTGTGCAATGCCTTAATCACTTCATATTCAGAGTGTGGGTCTATAGAAGATGCCAAAAGAGTGTTTGATGGTGCTGTTGATACCCGAGATTTGGTGACATGGAATTCCTTGCTTGCTGCTTACCTTGTACACAATAAAGAAGCAATCGCATTTGAGCTCTTCATGGATATGCAAGGGTTTGGACTTGAACCAGACATCTATACTTACACTAGTGTCGTTAGTGCTTGTTTTGATGAAGCACGTAAAAACCATGGGAAATCCTTGCATGGATTGGTAATAAAAAGGGGATTGGAAAAATCAGTACCAATATCTAATGCATTAATATCTATGTATCTCAAGTCTAATAACAGATGCATGGAAGATGCGCTGCTCATTTTTGACACGATGGAGTTGAAGGACCGCGTTTCATGGAACTCAATTTTGACTGGATTTTCGCAACTTGGGTTCAGTGAAGATGCTGTGAAATTCTTTGGGCATATGAGATCTGTGGTAGAAGACATTGATCACTATGCCTTTTCTGCTGTCCTTAGATCTTGCTCAGATATAGCAGCCCTACAATTAGGTCAACAGGTTCATGTCTTGGCACTTAAATCAGGTTTTGAGTCCAATGAATTTGTTGCCAGCTCATTAATCTTCATGTATTCCAAATGTGGGATAATTGAAGATGCTAGGAAATCCTTTGAAGACACCCCCAAAGACAGCTCAATCACTTGGAATTCGATAATTTTTGGATATGCACAACATGGGAAGGGAAACGTTGCGCTTGAACTCTTCTACCTAATGAGAGAGAGGAGGGTGAAACCTGATCATATAACCTTTGTTGCAATTCTAACTGCATGTAGCCATTTTGGTTTGGTTGAAGAAGGATGCAAGTTTCTAGAATGTATGGAATCAGAATATGGAATTCCAATGCGAATGGAACATTATGCATGTGGAGTTGATCTATATGGGCGGGCTGGGCGTCTAGATCGGGCAAAATCTTTGATTGACACAATGCCTTTTGAACCTGATGCTATGGTGTGGAAGACTTTACTTGGTGCTTGTAGGACTTGTGGAGACATTGAATTAGCTAGTAAGGTGGCAAGCATTCTACTCGATCTAGAGCCTGAAGAGCATTGCACTTATATAATCCTCTCTGACATGTATGGGCGTCTTAGGCAATGGGATGAAAAGGCTAAGGTGACAAGGCTTATGAGGGAAAGAGGGGTGAAAAAGGTCCCTGGTTGGAGTTGGATAGAAGTTCATAATAAGGTGCATGCTTTCAATGCAGAAGATCATTCCCACTCCCATTGTGAAGAGATATACCTTGCATTGGGAGGATTAATGGATGAAATCAAAAGGTTAAATTCTGTAACTAATTTCAAGTTTTCGAGGCATGATTTGGATCATGGATCAGTGTGTGATTTAAGGCTCTGATGCTTATTTAAACCCTATTGTTTGAATTGTCTGTTGCACGCAATGGTGGGTAAATTGTCTTTCTGAGGCTTCCAATTCGTGCTTTATATGGGAAAAAATTAATTCAGGTTCAAACAAATATAATATTTGATTATACTTTAGAGATTTTTGTTCAATATTGGAAACTTCTTGTAATAGTATTATCAGCAATCAAGCTATTCTAATGCATAAACAGTGATCAACACATGCAATGCCTATCCATATATGTTTTGTGTTGTGAAGGAGGCTTGTTGCTTGCCTATTTTCCATCTTCATTAAGCCCACTGTCTTATCCAGGTCATGCCACATGTGCTCCAGTTTTTGCTGCTGACAAATAGTGGGAACTAATAGTGCAAGACACCAGGGACCTATAGTGGAATGCAAATAATGCTACCCTTTCATTGACTGGGAGTCAGATAGCATGTTTTTCTTGAAGGACTTCAAACCTTTTGCAGGAATTGGGGCATCAGTCTGGCATACTAAGGGCTGCTACTCATTAAGAAAGATCTGGCTATGCTAGGGCTGCAGATTGGATAATGTTAGGTGTGTAGGCCTGAGTTTGTACAGGGCATCTCTTGCTAGTATTGCTTAGTTGTTTGCTGTGGTTTAGATAACCTATACAGCAGAGTTATGTCCCTAATGGGCTGTGGACAAGATGTTTGCCTTGAATATCAGTATTTAAAGTATGCATCATTGCGGGTGTGTGGCGGGTGTAGCATAGTGCAGGGATGCTGTCATCCTTTGAGAATTTGCTGTTGTTTAGCTTAGGATTTGTACTTTTCAACTGGCTGAGCAATTGTGTATTAAGTTGGGGTGTGCAGAGTTGTACTCTATTGTCCCTTGGTTGTATGGTCTACTAGACCTTTGTGTTTGCAATAAAAATTCTTACTGATTCATATATATAAATATATATATATATATATTTGTTTATTTAAGTATTTTTGAATTACTTTGTAGTGCACGTTCATAGGCTTTTCTGACTTTAAAAGTCAATTTTTTGTTTAAGCTAGCCTGAATATCGTTGCCTACTTCGATGTCCCCTGCACAGTGGCCCACCAAGAGTTGAACACTTGGTTGTCTTAGAAGGGCCTGTTCTAGAATATATCTGTAAAGCTCGGGATCTTCCTCCTCTGTGAGTGCTGCTCTTTCTTCTCATCACTTTTGAAATGATGGTATGCTGTATGATATTTGATTCTGTTAGAATATTTCAGGATGAAGTGATAAATAGAGAATTTCATTGTTTGAAAGTTTGTTGCAGATCTCATCCATTTTGGAGCTATATTTTATGCCCTAGTATGTCCAGAGCCTCCTCCAAGTGCCACTTCTGTGCAAATTAGGATATTTGAAGAAGTTACAGCTCCATTGGTACTGAGAAATAGAGCTTCCATCAGAGGGAAACCAAAATGAGAAGCAGAGAAAAGTTTTAGGATAACTCATGTAGACCAGTTTGAGAGTGTGTGGGAGATTTTAAGAATCATGAAAAGATGCGGGTTTGATGATTTTGATGGGTATACTTTCAGAAGCATACTTGAGGGAGTTGCTTGTGCTCACCAGCTTGATCTTGAGCAACAAGTGCATTCCATGATTGTCAAGATGGGTTATGTTGGAAATGTTTATTCTTGTACTGCTCTTCTGGACATGTATGCAAAGTGTGAGAGAGTTGAGGTTGCATATGTCGTTTTCAGAGCATACCTGAGCGTAATTCTGTCTCATGGAATGCGCTTATAGATGGTAATGTTCTGCATTCTGGCTCTTAGATTGTATCGAGCGGGATGGTGTCAAGGTTAATGATGGTACATTTGCTCCGGTTTTGACGCTGCTTGATGATGCTGAGTTTTATAAATTAATGATGCAAATTCATTGCAAAATTGTAAAACATTGGCTGGTATTTCATAATACTGTGTGCAATTCCTTAATCGCTTCATATTTAGAGTGTGGGTCTATAGATGATGCCTAAGAGTGTTTGATGGTGCTGTTGATACCCAAGATTTGGTGACATAGAATTCCTTGCTTGCTACTTACCTTGTACACAATAAAGAAGCAATTGCATTTAAACTCTTTATGGATATGCGAATGTTTTTTGCATTTAGCTTTAAATTTGTAACAATTTCATTAATGGCCATGTTTCCAAAACAATCCGGAAAAATAGCATCTCAAGCCTAAAAGAATCGAGTTCTATGTGCTAGCAGAGCTGAGGTGGATTTAAAATCCACGTGGAACTCGAGCTTTAGACACTCGAGTTTCGTTTCTTCATTTTCTCCTTTTCTTTCGTTCTCCCTGTTCTTCCCTTTCTCTTTGTACCTCACCCACGGATTCATAAAATCTCGGCACTAGAGCAAAAACCCAAGCCTAAAAATCATGATCTCGACACCGAAGAGGCTCCCTTAGCTCGGGTTTGTTGATCTTGGCACCGAAGCAGCTTGGGTTTGATGTTTCTCTCTTGTATTGTTGTTTGGTTTTGTTGTTTTCTGGGTTTGTTGTTTTCGGAAGTGGGTTTGGGGTTTTGAGAGTTAGAGAGATCGATTAGATGTGAGACTACTGAATGAGGTAGTGGTGGTGATTGGAGAAGGAGGGCTAGGGAGATTTGGCCATGGTAGTTTGAATTGAACAGGGAGAACGAAGAGGAAAAAAGAGAAGGAAGAAACGAAACTCGAGTGTCTAAAACTCAAGTTCCACATGGATTTTAAATCCACCTCAACTCTGCCAACACATATAATTCGAGTCTTTTAGGTTTGAGTTGCTACAATGAACTCGAGTCTAAGAGACTCGAGATGCTATTTTCTGGATTGTTTTGGAAATGTGACCACTAACAAAATTGTGTGGCAAAATCATGCTAATCTACAAATTACCTCTGGATATGCAAGGGTTTGGACTTGAACCAGACGTCTATACACTAGTGTCATTTAGTGCTTGTTTTGATGAAGCACATAAAAACCATGGGAAATCCTTCTATGGATTGGTAATAGAAAAGGGATTGGAAAAATCAATACCAATATATAATGCATTAATATCTATGTAATGGTGTATGTTGGGTTCAAAATTTTCTGGGTTTGATTATTTGTTGCAAATCAACTTTTTGATTGTGTTAGAATTTGTTGAGTTTGATCACGAGTGGTTTGGTATGTCTTCATTTGATTTTGATCATGATTTTGTATGCATTTTCGCATGTTTGGTTGCTAAAAAAAATGCAAGAAAAGAAAAGCCAAACAAGTTCTCTAGGGAAGAACTTTCGAAAAAATAATGAAAAGCCAAAAAAAGAAGAAGGTTATTTTAATTAGATTGAAGGTTTGTTTTTAAACTATTTTTTTGTTTAAATTTTCTAAAGTGACTTTTTTATTTATTAAAATGTTGATGTGAGATTTAAAAAAAGTGATATAAATTATTATTATTATTATTATTATTAGTCACGTCTGCATCTAATGTGCCAGCAGGGTAAATAGTCTACCATGTAGACTATTTCCATTAGTATGATAACAGTAAGGACTAAATTGAAAGCGATTTTTCAATTTTTAGAAACCAAAATAGGAGCTCAAAAAACTTGGGGACCAAAATGGAAAATGACTGAAAATGTAAGGATCAAAAATGTTTTCGCCTAAAACAAACATAAACATAAATATATTATTAAATAATAAAAAGAAAACTAAGCATTAAGTATTATGAGTGAATAGATAATTGGATTTGTATGTTTTCATTGAAATTGATTATAGAATAATTAATTGGATTTATCATTAATAAGATTATGGTTAACTATGACCCCTCTAAAGAAATTTTTTTGGCTCTACCATTGATTCACAACACAACTTTTAACGTCAATCACAATATCATTTTCTACGTTATTAATTCAGAAAGTTTTCAATTACAAAAGAAAACACATAATGATTAATAATGAAAACAATGTAATTTTTTTTTATAAATGATAGTTGATTTAACTCACAGTACACAATATCGTCAAACACATGTTTCATGTGAATCATGTCCAATCAAAAAGGGTGGAAATTTGAGGGGATGAAGGGACGTTTAGCACACGCACGTTTGTATTGTGTTATCTATTCGTATTTTCTGTTAACTTGCCCATCTATATACCAATGTTATAAGGACTCTGAAAGATATTATTGATAAAATAATAAACGATATTTTTTTAACAATAGTTTCTAAGTGTTTTTATTAAATCGGTGTGTTCCAAACTGGGATGTTGTTTTAGGTCAGTATTTTCAAAAAATGATGATATAATGAGAATTTAAAAAAAAAATTTAAAGTGATAAAAGTTATAAAGAGTTTAATAATTGAAAATAGAAATTAAAAAATAATTGTATAATGGATCTCTTATACTAGTAAATATACAAAAATTTTGAATGTTTCAAACAATTGATTTCTATCTACTTTTATATGTAACTAGATCTGCAAAAGGGGAAGAAGAAAAAGTGTAACTAGCTTTTGTGAATGGAATAACTTGTATTGCAATATCAATAATAAACTAAGTTAACATTTAAAAAAAAAAAAAAAAAAAAAAAAAAAAAAACTTATGAACAAAGAAACCACTATTCCATTTATGTTTATATTCATTTGTGTCCTTGTATGTGTATGTATATAAGGGTACAAAACAATATCATTGTGAAAAATATAACAACAAACGTCAATATAAATATAAATGTAAATGTATACATAAACATGAACATAAATAAATATGTAAAAAAATAATAAAAAGGAAAACCAACCATTAAATATTATGAGTGAATAGATAATTGGATTGCTATGTTTTTATTGAAATCTACATATTAATCTACTTAAGGCATTTGGTAAATCTCTGAATATATATATATATATATATTTATTTTTATATATATATATATAAATGATTATAGTTAATCATAGGCTGTCCAAAGAAGATTGAAATTTTTTTACTAATACCCTAGCAAAATATTTACACCGCAAAATCAATTTTTACGACTTAATCACTTTTAACCTTAATCTAGCAATTAGTCCAAATATGTGTGATTAGCCAAATTTTATATTGCATGCATATTAAAATATAAATGAAAGCATATTAAGAACAATGTAAATATGCTAAAAAGAATTCATACCACACGTAAACACCAAGACACATTTACAAAGAGAAAAACTTGAGCACTTGAGCAAAAAAAAAAACCGCTCTATCAAATCCAGTGTCAGAAAACTCCACTAGTATGAATAATTGTAGCATAATGATGACTATAAATCCTTTAAGTCTATATTCTCTTTAACCCTTGAGCCCTCCAAACCCTAGCTTGCAACAAACTTTCTTGAATTAATTCTTTAATTCTTCGGAGTACAATGTGAACAACAGTTGCATGTGCTAAAATAATATTATGGTTTGCTACAAAGGGCTCCCTCTCTGAATCCCCTTGAGTACAATTTCCTATGGTAGTGTTTGGCTTAGGAGAATCTATTTTACTCGTAACATTTAGATTCTAGGGAATGTCATACTTGACAATTTGGATGCCTAAGAATGCAACTATTTTTATGTTTGGTTTAATTACAAATTTAACAAGAATCCTTAGTATATGAGATATTTATATTTGATTTACATCATGCAATCTTAAAAGAATTATTTACAGGAAACAAAATATAAGCTATAAATCATGGAAAATTCAATAAAATTATGGTATAACATTTTCTAAATGACATGTATTATACAAAAATAATTGTTCAAATTACCAATTTATAATAATTATTATATTTAATTATATTTCTATTGGTTAATGGGTAAAGAGGAATGGGCAAACTTGTCTGTTTATAATTTTTCCAAGCATGGGAACGTAGATACCCACTTTTTAAAAAGGGAATCTACATTCCTATAAAAAGGGGTAGATTAGGAATTCAGATTCCCTAAGTATCTCTTTTCCATGTGTGATTTGCTATTAAACATGCAAATGTTTCAACATTCTTGAGAATCTTAAAAGATTACCTCATACCAAATGCCACCTTGATATTGGGCATCCACATAGCCCAATATTATTTGGCAATTTGGCTCATTGAAGGTGACCTAGTACTTGACCCGATGTACGAAGAACTTTAAACAGATTTCAACAAAATATTCAAAATCCTCATTGGGAAAAGGAAGTGTAGTATGTTACAACGCTCCGTATAAAAAAGTGGTCATATTAACTGATACTCTTAAAACAATTATTAATCAACTATTTTAGAAAAATTTTAATACCACTTTTATGAGAAATAAAAAAACTGTCAAACATTAATTGTTTTTTGTTTTTTTTTGTTTTTTGTTTTTTTCTAAAATGACTCATTAACAAATGCTTTCACAACATTCGTTAACATTTCCCATAAAAAAATAGGAGTAATTTTAATAAACCTATCTTCAAAACTCCTAACAACAATTACAAGAATTTAACAAAATCAAACAAAAAAACCAAGCAGTTAGCAAAAATTGAATAAAACCCAAACCAAGAAAACCTTTAGCAAACAACTCACTCTACACAAAAAAAGAAAAAGAAAAAGAAAAAGAAAAAGAAAAAGATAATAATAATAATAAATAAAATAAAACCCTTGAGCTGGAAGCCGAAGCCACCACACGCAATCAACAGCAAAATTGCTCTTTTAACTCAAAGTCCTAGTTAGGTCCATAATACATATGAGATTACTGCTATTACTCCCCAAAAAATATTGTGATATAAAATGGTTAGATTCCTGTAGATTTCACAATTAAGAAATAGAGAAATGCATAATACAGTGTTAAAGTGATAATTTTATGTGCAGCAAGTAAACGGTAACAAGTTTACGAAGACATATTGTTGTGCATAGACGTCGACGCAGAGTTGTATTGCTCACAAACTGTTCGAGGAAATGCCTCTGAGAGACACTGTCTCTTGGAATACAATGATAGCTGGTATGTAAACAGTGAGAACTTCAAGACTGCGTGGAAGATTAGAAGAATCATGAACAAATATGAGCTTGATGATTTTGATGGGTATAGTTTTGGAAGCATAATTTAGAGAGTTACTTGTTCTTATCAGCTTCATCTTGGGCAACAAGTGCATTCCATGATTGTCAAGATGGGTTATGTTGAAAATGTTTATTCCTGTAGTGCTTTATTCTGGACATGTGTGAGAGAGTTGAGGATGTATATGTGGTGTTTCAGAGCTTACCAGAGCTTAATTCTGTCTTTATGTTCAACTGGGTGATTATTAGATTGTTTGGAGTGGGAAGGTGTCAAAATTGATGATGGCACATTTGCTCCGCATTTGATGTTGCTTGATGATGCTGAGTTTTACAAGTTAACGATGCAAATTCATTGTAAAATTGTAAAACATTGGCTGGTATTTCCTAAAACTGTGTGCAATGCCTTAATCACTTCATATTCAGAGTGTGGATCTATAGAAGATGCCAAAAAAGTGATTCATGGTGCTGTTCATACCCGAGATTGGTGACATGGAATTCCTTGCTTGCTACTTACTGTGTACACAATAAAGAAGCAATTGCATTTAAACTCGTCATGGATAGGCAAGGGTTTGGACTTGAACTAGACGTCTATACTTACACTAGTGTCATTAGTGCCTGTTTTGATGAAGCACATATAAAACGTGTGAAATCCTTGCATGGATTGGTAATAAAAAGGGGATTGGAAAAATCAGTACCAATATCTAATGCATTAATATCTATGTATCTCAAGTCTAAGAACAGATGCATGGAAGACGCATTGCTCATTTTTGACACCATGGAATCAAAGGACCGTGTTTCATGGAACTCAATTTTGACCGGATTTTTGCAACTTGGGTTCAAGATGCGTGGAAATTCTTTGGACATGTACTTTGCTTTTGGCTTCTGACAAATAGTGGGAACTAATAGTGCAGGAAACCAGGGACCTGTAGTTTTTTTTTTTTTTTTTTTGATAGGACACGGACCTATAGTTGAATTCAAACAATGCAGCTCTTTTGTTGAATGTGAGTGAGAGTATGTTTTTCTTGAAGGACTTCAACCCTTTGGCAGGAATTGGGGCATCAACCTTGGCATATTAATAGCTGCTACGCAATATCAAATATCTGGCTATGCTAGGACTGCAGCTTGGATAGTGTTAGGTGTGTAAGCCTGAGTTTGTACAAGGGATCTCTTGCTAGTAGAGCTTAGTTGTTTGCTGTGGCCCAGGTGATCTATACAGCAGAGTTCAGTCTCTAATTGGTTGTACACAGGATTTTTGCCTTGAGTTTGGGAAGTAAAAGTATGCATCATTGCAGGTGTGTGGCAGGTGTAGTATAGTGCAGGGATGCCGTCATCCTGTGAGAATTTGTTGTTGTTTATCTTTGGAACTGTACTTTTTGCCTGGCTGAGCTATTGTGTATTGAATTGGAGTGTGCAGAGTTGTATGCTATTATCACTTGGTTGTAAGGTCTGCTAGACCTGTGTGTTTGCAACAAAAATTCTTGCTGATTCATTTTAAAAAAATTTTTTTTTTTTTGAATTACTAGGGAGTGCCTGTTCATAGGCTTTGCTGACTCTAAGACTCAATTTTTTTGTTAAAGCTACGCTGAATATTGTTGCTTGCTTCCATGTCCCCTGCACAGTGGCCCACCAAGAGTTGAACACTGGGTTGTCTTAGAAGGGCCTGGTCTAGAATATATCGGTATAGCTCTGGATCTTCCTCCTCTGTGAGTGCTGCTCTTTCTTCTCATCAGTTTAGAATTGTTGGTATGCTGTATGATCTTTCATTCTACTAGAATTTTTCAGGATGAAGTGATAAATAGATGATTTCATTGTTTGAAAGTTTGCTGCAGATCTCATCCGTCTTGGAGCTATATTTTATGCCATCATATGTCCAAAGCCTCCTCCATGTGCAACTTCTGAGCAAATTAGGATATTTGAATAAGTTACAGCTACGTTGGTACTGAGAAATAGAGCTTCCATCAGAGGAAACAATATGAGAAGCACTGAAAACTTTTAGGATAACTCATGTAGACCAGTTTATTGAAGCTGGAACATACTTACAAGTGCATGTACACCCAAAACCCTTCACAATGTAAAACATAATGTTGATAGAGTTTATTAACATTTTTACTAGCATGGTGCTTGTTAAATTTAAATTTTAATCAGGTGCTATGCAATTGACTGGAAATCAAGAATTATAGGTGTGACTGAGTGCTATGTGGTTTTAGACAAACCTGCTGGCACAATAATTTCTCAATTGTATTTGATCTGACCTCACAAAAATTTGTGCCTCAAATGAATTGATGTTTTGTAAAATTACTTAGATAACTGTAAATACTAGAGGTGCACAGTTTGGTTGTCATTTCAATGCTATATATATGTGTGTGTGTTCACTTTTTTATACATTATTTATAATATTTAAAAAATGCAATCCAAACCAGCTATTTTTTGCGGAGAACGTTTGCATTACATACCCAATACCTCTCTGCTCATTGAGAGTTTTCACATCAAACCTTGTTCAGTGTTCCTCGCAAAGGACACCCAAAATCAAAACGACAGCCCCCATTATGCCTTAATTACCCCTCATCTTGTGAAAATCTTAGTTTGTGTGATTTGCACCTTCGACATGAATTGCATTTCCATCCTTCCCATGAATTACAAGTTCACCCACATCATTGCATTCTGTACTATGAATATGCATCACAGTTTAAGATCTCCTTACTTAAAAAAAGGGACATATATATACGTGTGCGCATACAAACACATATGCATATTGTATTCTCATGGTATTTTAGAACATGCATTAATAGCAAGAGAGAGAAGAGAAAGGAACTAACATGTAGGGTGGACAAATGGAAGAGAGTTAAATGTAGTGAAGATCCTCAAAATTGCTGAGCACATAGTAGAAACATGCAGAAACTACAATGATGAATGGAAAATGATCATCTATCCCATCATTGATATGCACTTTATGTGGTCTACAAACTTAATTTTTGAAACAACTAACACAACTTTAGCCAAACAAGCTTGTACATGTGATTTCAAAGTGAAGGATGTAGAGAATGTTTTGGATATATGCTAGTAAACAGCAAACTTTTCTTATCCTCCCGGTGAATGACATATGGCCATGTTTTTCACTTTTTCTTTTTTTTTTGGTATCAAAACATTGAGAAATAAGATATTTAATTAATACTGGAACTGTTCCTGATCACTCTTTGGTTTTATGGGATTGATCGTATGCTTTGCAATGAACTGTTTGTACCAACTTGCTGATAATTTTGGGGTTCTCTTCAGCGTGGTATAGTCAACATGGTGGAGTCCGAACCTTATTGTATATCCAAAATTCCACTCAAAGTTGTCAAGCAAGGACCAGGTAAAGTAACCCCTCACATCTGCTCCTTTCCTGATCACAAAGATAGAGAGAGAGAATCATAAGAATTTGATTGTCTTAAATACTCGTCTAGTATCAGAGCATTGTTATGAAATTATATATTGCCTATCCAAAGTACATGTCAGTTTAACTCAAAACGTAATTGCAAAGGAATAATCTGATTGCCTCTCCTAAGTGTAACACTTGACCGGGACAATACCATTTCAAGTCAAAGTAGAAAAACTGAAAAAGTACTTAGACCTCTTTTGTGGCAGTGCACCACAATTTTGTTAAGATCAATGAAATTATTGTGCAGACTAATTAGCATTGATGGGAAGGGGACAGAACAAATCAAAGATCATTAATGTGGCGCCTCCCTCTTATGCTCTATGGGATGCTGTGCATAGGTTGAATATAAACCTGGATTTGTAAGATAGTGCTAGTTTATTGATAATAGAAGTTGAAAAAAATGCCTAATATTTTGGCTATATTCTTACCTTACTGCTCTCAAGAGTGCATCTAAGTAGCGGTCCATGTACTTTACTCTTTTAACATCATGGTGAAACTCTTCTACAGTGATATTTGGATTGTCCTCCTCGCCATACCCTACAAGATCCGTGACTTAAATTTCTGTAAAAGTTTTAAAATATGCAGAAACCATCAAGGAGATTGTTAGCCTTTTGCTTACCATTTTCTGTAATGAACATGGGTATGTTATTGTATCTGTCCATTACATAGGTAACCATTTTCTCCATTCCCAGTGGGTAAACATTTAGCCATTCCAAATCAGTCTGTACAATCAAAAAGCTTCAGCAATGATTGACAAAGAGACACAGGACAAGCCAGGGCTCTGTAATAGGAAAAATAAATATAGATGATCTAGGGTTAGCACCCAGACCTACTTGGACTTTGCACTATGCGATAGAAAACCATTTGGAGTTATCATTTAGGGTTTACTTTTACTTATTAGCCTGCCAGAAAAATAAAAAATGAAAAACTTCTCACTTCACCATTGACTGACACATTAGTTTGTATGGCTTATGTTGTAAAGTTTGTGGTATCCCTAACATCACTCTTGTTATAAAGTTGAAGTTTCGTACAGGTTCTCCAATGTGCATGCCATCTTTTTGTGAACTTTGTCGGTAGTAACCTTCTGTCTTGGTCACCCCTGGTCCAGGTTCACATATGGAGGAGATGCAGTCTTGGACATAGAAACTGGTGTACTGGTTGATGCCAATAAAATCCAATCCATTCTTTAGTATTTCCCTATCATTGCTTGAAAATTCTGGCAAGATAGATCCTAGAATTTCTTTCATCTCTGCTGGATAATCTCTGAATATTATTGGGTCCAAGAACCTGCATTAAAATTGATTCAAGATTCATGATATGCCAACCACATTTGTACGTTTGTGCCTATTTGACACATAAAATGTGAAATTCAGTGTCAATTTTACCATAAAAGTCTTACAAACTGATGTTATAATAAATGTGATTGGTGTCACTTCAATAACATAGTATATAAATGACTAAATGGTCTCAGAAAAAAAGGAAAAAAAAAGAGAGTGAAGGTTACATTTTTGTGATTGATGACACATCAATTTGTAAGGTTTATACAATCAAAATTGTAGTATTTTTAACTTCACTCACATAAAAATATTGATGATTGACAAATGGATATTTACCAGTTCAAAAAGAAGGATTGGGCTCTTTCAGCTGCCAGCTTGTCTGGTGTGGAGTTGCTAATGGGTTCAAACCAGGCGGCATGTAAGACAATCCCAATGCTACCTTCTTGTTCTTTCTGGATGTTCATTGATCTAGTTAGCAAGCATACAATGTCTTTCGAGAGTGTTCTATTTTGACATTTAACTACTTCGTACTCTGTATAATCACTCCCTCTATATATAGTATGCTTCAATAGTTCATAACAAAATACATAGTTAAGAATATTGTTAATTCAATGGAATAGTTTTTTCTTCTTTATTAGGAAAATTAGAGTTCAAAAGCCCTTCCCCATTGTACTATTGAATTGTTAAAAAAAAATATAAGTAGAAGCACTGGCACTGGCCTGAGTTTTGATTTGGTCATTGTCCCTTAGAAATTATCCTAGCTATACAATAATGTTAGTACCTGGAATTTTGTTCTATAATTTTGAACAGCAGCTGCATGTGCTAGAATAATATTATGGGCTGCTACAAAGGGCTCCCTCTCTGAATCCCCATGAGTACAATTTCCAAAGGGACCTGAGCAACGTGACGGTGGGAATTCACCTGTTCGATACCCCATTATCACTTGGCAATTTGGCTCATTGAAGGTGGCCCAGTACTTGACCCGATCTCCGAAGAACTTAAAACAAACTTCAGCAAAATATCCAAATTCCTCCCTGGAAAATGGTGTGTAGCATGTTACAACGCTCCATATCAATAAATCTAGTGATATAAAAAATGTTGATGTTACTTGTCTCAATTGGTGCATAATAAAACTTGTATTAGTAGTGAATTATGAGTCATGTGACAGTGATGTTCTTCTAATAACAATTTTTCATCTTAACATGTTGGTGAAAATTTGTCTCTAGCAATACTGTGTAATGTATAGCATAGTCAAAGATACACCAAACATAGAACTAGAACCCTATTTGTAAAATTTGTCATTCTTCTATTAAATAAAAATCTACCGATATCTTCTACAAAATTACATAGGCTATTGATATCTGGTTTGCTTACTGTGATTTGGGACTGAGCCAACCTCCATACTTCTCCTCGAGTTCTTGAGGAATATCAAAATGGGTCAACGTTACAAATGGTTGGATTCCTGTAGATTGCACAATTAAGAAATAGAAACATGCATAATACAGTGTTAAAGTGATAATTTTATGTGCAGCTTCACATTGGTGTTTATTCACCTGAATTTAGTTTACAAATAACTTGGTGTAATCAATCAGTATTTTTTTTTTTTTTTTGAGGGGGAAATCAATCAGTCTTTAATATGCTAAAAACTAATCAAGATGGAAGTAAACCTTTATGTAGGAGACCATCAATAAGCTTGTTGTAGAAGTTAATGCCATCCAAATTGACATCTCCCAATTTCCCTTCTGAGAAAATTTAGAGAATTTTTCATGTTTACTTGCAAAAGTTCCAAGCACAAATTATGTTACATACATGCCAACAAAATAAATCTTACTAGGTAAAATTCTTGCCCATGAAATTGAGAACCGATAGCTGTTCACTCCAAGGGAAGCCATTAGATCTATGTCTTCCTGTTGTCAACAATTCACCTTAAAATTTCTAAAAATGAAAACATTGCATAATTTAGTTTACTTGCACCATATAAAGACATCTCTAGCGACATACAGGATAAGATCTTCTCCCATTAATTACTCCAATCTCCTCTAATTTTTATTAGATGTAAGACATGGCATTTAAAAATCAAATAAATGTCATGCGTTGCATGTCCGACTAAAATGAGAGGGAATTTAAGAATTTAATTGGAATGGATCTTTTCCAAGTCATTAAACTTTGTTGGAAATGTATCTTAGGTAAGTCGAAATCAATTAATTAATCTAACTAACGTTGGTTTGGTACATATTTCAGGTCATGGTATTTACGAAAATCACTTCAACCTCATGTTGTAGGAATTATTTGGTAATTGGTATAGCTTTTCAAAAAGTGGCTTTTGTAAAATTTTGGAAGAAAATAATTTTTTTTTTACTCAACCCTTTGCGCTTATTATGTAATGGGCAGCTCCTGGGTCCTGACTATAATTATTCTAATTTCTACCAAATATTATGCATGGACCATTCAATTTTTTATTATTTTTTAAAGATCAATAGACCATGCATTATGAAATTATGAAAAAACTGAAGGGGAAGAAAAGGGACAAGTCACAAAGGTCATACTGGATAAAGATGATAATGATCCACAGCAACATCTCCATTGCTTCCATCAATTATGGTACCTGCAATTAAAAATTCCAGATTAACCTCTTAATCTCTTATTGAAATGGAATTAGGGACAACAAAATGTCGCATCCTATTTTGCCTAGCTTGCGGTGCATGTAATACCACCTCCACCAAGAGAGGACAAACGACTGATTTTACTAGCCTCGTTCCATCATGTCCTAAACCTCCTCCACCAAGAGAGGACGAACGACTGATTTTACTAGCCTTGTTCCATCATGTCTTAAACCTCTACCAAGAGTGGATGAACAACTAATTAAAGAGGGAAAAATACTTTCATCCCATCCTTTTCCTACCCTAACCTATCCCACTTACCTTGAAAAGGGACGAGCTAGGTATCCATGATATGGTTCTATCCTATTCCAATTAATGTCATCCTTAAATGGAATATACAAATAAGAAAAATAAAAATAAAATGGATAATATCTTTGTAATGAGTAAGTATTGGTTGTGTGGCCTCTAGATGATTTATAGTTTATTACTTGAATAGTAAAAGAAATGTTATCTTTAATCAATGAAGTTAGGAATGTAACAAAACTTCACAGAAGATAATTTCACAACATTCCCAAATTAGCCCACCACCTCACAACATTACATGCAAAATAATTCTATAAGAATCGTTATGAATTACATATTATTGCAAGTGAGATTAAATTCATTAGTTATGTATTAAAATGCATGCAAATTTTTTTTGAGAGTTTCAACCTATGGCGTCTACTGATGATAACTCTTTATCATCAAACCAAGACACCAATCACTTTTTGGTGTAGGTGAAGATTGAACCCCAGATCTTTTATATAACTATTAGAGATTTTACCAGTTGAGCTAACTGGAACCCACAAAAGCATGCAATTTAATTACATAGGTTTTACAAATTAATTCAGAAACATATTATTTTGTTGATGCGGTACTAATTATATTCATTGCCATGTCCGGTTTATAAATCTTTTGATAATAAAATTGATAATAAATTTAGCATTTTCCTAAATTCATACTGAATTAGTCATATCATCTGAGCTTCATATTAGGATGCTTGAGCTAAAATGAGAGGTCATATCACCTGGTTTGTGAGTGTAAACATCCCAATTGTTCAGACCTTTACCATCACTCAAGTAAGCGCCTTCGAACTGCAAAGTATACATGTAAGATTTTTATGTATACATATCTTGTGTGTGTGTAAGATATATATATTCAATCATCAAGCATTAATTGCAAGATATGAGTGTTTTTGAAGTTTGCGTTTTCAGTGGTAATAGTATGCATGACTCGGAGAGATTAAGATGTCTGAAAATATTGGCCAAAGAGAGTACTAGTATTTAGCAGTTTAAAGGAAAACCTGATAAGAAGAGGAGGCAGTGCCAAAGAGAAAGTTTGTGGGGAATGGAGATTGAACCATGCTCTTAAGAGCTTGGAGATCACATAATATTAAGAGAGGTAATAGGAACATCTCTAACAGAAAGAAAACCTTTTGAAGTAGTATTAGAATTCCCATATGGCAGAGAAATCCCCTGCTGGACTAATGCTATAACCAAATGGAATGGTTGATCAGTGTATATGCATTTACTACTAGGAGGAAGTATATGAGAGAGAGAGAGAGAGAGAGAGAGATATGGAAATCATGTAGTGTGAAAACATGTCATAATGCTTAATTCTAATTGTTGCGCACATTTTTCACTGCCAAAAAATAATATAAAACAAATTGAAAATCGATTATTCTATTTTCCCTAAAGGGTTGCCGATTCCCCACTTAAAAAGAATTTAATTCTCCATCTGCAACTCACTCAACAATATTCTTATTTGGCCATAGGATTGTTTGATTCCCCTCTTAAAAAGCAACTGATGCTCCACTTCTTTTTCTTCCTATAAACTTAAATTAGTAAATAAAATTGAAAGTTATAATCTACAAAGTTATGCATTAAGTAATAATACTATTACAAAAGTTGTACATCACCTCAAAATAGAGAGAAAATTAAGAATATGGTGCTTCGCAATACTTTTTGTTGCTATTAATAATACTTTTTGTTGCTTAGCAACTGATGCAACATACCTTTTAGGCATGCCATCCCAAAATACAATAGCCCTACCACACTTTCCGAGAAGTTATTAGTATGCACTGCTAAGTAAGATAAGAAACTCTAAATTCAAAAACAGTACCCTCTTTTACAACTAGGTAATATAGGTATCAAAAAGATAGTACTAGACTTTTGTAAAGAATGAGAATAAACTTTTCTAAACTATTAGACATTATATAGACTAGTGGTATGTCTCTCTAATAGCTGGAAGAGAATTTATTTTAATTTTTTGGTAATTTGATAGTTGGAGGTGGAGGATTTGAACTCTAAAGGTTTTCTTTAATTGGAAACATTAAGAGGTGTCAGCCAATTGATTCACAAAACTCTAGAGTCTAGACTATAAAAAGAGAGTATTTGAATTCATTTCAATTAGATAATTAATTCATTTATCATGTACAGTGTTAATGTTCTTCACATGCAGGCTTCTAACTCTGAGGAGCATTTCATGGGATTTAGAGTTCAAGTAGATGGTGCATTTAGGAACCAAGAAAGTAATGTATGTGTAACATATATCATCTTTATTACTAATACGAAATTGTTTTTATGGAACGAAAGTCTAATGGGTATGTAATTTTTCACAGGCAGGCTGCCAATTTTGAGGAGAACTCAATGAGATATAGAGCAGGAGCTGATGGTGCATAAAGTAGTCAGCAAAGCAGTAGAACTTAGTTAATTCTAGCAACTTAACTTTAGGGATGTTTTTATGACTTTTAGTTTCTTTTTGTTCATGATCTATGCCAAAAATTGTGATGGTATTGCCAACTACTTAGGCAGGTATTTTGTGATGTAACTGCCCAAACTGTTAAGACAACAATTATTTTTTGGAGTTATTACCAACTGTTACAGTTAATTACTAAGGCAGATATTTTCTTATGTGATTGTCCAAACAGTTAAGAAAATAAATATTTTGTGGTATTATTGAACAGTGACTTATGTAATTGCCAATATTGTTAAGGCAACAAATATTTGGCAGGTATTTTGAAGAGAGTTGAATTTTCCTGCATTATATGCTAGAATGTTCTTTAGAGGGCTGAATTTGTCTTTATATATATGCTTTCAACATGTTCTTATTAAAATTACATTGCAAGGATTTGTACTTTTATTTTGTGATGTTACAAACAATTGCTTAGGCAGGCATTTTGTGATGTTATTTGTAGAATTCATTTTAGTCAATAGCATAAATGATTTTTTGAGTCTAGTGTATCTAGACATTCACAAATCCAAGGTAAATGATATAGTGTGCCAATAAAAACTGAGTGTAATTGGACACTGCAAGAATTGTACTAATTTTTTACATGCAAGTAATCTTTTGGTTCTTTATTAATTTATTCATTTATTTGGCTTCCTGTTCTAAATAAGCTTCCAACAGTTTGTTTATAATTCATAAAACTATGCACTTTCTCGTGTATACACTTTACTAATACTAAATTTATGCACTTCCCTGTTCTAAATAATGCATTTTATTGTGCTTTTCTACTTATTGTTGTTAGTTGTTTCTTTGGTATACACATAATAGATAACCAGAGCATCCAAGTCCAACTGCACGACAAGAACTAGTGTATAATGCGGATGTGCTCCCTATTATACACACTTTCATTCAAAAGAACTAGCACTGCATTACAAGGTAAAATTCACATTACACCATCACATATCCTTACACATTTTTTCTCCAAAAAAAAATGTCATTACACATTATAAAATTATGGCAAATACATTCTTTTGTTAGTCCTAAATTGCATATCTGCGCTAAGTATGAAGATGGAAATCAAAAATATGCACATAGCGCATACATAGCACCATATATTCCCTTTCTTCCTTTGTTTCATCTCTGCAATACATCTTTTTCCTGCACTATTTTCTTCTCCCAGCCTTTTGATTGTCTTCTACATGTTAGCAATAATGTTATCTTCATTTCATTCGTTCATTTCTTCCAAATGTTGATTTTCTTGCGATACCTTCGGAATCTTTCTTACTAATCCATTCATATGATTGACAGCTAGACATTTTACCAAGATGTTATCTGTCACACTATTTATTTACACAATAGATGGTCTCCAGTCTAGAATGAATTGACAGGGAGGAGACACTTTATATCCTTAAAAACATTTTTAAAAAATAACAAACAATCCAACTAGAGAAATTACCCCAGCTGAGGCATTCCCCAAGTTCAACTCCAATCCAATGTATTCAAATAAAACATTTTAAAGAAATATGCTTACCTGAATCAGCAACTATAATATTCTACCGCAAGATACATAAGGGAAACAAAGAAAAGGAAGAATAGACAATCTATTTAATTCAGATTTCTCTAAGTGTGAAAGATTTCTTGAAATAATTTTATTTTTACTTGCTTACATACCATTCGGTCCATACATGCAAAACAGAAATTTATACAAACAACTTCGGTACCATTAACTATACTTTTTTTTTTTTTTTAAAGAGGATCTCTAGTATATCATTATTTAAAAAACAAAACAGAACATTGCACTAGTTAACTTAGCAGATAGTCCCAAATTCAACTACCAATATGACATTACTCTTCGACGCATTGCCTTAAAGTATAGGTTTGGCTAAACAAGTTACTTCATTGTCTTATGACTCATATCAATTTAAGAATACATCCTTGATGATGCTAAAAATGGTTATCAGTCAAGGACCTTGTCTAGGCTCTGGACAAGGTAATGTTCCCTGAAAAGATGAGAGAGAAAGGCACCGGAGTGACGTTAGCCAGTGGTTCTCCAATGACTAAGTTAGTAGAGTTCTCAATATCTCTTAGAGAATCATAATGTAATTATGTGTTTGAATGTGCATACATTTCTCCTGATGCTTGGGGGCTTATTCATAGCCTTAGCACAACTGTTGGGAGCCTCATTATGAGTGTAACCATTGGCAATCTCTTAATGGCTCTTCTGGCTATTTTGAGTAACGTATGTCTAAGCTTAAATGAAGGCTAAATTAATGTTGTATGGTCGTCCATCTTATGGACGACCTTGTAATTTTAATACTCATCAGTCCTATGGAATGAACCTGTAATTTTAGTACTCGTCAATCCTCTCTTTTTTTTTCCCTTTCTTTTTCAATTTTTAGAATATACTTGAACCAAGTATTCTATTTCACGGCTATTACAAGTTTAACACCATATAAAGACAACCCAAAGAAGTCATATATCCTTTATTAAATCACTAGAAAACATGTCATTGTTTTCACCATCATCCCTTGAAAAATGTTTAGGTGAATATACACATGCATGAACAAAGGACAAAGTAACTAGTTGCAGTTAAAATATGAACAACCCACAATTAAGCTAATACCCACAAGAACACACTGAAATTGAAACCCCAAAATCTACTCAACTTACTCAAAACGATTACGATGGCACTACGATGAGTATCTGCTCTTTCTTTGAACTGAAGCCGTCAAGTATTGGCCTGGTGCAGCACCTCCTGGAGCGAACTCGCCGAGTACAACTCATGGAACTGAGCCACCGAAATACCTCCTCTTTCTCTACCTCGATTTGTCTTTCCTTTCCTTCTTAGTCTCAATTATTGAGGGGGTATCTTGCAGACTAGCATAGATGTGGGAAACAATGTAATAAGTTAGCATGCGCTGAAAAAGATGTTGAAAACTAACATCTTGAGTTTTAGAAACTTGATTTCAAGGAAAACTTGAGTCAGCAGTTTCTGCCACATAGATCTTGGGTTTTAAAAACTCGATTTGTAACTCGAGTTTTATAAACTCGATTTATGCCAGTGCTGAGCGAAGAACATCAGAAGCAAGAATCTGGAAACAGAGGAAGAATTTGGTTTGAGATCCACCGAAGAACATCAGAAGCAAAATAGAGGAATATCAGATGGTTTGAGATCCACTGAAAGAATAGGGGAAGAAGAAGAAGAAGACGAAGATAAAGAGCTGATCTGAAAAGAAAATGGTGGAACTCGAGTTCTACGAGGAATTTTTTCCACATCAGATGCCACCGTTTGCATCTTGAGTTTTAAAAACTCGAGTTCTACTATTGAACTCGAGTTTTTAAAATTCGAGATGCTAGTTTTCCAATTTGTTTTGCAACATGACAACTAACGATATTCTTACAAAATTAACGCTAAATGGAAAGAAAATTCATTATCGAGTTAGGCTAGGGGTAGGTGGGGCTTGTATTTTGTGTTCTTCAGATGGAGAGGGACGACATCGTTAGCTTATTTTAATTTCTGGGTTAATTAACATTTTTTAAAAATAAAATAAAATAAATATTAAATATTAAATTAAGGCCAGAACAACATCGTTTTGGGTAGGTTAATGGCAGTAATGGACAAAATGTTAACGGATGAATGAATTCAGGAAGGTTAAAACTTAGAAAACTGAAATTATAGAATGCAAACTTAGAATACTAGAATGAAAAGTGGTGAAATTTAGAGTATAAGTTTTGCATTTTGGCCTAATTTTAATTGAATTCTTTAATTGAGATGATTTAAAATAATAAATAATAAGTAATCCACCTGGGAAATAACTCTTAGATACTTTTATAGTTTATATATATATATATATTTATATCATCTTTATATAAATCTTTCTTGCCCATCACTCTAGTTCTTAATAAACCACCGCACACCTTTGCCTTAATGGTTACCTGATAAGGACAAATTTTTGTTGGGTTCAAGTCTCCAAGTGGGAGTTTCACATGCAGACACTTAAATTAGGCTAAAGTAGGATTTGTATCTCAGAAGATTAGGGAAGAAAAATTAGAAAAGTTATTCATTCCATAAAAAATAAAAAAAATAAAAAGTTAAGGGAAACTCAAAGTAAAGAAACAAAACAATAATACAAATTTTGGGTTATCAATCATGGTTGGTTAAAACTGGAAAATGAAAATGAACAAAATTTGAACATGTAATTTAGTTTTTTTTGGGCTTCCATCTAGAAAATTCAAATCGGTGTGAGCATCTAAATCTAATCTATAATAAATATAAAATCAAAACTTTTGTTTGATATCTTAATATTTTGTCATACAATCATTTGAGAGATATATATATATATATATGTATATTCCTTAAATATCAAGTCTACATTATATTTACTAGGATTAAATGAAAAATATTTGTCATCCTCAATGGGGCTAGGTGTACAGCTATGGCTTATCCAGATATCCTACTCCCGCAGGCCCGAGGTTTCCCTAAGATTGAAGGCTGAGTTCACTATGTCCTTGAGCTTGGCATAGAACTTATCAAACGACTCATCCTCGTCCATCTTGATCTCTTCAAAGCTTGTAGTGAGCCTCTGAAGCTTTGAATCCTTGACAGCCTTGGTTCCCTCATAGATTGTCTGGAGAATGGTCCATGCTTCCTTAGCAGTTTCAGTGGAGGATATCTTCTTGAACTCCTCATTAGTGACTGCACTGAATAAGGCATTCAATGCCCTGCTGTTGAAGTTTGCCGCCTTGATCTTGGCAACATCCCAATTGGCCGGTGCTTCTGTAGGCTTGGTCCAGTTTATCTCTACAGCTTGCCACACTTTCTCATCTAAAGACTGCAAGAAAGCTCTCATGCATACTTTCCAATATGCATAGTTAGTGTCATCAAATAAAGGAGTTATAATAAGAGATTGTCCTCTATCCATGACAAACAGGGGTCAATGAATCACACAGCAAAGATTAACTCTAATCATAGTGTGCTCGCTCTGATACCACTTGATAGGCCAAAAACGAATTGACCTCTTGTGATAAATTAATTGATTAATTAATCAAGTTTATTAATTAATCAAATTAACATGCAAACACGTGGTAGCACAAACAAATCACCGATTAAACTAAGTATGCAGCGAAAATTAAATTGACACGGTAATTTGTTTACGAATGGGGAAAACCTACACGGCAAAAACTCCACCAGGTGAATTTAAGGTCACCACTTCCAAGAATCCACTATTATCAAAATAAGCGGTTACAAGTAAAGGAATCCCAGTACCTTATACCAACCTATAGTTGAATCCTTACCCCAATACCCAATTGAACTTGTTCTGTAGTGACAATCTCTCCTTGTAATGCATGGCTCCCAGTACGTGACTAACCAATTGCGCGGATCCCAGTACGCGACTTCAATCACCAACTAGAGAAGGTTGTTGGCTGCAAAGTTCTTCAGTTCATCACACGATAAAGATCGAGAAGCTCCTTGGTTACAAAACCCTACGGTGCACAAACACAGCAGCTTCTTCACAAGAAAGATGAACTAGGGCAAATTCTGTCTCCGGTCACAATTTGCTTGAACAAATTTTGCTCAACACTTGTGCAACTTGTGTCACTTTTGACGGCCCTTAAAATAATCATTTTATATGTCTAGGGTTGTGAGAAAAGAAAGCCCAAACATACAATCACGGATTGAATGAAAAACAGTCCTGAAAATCTGAACTTCATAAACCTCGATAGATACCTATCTATCGAGCTGCTGTTAAGCCACTGGCTGGAACAGCTTTACAGGTCTCGATAGATGCTAGCTGTCAAGCTTTAATGACAGACACTTTTCAGACTTGAATCTTGGACAGACTTGCATGGCTTTAACACTTGAACTTGAAACAAGGTTTCTTGAAGTATTAAACACATCCTAGATCTACCAAAATACAAGTAAAGTGCGTTTTGTCAAAGGAGTAGCCAATTACATAAAATAGTGACATATGTTCCTAACAAGTGAATCACATATGTCCTAACATGAAGATTTATTGTTGATTAGGATAGATTTTGGTTGAGATTCTTTGCTAAATACCCCTTTAAACTCAGCCATAAATAGAGCCCCTCATTAACACACCAAAGCACACCAATAAAGAAGAACAATTCTCTCATAAATTTTTCTATTTTCTCTCCCTCTAATTATCTTCTTAAGCTCTTAATGAGGTTCTGAGTTCTCAGTTTCCAAATTAGAAACTAAGCTCTTTAGCTCTTAGCTCACAAAATTCCCCTCACATCACTACTCATAAGCCCTTATCCACCCCCCAGCAGAAAATCCTAGCAACATTGCTAAATACTCTATTACACCATTACTCATCTTATGCTCATTCTCTCACTCTCCATATTTAGAAAATACATCTATCTTGTTGCCCATATCTCTAAACATCTCTTTCTCTACTTCTCTTATAAAATCTCATATCTTGGAAAGCAACACAAGCTATCACTATAATCTTTACAGCAGCTCCAATATCATTCATTTACCATCTTATATATCTCTCATACATCTTACAAATTATATTTCTCACAACTTTTCCATACATATTTCTCATATATATTACAAACCCATTTCTCACCAAATACCTACACTTATTACTCATACAAATTACAAATACTACATCTCACAAAACATCTATATCCTCTACCATCTCTATACTTCTTTAGAGATATCAAACACTCATACTAAACCCCTTCTCCTAGAAGGTACAAATACTTCTTACAAAAGCCCTTCTCATGCAAGGTACAAACCTACCTTACAAAAGCCCTTCCCATGGAAGGAAATACTATTCATAACTTCATTGATAGGCCAAGAATGTATTGACCCCCTTGTGATGAATTAACAAATTAATTAGCCAAGTTAATTAATTAATTAAATTAACATGCAAAACGCGTGATAGCACAAACAAATCACCAATTAACTAAATGCAACGAAAATTAAATTGACACGGTGATTTGTTTACGAATGGGGAAAACCTACACGGCAAAAACCCCACCAGGTGATTTTAAGGTCACCACTCTCAAGAATTCACTATTATCACAACAATCGATTACAAGTAAAGGAATCCCAGTACCTTATACCAACTTACAGTTGAACCCTTACCTCAATACCCAATTGGACTTGTTCTATAGTGACAATCTCTCATTTTCAATACACGGCTCCCAATACGTGACTAACCAATAGATGCACGGATTCAGTTCATCACACGATGAAGATTACGAAGCTCATTGGTCACAAAACCCTAAGGTGTACAAACACAGCAGCTTCTTCAAAAGAAAGATGAACTAGGGCAAATTCTGTCTCCAGTCACAATTTCCATGAACAAAATTTTGCTTCACATTTGCGCAACCTTTGACGGCCCTTACAATAATCCTTATATATGTTTAGGGTTGTGAGAAAAGAAGGCTCAAACATATACACACAAATTGGATGAAAATCAGCTCTGAAAAACTGAATTTTATAAATCTCGACAGATAGAGTATCTATTGAGCTAGCTGTCGAGTTTTGGGCTTCAGCAGCTTTTTAAACCTCGATAGATACTAGCTGTTGAGATTTAAAATTCAGCACTTCTTCACTTGTTTCTTGGACAGATTTGCATGGGTTTAACACTTGACCTTGAAACCTTATTCCTTGAAGCATTAAACACATCCTAGATCTACCAAATTACAAGTAAAGTGCATTTTGTCAAAAGATTAGCCAATTCTAATTTGACATATGTTCCTAACATTAAATCACATATGTCCTAACATTCACAATATCTAAAAGAGCATTATCAAGGGGAAATTCATTTAAGTGCATGATAAAGGGGACAAACTTAACCTGCCTCTACACACAACTGGACATACTCTCTCTCCCTCCAGTTTCACCCATTTTTTCCTCTTCAATCTTAAAATTATCAAGGCAAACTTCCTCTCCACCGCTAGAGTTGTCTTGCTGGAATACTATCAACTCACTGATGCTGTATAGCTGAAGCAACAAACCATACAAAGATAAATGATTTTGTTTCCATATCACTAAATTTACACTACTGAATACATGTTTACTTCACCTTTAAATACATATTACTTTATTTCAACTACTATTACAACTATTAATCAAAACTATCAAACACATATTATCTATTCAACCATTATCATGATTCTTAGACTTTAGGCTTTACTAATTTTGTAGGCCTAAAAATACATAGGAAGCCATTGGACAATGCGGCTCAATGTTGAGTTCTAGATGCAACTCCCCATACAAACCCGGGTCTAGCAAGGTCACCCCTCCACATGGCTACGCATCGAAAAACAACCCCCCGATAGGTAGTTGGAAAAGCAGTGACATTTTACATCACAAATTTAGTTGGTCAACTCAAAGCTAACTTGTTATAATGCTAGATTAGTTTCAATTCAACTTATTCACATCTATGAACCAAGTTCACATTTTGTTTTGTGTGCGGGTATAGAAACCATTACAATAAAAACAATATATAAGGGTACGAAACAATATAATTGTGAAAGATATAAAAATAAATTTCAATAAAAATATAAACATAAGAAAATTTCACTCTTTTTGCTCCATTAGGAAATTATTGAGGACTTTTTACTATTTGAGAATATTAGTACACATTTACAATTCATAGAATTATTGTAATATTGCTATTTGCTTTTGTACTCTATATAAGGATCTGCCTTTGGTTGTATTGTACCAACCATCAATCATAATTTTTAAGATTTGTGCAAGCATTCTACACCCTTTTGTAATCCAGACGAATCTAGTACCATCTTCCATCAGAAATCTTTCCTTTGTTATATTTGAAGAATTGAAATCAATTTCGATTTAATATTCAAAATAGGTTCAAGTTTGTCAAATTTTTTTTTATAATTTAATAGATAAATGTATTTATCATTTCTAAGATTATGGTTTACTATGGACCATCCAAAGAAGTTTATTTCTCCGCTACTAATTCACAACAAAAAATATGTCAATCACAATACCATTTTCTATGTGATTGTTTCGAAAAATTTTCAATTACAAATTAAAACACATAATGCTAAATAATAAAACAATGTAAGTTTTTCTAAATATATTTGACATTTTAAAAAAGGCACAGGTCAATCACCATATCTTAGCAATACAATGTAATAGGTATATATATATACACACACACATACATACATACACACATATACACACACACATACATACATACATGTGTGAACGTGTACACACTCATACCACAAAATAAACTTAAATATAAACATAAACATACACAATTAAACTCTTTTTTTTTTCCATTGCCTCCATCAAGAATAAAATTATAATGATCAAAACCATAGTTTATAAAACAAACTCTAAAACATAATATAGAGACCAAAGTCGTAAAATAAAAATAATAAAAAAAGACTAAATACTAATACAATAAACGCCAAACTATGGTATTCCAAAATAATAATAAAATAAAAAAAATTTCCAACAATAAAACAGAAAACAAAAACTAAATAAAATGAAATAGTAATATTAATAAGCCACTAGCTTATAGCTAGAGCTAGAGTTATGTGGTATCAAATTTGAGATGCTGACAATATAGTAAATGAGTAATTTAATGTCATGTGTCCCTATAATTTAAATGGGTTTTGATTTGTGCTCATTCCATCTCATTTGTAAAATTTTGAATGTAAATACTTCCATACTATTTAAAAATATTTTAGTCCATCTAAAAAATGGTCTAATAAAACTAATTTTTGCTCATTCTATATAGGTCTCATTTGAAATGAATTTTGATCTATTTAAAACCTATATTTTCTTACAATCAATTGTTAAAATTCAAGTTTTAGTAGTTCAAAATAATGCATAAAATATGAGTTTTATGGATCGAATGTAAATAACATTTTATTGGCATGAAAATTAGTATGCTTGTTAAGAACATATAGAACATATAATCCAACAATAAAGTACTCAAAGTATGAATTTAATAACAAGTTACTGAGTGGTGTAACATTACTTAGATATATATAATGTCTGGTACACACAATGTAGTCCACACAAGGTACGCACACGCCTTTGTGGCATGCCAGACATTACCCACCAATTCCACATAGACTTCCCTCCAAAATAATTTGCCACATCACAATCTTTATACTCAAACAGCACTCAATCCTTATTCTCGTACCCAATCCTCACCAAACTGTACTTGATAAGAAGACAACAAAGATCAAAATTGTTTGCTTTAGCTTCCCTATCTTTTTTTTTTTTTTTTTCTGCAAGAAAACAAAGCACTTAGTTAGAGAAGAAAATATTAATGGAGGTGAATTGGAAGACAAGGAGCTAAATACATTCAAGTGCTGAACTCAACTTCCCCCCAATTCCTTTCTCTCATTCATTCCCTTGTTCCCGCTGCCTTCTTTGAAAAGTGACTGTTGTTTGTACAGAATTTGCAAAAGAAACTCGGAATGTGAATAAAAATAAAAATATATAATATTTTTTATTTTATTTTTTGTATCAACCCCCTAAAATAAAAATTTGAACACTTGACCCTAATTTTTTTTAAGCACAACTGAAATAATCTTGAATATGATTATCTTAACAATATATTGCACTTTTTAAACACAAAAAAAATGCCCAACAACAAACCAATTTGATCTAAAATCTAAAGAAAAAAAAGGCCAACAACAAAAGTAGAAATTTTTTAATCTTAAACCTTAATCAGAAAAATCCCATGTAGATCTTAAAAATTTGAAAAAAATCAATCAAATGGGAGATCAGTGAATGAATGATTGTTTTGCTATGTACATTGAAAGAGATGATCTCGTAGGATTGATAATGAATATATTATGCAACGATTTCAAAATATGAAACCTTATAGATGACAATTGTAAAACTTCATGTATTGGGGTTTTTGTTTTGATTGTTTTGTTCTTTTTTTTTTTGGTGATGTCAATATGTTCAAGTTTTCTTTTATTTTAGATTTTGTATAACTTACGTTTCTTTTTAATCACCCTAGAAAATAAACCTGAAGCTGCGAGCATAAGTGTTGGCACGCTTTCACTTTGGTCTGTGACAAATGAAGGTGGAAAATGGGAGTAGTACTTTTGTAGTGGACAGAACAAGTTTCCAAACTATTTTTTTTAGTTACAATATCCTGTTAACCCTTTTACTTGAACCCTTACTCCTAAGTACTTTATGCATGGAAAAGTGTCAATTAAGTTATAAGACTCTTAGCCAGTCAACAATATTCTTATTTGGCCACAAGATGCTTGATTCCCCTCTTAAAAATAAAAACAAAAACTAATGCTCAACTTCGAGACTGTAGTGTATATTGTTGTTCTTCCTATAAACCTAATTTGGTAAATTAAAATGAAAGTCATAATTTGCACACTTATGCATTAAATAATAATAGGGCAGATTACAATTTACCTACCTGTGGTTTGGCCGAAATTTAAGTTATTTACCTGTGGCTTGAAATTTGGCACTTTAAAGGTTGTACATTACCTCAAAATAGAGAAAAAATTAAGGCAATTTTTATACAATTGTTCTATGATTGTATAAAGATTTCCTTGGGTTATTTCTTCTATGATTTTATGATTAGCCTCAAGGCAATCTACTATAATAGCTTACTTATAAGGCACATGCTTAGTACAGTTGGTATTCAACTAGTAATAGTACACTCAAACTGATACTATTACAATTATTGTATATTATTCAAATTGATACAACTATAGTAGTCCAACTCAAAAGCTTTGTACTAATCCAGCTTAGCACATCATGACCTTAACCAGGGACGGAACTAGGATTTGAACCTAGGGGAGGTCAAAGCATGAACCAAAAAAAATTTCAAGTGACATGGTTTATTAAAAAAAAAAATCATGGTAGACAAAAAATTGCACTTTATTACCTAAATATTTAAGCCAAGAAGAAAATAATATGAACCAAAAAAGTTGAAAGTTACAACATGATATTCTAAGCTTTTTCGAAGAAGAAGAAAAAAAAGGAAGAGGAGGACTTCGGATCTCCAAATTTTGGGTAATTGGAATTAATATGTTGATTTTATCACATTGACCAACTCACCAATATGATAATCTCATACTTTTGGATGCAACTGAAAATCACACTATCGAAGTTTTTCAAAACTTTTTTTGAGGATTTAGGATACTATATTAAGAGTTGACAATGCTACATCATCAATATTGGCTTCTAAAAGAATTTTGCATTTTATCTTTTGAAAAAAATTTAAATATTGTAATTCACTTTCCCATAATTTATAAATCAATTAAAAAAAAGTCATAACAATTTCACACCCAAACTCTAAAATATGAGTCATCATATATACTATTTAAATTTTTCAAAAAAATTGGGGGGGAGCATGCCCCCCCCCCCCACCACCGCACTAAATGCTCTACACCTAACTCCCTGGCGGCATTAATGTGGAGAAGACCCTTGAACAGTGCTGCATTGACTACCCTAATGCACAGAGGGCATGGGAGGGTGTCCGATAGGACAAGTACTCAAGTAGTGGCTTGGATGATCAACAAGTGAAGGGCCAAGATCGTCTAAAGAGAACTATATAATGGAAAGCACTCTCCATGAATAAGGGATCGAGAAATCCAAAGAGAAACACTGTAGCAATTAGAAAACAAACTTGTAATCAAACCTAAGGGAAATATACAAGAACTGATCTCCTCGGACCGCGCTGATGACGGTTTTCTTTAGTTGAAATCAATCTATCTTTCTGTCATTGTCATTTGAATTTACTTTATTTGTCATCTAACTTATTTTAGCACAGTTTTCCAACTCACTCTCTATAAATTCATTATTTTGGGCTTTTTGGGCCTGAGCCCATCCATCATTTGGGCTAGTGATCCAAATCTGATCCTTACAAGGTTGTTTGAAAAAGTGAAAAAAAAAAATCCTTATTTTGAAAGTTCCATCTGAAAAACTTTACCAACAGGGAACATATGCATAAAGCTTACACAATGAATGTGATATGTCGTATTGTCTAGATTGGTATTGTATTGATATAAGAGGAGTGTTGTGTGGGTGTGTATTGAGTTCTATATATAAAAAATATCAGGTCGCTCTCGAATGGATTGCATTAAATGATTAGGAGGAATTCTAATTATAATTCAATCAATATTTTTAGAATGTAGCGTGAAAGCAATCATGTCATATAATGCTTAATGCTTAATTCTAATTTCCATGACTCCATGCATGTAAAGCGATAAATTAAAATCGCCGATTATTCTATTTTCCATAAAAGCGTTGCCGATTCCCCCACTTAAAAAGAATTTAATTCTCCACTCCGAAACTCAGTCAACAATATTCTTATTTGGCTGTCTGATTCCCCTCTTAAAAAGAAACTGATGCTCCACTTCTTGTTCTTCCTATAAAATTGAAGTCATAATTTACAAAATTGTGCATAAAGTAATACTACTTTTACTAAAGTTGTACATCACCTCAAAATAAAGGAAAAAAATTAAGAATATTAACTCTTTGGTGCATCGAGATACTATTTGTTACTATTAATTCCATATATTTAAAAGACTGAGTTGAGATGATACGTACCATTTGCGAGATATTTTAGCAACTGATGCAATCATGAAACAGACCTTTCAGGCATGCCATCCCAAAATACAATAGCCCTACCACACTTTCCGAGATGTTACTAGTATGCACTACTATGTAAGATAAGAGTTTCTCAAAAAAAAAAAAAAAAAAAAAATGTAAGATAAGAAACTTTAAATTCTATAAAAGTACCCTCTTTTACTACTAGGTAATATAGGTATCAAAAAGCTAGTACTAGATTTTTGCAAAGAATGAGAAGAAACTTATCAAACTATTAGATATTATATAAACTAGTGGTATCTCTCTCTAATAGGTGGAAGAGAATTTATTTAATTTTTTTGGGTGATTCGATACCTACAACTAGGTATCTTAATTGGTAAGAGCCTTGTAATTTAATTGATACTTTTCCATATACAAAGTGCTTGAAGGTTTAGGGGAGAAATTATTCGAGTTGCCATTGTAACTATTTCAAAAAAATAAGTACCTTAATGTCATATAGGAACCTTTGAGTTGGGGTATCATCAAAAACCCCAAATTTGACCTATGTCATAATAATTGATTTATTTCACTAAAAAAACCTTTGAGTTTGGGTATCACCTTTATATAAATATCTTTCTTGCCCATCATGCAAGTTAACAACTAGATCTTAATAAATCATCTCACACCTTAGGTTTGATGGTTACTCGACAAGTATAAGTTCTTGTTGGGTTCAAGTTTTCAAGTGGAAGATTTACACACATACACTTAAATTAGGCTATAGTAGGATTTCTATCTCAGAAGACCAGGAAAAAGAAAATTAGAAAACTTGTTTATTACTTTAAAAAGAAAGTAAGGGAAACTCAAAGTAGAGAGACAAAAGAGGAAGACAAATTTTGGGTTATCAATCATGGGCTTCCATCTAGAAAATTCAAATTAATGTGAGTATCTAAAGTCTAATCTATAATAAATATAAAATCAAAAATTTTGTTTGATATACTTTGTCATACAATCATTTGAGACCTCACCATTTTTCACTTTATTATTTGAGTTAAAATTTCATTTGGACTCCTTATAGAATTTGAAATTTTATATATATATATATATATATATCTTAAAAAATTAAGTGTACATTATATTTATTAGGGTTAAAAGAAAAATATTTGCAAGCAAATGAAAATGCTAAACTGAAGATATTTTTCAATTGAAAGTGCTGACAAAGATGCAAATTTTAGGTACATATCCTAGCAATACATTGTAATAGGCATATATACATTTGCGCATATCAAAATATAAACATAAACATAAACATAACACATGCACATACTCACATATTTTCAATATTGCATTTTGTCCTTCCTCCTTTTGCATTCAAGCTCATACTAAATATGAATTCAAGCTCATACTGAAGATGACTAAATTCCCTTTAACATGGTTGTTCATAAGCCTGTATCTAACTTAAAACAAGTAACATCAACACTTAAATCCTAGTTAATCTCAAGTACGTACTTAACAAAAATCCAAAAAAATTAAACACACAAAAACTATACAAACAAACTTGAAAACCCTCATAAAAATTTATTAAAACACATTAGCAATCTACCCTAAATTGTTTAAATTGTCTTGCTGATGGGTATTCCTACACAACTGCACCTGACCTAAAACAACATAATAAATATATATAAAAAAAAACATTATATTTTTCCTTATTTTAACTCTTGGACTTATGTTCTCTATAAAAATGATAATTTGATTCCCTCATACCCTACATTTTTTCATTTAATCAATATACACATCTATTTGAGGCATTAAGTAGATTTTTACTCATTCTCTTTTCATCAAAACATGGGGAAGATTCTTAGTTTCTTACACCGTTTTGGAATATCTTCCTATTATTTTTTTAAAAAGTGTTTATATTTATTATCATTTTTTTAAGTGCAAATTTTGGTCCCTAATGATTGTAAATTCATTTTCGTATAAGGGAATTGCATATCTGGAAAAATATAATTACTGTGTTAAACGACGTATTGCTCAACTTCTTCTCCATCTTTATATTTGAGAGTAGTGCACTGAAGTTGGCAAAAACGAGACCTGATAAGTCTAAAAAACACAGATAGGAATTAGTCCACTTAGGCCTGTTCAGTGAATAAGGCAAGAATCAGCCCGCTTAGGCCTATTCAATGAACTCAAAATCTTCTTTCGATTCTTACATCTAGGTATAAGGTAAATTTAAAAGAAGCATTTAAGTTGTTGGATAAGCTTTGGCATTTTACATCATAGATTTTGTGGTCAACTCAAAGCTAACTTGTCATAATGCTAGATTAGTTTCAATTCAACTAATCCACATCTATAAACAAAGTTCACATTTGTTGTTTGTGTGTGAGCAAAGATACCATTACATTTATGTTTATAACCATTTATATATAAGGGTACAAAATAATATAATTGTGAAAGATATAAAAATAAATTTCAATAAAAGCATAAACATAAACATAAATATTATAAAATAATAAATAGAAAACCTAACAGTTAAGTATTAGAAGTGAATAGACAATCGAATTTATATGTTTTAATTGAAATTGATAATTGAATAGATAATTACATTTATCATTTTTAAGATTATGGTTAACCATGGACCATCCAAAGAAATATTTTTCTCTGCTACTAATTCACAACAAAAATTTGTCAATCACTATACCATCTTCTTTGTGATTGTTTTGAAATTAAAATTTTCAATTACAAATGAAAACACAAAATGCAAAATAATAAAAAAAAAATTAGCAATACAATGCAATAGTTATATATACATGTGTGAACGTGTACACATTCATGCCACAATATAAAACTTAAATATAAACAAAAATATATAGAATTAAACTCTTATTTTTTTCCCCCATTGCCCCCAACAGAAATAAAAGTATAATGATCAAAACTATAGTTTATAAAACTAACTCTAAAACATAATACAGAGACCAAAGTCATAAAATAGACATAATAAAAAAAAACTAAATAATACTACAGTAAAGGCCAAACTATGGTTTTTCTAAAACAACAACAACAAAAAAAAACAAAACAAAAAACACAAAAAAATAATAATAATAATAGAAACAAACAAAAAACATGAATTTTCAACAAAAAAAAAAAAAAAAAAAGACAGAAAAAAAAAAGAAATAGAAAGAAATAGTAATTCTAATAAACCACTAGCATATAGCTAGAGATAGAGCTACGTGGTATCAAATTTTAGGTGTTGACAGTAGAGTAAACGAGTAATTTAATGCCAAGTGTCCCTATAATTTAAATGGGTTTCAATTTGTGCTCATTCCATCTCATTTGTAAAATTTTGATTGTATAATACTTCCAACCTATTTGAAAATATTTTAGTCCACCTAAAAATTTATTTAATCTAAAACTAATTCTAGCTCATTCTATTTAGATCTCGTTTGAAATTAATTCTGATATATTTAAAACCTATATTTTCTTTCAAACACTTATTATTAGTTCAAATATGAATTTCAATGAAAAAAAATATTATGTTCTAGAAGTTAATTGTTCATATCTTACTTATAAAAATGTATACATGAAATAAATTTATTGCATCGTAATAACAAAATTAAGTTAGGAAGTAAAATAATATATTTTTCTAACATAAGATAACAAGCATGAATAATTTTCATTTTTACTAAAGATTCTTATAAGGTTTTTTAAGAGTTAAAAAAAAATATAATAATGACTATATTTAGCTTATATGAGAATTATAAAATGTATCTAATTGCATATTTTAAAATGTACACATGCATATACATAGGCTTGCAAGCTAGCATATCATAATAGCTAAAGATTCACTTTTGTAAAACCACTTGACTTGACCATAATATCACTTAATTGGTAATTTAAAATTTTAATTATTTTCCTTAATTTCATTATTAAGCACTCAATTTTACAGAACACAAAATTTCAAATTTGAGCGAAAACTCTACCCGTTCAATTCTAATCATCTTAATAAATTATTAGATGTATACTCTAATCAAATTGCATTTAAACCATCAATTAGAATTCATAATTATATTTTTTGTGATCAATTTACATAATTTATAACCGGAAAATAACCCCCCCCCCCCCCCCAATTTTAGCCTAAAAGCCTATAGGTGAAATCTCTCAAATTCCTACTAAAGAGTTTTTTCTTTTTTTTCCTTTTAAAAGTTAGAAACCTACTAAAGATGTTAGAATTAAGTTAAATTGGCATAAAATATTAAAATAATGGGCTGAATTAAATAATGAGAAGGGTTCAATCCAATCAAGAAGCAAGTAGCAAAAATCCCAATCTTTCTGGTGAGATGGTTGGAATCCCATTACATCCAAGGTTTTTAGACCCGGACCGTTCATTGAACCGTAAAAGGGAGAAGTTCAAGGTTTTTGAGGTCGAACCGGGGTCGAACCGTGATGACGTCATAATTAATTTAATAATTAATTAAAGCCTAAATATAGATATTAAATTTATAAAAGTAGCAAAATTGACAATATATCTATATATGTGAGGGAAATTTAATGATTTTCAAGTATAATAATTAAATAAGAAAGTTAATAAAATAAAATAATAACCATGAAAACATTAAAATTTATGATTAATTTTTGAAGTAAAATTGAATATCTTTGAAAGATTTTAATTATAATTTTTTTTTAATTCCTTGTAAGAGATGAATAATTAAATTAAGTAGAATAAAATTGTGTTAAGTTGTTTTTTTTATAAAAAAAAAAAAAAAATTTGCTAAGGGGTTGGACCGCACGGTTCTCATCGGTTCGTGCGGTCCAACCCCGGTTTTAGAGGTTCACGGAATTAACAAAAAATCCGGTTCTTTATGCTTAAAAAACCGGTTTTCATCACAGTTTTCGGTTTTCACAGTCCGACCTCCCGGTCCGGTCCGGTTCTGAGAACTATGAATAAATGTGAAATTCCGTGAGTAGGTGGTGGGAGTGGGGTTTAAGGATTTTTTTTTCCTAATAAGGAGTGGAGTCTAAGGTTTAAAAGAAGCTTGCTTGAAGTTTCATAACTTACAAATATCCCTACATGTTTTTTTATTTACAGAAAATACCAAATTTGATTTTTTTTTTGAATAACTGATTTAATCATTTTATATTATTATGAATTTATTTTAAAAATTACGTTAAGTTCATTAATTTAATTTGCAAATAATAGCTTAATAATAAAGATATAAGCAGTAATATTTATATTTTGAGAAAGGTAAACAAATCTTTTTTCTTTTCTTTTCTTTTATTTTTTTTTATTTTTTTGATACAAGGCAAATGACAATAGGGTATGATACAATAACGAGTGAAGACATTATTTTTGATTGAATTGTTGAGTTTAGTCCTTAATAGTCTAATGCTATAGACCCCCCAAAAAAACTTCTTTTTAATAGTTAATAATGCTATATTAAAAATTTTCAATAATTAAAAAAATTACAAAGACCAATAAGTTGTTAAAATTGAAACGCATTATTTATTGTTGTTATGTTCATGTTGTGCCACCTCATCCACTATATCATTAGCCATATAATTATTATTTTTCTTATTTATTTTTTATTTCAAAATTTTGTTGACAATATTAAATATATAAATAAATTGACTTTACACATTACTCTTGGGCGATTTTAACTTTACATATAATTTTGTCTTTACATATTCATCTACTTTAATTTAGATGTTTATAACTAAAAAATAAAATCAATGAATAATCAAAAGCCAAAAACAATGTCTATACATATCTATCTATACTATATATAATATGGAAGCTTAGCAATAAATTTTACAAATATCTTTTTGCACCACGTCATTAGCATCTTTTCTTATTTTTTATTTTTTGCAATTTTTACTTTATTCAACAGTTCATCTTCTTCAACCATTGTCTTCTTAATTCAATCTTTCATCTCCTCCAATCATTGTCTTTTTAAAATTTTCATTTGATTCCTTTATAAATTTTTAAAATTTCCCCATCTTCTTAAATTCTCAATCATTATCTTTTTAAATTTTCATCCTTTTATCTACTTCAAACCTTCCTCCTCTATCTTAATTTTCTTTTTACTTCATTTCCACCTCTCTCCCCTATTCCTTCCAAGTTTTTCATGGCAAAAAATGTCAATACTCTCTCTCTCTCTCTCTCTCTCTCTCTCCAATTTTGTTTCTCTTTTGGTGGATTCTTTTATTAGTTCAACCATTTTTTCGCTAGTGGTGCTTTTTGTTATTATTGATTAAATTATCACATCATATTTGTTTATCTTTTTGACAAATTTGTATCAACTTTTATGCATATTTATGTATTTTGGTTTTCCAATTCCATGATCACAAGTTATTTTTCTTTATCCCATTGGTTTGATTTGATTTGGGTTAATAACTAGTTGTTTTGCAAGTTAGAATTTGATTTGTTTTTTTTAGTAATCCATTTAGAAGTTAAATTACAAGACTTTACTAAGTTTTTATTTTTATTTTTTATATTTTATATATATATATATAATAGTTTTTAGTCCTTTTGGGTGGACAAATTTGTACTTTTCGTAGAGAAAGTACTCTTAATAGTTGTACTAAAAGTACCCTATATATTGCCACTTATTTAGAAAAAAACAAAGATTAGTCAAACAAAAATAATTGGATGAGTGACATATTTTAACTTTTGCAATGATATTTTCATTATTATTATTGTTATTATTATTATTATTATTATTATTATTATTATAGTAATAATATAAGGATGCATATAGAAACTTAATTAGGAGACTTTGCTAATAATTGTCTATTTGTAATCTTTTTGGGAGGACAATTTTGTAGTTTCCACAAAGAAAATAGTCTCAATAGATTATCAACAACAAATTATTTTTCTAATGTCTAATTAATCATTGTTAAGTGACGATTGATATGAAATTTTGTTTACTTGCAAAGCATCTTCATACATGTATGTTTTGATTCGGTATATATTTATGAATGTATCAAGATAAGCACAGTGTTCAAGAAGAGAGAATATGATCATACTTGTATAATTCAATAGACATAGATTTGTTTGGGATTAAAGATAAGTTGGAATTTTTTTTAATGGTGGGAAAACTCTATTTTTATCATTCATTTCTAACTATCATTATTGTAAAAACTTAAATCCCTCTCTGTATTCTATCACTAGCAAATTAGATCATAATATGAGTAGATGAAAATTATAATATAAAAAGAAAGTAATATATATATATATATGTATATATATAATTTTTTATTTACAGAGATCATAAAATTGATTGTTTCAAAAAAATAAAGCAATATGACATTGTTTATTTCAGAAAAAATGCTCTTGCCTTTTGTTGGTTTGGTAAAGTGTTATATATATATAAGATTATTTCTGAATTAATAGCTCAATACATCTAAATTTAAATTCTCTTATGAGAAAAAACACTTTATTACAAATTACTAATCCTAATATATGATTTTAAAAATATTTTAAAAAATAAATTATAAATTATATTTCATTACAATTACAAAATAATTAGATATTTTTGCACATTACGTGGGATTGCGACTAGTATACATAAGGTTTGGTGCACACAATGTAGTCCACACAAGGGACACACACGCCCTTGTGGCGTGCCAGGCATTACCCACCAATTCCACATAGACTTCCCTCCAAAATAATTTGCCACGTCACAATCTATATACTCAAACACCACTCGATCCTTATTCCCACACCCAAACACCCCCAATCCTCACCGAACCATAGTTGATAAGAAGACAACAAAGATCAAAATTGTTTTCTTTAGCTCCCCTGTTTTTCTTTTTTCTTTTCTGCAAGAAGACAAAGCGCTCAATTGGAGAAGAAGACATTAACTGAGGTGAACAGGAAGACAAGGATCTCATTCGAGTTCTGAACTCAACTTTCTCCCATTTCCTTTCTCTCATTCGTTCACTTGTTCCCGCTGCCTTCTTTGAAAAGTGACCATTGCTTGTACACCATTTGCAAAAGAAACTAGGAATGTGAATGAAACTTCATGGTTTTCGTTATCATCAATCAATAACTGGTTGTGCAAACCCATTTTGTTTGCCATGTTTTTGGAATTTCCAAAGTTAGCTGAAAGTTGATTCTTAGCATTGGGGTGCTCTGCACGCCTTGTATGAACCCCTGTGAAAATGAAAAAGTTTAGCTTTTTCCCATTACTGACCTTCTGAAAATGAGAAAGGTTTCATTTTCCCCATTTCTTCCCACTACACTGCATCATATCCAGATGGAATTTTGAAAATGAAAAATGTTTATTGTATTCTGAATATTTTAATGCAATTTTAGTTACAGGTTCCCCTGTTATCATTAATGAAATGATCATAAACTGATAGTTGGACAATTATTTGATTTCCCCAATTGTGTTTATTAAGTTCGTATAACCATAATTGGTAAGCTGGAAACAGAGATTTTTGTGTGTTTATTTTGGATATGGTGTGTTGATTTCAGCCATTTCCAAGACCTTAAAATGTAGAAGTTCCCATATGTTAGTACTCGTAATATGAAAATTGTGAAAATCTGTAATGGATACCCAAATGTCAATTGGAACTTGAGATTATAAGTTATAGATGTCATCAGATAAGTTCTTCATTTATGGAAAAATTATTTGCTATATGTTTGTTTATTGAAAGATTTTAGTTTAGCAGTATGTTTTTAATGTTTTATATACTTTGACTTTGTATTTCTGCACAAATTTAAGTTATATGAATATGGAACATTGATGAGACTGCAGGTTTTGTGTGCAGTATGAAGTATGGGGTGGTGGGCCTTTACAAAGAGGTGTCTGCAGATTCAAATGGTCCTCATTTGACTGCATAAGCGTTGATGGCAGGCATTCACTTTGGTCTGTGGCAAATGAAGGTGGAAAATTTGTATGCTAGGATGGGAGTAGTTCTTTTTGAAGTGGACAGAACAAGTTTCCAAGCTAAACTGGCAATTTGTGATTGCCTTCCACGCGTGTGGATGCCTTAATATCATCAATTTGGTGCATTGTTAACCTCTTATGTATTAATTTGTTGCTTTCTACAGTACTGTGATTTATTCATTGTTGTTGTCTAAAATCCCGACTGTATAAAAATCCATGCTGCCAGGTCTAGATGCGCGACCATGTATGATAAGTGATTAACGCAATAAGCTCTCTTGGTGTTGGTATTAGGCAAGATAGAATTTTCCCTTTTGACCATGTTTTTGTTTCTAAGGGAGAAAGGGAAGGAAATACAGGATATTGGTGGGTCCCCATTTTTCAGGTATAGGGTTATATTCTGGAAGCTTTCCACTGAGAAGATCTCATGGGATAATCTCAACTCAATGCAGGCATTTTTTTTTCCTGAAATATATCATGATATTCTATCAAAGAAAAGAAAAAGAAAAAACCACTTTTTAAAATTCTTATGCAAGGTAAAATTTTGTCTTTAGGGTATATTCATCCCTGTTTTATCCATGAAATATTCTTCTCTTTTTTTTTTTTTTTTTTTTTTTTTTATTTCACTAAGCCATTGGCCAATGCTACCAATTTATTGTCTTAAAGGTTGATTCTAGTTAGTTTCACGTGTAAAATTTCTTAGATTTGGATTTTGATTCAGTTGGTGTCTTAATCTGATAATAAAAAACAATCATTATAGAACTGGCGATATAAATTTAAAAACTATCGTATTTTTTAAAATTAGAAGGCTTATTTTTTAATGTATTTAACTTGGGTGCTTATACTCTGTGTGCTAAATCTGATATGACTGTAACATGTAGCTAAAAGTAAACACATGTTATAATCTTGATGGGTGTAGTACACTATGCACATGAGCACTGGACCCAATCTTTAACATGTGTTCAATCTTTGGCTTTCTTAAATTCCAAGTGTTCAATGTCTAAAAACTCACTGGAAAGCTTAGACTGCCGATTGACATTGTGATGTCCATAGGGTCCCTTTTTTAGGGAAGCTTCTACAAGCTGAAATGTTAGTTTGTAAAAGGGTTTTTCACCTTGAATTACAGTAAGGTGACTATTGCCATTATAGGAACTTTATAGCTTAATGTTATGTGTAATCAGTCAATTTCAATTTATGTTATAATTGGTTTGATAAAGTTTCCATTTTGACACTAAAAAATATGATTCAATGCAGTTTGCTTAAGCAAATTGTGAACAAGATCAGTGTCTCTCAAAGATAGTAAAACGAATAGCACCCACTAAACCCATCATAAACCTCCACCACCACCACCTTCATGTATTAAGCACCAACTCTACTCACCCAACACAAACTTCCAACCCCATTACCACCATTTCACCACCCAACCCGGATCACCTACTTCGAGTTTGCACCATACTCTACCAACAACCTGTCTACTGCTTCTTTCAATACACAGAAGCCAACACAACTTCACATTTCACTCACAGCTCTATCTCCTTCAATAAGTTGCTTGACGTGATTGGAAAATCAAGAAACATCGAGCTCTTCTGGGAGCTTCTTCACGAGATGGGACGACGTCATCTGGTCAATGATAAGACTTTTAGGATTGCGCTTAACAACTTGGCAGCAGCAAGGGAGTTGAAAAAGTGCGTGGAGTTTTTCCACTCTATGAATGCATGTGGGTATGAGTATAGCTTGGAGACTTTGAATAAGGTGGTTGAGACTTTGTGTGGGAATGGTCTTGTTGAGGAGGCTAAGTTTGTAGTGTCCAAGTTGAGAGAATGGATAAAACCAAGTGGGGTTACTTATTGACCTAGGACAACCACACTATCTCAATGGAACAATAAAACAACAATAGAACAAAAAGGATAAACCCTAGGAGTCAGCACCTAAGGGTTGCTTGGAGTCAGCACCAAGCAAAACTGGAGTCGGCACCAGTGTAAAGAAAACACACGTTTTTAATAATTCTCAAAAGCTATCTTACAATAATAAGAAAAAGTGCTTAAATAGCTAACAATAAAAATGCATAAAGAAACCCTAATTATTAAATGCTTGGGCTTGCTTAATCTCCATCCATAAGGCCACAGGTTGGGCCGTCTTCTTTTTGCTCTTCCTCTCTTACATGCGTATAATTGGGGGCTTGTACCTCGTGTCCGCACTAACTCCCCTCGGGTGAGAAGAACTCGACCCTGTCGAGTGGAAATCTGAAGAGCTCTGATAGTACTCCAGCAAGTTAGGATCTAGTTGCTATAGCTCATCTCGAGTAATCCATGTGCAATCAGAATCTGGTCGCCCTCGCCACCGAACTAGGAAACGGTGAACTCCTCCATCCCTGGTAGAAACAATCTGCTAATCTAAAATAGCATTAATAGATTCTTTATGTGCATAGGGCAGATTTAAGGGTAAAGGGGTAGGAATAGGGGTATCAATAGGATCAAGCAAATGCTCATCAAAAGGGGTATCAGGAATAGCTGTGGGGCTTTTATAAGCAACTAGATCCTCAATATTAAGGGATGAGCTAATACCATAATCATGAGGAAGGTCAATGACATTTGCATTTGGGCCCATTTGTTTCAATACCTTGAATGGGCCGGCACTACGAGCCTGCAATTTCTTAACGGTCCTAGAGGGAAACCATTCATGTCGAATCCGAATCATGACATAATCCCCTACCTGAAACTCTGCATGACGCCGATAAGTGTCAGCATGAATATTATATTGAGAATTACTTACCTGATTTTTTTTGTGAATCTCATTATGAAAATCATGAATATGTCGTGAAAATGCCTCAGTAGATTCAGAAACCTTAACATGTGGAGACATGGGCAAAAGATCTAAGGGCTTACTAGGTGTATATCCATGCACAACCTCAAAAGGACTAGCGCCTATAGACCTATTGATAGAGCTATTATATGCAAGTTGGGCTATAGGAAGAATTGAATCCCAATTTCGATTGGCTTCACCCACTAGACACTGAAGGAGGTTGCCTAGACTATGATTAACCACCTCAGTTTGACCATCAGTTTGAGGATGAAATGCCGTGGAAAATTTCAATTTGGTGCCTACTAAATGCCACAAGGTCTTCCAAAAATAACTCATGAAGCGAACATCCCTATCAGACACTATGGTTTTGGGGAGACCATAAAGTTTGACAATCTCATCAAAGTAGAGCTTTGCAATCTTAAAAGCATCAGAGGTCTTAGAACATGGTAGGCAATGAGCCATCTTTGAGAAGCGATCAACAACTACTAGAATAGAATCATGCTTCCTAAAGGTGTGGGGCAAACCTAACACAAAGTCCATACTCACATCTTGCCACGGGCGATCTAGCACAGGTAGAGGCGTGTACAGGCTAGTGTTTTGCTTGCGATATTTGGCTAGTTGACATGTACGACATTGACTAACTATCTTGGCAACGCCCCTCTTAAGACCAAGCTAATAGAATTGACGTTCCATTTCCTTAATTGTTTTGTCTCGGCCAAAATGACTTGCAAGGCCTCCCGCATGTATCTCCCAAACTAGGAAATCTCTCACTGAAGACCGAGGGATACATAACTTGTTGGCTTTGAACAAGTAACTATCTTGAAGGGTATAATCATCCAGGATTGGCTGTTGGGCATTACTTAGGCTAGTGTAGAGCTCCCTAAAATCTGGGCATGACTCATAGTCATCCTTGAGTCGTTCAAACCCAGTGACCTTAACACTCATAACGGATAGCAAAGACACCCTTCGACTTAGTGCATCAGCAGCCTTATTCTCAACTCCCGCCCTATGTTTCACCTCAAAGTAGTAGCGTTGCAGAAATTCAACCCAACTACCGTGCCTAAAATTTAGCTTCTTTTGGGAATGGAGATAGCGCAAAGCTTCATGATTAGAGTAGATAACAAATTCTCGAGATAACAGGTAATGGCGCCAATGCCAAAGAGCTTGAATAATGGCATAAAACTCTTTGTCATATGTGGAGTACTTTTGCTTAGCATCATTCAATTTCTCACTAAAATAAGCAATTGGGTGGCGCTTTTGATTAAGTACTCCCCCTATACCAATACCTGAGGAATCACATTCCACTTCAAAAGGCTTGGTAAAATCAGGGAGACGCATGACAGGTGCCTCAGTCATCTTTTGTTTTACCTCATTGAAAGCCTTAGCAGCAGCTTTAGTCTAAACAAACTTCCCTTGTTTCATGCAGTCAATGATGGGGGACATAATGATACTAAACCCTTTGATGAATTGGCGATAAAAGGAAGCGAGCCCATGAAAGCTTTGAATTTCATGGATATTTTTGGGCTCGGGCCAATCCACAATCGCTTGAACCATTTGGGGGTTGGCAGAAACTCCCTTAGAGGATACTATGAAACCTAGGAAGACGACTTTATCGGTGAAGAAAGAGCACTTCTTGAGGCTGCCATATAAACTCTCATTCCTAAGGGTAGTATAAACTTGAGTTATGTGGCCTAAGTGTTGCTCCCTAGACTTACTATAGATGAGGATGTCATCAAAGTACACAACCAAGAACTTCCCCATAAAAGGCTTGAGCACTTGAGTCATCACTCTTATAAAGGTACTAGGAGCATTGGACAATCCAAAAGGCATGATCATCCACTCATATAAACCATCCTTCGTCTTGAAGGCAGTTTTCCACTCATCACTAGAACGAACCCTAATTTGATGATAACCGCTTTTCAAGTCTATCTTGGAGAAGATCGTTGCCCCAGCCATCATATCCAACATGTCATCCAACCAAGCAATAGGAAAACGATATTTCACAGTGATCTTGTTGATGGCATGACTATCAACACACATCCTCCAAGTTCTATCTTTCTTTGGAGTTAAGAGTGCAAGGACTGCACAAGGTTTATAAAAGGTTTCTGTGATGTTGGTGATTTGGTTGAGGCTTCAAAGGTTTGGAATTTGATGGTGGATGAAAAATGATGGAAACCCATTTTAAGATTAATAGGTATGATGAGGCATTGAAGTTATTTAAGATGATGAGAATGATGAGGATAGACAATTTGGGCCTTTCAACTTATAGGCTTGTGATTGATTGGATGTGCAAAAGGGGTAAGACTGTGCAAGCATACATAATGTTTGAAGAAATGCATGAGAGAGGGATTCAGGTCGATAATCTAACATTGGCATCACTTATTTATGGGCTTTTGGTGAGAGGGAGAGTTAGAGAGGCTTATAGGGTTGTGGAAGGGATTGAGAAACTGGATATCAGTGTGTACCATGGGTTAATAAAGGTTTTGAGGTTAAGAAGAGCAAGTGAAGCAACACAAGTGTTTAGAGAGATGATAAAGAAAGGGCGTGAGCCTACAATTCATACCTATATAATGTTATTACAAGGGCATTTAGGGAAGAGAGGGAGGAAGGGAACCAACACACTTGTGAATTTCGAAACTATTTTTGTTGGTGGTTTGGTTAAGGCTGGAAAGTCTTTAGAAGCCACAAAGTATATGGAGAGTGTAGGGAATTAACCTGAAATTCCCAACCTGTGAGAAACAAAAATAGAGAAAACACACGCCAAAGAAAAACAATCACACGCACAAGACAATATTTACGTGGTTTGGCAATTTGCCTACGTCCACAGAGTTGCAGGGATTTCACTATTAACAGGGAAAAAATACAAAGTGCGGCTGCAGTGTTTCACACTCTCTCAAGACGACAACAATCACTAAAACCCTAATCACTAAAATCGGTTTCTATATACTGCGCACAGGATTCACAATGGGCCAATAGGCCTCCGGCTTAGGCCTATTGGCCCAAGCCTCCGCTCCATGGACTAAGCCTTAGAAAATCTCCCATTTAAAAACCACGCAACATTATTCGGGTCGGGTCGGGTCGGGTCATCAACCGAATCAAACACAACTAGGCTCCACAAATGCCAACAGAGAGGAGTTTGAGGAAAGGGCTTGAGGTGCTCAGATTTGATCAATAAGTTTTTGCATTAATATTCAAATGAGGAGGGTGTTGTTATGTTTGAGGAGGTGACAAAGAAACTGAGAGAGAAGTAGGGTCAGTTGATTTGGCAGAGATATTTGAGAGGTATGGGCTGAGAATGGCTACGAGAGACAGTAGACGAAACATATCAGTGGAACCTTGAGAACCAATTTTAATGACTGAATTTGTAGATTATAATTTGCTCGAAGGAGATTATATGACAAACAAGGAAGGAAGTTGATATATTGAAAATTAATTAATCAGGATCTTGTCACTCTCTCTCTGCTGCGGTCCACAAAATTTTCTCCCTTTGACCAGACAGTTTTGAGGCTCACAGGATGTTTCTATTATGGATATATGAAGTGTACGAGATGACCAGAGTGGTACAAGATTTGGTAATCCCAGTAGCTGAGCTAAAGCTTGCTTATATTCTATGCATGCACGCATATTGATGATTTTTAAACTCTGTATCATTTACTTGGAGCAACTTGCTATTGTCTTCCTAGATGCTTAAGGTTGTGCTTTGTAATGTTCCTGTGATTGTAGAACTGGTTGGTAGTGCAGTTGCAAACCAAAGCTTTCATATTGATGGGCAGGATGGGAGGGAAAAGTAAAGTTTGTTCTGCAGTCAGTTTTGACCCGACTCATGTTCGCTAGCAAAGAGTCACCCAACCATGTTGGCTAGCAAATAGACGATAACAGAAGTGACATCCAATATAAAAAGTCGTATGCAAATGGAAGGTCAGGTCAGTTGCAAAATTTCACTTATTTATAATTTCCTATTTTATGTTTGTAGTTCTACAAGTAAGATTGTTCTTCAAGAGCTTTATGCCGTTATCTGTAAAATGGTTTGATTGTAATAGTTAGCCTTTGAGAAGATGCTCCTTCCTACTACATATGACCACTATTTAATAAAAACTTATTTCTTCAAATTATCACAATGCAGATTTGGTTACTGTCAAATTATAGAGCTCACACACGCACGCACTCACACACACACACTTATATTGATCAAGAGAGAGAGAGAGGATCAAGTCATGCCGATGTAAATTGAGCAATTTTGCACCACTCAATTACTTTTTATAGTATATACAATTTTATGAACCCAAAGTTGGATCAACTACACCCTATGTATTCCATATGTGTGCTAAACTTCCAATTATTAAATCAATTTGTGTAGTAGCTCTCCAATCCATAAAAATTACACTGCTTTATGTAAATAAACTTCAATTTTCAACATTCTGGATGTGTGTTGCAGTTGGAGAAGAAGCAATATCCAGCTGATGTCAGTGTCATATCAGCATTTTTTTTGTTGGTAATTATGTGAAGCTTAATCCTGGTAAAGCATTGTAACTTAGGGCAGATGAACTGAACCCTATGAATATATATCCGGTGAGTGCATCAAATGCTTGGTGACTTCAGACGATGTTGTCCAGGTCAGCCTTGTAACTATTGAAGTAAAAAATGTTGTACAGGCTGGCCTTACTCCCAAGCACAGTGTCCAAACTCTTTGTTCCATGCTCACATTCAAACAGGGAATGACTGGATGTTCTGTTTGCTTCATAGGGAATACATCTCTCCTTTCCTTTGGCAACCTTGTAGTCAACTTTGGGGAGTTAATCAAGCCATATCCACTAGTAATTTGAGATATGTACTGTTAACCTCTCAAGTAGGATCTTTTATGGGTTTATTCAAACCAAAAGTTTGGTTGTTGTATAGTTACATAGTATGAAACTAATTAATGGCAATTGAAAGTGTGACAGACCTGCCGGTGAATAAACATTCTCACATGCAGTTTCACACACACACACACATATATACTGGATTGGTAAACTGTCCTTTGAAGTGTGGAATTGGTGTTCTTGTGTCTGAAGTGGACTTTGTGGAGGTAGCGAAACTGTTGGCACTTTTGGAGATGTGGAAGTATCAGAGGTTCAGTTGAAGGTTTCCCTGATTAGACAATTTAATGAATGGTCAACTTTAATGGGTCTTAGTGCTAGTAGTACCGTTACAGATTTCATTGATTCACTTTTGTTTGCATGTAATACTTGATGTATTTTTAAGGCTACCCTGTGTTCATTTCATGAGGTAGCTCTTTAGTAATAGAATTCTTAGTCATCAAACAAAATATTGGTCCCCATTTCAAACAGTGAATAGATGTTGTGTTAATGATTGTCCCTCAAATGTGCAGCTTCACTGTTATGGGCGCAAGAAAAACATGAGGTTACTTTAATATTTTCTTACTAATTGATTTTGTGTTATTTTTATCAATTCTCTTGGTGATGTGATCAGTGACTACATCGGACCCAAATTACAAATATATGATGTTGCATTAATGATTGTGCCTCAAACTCGCAGCTTCACTGTTCTAGGCGCAAGAAAAACAAGAGGTTGCTTTAATATTTTCTTACTGAATGATTTTGTGTATTTTATCGATTCTCTTGGTGATGTGAGTGACTACATCGGACCCAAACAAATATATGAATAAATATTGATGTGTCTCTGCTGCAGGGCTTTCCTGAAATCCTGCAAGGAACTCCTTTGAATTCATATGTAACAAGGTACCTGCTACCTTTTGATTAATTTGAGGTCGATTGCTGTATTCTTCCCCCATGAAGCATCAACAGTTTTTCCAGCAGTTTCGGGCCCTTCCATTTTTCTCATTATGGCTGGGGAGGGAATTATGCGTGCAGGAGCATTTGAAGGAGATGTTCTTTTTGCACCTGCTAACACTGAGATTAGCGTTACAAGTGAATCAGAATTGCAGTTATATAGAGCTGGATTAAACTTTTTTATTTCAAGCCTCCTAGTGAAATTATAATGCAAGAGCACCTTTTTTTTTCTTTAGGTCAAGTAAATAACAAATTTATTTGCGTGTCCAATGCTGTGCACTGTCTATAAACGTGTATTATGAAGCATCAGCACTTGCATTTTCATGCTTGAGCAATGAAAAATTGTGGGGGGGAAAGGTTATTGAAGTTTATTTTGGTCACCCTTGCCTCTTTCTCTCCTCCCCCTATCTTTCTTTGTTCCGAACATGCTTTAGAATATTATCTTAGTACTACTAAATTCTCTTATGGTTAAGCCCACTTATGATAAGTTCATTCCATCTATGTGGCTTGATCTAGATATATCTTCAAAACTTTTTAATCATGAAAGCTATTTGGACATCTCTATATAGCCTCCCTTTCCTTAATGGATTTCGTAAGTTCTTCTAGAGTCTTTTAGTCATGATTGAGATATATTCTTCAAAGAGATGTTATGTTAGTCATCATGATTGGTAATAGAGAAAGGAGAATCCCTAGGTTTGAATGCAGGTGTATTTTCCTGAAAAGAAATTCCATAATCATCACTTGATACATCTACTTCTTCAAAAACCAGAGCTTTTTGGCTTTAGTGTTCTTCAAATTTGAGGAACATTTCTCAAAGCTTTCAAAGAATTTTGGACTTGATTTTGAGAGAGTTATTTTATTTTTATTTTTATTTTTATTAGAGAGAGCTTAAATGCTTAAAAGAATGATAATTAATGAAAAAAAATGATAATGAATGAACCTAGAGATGCTGGTTAAAGTGGGAGACTGGATGAGTTCCACTATGATTTTTGTCCTTTTGAGGATATATTTGTCAATTTCGATTGGCAATAATAATATTAAAGGTTAGTTTGGATACCGCTTATTTGCTGAAAACTGAAAACTTATTACTGAAAACACTATAGCAAAATAATTTTTAAAAAGCAAAACACTGTTTACAAATACTGTTCACGCATTTTTGTGCTTTGGCTGGTACATGAACGATGCCATGTGACCAGCCAAAAAAACGCAAACGCAACTTCAGTGTTAGGCAAATGCACACTAATTTCACTTTATTTTAGCCAAAAATATATATAATAATTATTTCTTATTTTATTTATTTTACATTGAGATCAATATTATTGTATCAAATGTCATGAATGTTTACCCAAAAAAACAAAAAAAGAGTCAACAATGGCTTATGTGATGCCTGGGTGTGGTGCATAGGTGGGAGTCTAGGTCACATTTGTAGATTCAAGAGTTACCTGATTCGAGTCGCGCGCTTCGCAAAAAGACTATGCCACGACATGAATAGCCCTAATGCACCCAAAAGTGCCCCACATCATAAGTTATGCGAGTTTAAGTGAGTCGGGTCAATAATCACACGTGTAAGGCCCTTTATTTTTTGTTCATCTAGCTAAAAATTTTAATTATCAATATGATGTATGATGTCAACTACTCAACTTAGACCAAAAAAAAGAAGGAAAAAAGAAAAAAAAAAAAGAAGAAGCTTTTACTTATTTTTGATTAAAAGTTAGAAAAAAGAAAAAAGAAAAAAGAAATTATATTTTAACATTGAACAAACAATATTTTCCTATAAAAGTGCACTGTGCACGTATAAATTTGGGGTTTTCTATTTGCGTTTAAACTTTTATAACTAATAGCATAGCAAAATGGGAGCAAAACACCAGCACATACTATACTATTACTAATACGTTAGGGATAAAGAAGACAGATTTTGCAGAGTAGTAGTTAATAATGGCGGAGGACAAAGAAGACAGAGAAGAAGGAGGGTTCCATAATCAGAACCCTAACCCTAATCACAACAACAACATCAGCAAGAAAGGATCCAAAGGAAAGTCATGCAAGGGATGTCTCTACTACTCGTCTCTGCAAAGATCCAAATCCAAGAACCCCACTTGCGTTGGCATCCCCAGAACCCTCCACCAAGGTCAATCTCTCTATAATCCCTTTTTTTATTTTTTGATTCATTGATTCTTATGATGATGCTTGTGGGTCTGTTTGGTTGCCGAGAAAATCAAGGAAATTTGAAAGAAAATTCTGGGTTTTCTGTTTTGTGCTGTGTTTGCTTACTCAAGTCTGATTCTTGATGGGTTTTTTGCATTTTTGGATTAGAAGAGTGGATGTTGTTATTTTGATTTGATTGTTGTTGTTGTTGTTTCTTGGGTATTTTTCCCGGAATCCAAACAGTGAAATAGGGTTTGGTTGTGATTATTTTGATATCCTTAAGTGGTAGCTTAAGATGATTTCTGGTTTTGGATGCATTATATGTGGTGGGCTGATGTAAAGTTTTGTGTTTTTGTTTTTAAATAGTGTAAAATACATACTGTTACTTGAGCATTAATGGCACTAGTTTGGTTCCAATGTTGTAATTTATGTAGAATGGCTGGAAATGTTGAGGGAATAGAGTACTGGGGAAAAAAAATTAGTGTTCTATGCTGAAATCAAATGCTTTTGTGCCAGGGCTTTTCTTTATTTTGGGGGTGGGGGGTGCTTCTTAGATTGTTTTTCTTTAAGTTTTGACCTTCTGAACCATTGTGGAAGTATTTTACTTTTGTACATAGCAAATTGATGATTTGGTTGTGAAATTTGTAAGCTTCTTCAAATTTACCACCCTTATAATGGAAAACTTCAACACTTACTGAACGGCTAAAAGACCTGAATGATATGATATTATATGCGTCATCAATAGGCAAATTGAAGAATTATGAATTTCTTCTGAGGTGCTCATGAAAAACTATTGTTTGATATAACATGTTTTTGAGGCTAGGACTTTTTACCAAAGAATGTTTACATTGTTCACAACTTCACATGTAACTTTGTGGATTTATATATAAGTTCCATGGTATTAGTTATTTGACTGTACTAGTTTTATTGATAATTTCGGTTCCAAACAGTGGACTTTATTGGTAGGAACTTTTACAAGAAATGTACTGATATTTAAGGTTCATGACCAGTGCCCAGCTACATTGTGGGGGAAACTGAGTTGGAAGCTTCCAAAGAGGGCCGCAGTCTAACAGATTTCAAGTATGCTTGTGTTGGTTACTCGGTGTTCCTGAACAAGAAGGACACTTCAAGCGATCAGCAGAACAAACAAGCAGAATTGCCATTTTGTGTTGGTCTTGAGGTGTTATATCTTTACCTTTTGCCCTTTGTTTTCCCAATGAATAATTCCATTTCACATTTTACTTTTAAGTTTGAAGACAATGGTGTATATATATTAGGATTACAACCTTGTAGCAAATTCTTTAGATCAATATATAGCTTTCTTCATTTCAGCCAAAATTCATGTAAATAAGGGTATGTTATTGTTATTGAACGTTGTGAAGCGATCAGAATTACTTTGTCCAAGTGTGATAATGAACCCTTGAGGGTTGGTGCAAAAGGTTTTTAATTTTAACTTCAGACATAACTCTCGTTGAAGTGTACTTTCTTTCAATTTTTTTAAAGTTTTGTGAAGTTCAAAATGCACTTGTGATGATATTTATATGGTTTTTATTGCTTCATCAAATTATAATCTGACATAATTACTCCTTGTTTCAGGTATTGTTGGACAGAAGACCAGCAGATCATGCTCAGGCTCCTGCTCATGTTAATAAAGGTAAAAGTTGATGGTGTTCTTGCTTGTTGCAAAATTTTATGCAATCTTTGGTTGTGTGCTAGACTTTTTTTTTTTTGATAAGTAATAAAAATATACTAAAAAGAAGAAGGGGTTGTGTACTAAACTTGTCACTCGCTTAGACTATTTCCGATGGATTGTGTGAAGTTGTTCTGTGGTTGAGAATTCATCTCTTGTGGAGTTTCATCAGAGTTCATAGATTTTGGTGTTGCATATGGAGAAATCCTTCATTTAACTTTTGGGTTATAGATGCTTATTAAAATGAGTCTTGAAGAGGTATTTTTTTAATTCCAAATTGCTGGAATGGAACCCATATTGTGCAGTCCACTGCATGGTTAATTTTTATTAAATTTACTTGTGATGTTATTGTATTTTATTCAATCACTAAAAGTTTAGATCAAATTCTCTTGACGTTTTGGAAGAATTGTCAGTTGTATCTGCAATGTGATTTGCCTGAAATAATGTAGTTTTCGTGACTGTCCATTGAATTTCTGACTCTTGTTTTTTTAGAGTAGAAGGCATTTCATTTGAATGGTACAATTACATACAAATGAGTACCTGCAGAATTGCAGGAATATATAGTTTAGGTGCCTCACTCAAGGAAATTGAAGAGTTGAAGATAAATATATAATTTTGAGGTGTAGATGTGTTTGTAAAACTATTAAATTTTTATATTATTATTATTTGCATCTAAAGGCAAAATACTTTATTAAGAAAATATGGCATCAAATGTGTCTAGACATTATCTCATTTTAAATTTTACAAAAACAAATTACCAAATAATTTTATATTCATGTGGATTCCAAATACCTCTAGATCTACCGATGGATCATCAATGTGTTCCATTTGAAAATGAAAACATGCTGGGATGAGTAAATGCACTGCACGACTGTTAAGGAGGTACCTGCTTTACTGCTTCTATGTTTGGTCTTTTCATTCCTGATTTCTACTGACATTTGATTCATTCTATGTTCATGAAATTATAATATTGCAAAGTGATTTGAAACTCCAGATAACATGAAATATAGTGTTTACCTATCAAAAAAAAAAAAAAAAAAACGAGATACCGTGTTTAATCAGTTTCCCCTGGAACTCTGGACTTTAAACTCTATTTTTGTTTCTTCATTTCCAGATGATGGTCGTGTTCTTCCCCAACCTCAACCTCGAACCTACAGACCAGCTCATTCCACAGGAGAGGAGTACCTGAACAGGCAAGACATAAATTTGATAAAAATATAGGAATCATTGATAAATTATCAGTATGCTTTCTGATATAGATCTTTTATTGAAGTTTATTCTCTCTCTCTCTGAGGGAAATTACATAAAAAGGCCTACAGTTCATACCCTGTTTCTGATTAGGTCCTAAATTTTTCATTATGTCAATTAAAGTCCCAACTTTAAAAAATCATTTCAATTTAAAGCCTTTGTCCATCTCCATTATTCATTTCCATTATTTTTGAGTTTCAATTTTGCAGTTTTTGTCCATCTCGGTTATTCATTTCCATTATTTTGAGCAATAATAAAGCAAAGAAAAACGGTAAACCATCTATTAAACTCCGCATAAGTGAAATACAAAGTTTTACCAATAGTTTTTCGTTTTTCTCTGCTTTGTTACTGTCTAGAATAATTGAACTAGATAACTGAGATGAACATGCGCATCAAATTGAAATGGTTTGATATGTTTGAGACTTTAATTGACAAAATTAAAAACCTGGGACTTAGTCTGAAATAGGGCAAAGATTCTAAGCGCTTTTATATAAACCCCTCCGGCTTTTTGTTTTGTTTTTTTACTTTTTACTTTGGTAAGTTGATTAAGTGTATTCACATATCACAAAACCTGAAGTTCGCAAATTTGCAGGTTTAAAAGGAATGCAAGCCTAGTAGCATCTGGTGTGGCTAGGAACGTGAATAGAGTGGGCATCTATATAAAAGAGAGTTTGGATGACATTTTATACCCTTACCGAAGACGACCCAAGTAATACTGCTGATCACAGTTGCAATGTATATCTGAAAGGATTTTCTATTGCTGGAATTGGGATTGTCCGATTTTGTTAATCCCATCTCCTTGTTTCAATTAATAACACTATTTTTGAGGAATGATGTTCTTTCACTGAATTATAACAAATAATGTTGTGGTTTAATTCACTATAAATTGTGTTTTCTTCCTTGACACTTGTGATTGATTGAAGTTTGGCTAGATGGCCATTAAATGGCCCGTCCAAAGACAGGTACACCACTTCATTTTAGTCTTCAAATTAGGGAGACTAGCATATGTGAATGAGTTTTGAGTTTCCAGAATGATATGAAAAGTGAAAACAGATCGACTTTGTAATAATTTTATTGTTGCTTGGTATGGCTGGGTAAATTGCTAGAGGCCTCTTGATCAGAGTCAGAGCTGTGTTATTTGTGAAATGTAATGCCAGGGAGAGAACTTTTTTTTTTTTTTTTTGAGAAGAGGGAGATAACTTTTTATATATAAAAAAAAAAAAAAAAAAAAAAACTCTTGTCATGACTTGTGCTCGGTAATATTACTTTCACCTAAGTTTACCATTAATACTACTTTTATTATACACTAATCACAAAAAAATAATTTTAATAGTTTTGTAAAAAGTTGTGCCCTTAAACTTATTGATTGTTGTTGAAAGAGTCCTAGCAGCTGGGACATCTCTAGAAAGTGGTCAAAATTTGAAAATTTTGTTGGAGTTGAGTTGAAATTTCAACCTAAACCCCAAGTTTCAAAAAACAACCTAAGATCCAACTCACTTTATCAGCCCACAAAAAATGAAAAATCAACCCAATGCAGTAAATTAAAAAAGAAAGAAAAATCAAACCCAATGTGTTGAGTTGGATCAGGATCGTCAAATTGATGAGAATTGATTGCATGCCTTTAATAACCAACACACACAGCCTGATCTCACTTGACTTGAACCTAAATCATTTTGCTTTTGTTTTTCTTTCTCTTTTTCTTTTTGCTTGTCCCTCAAATATCCAAATCATTTTGTTATTTAAATTAAAAAAAAAAAAAAACTAGTTGAAAATGTCAGCTTATAAGTTTAGTTTTTATATACAGCTTTTTAAAACTTTTTTTTCCTACTTTTTTTTTTTTGCTAATTTTTTCTCACTTTTTCAAAATAAACTCATACAAATATTTTAGCACAAATTCAACAAAATACTATAAATAATTTGTTCCCAAAGCAATAAATGCTAGATTAGTAGAAGTGTAGAATACAAAAAGAGAGGAAACTTTGGCGTTTTTGGCAAGCAACCATAACTATAATAGTAGTAGTATTACAATACATTTTTGCTTCTTCAGCCACTGTTTCAACTTTTATATCCAATTATTTTATTAAAAAAAAACTTTTAAATCCAACTAATATAAATTATTAAAAAAATTGCATGTCCATTTCATTTCACACCCGCGTATTTCGTCGCCACCTCTCTCTCTCTCTCTCAAATCTCAATCTGCCCGCCAATTTTTTTTTTCTTTTAATAATTCCAATTTAAAAAAAAATTTAATTCCAATTCTGTCCCAATTTGACTCTCTACATAAACTCGTACACAGCCCCTATTTCTTTCTTTCTCCATAAGCTTTCTCGAACTCGAAGAAAAAATCGACATTCATGGCTCTCTCTAAGCGCGTGCTTCGATTAGTGGCCAACTCTAACTCCAGCTTCCGATACCTCAATACGTCGTCGTCGTCTTCATCTTCCACTTCGTTTTCGTCTTCGTCTTCGTCTTCGTCTTCTTTACCTCCTAATGGTTTCCATTTCAGGCAGCTCTCTGAGGCCGTCAAACCTAATCTCAGGCGCGCATTTCTCGTCGATACTTTGGCTCTGGTATTTTCATTTCTCTTTCAATTTTATTTGTGAGAATTTTGGAATTTTCGATTTTGAGTGACTTATTTACGGTTTTTGCCATTTAGGTGAGGGGCTTAGAAGCACAGGGCGTGCCGTCGAAACAAGCGGAGGCGATCACGGCTGCACTGACGGAAGTGTTGAACGACAGTTTGGAGAATGTCGCTCATTCCTTTGTCTCGAAAGCCGAAATGCAGAGGGTAATTGCTAATACATGTGTAATTCATTCGCGTTTTTTGTTTTGCGCGCCAAGTGTTTGATGTTTTGTTTATTTAATAAAGGAAAATATTAGATTGGATAGGATTGGATTGGATTTTTTGGTTTTGTGTATAGCATGGCGATGATTTCTGTGTGATTTTGTGTGCAGTCTGAGATGGTGCAAGATTCAAATCTTTCGAAGTTTAAGGCCGAAGTACAGAGCTCACAGGTACTACTAATTGTTGATTCATTTGTTTTACTTCTTATAAGCTAATCGTGTTTGTTTCGGTTGAATAGTTATTAATGCAATTGTTTTAGTTTTATGGAGATTCTTAAACATTTTTTTTCAACATGTGTAACTGCAATTGTTTTATAAGCTGCTTGGGCTTTCTTTTTTTGTGTTTCAAGTAGTAGGATGAGTTTATGATAACAGTAGTTTACAAATGCGAATGTAATGTCTGGACCTCTCTTCCTCTAGTGTCGATGAAAGAATCCATAGTCAAGCAAGAAATATGGGCTTGTAGTTTGGTTAATGGATTTGAGTTTTGGAAGTACTTGTTGAGTTTGGTTGGTACAATGGAAAATTTTAGAAAGTTGCGGCTGTGATCATGTCAGAATTTCAGGGCAAACAGCTGAAATGGCAAACTGAATGATTATGATGAAGGACAATATTTATGACCTTTTGGTTGATTGTATCAATTAAATGTATGAGATTAGGTTTGTTAATAAGTGAGCGTTAATTATTACATCTCTGAAACTCTGAGTTTTGGATGGTAACTGCTCTTTTTTATGTTCGTAAGTCCTTATGCAATGATGGAGGAAGAAGCGTTTGTTAGAGATATGTGGACTCATTAGATGGCACATGGATGTTGCCTTTAGACTTGGTGACAACTAAAGAACTGGGAGGAGGCTATTTTGGCAGATTCATCAGATTATGTTCAATATAATGCTCTTGTAGAGCAAGGGAGCTTATTAAGATTATTAGAGATTTAATGTTGGACATTTCCATTGAATTTAGTTGGTCCTTTGTGGTTTCCTTCGATTTAATTGTTCAGCTGCAACAATCTCTTAGCCGTGTCATGTGCCTTTTCTTCTTTCAGTTACCATTAGCTGCATTATAGCATTAATTAATCATGGCCTACTGAACAATCTCGTATATAAATTTCTTCTTATTCCCCTTTTCGGTATACAAGAAGGGAAAGAATAGGTGATATGTCGTTTCTTATTAAATTCTTACAATCATACTATTGCTTATGAGTGCACAGTGGTCCATATGAAATGTGACTTTGAACAGTTTAGTTGTTGCTTTGAGAGAGAGAGAGATTGCTTGTTTTGGTTGTTTTGTGCCACTTCTTACTACCAATAAAACAGGGTACTAGACTACTAATTGACTTCGTTTACAACAGTTTTGTGATTGTATTCTTCATGTTAATCTTGGACAAGGATCAGAATTCTTTTAGTTCTTCGTTACTGTACATTTTTTTTTGAAACTCAGACTCAGATCTCAAATCGACTATAGCCTCCTACCTTTCTCCCTCTCTAAACCCCTCCTCCATGCCCAAGATAATCTTGATATCTAATCCCTTTCAGAGAGCTGAATTCAGGTTTGGGTATAATTTACGACCAGACATGAGTGCAGGTCAAATTTTTGGTTTGATGTTTGGATTTCTTGTTGATTTTGGAAGATCTAGGGTACGTGTATCCCTATTTAAATCCCCCCCACCCCCTTTCCTTTTTTCTTCAAAACAAGCAAGTAAACAAACCAAAAGAATGTGAAGAAAGAAAAGGTTGTTAAAGATGAGCAAAAAAAAAAAAATTTGAAAAGGCAAGGAATTTATTTCAATATAGTTTGAAAAAATATGGTTGCACAGACTGAAATTATTACAAGAGGAACTTGAACCAGTGCTCAATTGCTTGTGACTCTGTTGTCAAAAGTCAAACATCAGCACATGATGCATATGTACTTATACATTCCCAGATCAGTAATGGCACAGGGGAGTTCCTTTTAATGGACCATATGTAGTGACGGGACTTCTTAAAACTCTAAACTTTGTAGCGGCAAGAGTTCCTAAATTATGAAACTTCAATCCAATCTTGTTTATCAACAAAACTTATACAATATTTGTGGAAACCGAGATGCTTGTTTGCTAAAATGTTTCAAAAACATGCCAACTAAAGAAATAGTTGCTAAAATCATGTTCAATGGCAAATTTCCTCCAACAATGTTTGTGGTTAAATTAAACATAAAGTATGCTTGATTTATATCTATTTGACTTTTGGTGTTTTTATGACGATATTTTGCCCTTTTTAAGCATTAATTATGTGGTGAAGGAGAGGCTTGGGTTTTTATTGGGAGTTACAACTACTCGTGATGGAATAGAAATTTATTAAGATATTTACACATTGCTTGTACATGCAAGGCTCACTTAAAGCCGAAAATTTACAAACTAGCAAGCACCGAAGTTATAGCAATTGCACCAGAAAGGAATAGGCAAGCAATACAGAAAGACTAATGTGCTAGAGACACAAAATTCTGACACAGCTTGTTTGAGGTGGCGTTCAGCTTTAATGAATTTCTTGTAAGCTGTTGCTCTTGAGGTGCCTCATCAGCACTAAAATTGTGTGCCTTATGGTTAGCAATGAAATCTTTGTACCAAATCGCTGATAGTTTTCTAGTTCTGTTGAGAGTGGCATAATCAACATAATGAAGCCCAAACCTAATGGTATATCCATCTAGCCACTCAAAGTTGTCAAGCAAGGACCATGCAAAATACCCTCTCACATCTGCTCCTTTCCTGATAATATTACCAAGTTAAACACAAATCAGCTAGCCTTCAAACATCTCATTAGAAATGTTAAAGATATCGGGTTGACTAGACTCAAATCTATTGTTCAATTCTACTTGGAGTTCAAGCAAAGAAATCCTAGTTAAATTGCAAATAGTGTAACGCTAGTTTAATGTATGGTTTGTCTAGGTTTAGCCTACTATTAATACTTACCAAGCTACTATAAGTTCATTGTAATACACAGTTCATATAACAAAGACATAACCATTAAGTGCTTTCCCCTATGGATGTAGGTCTTTAAGGCCAAACTACATTAATTTTCTACTTTCTCTTTCTTTATCTTATCTCTCTATGATAATATTTATTTTTCTTATTTTATAATTTCCCAAACACTTTATCATGGTATTAGCGCCATGTTTTATCTTTTCTAACGTGATATAAAAACCATGTCTCATCTTTTCTAATATGTTTTACCTACCTCTTGTGGATGTAGGTCTCTTAAGGCCACACCACATGAATTCCTTGCATTCTCTCTCTTTTTCTTATTGTCTTTTTATCCTTTATATTTTCCCATACACTTTATCATGGTATCAGTGCCGTATTTTATATTTTCTGACAAGGGAAAATCTCACAATTTGTCAGAAAATACCACAGAGGAAAATATACAAAATTGTTGCAGGTTATGTCACTTCTAACAGCTTAAGCTATATAGTGGAGAGGCTAAAATAGTACATAAACTGATAAACCCATCTAAACAGTATAAGATTCCTTAACAGTGAGTACTTCCTAGTTGTTTTTCAAAACAAGATAGAATACAAAGCATAAACATATGTAAAACGTTTAGTGCCAATGATGGCTTCATCTTCTATTACCTCATTGCTGTTGCTAGAGCATCTAAGTAGCCGTTCATGTACTCCACTCTCTTGACATCATGAATTGAATTTTCCATGGTGAAATGGGGATTCTCCTTATCACAAAACCCTATTAGGTACACTAGAATTATATAAGAACTTGTTAAACACATAGAGCCAATATTTATTTGAGACTATTAAAGCTTAATTTGCACTCACCATTTTCTGTTATAAACAATGGAATGTTGTTATATCTCTCTTTTATATATGTCACCATCTTTTCCATTCCTTGAGGATAAACAAATAGCCAGTCACATGCCGTCTGCATCAATATGGAGACTTAGTAATTTAGTAAAATGCGTAGTTGTGGTGATTTCGACAAGTGAGATTATATATTCATACCGGCTCTCCAATGAAAATGTAGTTCTTTTTAGCTGTTCGTAAAGCAAAACCTTCTGTTCTCGAAGCTCCTGGTCCTGGTTCACACGGAGAAAATATACAGTCTTTTATATAGAAGCTGGTGTAGTGATTGATGCCAATGAAGTCTAATTTATTCTTCAGCATCTCCAAATCATGCTTTGAAAACATAGGCAAGTCCGATTGAAGAATTTCTTGCATCTCTATTGGATATTTCCCTCGTATAATTGGGTCTAAGAACCTGCATTGAACTTCTAGATTAAGTCAGAGCAGTGCCTCTATTATGAATGCAAAGTTCTAAAGAAATCAATATGTCAACAAGTTTTTAAATTGTGGATCAGTTAATGATGTTTTTTTCACCAGTTCATGTAGAAAGATTGAGCCCTCTCCGCTGCTAACTTATCTTCCCAGGAGTCACTAATAGGTTCAAACCACATAGCATTCATAACAATTCCAATGCTACCTCCTTGTTTTTTCTGGATGTTGAGTAAGAAACATTTTAGTAAAGAAAAAAACTGCTTTATTGTTTCATTCATTATATCTCCTATAGAGTGTTGCATCAAGGACTTGGAAGACATTGACTAATTTACCTGGTATTTGGTTCTATAAATACCGACAGCAGCAGCGTGGGATAGGATCATGTTATGAGCCACAACAAAAGGCTCTTTCTCTGAATCCCCACTGCTACAATTCCCAAATGGCCAGGAGCAGTGACATGGTGGGTAAATCCCTGTCCTGTAACCGCGAATCGCTACAACATTGGGCTCATTTAAAGTGGACCAGTACTTGACCCGGTCCCCAAAGAATCTAAAACATATATCTGCATAATATTTGAAATCCTCCCTGAACAAATGATTTTATTCCATATAAGAGGTAGCCAATCTCATATAAATTAAGGCACAGATAGCCTAAGTAAACCGTTTCAGGACTGCAGTAAGAGAGTGCTGCCACTTACTGCGCTTTGGAACTCAGCCAAGCTCCATTTTTGCCTTCAAGCTCCTGAGGAATGTCATAATGAGTCAATGTCACGAAGGGTTGGATCCCTGAAACCAGAATATGAAAATTAATAGGGAAATCAGGAAATATATTTTTTCTTTCTTTGTAAGTGAAAATTTTGTTTACCTATGTCACAATGTGGTATGTATTCACAAGTGATCACATTTGTGAAAATTGCAAGAGTAGATTATAAAGCGGAAATGACTTGGATGAACATACAAATTGTGGAAGTTGAAGTGACCTTTATGCAGAAGAGCGTTTATGAAGTTGTTATAATGATCAATGCCAGCTCTATTCACTTTTCCAAATCTTCCCTCTGGTTTGAAGAAAGGGTAGGTGTGAGAGATAAAAAGTACTAAATTATCAATTCTCCCAAAAGTTTAAGTTATTATGAAATGATAAATTTAATTATTTAAACACATAATTCTAACACGCCCCCTCAAATGTGAGCTCAAACTCCATTTTAATAAGTGAGACCCAACACATGAGATTTTAAATTAGAGGTAGTGTGGAGGAGACAATAATCAAACTCAAGCCCTTCTTCCATGATACCATGTTAAATTACCGATTGGCCCAAAAGCTTAAATTACCGAAACTTTTGGGACAATCGATAGTTTAACAAAAAGACCACTCCCTTAATCAAGTTAGAAAGTCTTTCCCTTTAAAAAATTGAAGAACTTACCGGGTAGAATTCTTGCCCATGATATGGAGAAACGGTAGCTGTTGACTCCCATAAGATCCATGAGATATAGATCCTCCTGTTTTGTCATAGCATAGCAAAGCATATTGATCAGTTTTTTTTTTTTTTTTTTTTTTTTCATAGTTTGAACTATTTAGTTACTTATGAATAATATTAAGCAATGAGAAAATTTGATAGATACCCTAAGGACATTGGTTTAGAAAATATTTTTAGAAATTTTTTATAGGAAAAGAAAAAAGCAATTGACTTTTTTGACACCTTTTATATATTTTCCATAAAAGCGGTATCAAAACTTTTCTAAAATGATCTATTACCAAATACCTTAATGGCACCCGTTAACAGGACCCTTAAACTAAAAGCCTAAAGTATCACTTACAAACCTTATTACAGTACTATGGGACATCCCTTGTTCTGTCACAATAGCAAAATACGCTCTATTTCTAATGTTTGGAGAGATATGCCTTTCCAAATTCTAAAAACTCCATTAAATGTTTTGGATTAATACACTTCATTTCTTGCTAATGAAGGTCCTCTAAGTATGGGTAATTATAGAATGCTTCCAGAGTACCATAAATACATATTTTTCCCTCTCACATAATTGTGGGTCTCACTAATTAAATTCATGGTGAGACCTACAATTTATGTGAGATGAGAGAATACGTATTTATAGTACTCTCGGAGTATTCAATAATTTTCCTATAAGTAGTCTATTTGCAACAAAAACAAATGTAGAGGCTGCTTTGCTCAATAGATAGGAATTTTTGCATGAGTTGATGCAAATGCTCTAATCCCCATCAATATTTGTGCCTGAGAAAGTCTCTAGACAAATGCCACAATTCTGATATGATCAACTATGAGTGGTGGAGAAAAAATAACGCATACATGTGAAAGTGGAAGGCAGCCACTCATAATCAACCATATCAAAATTGTGGCAAAAGTTGTGGTATAAAAATTATCATAGAAGAACAATAACTCTTTCACCTGGATTGTGTATATCATTTTTACTTTATATAGCTAAGCATGTGTTTGCTTCTCTCTCTTTCTAACACTGGCCCTGCGCTTGAATTGAATTCAAATTAAGAACAAATTCATCGTCAACATTCTCATACAAACAATAATAACAACAACAACAACAAAAGGACTTAGAGTTACTGGATATTGATGGTACTGGTCAACAGCAATATCTCCATTACTCCCATCCATGATTTTACCTGTAACATACAACTCAAACCATCAGAGGAAAAGATTGAAAGGGGAAGGGGGTGTTGAAGAGCATTAGAACAGAAAACATATGCTAACCAGGCATATGAGTGAAAACATCCCAGTTATTAAGTCCTTTACCATAGCTCAAGAAAGCTCCTTCAAACTGAAAATGAAATAAAACATAAAAATATATTGAAAACAAAAATAATCTGATTAGTGATTAGTATGTTTGAATGAACTTTAATTTTGAGAGAAGTGAGAGAGAGGCAAGCAAACCTGATAAGAAGAAGAAGCTGTTCCAAAGAGGAAGTTGCTTGGGAATTGAGATGATTCAGTACTTCCTTTTAGAGATATGGTATCACATGTTGCCACTAGAATTGGAAAGCACATATGAAATACAAAGAAAGCATGCAATTCCAATGAAAGCTCCATAGTAATTAATGCTATTCCAAATAAAATGAATCCTTTTTGAGAAAGAAAGAGAAGTAAAAGTTACTCTAGCGAACTTATTATGGAGTACTATCTTTATAGAAAATGAGAATTTATGTTGTTCAAAGGGTAACAATCAGAAAGAGTATCTAAACAAAGAACACAGCAATTATTAGCTGAAATGAGCATCTAGATGGCTTTGACATTTATAGTCATGCATCAGCCAAAATGTGATATACATGACACATTGCACTGTTTGAATGGACACAAGTGATATCTCCCACAAAAGCCAACTCCCTTGATTGTTGCGTTTGGAAATTTACTAAACCATACATGCAACTATCATTAGGTGGGTGGATAATGAATTATTGTTACTTCATTGACTTATTCTTGAAATAATGATTTTCATCACTCACTTCACATCAACTACATAGGATAGAAAAGGCGGTTGATTATGCTTCTTCAACTTGTGGTTAGTAGTGGTTAGGAGCCTAGGACTACTAGAATTGTGACTTCCATTAAGAATGCATTAGTCTGCAAATAATAAAATTGCGGGGTCACAGTGTCACATAAGTCTATGACAAAGAAAAAATGTATATTTGAAATTGACTGGGAGATATGATGTTAACGAATGAGAGAAAACGAATCTATATATATTTAAAAGCTGAAGCGTAGCATTTATTATTACTACGCTTCAGTTAAGCTACATCAGTGTCCACATCATTATCTTTTTTCTTTCCAATTTTCCTATAATTGTTTTTAACATTTTTTTTTAATATTTAGTTATTTACACTTCTCCAACCTTTCTCCCTCTCCTACCTTTTCATCTCCCTACTACTTCTCTAACCTTTATCCCTCTCTTACCTTTTCATCTCTCCACTACCCTCTACATTAATATCATTCTTCCACTTTCCCTTCATCTTCTTTTATTTTTGTCTCTTCTTATTCACATCCTCTTACTATAAATTTGTTACTATCTCTTCCATTTTATACATAGTTATTCCTCACAAAAAAAAAAAGGCTCTCTCTCTCTCTCTCTCTCAAATTTTTGGTGGATTTTTAAAATTTTTCTTGCATCTCTGCTTTAGGTTAATAATTTTTTATATTCTTTAAAACTCTACTTTAAGTTAATGCAATTTAGTTTTGTTTTTTTTATTTTTTAATTTTTTTAATTTTTTTATTTTTTTGGCTCTCTTTGATTGTTAAATATTATCCTATTGCATTATAAAGAATTAAATATAGCATATACAGATATAATAGCATTCTATTGCATAGCATGATTTGGATAATTTGGTATTTATTTTATTACATAGCATGATTTTTTATAGTGCTCAATTTAAATGTTAAACTATGAGATTTTACTAATTTTTGTTTATTTTTTAATTCTTTGTTGTGGACAAAGTACTCTTAATAGTTGTATTAGAAGTACTCTATAATGCCATTTATTTAGAGAAAAGCAAAGGTTAGCCAAACGAAAATAATCGAATAGGTGACAAATTTTAGTTTTTGCAATTATTATTATTATTATTATTATTATTATTATTATTATTATTATTATATAACAATGCTTATATAGAATTTTAATTCTTAGATTTTGCTAATAATTGTTTATTTGATAATATATTTTGGGTGGACGAAATTAAAATTTCTACAAAGAAAATAACCATAACAGATTATCAACAACAAATTGTTTTCCTAATTGGTCCAATTAATCATTGTTAAATTTTATTAATTTTTTTAGTTACGTTTTTCAATGTTTTGAATTGTAGGCAGAAAAAATAAGGTTTGAGAAAGTTTGTTTAAAACTAAAAGAATAATTTCCAAATTTTATATTCTTTTTAATAATTCAAAAAATGTTATAAATAGCTTTTATTAAAATGAATATTTTCGTTAACTTGCCTTTTGAATTTTTGAGAAAAATTGTATTATTTTCATTTTAATACAACAAAATTTATATTTATGATTTATGATTATTCCTATATTAAATTTATGATTGTTCCTATAATAAATAAAAATATGATTACGAAATACATTACTCATTATTAAATTAGTTTAAATTGTAAAAAAAAAAAAAATTTAATAAAACCAGCATTAAAATAATTATCATGCGTAATGCGCGGGTTCGCGGCTAGTTGATCATTAAACTTGGAAAGAAAGAAAAGGTATGCATCTAAAATTATTGCATGATGTTGAAAAGAGACTTGGCCTTGAGATGTCATGGAAAATTTCCATGATGTCTCTATTTAATATCAGGGGCAATTTTTGGCTCTTATGTTCTACAATATCGCCTCAGTTAAATTTTCACAAATTTGTATTTGGGTGAAGTTTGTGTTCAATATCTTTTTACACTGGACACGATACGATTAGGACACATGTCCAGTTTTAAATATTTTTCCGTATCTTAGCATGTCCAGTAAAAAAAACACCAAACACAAGCCGTATCCTTTGTATTTAGTAATCTCACACAATCATAGATCATAAATTATTACCTCAGTTAGATTTAACTTACATCTTAAAACTGTTTTGCCATAAAGTTAAGAGAAAGTTTACCGACATAACTTTTATATCACAATTTTTGTCACAATTTTAAAGTGATGAGTGATAGATGAGAAAATATTGAGTTCACGCAATGTCTACCACTTGAGTCATTCATTTCATCAAAGTCATGGTTAGAGTTGCGGCGACGGAGAGAAGACCTATGAAATTAATTGGAAGAAATTTCTAGAGCATTTATTTGATGATTGGAAAGGACCTCTTTCGGTGATTGTAGTGGCCCACTGTCCCCCCAAAGTGCCAACAGTGATAAAGACTACTCTTTGGTTGATGCCATATAGATTCCAGCACATCCTTATGATACTTTTGATATATAAAATTGAAAATATGAAAGTTACTGTTATAATTTTATTACAAAATTTATACAAAACTGATATATGAATAATGAGTGTGACAGGTGTCAATTTAAATGGAAAAGTTAATACCATTTTTATGAGTAATATAAAAAATTTGTCAAAAAGTACAACTCATAAGATATTTATTAACTTTTCTCAATAAAATAAGGTTTTTTTTTTATTAGTAACCCATCAATTTGTAAAGTCTTATCTATTTGTATACACACACAATGTGATTTAGAAACTATGGTTTCTACTCTTTAATAATTGCTCTTTACTATCAGATTAAGACACTAATACGTTATAATAAAAAATAAAAAATAAAAAAGTCAAGATACCAATTAGAGCATCCTCAATAAGGTTGTTAAATTGACTAAAATGTCAATTTAGCAACCAATACCCTAAAAATAACTTCTACAGCAAAAAAGGCAAAGTTTAAAAATTTTGAGTTTGAGATACAGTGAGCTGCTAGAGATAGTAGCTCACTGTAGCCTAAAACTCAAAACAAAAACAAAAAAAAATAAATGCTGGGGTGTTAAAAAAATAGTATTTTAATGTGTTAATAGTTGTGGTTATTGTTTATTGTGTTGGATATATTACTTTAACAAAATATTCATATATAACAAAATGAAAAGTAAGCATATGCTATATATGATATATCAGAAGGCATACAAGCTTGTTCACACAACACAAGTCACAACATCCTGAATGGCAGTTTCAATGTCACTAGCATATTTAACATAAGAATCAAATGGCTAGAGGATGCATCCGGAACATGTACTGCACTTTTGTACCCTTCATGCAAAATATTGGAGCCAGATCCTTAGTAAAATTGGGTCAAAGACTTAAAGTACTTATGTTCATTTTCATCAATGTCATAGTGTCAAATCTTCCTGACCAAAAAATAAATAAATAAAACAAAAAAAGAAATTAGACGGTAGTTGATCGAAGCAAAAATGCCACAAGACATGGAAGTCTAAGTAGTGTATATGACCAAAGTCTAGCCAATACTGGCAAGATTGTTTAGCACACTTTTGTAATCCAATTTCAAATGACATCACAAGGATAGCATGCCATCTTAACAAATTTATAATAAAAAAAATTAGCAATTAACAAAAGGATACAGTGGCAGCTTCAGGAATATTTTTTAGGGTGGTCATTAAGGAGAAATTTAATGATTAAGGGTTTTTTTTTTTTTCGAATAGGTTTTTGTTGAATAATTTGTTCACTTGTTGTTTGGTTTAATCTTGTTTTTATTTAAGTTTTTTTTGTTGTTGTTATTTTGATTAATTTTTATTGTTGTTATTAAGACTTTTTTTTTTGTTGGATTTAAGGGGTTAAAGATTATGTTTGGCGGCCAAAATTATTTTTGGAATAATACTATATCTACAACATTTTCACAACAAATCTTATACGATAAGCTATTATTGGTAGGTTTAAAAGTGATGTTAGTGTTGGGTCCAAATTAGAATCAGTAACTACTTACTACATAAGATTTGTTGTGAAATTGTTATATATATAACATTAATCTTCTTTTTATTGAACTTAAATTCTAGTGATTTTTAAGTCAAGGAATTCCTTATTTTTATTAGGGTGTTCACAATAAGTTAGTTTAGTATATAATTTTTTTTGTGGCAAATATATATACATTTTTTTTGCAAGTCAGGGTGGTCTTGTGACCACCCTGGCTTAGAGGTGGAGCCGCCACTAAGGATACCAAGTTCCTGGCTTGAGAGTTTGTAAGCAAACATGGTTCCAAATTAAAACTTATCAACACAAAAAGTCAGAGATGATACACACCCTTTTTTTTTAGTGTTTCTGAAAATATTGGGAGAACTATTTATTAATATGCAATACAAAGAACATGTATAGCAAAGCCATGCATTATGAAACCTTGCTTTCGAACCCAAGAAGTGGTACCAATATATGATGGAATAAAAATAAAAATAAAAACCATTGAACCATATTAGAATAAACTAAATTATGATTTGAGCTAAATAAAAATAAGTTGAAAAATAAATGACAGTTTCTACGATTGAATTAAAGCCATGAAATCTAAATTTAATTCCAAAATAGCATATTGCCTAAAGATGATGTGCATAGCTGCTAAAAAACAGAAAACAAAAGGATTGACAATAAAAATAGTATTTTTTAATATCACTCATTTAATATTTTGGTGGCCCCAAATTTCACACTAGATATTTGGTGGCTAAGACTTTGCCATATATATGCGCCATGTATGTATACAGTAAAGCATTGGGTAACGTGTTCATCCAGTGCTCTTGTGCACTGGATGGAATACCGGGCCAACACGTAGCCATTTTAGAAAATATGTCATGTTTGTGTCATCTTCATTGCACTATTGCACTGGTCCACAGGACGCAAGTGAAACGACTCAAACCTGTATTTTAAGTTTTAACCCCCCACATTCTGTTGAGACCTTGTCTCTTGGATTCTTTTCAATCGCAAAGCCTCGTGAGATAACAAAGATTACTCAAGTTGAGCTAGCAAACACTAATACATATAGGATACAAAATATTTAGGGTTTATTTAGTTTGGACTTCAGACTTTAAAGTGATTTTGATTCATTGAATAATCAACTAACAAAATCCATTGCAATTAATAAATAAATAAAACAATTTTTTGATTGAATTGTTTAATTAGCAATATTCATGTAACATGTTGGGGGATGGCCATCAGGGTGTCCCTGGAATTGGGGGTTGCCTTGGTCCAAGACTATGGCGCCCAAGCTTTGCCTATAAATTAGTTTTGCCATCAATGGAAAATGATATCCGCCTTTATGACCAATATTTGAGAAATCAAGCTAGGTAAAAGTGGATTTAATCAAGGTGGCCAAAGCCTAATCCCTAGCATAGATCAGCTGGTAATCTTACATTCAGTTATTCATCCCATGCAACTACAATAAATCAATGTGGAAATTCATAATTATCGTTATTATTGCCTCAAATTAACATGTCTCAAACATTGAACTCATCTACTACAACAAATTTTCTCAATTGTGAACAGAGGAAATGAACACTATCATCTATAGCCACCCTTGTAAATTGAACAAATATGCTATTCCTATGATTTTGAAGAAGAAACACTGTGGGGTCCCAATGATCTCGATCTAATACCAGTAACCTTAATCAGCAGTCATCAGCAATGCTTCCAGCTCCAGCCCATGTTATCATCATCGCTTTTGTCTCATCCATGCTACATGCTACATGATTATTATCGAATCCTTAACTTCCTCACAGCTTTGCCTGCTCACAAGTACAATGGAAAGTTGTCAGGATATGCAGACAATCACCATGTGGGTCTTGCATATTCTAGGATTACTATAAGTGTCATTTGAATTAGAGTTGATTGGCTATATAAGCTAAATGTTCTTAAGGCTCACATCCTCTTGGATAACATGTGAGAATTCAGTAAGCAAGAAAGATGATCAGCCTATTTCTCTAGTGGTCCTAAGTTAGTTCAAAGGCTGTTCTGCAGTGTTTTTGACCCCATACAAGCAAGTTGAGAACGTACCTGTGAATAGAGGAAGGTGCCAAGAATTGCGATAGCAGCTCCAAGAGCATTGATGGGTTGGACAGGTGTGTGGAATATTATGATAGAGGAGACTATGACAGATATCCGCTTCATTGTGTTTCCTATGCTAAATGTCAAGGGAGAAATCTGATCTAGAGACATATATGAAACTTGGTTATACAAGTGATAGAAGACACTTTGGGCTGCAACCCACCTGCAAAAATTCAGAGCCACACATTTTTCTTAGTAACAACAAAAATGAAAGCATGTTAGTATTTTAGCAACTATTGGTACCACTGAATAATCAAAACCATCACACCAAAATTGCTACTTCAATCATCCAAAACCAAAGGAGGGGAAAAACATGCCCCCTTATGAGCTGAGATAGAACATCCTACATATTGAGTTCATTCATATCTAATGAATCAGTTTTTAGCTTAATATTAGATATTCTACCATTGGATAGGATGTCATTTAAATTATAAAAGCATGTATTTTATCTAAACGCAAAGAAAAAGTAAAAAATTTACTTCAGAAGTTTGAATGCCTCTTACATCAAACTGTCTAAAATAAAATATTTCTCCTACACCATTCAAATTAGTACATGATTTTACTCGGTCAATTTCTATTTGAAGAGCTTCAATTACTTAAATCACCTAAACCAACAATATATTTACAGTGACTTACATCTCTTCTGTTTACCTAAAAGGCCAAAATAAGGCCAAATTATACTTAAAAGAAAGTTAAATTTTTACATGGCAAATCTACCCTTGTAGAATTAATAACATTTATTTAGTTTTTACTCCAAAATAGACCAGACCTCATCAAGTCAATAAAACAGACAATTGAGAAGTACAATGTCTAAGATAAGTAAAATGGTAACAATTCAATGAGAGAAGTAGGCAATTGAGATTACCATATGAAATGTGGTCCAATCTGAGAGATGGCATTTTCCCAGCCAGCAGCCCACATCTTAGGGCCCTCCACGGCAATGGCAAAAGGTGTAAGAATCAATAGAGACAATATAGATAGACATGCATAGTAGTTCATCCCACTAACAGACTTCCCCTTCATCCCTTTCTTTGAGAATATGTTCCGAAACACAAATGCCAAATTCGATATCATAGCCCCCATTAACCCTGAAACACATTGCAGCATGTATTAGATCTCAAAACACAACCACTAACAAGACCATACTACTACAACAGCAAAAATAACAACCTACCCTTAGTCCCAAAATTTTGAGCTCGGCTAACATGACCATACAAATAGTCCAAAAACATACAACATTTTCCTTAATTTAAACAAGAAATTGATTAAGATTTCTCACCAATCATATTGAAATTGAGCTCGGTCACAGCAGCAAGCGCACATCCTCCGATAATTGGCAGGAGTGACAAATAAACCGGCACCGGAAACGTCTCACCTAACAAAAACCTTGAAACCAAGACACTGAAAGCAGGCTCACTGCTTTTGATAATGTGGGTGAAAGAAACTGCAACTTTCGACATGCTCACAGTCGCCGCTACATGTCCAATTGTATGCGCCACTGCAACCTACACACATAACCAACTTAGTAAATACAAAAAACAGAGTCCCAAAAAATAATACAAAAAACAGAGTCCCGACACCACAAAACACTCTGTTTGAAGACAAGATAACAAACAAAAGTCACAGCAAAAACATTTCAAAAATCTCATTATGTTTTTCAAACAAAAACCGCAAAAGGGCGTTCTTAATTCTACTCTAATATTCAAAATTACATTTGATTTTTTCTTTTCTTTTCTTTTCGTTTATTTTTCTCGGTTACATTTTCTTAGGAAACAAAAACAGAGGAAAACTCGCAGCCAAGAAAAAAAAAATCACAGAAAATTTGATAAATGTCATTATGGTTTTCAAAATAATCCTGAAAAATGGTGTTATAAAATCTTCTCAAATATTTAACAATTCCATTTGAGTTTTTTCTTGTAGGCTTCCCTTTCTCAGCCAAAAAACAAAACAGAGGAAAAGAGAGAAAAACTTGAGCTGATAGAAAAATTTCAAGCTTCTAACAGGGAAAAGAGTCTTCCAGAACTCCAAATCGGTTTTTGGAGCATCAGCGATCCTTGTGGCCCACGAGATCAGCATCATGAGCGACCCAGTTGCGAGTGAGAGCGTTGAAGTGAGCCAGGGGTAGGGAAAAGCATTCAAAACCTTCTTGTTGTATATGTTGAAAACCACATTCAAAGCCCACCAGGTGGCGAAATATATACCAATTCTGAGCCTCTGAGCCGCCTCCAACCGAGCCTGCTCGTCCGGGAGGTCAATGTTAATCTCCAGCGGCCGAGACTGGTCAGCTTCGTAGGCCTTGCACTCTGTTCCACGCTGCTCTGTTTTCTTTAGCAATGAGAAATTCTCAATGGATGAAATGTAAAGTGGCTTCTGAAAAGAGAAGGAATGGTTAATAATAAGGTTCTGTTTGAAATTTTGAGAAGTGGGTTGTAAAAAATATTGAGGCTTCGGAACAGGAAGCTTTCAGTTTGTGAAGGACGAGGCTGTGAGCTTCACTGAAGAGATCATGATGTTTGGTTTTCTGCAGAACTAAACAGAACGTGTAAATTTAGATTGGAGTTTTGAGTGCAGGAAGTGGAACGGAGTTGTTTGGTTTGTGGGAAAATGTGAGAGGTTTGAAGAATTAGAGAATGTTGGAGAGGGGAGAGAGGTTGGTGTTGAATTTGAGAGAGAAGGGGAGGGAATTGGGATCTAAGGGAAAGTTTTGAAAGGGTCTTTTCTAGGGAAGAAGTGGGAAGCAGAGGGGTTTATAGAGGTGGACTCACTGAGGAGGTGGTGGGAATTTTCTTATCTCTTCTTCTTTTTTCTTTTCTTTTTTTCCCTCCTTTTTTGACTTGTATTATTATTATTTACAAAGGAAAAAAAAACATAATTTTTTGTTTTTTTGTTTTTTTTAAGGCTTGACTTTTTTATTTTGTTATCCGCATTTAGACTTCCTTTTCACATGAATGAGAATTTTATATGTATGATTCATAAACGGAATATCCATTTTTATGTGAGAGAAGAGCATGATACATCACATGCATTGAATAATTTTACAAACTATTTAGATACATCGCATGCATTGAATAATTTTACAAACGATTTAGTGAGATCCTATAAAACCTTTTGTAAGTGGTAAATAATTTAGTTATGACACTTACTTCTTGAGTTTTTATAAATCTTTATTTAATCCGTGCTTAAAATGCTTCTTCTTTTTTCCCTTTTTTATACCTGAGTGAGCACTATAAGGATATTTTTCAAAAACTATTTATTATTCTTGATCAAATGTTTCTCGTAAATATATGATAGTCTGTGTAGATTCATAAGCTGCATGTAAAAATTAATAATGGAGTTGGTATTTTCTTACTTGATAATTTTGTAAAAGTTTGACTTTTTAATGTTGAGAAAAGAATGTTTAATACTCAGAAGAATTAAAGGGGAATTATAAAAGATAGAAAGAAGACCTAACATATGCTTAACCTTGCAAAAATTTTGATTAGTAATGAAATCTTCAGCTTGTTTACAGCATGAGTTGATTATGTGATTTTCTTTTTTACCAATTTCTTTTTCCATGTATAAAAGTTTCAAAATTAAACTCAATGCCTAATCACATCTAGCTCCCAACATTTTTTTATCTCAGCTAAAAGATAGAACCACAAAACTAGGACTAAATGGGTCTTACTTAGAAATTTGTACCCCTTCTCTTGGCCAATTTGCAATTTTTCAACTTTCTTCTAATTCCAATTGAATGGTGAACGCAAATTTGAATCAAATTTCGATTGATTTGTCCCAATATTTAGCTGCAATTACTTTTGATATTGAATTTTTTGACGAAATTTTCCCGATCTTCTTTTTCCGTGCCCAAGTTTCATGTCATTCCTACTTGATCGATTCAAGTTTTATGGGGAAGAAATATACTTCTATTTGATATTTCTCTCTTCCTACAGTCCTACCCCACCATGCTATTCTCGAACATTGTATGTACAAATCAGTACAAAAATAATTGATCGAGTCCCAATAAATTCTAAATATCAAGATTTGTCTTTATTCCAAAACCTTTTTTTTTAATATTCAAGCCCACCAAGATTGTTACACCACACACGAACACGACGTGCATGCCTTCAGCATTGCTAATTCTTCACCGCAAATTCCTTGCAACAACTTCGAAGTCTGAATATAACGACAAAAACCAAGTTCATTGATTGATTGGGAGCAAAAAATTCTCATTGAGAAACACACACACACACCTGGACTTTTTGCTTGTGAATCACTTGGCAACTAGTGCTAAATGTATGCCAAGTTGTTTCTTTAAGTACATGATGATGCTGATTTCCAATGTTTCCTACACTACAAATATCATTTTTCATGTTTGTATTTTGGACGGACGAAGATTTTTCAATTCAAAGTAATTCTTGACGGCTGGTGCAAGATGTGAATTAGATTGGCCCAGTTGTTGGTGATAATAACAGTATTTTGTCTCCATTGGAGAAGAAGGATGAATTCATTTGAATTTGGTTCCAAGCTGTAATTGAATAGGCATGGGTTGTGAATCCAAGGAAATATAAAGGGGACCATGGCTCAAGGGTCATTTTTATGTTAGGTGGAAGTGTTTGATAATGCTATATAGGGCACGTGAACTCTCAACTTGTGCAAGTAATACCAGTCTACTTTGAATGTGGTAAGCAACAACCATTCCCATCATTGTTGAGTTAGCTTGCTCATATATTCTAAATATGGGATAGCAAAATTAATTTATAAACTATTGGCATTTTATAATCCTTGACTAGAGCCCTTTGACAATCATTTATGATCTAGTATATTGGTAAAACTACGTACTCAAGAAATTGTTCCTTTATTTTGGATTAAATTCCAATAGCCTCATTTGATGATGTGGTGTCTAATGTACTTGTTGCATTCAATTGGATGTCTTTCACAGAAGAGGGTCAATGGATGTGATGTCCTAGATGGATTAAATATGGAATTGAATTACTTGAGTGTGTGTTTTGTGGGGTGAGTGGTGCGTCTCACATTGAATTATATACTCTATGTTAATCTAGGTTTTATAAACAATTACAATGAGCTTTAATTGTGAAAAACTGTTCCTTTTGTGGTATGGCATAAATGTCACTAGCAAGTGTTTTTCCTTGTGTCATTTCATGTAGCCACTCAGAGGTGAGAGCCTTGCCTATCACTTGATCCTAAAAATGGAACAACAATACATATAATGTATGTAATGGAGCATATAATATATTTTGCAGTCAACAACAATACATATATACATACATACATACATACATATACATGTACATATATATATATTACATAACATAATTTAATAAAAATATTAAAATTACATAATTAGAATATTGTTTTATATAAATGAAGAAGATGACAAATGTTATTAAAATGACTTTTTAAAAATATATCATAATCGGTTGACTAATTGAAAATATCCAAGGATATTAAAAAAAATGTACAACTCCATTCCATGGAACACACATAATATGTTACATTCAGTTTAAATAATAATATAAGTTTAGAATTGTAGCATTTTTTTTCTTTCCAAATATAAGAATAATCTCAATATCATTGAAACTTGAATTTTAAATTAATCCTTTAAATATTTATCATTTTTATTACTTTTTTAGGACTCATTTCTCTAATTTTTAATGTCTATTTTGTTTGTACTATTTTTTAGCCCAAAACTAAAGAATTTGGCTCAAATAGAATAAAATTTTATACTTTTCAACCCAAAAAATAAGAATAAATAAATAAAATTTTGAGCCCAAAATTGAAAAGGAAACCTACAAAAACAATTAATTTAAGGTCTAACTAGTCTAAAATAGACTGAAATAGACTAAAGTGAACCGAATTGGACAAAAAGCTGCTGATTTGGACCGAAATAGACTAAATAGAACCGAATTAGACCAAAGACATCATTCTCTTTGCTCCTCAGCAGACGAGTACAGACCCCAAGAAGTGTGGCTCCCTTATTGTGTACCCATGCATTGGCAGCCCCCTTATTGTGTACTCATGCATTGGCAAATCCAAAAGGGCACATACCATATCAAAGGTTCAAATATTCCCTCCCTCAACTATCAAACTTCCAAAAAATAACTAATATTGTTATGTGTGGAAAAACTCTTAGTATCCAAAAAAATAAAAATCATTTGTTCCATTTTATATTCAACCAATCACAAGCATGTGATGAAACAACCTCATCCCTATTCTTATCCTCTCCTACAGTTACATCAATATACAAAATTCAAACCAGATCGCTTCATACTTTATCAGCAGATAATCCTCGGTTAAGCCAAGCATTATCTAATGGAGATTGATACAATCTTATAATCTGAAAATTCAAATTACATGTAAATTTGTACAGGTAATTTATATACAACTATCGCTCCCAAACAAGTTTCGGGGGAAAGCAATTTATTTCAGCATTTGTTATCAATTACTTTCAATTTCTATACCATGTATTTGTTTCACTTGTTGCTCCAAAAAAATATGTATTTGTTTCACTTTCCTTAAAAAAATAACCAAAGTTTAAAATGAAAAAATAAATCAAAATCAAAATCAAACAAATATCTATATAATAAAAAAATCAAACAAATAACATACCATGATTTGTATTGAGTTATGATTTTAACATATTTTGATTTTCCTGCCATGACAAGTTAATTGTTTTTTGCTTAGTGTGCTTGATCATGTCGTGAGGATCATGCCCATCTATCATCCTTAATTATATATCTAGAAATATCTTTAAACTGAATGTTGAAAAAATTTCCTTTAATTAATTTGGGCTTTTTAAATTTTTGAGATAAAGAAATAGGAAATTAAATAGATATATATTTTCAGTAAAGAACGGAGTGAATAGTTGACAAATTATATATATATATATAGGACTTTTTTTCAAAAAAAAGAAAAAAAGAAAAAAAGCTAATTTTTATGTAGATTGGTTGAATGTTGGTACGTTTTAATAGTAATACCAACAAGTATTCTCTCCACTCCATAAAACCTATATGGATCTGTGTTTGCTCACTATCAAAGCAATGGATTCATTTTCTACCAAAAAAATAAAGCAATGGATTCAAACCATGAAAATAATCCCTTTGATAAATTACCAGATGCTCTCATGCTCTTCATCCTCGGCAAAATCTTAGAGACCAAAACCCTAGTGGCTAGTGAGCTGCTTTCTAGTCTCCAAGCGCTTCGCTTCTCTCATCCCTCAAACCAAAACCAACACTGTTTTGATGAATATGAGATCCAAATCTTTTGGATTTCGAGGTTCCAACGCATTAAAGCTTTTTCGAGAGATCAAATGTCTGAAAATCCAGAGTGACTTTGCGGGCATGAAAAACCCTTCCACTTTGGGCTTTCATATGTGGAAAGCTTTTTTTGGTGCTAAGTTTCATTACTGCCATTTTCTCTTTTCACCGTCTTCCTTCCACAAAATAAATGACACTTTAGCAAATAGAATCGGATGGGATTCTTGGCGAGGAAAAAACTTTGATGGAGATACCTGGGAAGCTCAAATATATATTTTATATGGAAGAAGCATTAAGGAAAGCATTTCGAAGGCATCAATATGTCGAAAATATAATATCCGATAATCAGTGTGTGCTTAAGAGAGTTGTGGTTAGCAATTCGGAGAATTGGGGAAAGGTGTGTATGGGAGAAGAAGGTATTGTGGAGTGTAGGAGGAGTTTGGCTCTTGATAATGATAAGGATTCAACTTGAGAGTATAATGGCATGGTGTGGTATGTGCCCGATGTGGATTTGCCAGTGCATGGATACACAATGAAAAGGGCCATACTATTTTGCATCTTTCCAACTAGTTTACCAGAGGATTGTGGCTATGAAATCCTTCTCAAAGATTTTGAAGATGATGAAGAGGAGAAGTGGAAGATTTTCAATGAAGCTGTAAGGGAGATTGTGACTGTCAACAAGAACAACAAGTACAAAAAGGGCTTACGTTTACTAGGTACTAGGGTGGCTAATTTGGAAATGAGGAACTGAGGGTTTTACTCTTTGGTGAAGTTGGGACATTTTCATTTTCTAGGACAAAGTGTCATTAGAGATGCTTTTTGTGATGGTCAATTTGTTTCTTTATTTCGTTTATTATCAACTTTGCAATTTGCATGTAGGGTGATAAGACACAGAAGAAGCTCTAGAGCTACTTCATGCAATTTGTGTTTGAGCAAATGAATTGCTTCTCTTCTTGTTTGTAATTCATTCTTGTGCTTTATCATTTCACGGTACCAATCATATTCAAAGCATCTATAAACGATAGATTGAAATTAGTCAATCCTTTTTCTTAAAAGAAATTAATCCTAAATCTGATATGTTATGATAGATATAAATACATTTACTCTAGATTAGGATGAGTTATGATAAGCTTTATTATTGAATTATTATAAGAAGTATTAGTGTTTATATTTATTTATTTATTTTCCTGTTGAAAATTAGTGTTTAAAACAACATTTTCAACCACTTTCGATATGTGTTTCTCAGGTTTTTTTTTTTTTTTTTTTATCCTTTTCACCAAATGGCCCTTTTTTGGAGCTAAACCATGCATCGTTTTTCTACATTTTCCTCCAATGACACTATTTCAACTTTCAACAAAACGTTAATGACGTACAATTTATATTTTGCCTGCCCAAGAAGGACGACAATTCTCTAAAAACTATAAGGCCAAAAAGGCAAAGCCTAGTATGTAGAAATAGGTTCATGTGATTCAAATTTTATTATATACTAGTCACAGATTCACGCAATGCATAAAAATATTATTAATGGTTATTTTGTGATTAAACTTAATTATTTGAAAGAAAAAAATTTATAATAAAAATTTGTTAAGGATCATTTTATGAATCGCCAAAAGAAAATTCTTACCACATAAGTCAGTAAACTACCATTAATAAAAATAATAAAAAAAAGCCCAAAAATATATAGCATAATTTATCAAATTATTCAAACAAAATTTTGTGAAGAAATCATTTAAATCAGCTATCAAATATATATACGACATATGCTAAAAATTTCATAATTAAATATAGTGTAGAGTAAATATGGCTTTTACAAAAACAATGAATTCAAATTGACATAATAAAAATAATAATAATAAAAAGTAGAAAAATAAAAAAGAAGAGAAATCTTAGTGTAAATTTTTGTGCAATTGAGTATTTCTCTCTTGTTATGGTTTGTTCATATGTGTGTGTGTGTGTGTGTGTGTGTATATATATATATATAGAGAGAGAGAGAGAGAGAGAGAGAGAGAGAGAAGTGAGTAAGAATGTAATTATTATTTGAATGATCATTGTGATTTGCTGATAATAATTAATAAAAAATAATAGAAACCTAAAACGTATTTTTTTCCTAATAAAATAGAGGAGCCTAATTTATTGTCATTTAAAGTAATTAAAACAATAGAGAATATACACATAGAGTGAGACGTTTGTATTACCAGCAAACAAAGAGTCATTCTTATAACGTTTGATGACTTTTATATTCAATAAACCCATTTAGAAAAGACTTTGATTTATTATTATTATTATTATTATTATTAGATAATTTATTCTGTTTTGGCAAAGATGATGTGATAATGAAAATGAAGATTAATTGTAGTATAAGTATATTATATATCTTGTCATTTTTTTGGTACAATGCATCCTAAAATGAAGTATTGATTATGCAAATTATTGTTCTTTATATCAACTTCAAAAATCCAGGTGGTAATGAAAAAAAAAAAATGTTAAGGACATATTTTGTGTAATTGGTTAATTCTTTGATAAAACGCACTTTACTTGTATTTGGGTAGATCTAGGATGTATTTAATACTTCAAAAAACATGTTGTTTAAGTCTTATATTAAAGCCATGAAGATTGGACCAAGAAGCAAGTGAAGAAAAGCTGTTCACTAAAGTTGGACAGATAACTCGACACTTGCGGACATATAGCTATCTATTGAGGTTTAATGAGGCTCGACAGATATTATCTATCGAGGTATCTATCGAGGTTACGGGAATTCAGATTTCCAGATCTGATTTTCGACCCATGCTTATGTATTTATGTAGGGTTTCTTTTCTCACAACTCTAGACATATATAAGGCTTATTTTAGAACCGTCACATAAGAGAATACAATGAGAACATATGCAAAAGGTGACTGATGCCTTATTCTCTTTGAAAGAAACTACTGTGTCTTTGCGCCTTAAGGTTTTGTAACCAAGTGCTTCTTGATCTTCATTGTTGATGAAGTGAAGAACTTTGCAGCCAACATTCTTCTTCCTCAAGTTGGTGAATGAGTCACGTACTGGGATCCGTGCATCAAAAGGGTGGCGTTCATATATTGAAGAGTTTAGAGATTCTGAAGCGGTAGAAGGTTTCTGCTGTAAGTTCATCTACGGGGATTGTAGAGTCTAGGGACAAAAGTTTTGTCCTAGATCTAAAACTTCTCTTTACTATAGTGGATTGCTTTTTAGGAAGGTTTTCCCCCAGGTTTTTTACTATGAAACTAGTTTGTTTCATTGGTTTTCCTGGATCATCATATCTTGTCTTCTTTATTTTTCCGCTGCATGATTTTGACATGATATTGATGTTTGTTTGTTTTAACACAGTTTATTCATAATTAATCTAATTAACAACTTGGGTTTAAAACTTGTTAATTCTGTCAACCGGTGTCTAAATTTCCCAACAAAAAAACCCCCCAATTGCTAGAATATTTGAATTTTTTATTATTATTAAATATTGGTTTTTTTTTCTTTCTTTTCATTGGAACTGATCGGTGAAGAGTTTGGACTCTTATCATTGCCTAAATTTCATTTTACTATCGTCATTGCTGCAATAAATCCAATGAAACACACCAATTTATGAATGAAGTTTACTAACATAATAGTATTCTTAAATATTCATTCTTTTTTTTTTTCCCTACATGAACATGGCCATCTTTGTTTTTTTTTTTTTTTTAATCCTTCTTTTAGTCATTTTATCAAACACGTGGAAATATAGAACTACAAATATTTGGATTACCTTATGTATTGAAATAGAGGGCAAACCACTTTCTTGGCAGCATTTCATTGTAAAAGAGACCAAAAAAAAAAAAAAAAATACACACACACACACACAACACTGCAATATATAAAATATGCTTGACATACCATATGGTTTAAAGGAACAGAATGATATCCCAATTTATGAATATAGGCTTGTAGTTTTGAAATGAGCTTTATACTTGCAGGAGTTAAATCCAAAACCATTCCCTTTCTGGTTAAGAGAAATAGATGACATTTAACGGTTTATATATCTTCTACTCGATTTATCTCTCTGATTTTATAGAGGTAGTGACAACTGAATATTATGAACTGGTTGGATTCAATGAGAAGAGTAAGAGGCAATAAAGGAGTAGATAGAGAGTTTGAGGCATTAAAGAGCTTACATGGGAAGTTTAAAATAGTGGAGATAGAAAGTCATAGGTGTTATGGAAGTTGAAGTGAAAACTGCAAAAATGTTAAAAGACTAATAGAAAAAAAATGGAAATAAAATACAATTTTTATTAATGAAAATAAAATAATGACATGGCTGCTGATGTGGCTCAACTGTAACGTAGCAACAATAAATGTTACGCTTCAGCTTTTAGATATATATAGATATAGATGTGTATGTTTACTTTGGGGGAGTAAAACTTTGAAATAAATACTTGCTATCATTTTTTTTTTTAAGTTGTTATCAAAATATACAGTATGCACTGGACAGGACCACCCTGACTTGCGAAAAATTGCATATATACACTTATCAAATAATAAATTATAGGTTAAACTAACCTATTGTGACCACCCTAATAAAAATGTTGAACACCCTGACTTGAGAATTACAAAAAGTTGGGTTCAACAAAAATAAGAATAATGCAACATTCATAACATTTTCACAATAATTTTACAACAAATCCAATGTGGTAAGTTGTTACTAATTCTAATTTGGTCTCAATACTGATATTATTTTTTTACCCACCAATAACAGCATTTTGCATAAGATTTATTGTAAAAATATTGTGAACGTAGCATTACTTCAAAATTAACTCTGCCCCCCAAACATAATCCTTAATCCCTTTTATAAAATTAAATATATATAAAAAATAAAAAATAAAACTTAAGTAACAACAATAAATATTAGTCCAAATAACAACAAGCATAAACCAAACAAAAACAAGATAAGACCAAACAACAACAAGTGATCTAATTATTCAACAAAAAGCCTACTATAAAACAAAAAGATAAAAATTGCTAAACATTCAAATTTGTAGCTTGTTCAACCTATTCAATAAAAATAATCTCTAATTTCATGTTTCCCTAAAAAATAGTTCTAAGAAAAATATTGTGGTTGTCAGTTCTCCTTAATGGTGACAACAGTTATATTCTTTTTAGCTTTGCAGTCACAACAATTTTACTCTCTTTAGTGACTTGACTCACAATTGGAACAAATATTCAAATTATCACTTTATTAGATTTTGTATAATTTAAATTTCTTAATGACCACTTAAAAAAAAAATTCCTAGAGCCACCACTGGGCATGTCCAATATTATGTTATCTATAATTTCTCTTCTTTTTTTTTTCTTTTTTTTTCTTTTTTTTTTTTTTTTTTGACACAACCCATTTTATGAATGTTAGAGAACTCTTGGATGATGATGCTATATGAATGTGATGAAAAAGTTGGCTTTAGATAAATGAAGTGATTGCCAATGAATCTGACGCCTTTTTTTTAGTTTTTAATGAATACATGCATGAGGACTGAACATAATCAAAATTTCTTCCTTATCTTACTAGCTTAATTACTTGGATCTCTTGCGTAAGCTTAAGATGGAAACTTTGAAGTACAATTGAAAAATAAATCAAGCAACATTATGAGTTCTAGCTAATTTTGGCAGGCGATCTTAGAATATCTTTGCAAATATGGAGAGTCGATAGAAACAATAAATTTATTAGTTCTTAGTCTTTACATTTTGAGCATATCATGTCTTAATGAATAACATTTTACAACCTAAATGTTGCATAGGAAATTAACATATGAAAATATACCTTCAGGCCTATATAAATCCAAGTGCAACACCTATTCTGAACATTGATATGGTGAGTTCTAGAGGAGTTAACTAGAGGGCATAGTTGATGGAGTACCTTTCATTTTTTAAAATTTTCTTCATGATGAATGTTCAACTTATCGGGAACATTTTTGGTTATAAGGAGTTCTATATTAAAGCCGATCAAAAGCCAAAAAGAAGGTCGTTGTTCTTGTTAGAATATCAAGAGAGTTTTTTCTAACTTGGATCTCTCCTAAGCAACAGGTAACCAATCATGTTTTCAATTTTAATTGTTTTTAAGAATAATTTTGAATTCATCTAGTAAAATGTTAGTTCTAATTCTACTTATATTTGGTTTTTTTTTTTTTTTTTTTAATTCTTTCATCAACTGAAGCTTCTGCTTTTTTTTGAATGTGACAGGAGGTAAGATGCACTGTGAGTGCACTCAACATGAAGAAAGCGATTCATTACAAGAGTAATTCGAGTTGCTTACATAAAAAGACATTTATTGTAATCTCTTGCATCTTTAATTTTGTGACTTAATAATATTCGGTTAACCTTACGTTTGTTTGACTGAATCAAGTAGCATATTTTCATGTGGTTGAAAAAAGATATGAAATAAAAGGTCCATTTATTTTAGACCCCCCCCCCCCCCCCCCCTTAAATATTCAGAACTAATTTCTCACATATATTGAATATGGACGAATTTTTCCCTCAAAATGAATAGCTAAGCCAATTTCATTTGAACTATATTCAGAACTAATTTTTCACATATGTTGAATATGAACGAATTGTCCCTCAAAATGAATAGCTACGGCAATTTAATTTGAACAAAATTTAGCTCTAAACATGTTCAAGACTTCTTTTTTCAATCTATTACTTGACGATTTATAAAACTGTTTATGTGTATTATTCAAACAAGTCAAATGACTCCTTAAGTACAAAGTCATGTGACTAAAATTATACATAAATAATCTCTTTAATTGCCATATAGTAAATTGAAAAAAGATAATTCCAAACATGTTTGGACCTAAACTTTTTTTTTTTTTTTTTTTTTAATTTGTAACTATTTCAAGCCAATATAAGCAGAAAGCTACCTTATTAAAAAAATTCTATTTCCCTCTCGTAAATAGGACTTTAATTGCTCGAAGATTAACAATTAGAGGCTCGCTCTCGTAAATAGGACTTTAATTGCTAGAAGATTAACAATTAGAGGCTCCTTCAAAATTCACAAAGAAAAGATAAACCTTTTTTTTTTTTGGAGAATCAAACTAGCATATGAGGAGATTTAGGATTTGAAGCTCCCCTTCTCTAATTGTTGTGACAATTGAATTATTAAAAAAAAAAAAAATTTAATTGTTGGAATTTACTTATATGTCATCCTTATTATTTTTCTTTTAGAAGACTTTTTAATTATTTAATGGGGATAGTTTAGACGAAACAAAAACTAGACACCAAAGAATCAAATTCTTAAATGGATTCCAATTAGCTCGACTGGTAAAGTCTCTGATAGTTAAATAAAAGATCTGAGGTTCAATTCTTACCTCTACCAAAAATCGATTGCTATCTTGGCCTGGTGATAAAAAGCGCAATTATCAAAAGCAAACGTCATAAGTTAAAACTCTATAAAAAAATATAAATATAAAAAATAAAAGAATCACATAAGAGTAGATAATAATGTCATTCTGTATAATAAAAATTCGTGTCATAAATTACACAATGTGGGCTTTTTAATTTTTTCCCTTTTCTGATCAAAACATGTGACTCATGAGTTGTGGACAACTCGTGGGCCGAGTTTATTGCAAGGGCAAGCAGAGCCCAGCACTCTTGTAAAATGGGCTTCCCGCACTTCTACAGCTACCAAACACACCTTCAAACTTATGTGCCTAAGGCCCACACTAGTGAACGTTCACCTCTCAATAACACTATTATAATGCCTGATAGAGACTAGGGATTGAAGATTTCAGTTTGAGTGGTTGAAGGAGCACAACTTCTTTCGCCACAATTTTGTCACAGCTCTGACATAGCAAACTGTGAGTGATTGTCTATCACTTTTTCTCTATTACTCATAGTTTGTCATGTCAAAGTTGTTAAAAAATTTGTAGTCTTGGAATTTCTCTTAGTTTGATTTTATTAACCATGTACTATTCATTGAAAAGAGTGGAGCAATTCTACACAATTTTAAAGATAACCTATTTGCAACCAGATTACAAAACTTTCGTGGTAAAAAGCAACACTAACAATAAACTATACTCGGTCATAGTGCCTAATTTCATTATTACCAAAAGTTATAGCACGTGGTATATTAGTTTTTTTAATTTATTCTATATGTATATTAGTTGTAACTTCTATTTCTTTTTCTTTTCTTATATTAATTTTTTTTTTTTTTAAACTTTCTTTTCTTAATCTAAAACCCTTAAAAAATAGACAACCCCTAAAACAGTATCAAATAGTCTGCATCTCACAAGTAAGCCTTTCATAGAACAACAAATTCAACCAACCATCAAAGTCTGCACTAGATTTTCCACACACACACACACAAAAAGTAAAACACTAACACTGAACACATAAATCAAGAATAAGCATATAGCTAGGAGGATCACTAATCATCACCAAATAACAAAAAGTACCATTAGATACCAGCAAGTTACATTGGTAGAACATCAAGGGAGGAAAAAACAGGAAGTAAGTCTTTCAAGTTCAAGGTGTAATGAAATAACTAGACAAATTTTCTCATGTTCCAAGAAATAGATATTTATGGCTTCTTTGAGAGCAAGCTCAAGAAGGCCATATCTTCATGCTACTAGCCAGTAGCCTAAATAGAAACCAAATATATTTTATCACCAATAATACAAAGAAAGCTAGAAAGTTGAAAGGAAATTGTTCATAGCTTCCTACTCATTACCCCCATCTTCTCAATTAGGCCATATAATAGTCATATTTTAAGCAAACCCATTTATTTTCTTCCTATAGTAGCTAGAATTATACCATCTGTTTTAGCTTCATAACTCGTAGGTACTGTACTACACATAAATTGAGTGTAAGCTTATAGCTTGGACAATTCAAAACTATATTATCAAATAACAAAAAAGATCATTACATAACAGCAAGTTATATAGGCATGTAGAAGGTCAAGACAGGAAAAAAGGGAAATCAGTTTTCGTGGTTCGAAGTATAATGAAATAGGAATTAATGGTTTTCCTGGAAGTAAAAGCTCAAGAAAGTTTCAAATCAAAAACCAATTCACAATCTTTTGACCCTCTGGGTAGCTTTAATAACTGTTCATGAACCTTCTTCTGCTTCTCTAAGTCCTTAACAAAATGCTGTGAACAAGATATGACTAATTCTTCCAAGACCACTGCATTCTTGAGCAAAATCTTTACAGCAGATAGCTCCATCTCATCTCCCCTATAACCATAGACTTTGATGCAATTGAGCTGTGACAAGAAACATGGAGGCACTGGATCCAGTATTCTATCATTTCTTTCATAATCTGAGGACAGGCTGATCCCCTAAATTATCATTACAAAGTGACTGTTTTAACCATCATGGGAAATCAGAAAAATAATATAAAACACATACAGGATAATAAACAATGTAGTGCTGGTGAAGTTACCTCACTAAATTCCATTGTCTTAAGACAGGGAGAGTTTTGCAATATCTTCAACAGTGCTACACTGTTGAGATTAACTGACCATTCATCCAATGCCAAATACTCCAAATTATTGAAGATAGGCATATGAGGTAGGAGTTCTACAACTTCTACTGCATATGTTAAAACCTATGAACAACAATGCATCATAATTAAGAGACTTTCTGCGGCAAGAAGATAAGAAGACAAATGCAATTATAAAAGTGTGCAAATATGGATGCTTGATTAATGAATATGAGATAAGCAACAATAAGATTAAATTAAAATTTAAAAAAAAAAACTTAAGTAATCTCCAATCATTTACTGATGTAGGTATTTGGCTCAAGTGGTAAGGGATTGGATGAGGTCAAGAAGGATAGGTCATTCATTTAGCATATGGATCCATATAACTGTAGTTCAAATTGTCAGAAAAATTGTTTCTGTTCTTTAGCTTTACCAGACTAGGAAATACCTATCTTAATCTTTTGAATATATTGTCAAATGTATCAACAGAGAACTGCTAATACTTTAACAGCCTTTTTCCAATAGTTGTCTAAGACATTTATATCAGAGCCATTAGAGTCAATTGCTCACAAGTCTTCTTGATGACCAGCTTAACCCTTGTTAATGGCTACCACTACTTCATCTTCCACACCCCAGTATCCCTAAATGTCAACTTTGAACATTGGGAACCATGTATCCCTTAGCCACATTTATTCCTTTCCTCTATTATATTTTATCTAAAGTCATACTTACTATTACTTCCTTAACGGACATGTTCTTTTTTATTCATTTTAATAATGTTATTTTTGGTCAAACTCTACCTTTTTTGTTCTTTCAAATTTTGGAAATTCCATTATAAATATGGATTGCCTTGTAATGTGTTATAAACCCCAAGTGAATGAAAGATATAGCCATTTGACTTTTGATGTTGTGGATATAGGTCTTAATGACTGCACCATTATAATCTCTTTTGTTCTTCCTTCCTGAATTTCTCTTTTATGTTCAATAAAATTCCAAGTTTTGAAAGGTATATTGAACTTTTATATGGGATTTTGGCTTTAGATACCAACAAAGGCAGTGGCTTGTAAGCAAAAGTTAAGAAAAAAATTGATTACGATATGATGAAATGTTTGTTCAAGTGTTAAACATAGTGTTTAAACTTAGGTAAGTTTTATTCGCATATAATTAATTGTTCAGGACTCGGGGGTCAAGACTCATTATGTGATAAAATTTCCTCATCCATAAGAATATTCTTCAAACATGCGTCACAAGATTCAAAACTCAACAAACATGAAAGCACAAAATGCTATTCTGACATTAGCTTCAACCTTTAATCAGTTACCTTTTCCAATTTAATGTAAATGATACATAATTACGCAAGCAATGCAAAGGAGGAATTAAACACTTGATACAGTTAAATATAAAAATAAATAATAATAAAAAAACTAAAAAAAAAAAACAATAAACAAGCTTATAAAGAGAGAAGAAGGCATACCTCAACAGCACAGCTTGCAAGTGTTAGTTCTTTTACACTAGAGAACCCTGTAAGAAGCATATACATGTGGTGGGCAATTTGTCTTTTTCTCTCATTATACCAACTAGCAAGAACTGATGCCTCTACAAGTGAGGGTGAGTTGTGTACATGGTATTCATTGTAGAATTCACCAACATAACGAAAGTAATTGAGGCTAACTCCAGAAATCATGACCTGACAACTATTTTCATCATTCTGATTTTCCCTATCTTCAACTATACGAATTGAAAGAAGCTTTGGAGCAGAAATACTCACAACCTTAAGATTCACCCAGTCGCAATTCTGTAAATCCAACTCCTCAAGGACTGGCAGCCCAGAAAAAAGCTTCTCGGTTGAGTGTTCTTTCGTAAATGTAACATAGCTAAAATTTAAGGTCTTGAGATTTGTGAAGCAAATTGTAGGAGGAAGTTTGAGGATACAAGGCATTTCAAGTTCTAACTCTGTCAGTGTCATACAAGTAAACAAGCTATGAGGCAATGAAAATGGTTCTCTGAAATTGTGAAGGCTAATATGCAGCTGTTGAACATTACGCCTTACTGCAGCAGAGATCCACGCACTTACATGAGATGCATCACGTAGCACATGGCAAGAGAGAGTGAATGTTTTTATATCAGACGAGTCGCGAAGAAGAAGCACTCTTTCCACAAAATTCATGAAATGCTTTCTCTTAGCCAGCTCCAACTCTTTAAAATCAAGGTTGGGAATGGAGGTCCAGAGGTATTCCCACCTCTTGCAAAGTACGCTAGTTCTAATAGCATCTTTTGTTGGAAGTAAGGATAGGATGTATCGAAGAATCTCCTCTGGTAAATTATGTAAGCATTTGATGTTCCTGTCAACAACATCTTGTTCTTTATTTAGCTTCGGTTTTTCGGATTGTTGAGTAAGACCACTTCCATCCATAGTTTGAACAATTCCTTTAATATACAAAATACAATATTAAGAACATAGTGAGATACAAATAGTCAGCCAAAAATATAAGTTTTTTATAAGTTACTTCACAAACATATGGCCGACCTTAACTAATCTGTCGAGAATCTATAGCGGACCCCAAAATTTTGGGACTAAGGCTTTGTTTGTTGTTGTTGTAGCTATGAACATGAACGATTCCACAAAGTTTTATGTTTACATTTCTAACCAAAATCAAGAAAAGAACAGATATACAAAAAAAAAAAAACCCATGTATTTTGATTGTAACAATTTGTTTATCTTTGGATCAATTGAAAACTTCCATGATCTAAGAACACAAGATAATCACTGAACAAGAACTATAATACTACTAGTATATAAAGATGGTAAAGAAATGGGTAGATAGTTACCGTTTGTGCCACTGGCAGGAACCAAAACGACGTCGGTGGAGTGGCGTTTCAGTGTTTGATGTGAGAAAAGAAAGCAGAGAGGGTTTTTGGTTTGGTGGGAAACAAGGTAAAGAATTCCCTCCAAATTGACGGTGAAATGGGTTTTTAAAACGACAGCGTTTGGGGGAGAAGATGTAATGGACCTGGGCTTGTCATAGCCGGCTGACAATTCAGGCCCACTTGGATTTTATTCACTCAACTAAAGGATGATTCAGTTGTTGTCTTCTTTTCTTTTTGGCTGAATAATATATGTTTATTATTATTATTTTAATAAATAAATAGTGAGAGAAGTGGAAGAAGAGTTCAAACCACAAATATGAGGTGCTTTAAAGGATGTTATTATTGTTGGGCTATCACATATATGCATTCTATTAAGGCAAAATTAGAAACAGTCCAAACAAAAAATAAATGCAACATAATCTAGCTTTTTAAATTATTATCAATAATAACTTATTGGGGAGGAAAAAATATATTTTTTTAGGGATATTGGGGGGAATTAATTATCCTATATAGTTATCCAGCATGTGGGGAATGACTTTTTAGAGATACTATTTATAATTGCATGGAGTATGTGGCATAATCGAAATGCAGCTCAACATGGGAGCCCACAACAATCTGCGAATCTGGTAGTGCAAAGAGCTCGGGTGTTGCTGGATAAATTTCAAACAGCAAACCACTCTATATCCCAGTCGAAGGAAGACGTGTAGGAAATCTGGGCAGCTTTGATTGCACCTAGCTACAAGGTGAATGTGGATAGGGCGGTTTTTAGTCAATCTTGCCAAGCTGGGGTGGGTGTTGTGATCCAAGACTATGAAGGAGAGGTAATAGCAGCTTTAAGCAAACAAATTCACCAGCCGCTAGGACCCTTGGAGATTGAAGAAAAACCTACGGAGATTGGGGTTTCGTTTGCTTGGGATGTGGGTATAAGGGAAGTGATCTTTGAATGTGACTCCAAGATTGTATCTGATGCTCTTTTGGGGTTATGTACACCACCTATGATTATCTCAAATATCTTGGCCGAGGTATCTCTTAAGTTTCAGGATTTTTGATTAGCTCAAGTGTCTCATGTTAGGCGTCAAGGCAATAGACCAACTCATATATTGGCAAAGCATGCCAAAGATATAGTCAATAGTGATAATTTTGTAACATGGATAAAAGAAAATTCATCGCTGATTGAGTTAGCTATTGCTCATGATGTTTTGAATTTATCTTCGCTTTAATAAAATTACAAGTTTCTTATAAAAAAAAACTTATATGCATGTCTTTCACAATATGTGGGTTCTACATGTGTATATACCCAAATTGCCAAATTGCCTAACCAAGAAGATCCCTAGCTGCACAGACAAAGACAATGTTGCCTAAATGGTCACTGCATTCTCAGCAAGCCTAAAACGCTAGCGTCAATATTCAACATAAAGCAATAGAAAGAAGAATTTTAAAGAACTGATTTATAGGTATTCCCATATCACATAGATCTCACTACATGTGCATGGAGGCTACTTATTGTTACTATAATAGTGTGCTCTCTCAAATGGGCGTTCATTTGTCATATCTTCATGCTAATAACCAGTAGCCTAAATTGAAACCAAATATATTTTATCACCAATAATACAAAGAAAGCTAGAAAGTCAAAAGGAAATTGTTCATAACTTCCTACCCATTACCCCATCTTCTCAATTAGACCATATGATAGTCGTATTTTCTTCCTTTTAGTAGCTAGAATTTATTCCATCTGTTTTAGCTTTGTACGTTTTTAGACCCCTTAAAACACAATTGGATTAACCTAGTTAATTAGTCAAGTTATTACTTAGTCCAAATTCCAAATCTAGGTTATCACAATCAAACAATCATATCATGCATAGCAGCGGAAATATAAATAACACAATGATATGATGACCAAGGAAACCAAACCGGTAAAAACCTGGGGAGAATTTAACCTAGCTATCCTCAAGGTAAACCTGAATCCACTATGAAAGAATCGAAGTTTTACAATATGACTTAGACCACTAACATCCTATTGCTACCCACCAGTAGAAAACTTACTGACACGACCACGTGCAAGCTCCGAGACCACGGACTCCTTTCTTGAATTCTCCAGCAAGTACAAGTACACCCGCTTGTGTTTCTTTAAGCTCTTATGGCAGCAACTAAATGATCATCAAATTCTTGAACGAATCTCCTCTTGATAATCCTAAGCTTGTGTAAAAGAAAGCTCCTCACAGATCTCACAAGAGATTCACACAAACAGCAATATGAGCAACTCATAAAACGTGGCTAGGGTTTGCCTTATATACCTAGGGCAAAAACATAAAACCCTAAACGTTTTAATGAACTAGGGCTGAGTTGGAATTCTGCAGAAAAAACATTCTGCCCGAGATTTGATCGATCGAGCCCGTTCTTCATTCGATCGAGCCAGGCCGAAATGCACTAATACTTTTGCAACAGCTAGATTCCAACTTTACATAAAAGACACAACTTTGAGTAAGACTAAACAACCTGTTTTGATCATGGTTTGCCAACAATACACATTAGAGTTCTAATACATTAGTTCCTAAGTACTTAGAACCTAACAAACTCCCCCTTTGGCAATCCATGACAAAACACAACTAAAAGCTCAAAGTTTATAAAGAAAAGCCCTTTACAAGAAAATGCTCATTATAACAAATCCAATCCTAACTACTATCCATCAGTTACAAGTGTAGACAGCAGCTCAATTGAATCAACCTGTATATTTCTTGAAACACTTAAACAAAACACATAACCGCATGTGTGGAAAATACAAGTAAACAAAATAAATTCTTGATTTCACTCAACACAAAATAAAGATATATATCAATGAATAACTCATAAATATAAATCAATAAGTAGTGAAACAAGAAACATATGAAACAATAAATGTATCTCCCCTTAACATGAATAGCCCAACAAAAATACATCAAGAGCCAAAAAGGTAAATACAAAATGAAGCACCTAGATACAATCTAATAGCTCAACAAGCTCCAACATACAAAAAAAAAAAACTCTCCCCCTGAAAACAAAAACTCTACAAGTGCTCAAATCCAAAAGTACTTCCCCTTTTTGTGACGGAAAGCCAAAGGGCAATCAAACTCCATCATCAAAAGGAGGCGGCAGTGAGGATCGTCGAAACTGTGCCAACTCTGTGCGCAAGGCACAGATCTCATCGAGAACGTCTACCAAAATCTGTCCATGAGCTGCCTAAACGATCAAGACATGATCCAACGTACATCGAATGGCTGAATCATCCGAAGTAGTAGGTGGAGGAACATCAACATCAACAGCAGCAGCACCAGATGCCTCAGCCGCATCAGCACCTGTAGAAGAGGGAGGAGGGGGTACAACACCAGAAGACTCATCTCTAAGATGCGTAGAGCCAACTCTCAAGTGAGCAGCCCTCTGCCTAAGGAATGTGGCACCTATGGGAGCTATAACATGTACGGGCTCACCAGCAGGGAAATCACCTAACCCGAGAAACAACAAAATCTTATGAATGAAAATAGAATGAATAAGAGCATGAGCAGCGGCAGAACTCCAATGAACTTCGTTCAAATAACAAAGAAACAGATAAGGAAAACTAATAGACGCACCAGAAACAAATACGTACAAAAACACACATCGCTCAAGAGGGATGGTGTGGAGATGAGAAATAGGCCACAAAGAATGACACGCTATCCTAAAGAAAAGATAGGAAGTCTCAGTAAGCTCAGCAGACATGATCCGAGGATTAGAACCCCACTGGATAGAAGACCCAATGATGTAAGACATAACAGCATCAAGGGGTGGAGACTCCTCATAAGGATAGACAGGCTGCCTAACGACCGGAACCCCAAGAGCTTCAGCCACTATCCTAGGGGTAATGGTGAACTCAACACCTTGTATCCAACTCCTAACAAGGGTGTTGGAATCATAGATGTGGCAAGAGAGATTCGAGTAGAACTCTCTAATCAGAGCGGTCGAGGGTGGATGATCTACCTCCAACAAAGACAACCAGCCTCTACTCTCAAAGTTTGCTCTAATGGTAGGATCAACCTCATCTAACACAACAAATCACTCAGCCCAGATCTTTCTCTTACAATTCAATTTCTCATAAACCTCTCTGCTTTTGTCATTTCGAAACAACTCACTCCTAGAGTGAGACTTAGAGGAAGTGGAGGGTGTCCTATGGGCTCTAGTCTTCCTAGGCAAGGTGCTAGAATAAGGACAAAGACACAAAGCAGAACAAAAGAAAAAAAAAACCAAGGGCAGACTACAAGTTAGCACAAAAAAATATAGAACAAAAATCTATATGATGCATGAATAGTTAAATGTCATGATGCATGCTCTAATGCAGTGAAATTAAGTTCAAATTCACAAAATTGGCTTGAGCATAGAGTTTCTAACAAAAACCCCAAAAATTGGAGAGAACCACTAGTTCAATTTGTAAAAAAATTGACCAATTGATCATCACACAAGATAGAATACAGTTTAAAATGATCAAATACATCAATCCAACAAGCCAATTTTATCAATTTGGACCCAATGGAACAAAATCCCCAATTCGGGTACATACAAGTAGACATGGCAAAACGGGTCAGAATTTTCTGACCCGACCCGACCCGAAAAATACCCGACCCAAACCCGATTTTTTTGACCCGAAGTAAAAACGGGTTGACCCGTGACCCGACCCGTGTTTTTTGCGGGTCAACCCGACCCGACCCGCAACCCGACCCGAAATCGAACCATTTTTTAAAAACTTTTTTTTTTGGTAAAAAAAAAAGCAAAATTAAGACAATATTGGTTTAATTGTTTATTGTGAACTTTAAGAAAACAATTGATACATTTACATAACTGTATGCAAATTAATTGAAAGATAAATGCATGTGGTTGAGCATTCTGTAATGAGTAAAGATTTTTAGATATCAAATAGCAAAGTACATGCTAAGATAATCTGTAGAGTTAAAAACATAGATTTAAAATTGTAGACATGTGTGAGAAACATTCACAAGTATGAAAATAGTGAAGCCAAAGTATCAAATTAGCATAAATTATGAATGCTTAGACCTATTTTTTAACAATTTATGTCCAAAATAAACGGCTTTTCAAAATAAATTATGATATTTCCTAGAGTATGTGTTGCTTAACAATAATATGATATTCATAAAAAAGACCATGTGTAAATAAGTAAGCAATCAAACTTTAATGTATATCTCAAATTGAAATAGAGTGTCAACCACAATTAATAATAGATTATAAAATTAATTTTCAAGATTGCAAATTTCTTATATGTTTTTATTCTTTATCAACTGAGTTATCCAATAAGTCATTTGTAATTTTGTTTTATGTTTTGGGATGTTGATATTGTATAGAAATAAAACTTGTGTATTTGTTTTACTTATCTTTGTGTTATTTTGTTTTAGATAGCAATGTTAGGATTTGTATAATTTTAAAATTATTGAATAAGTATTAATAAGTTTAATTGAGTTCATTCCTGATATAAGTGGTGAATTCAAAATAATGCATTTTACATTAAGTAATTTGTTGCATAACTTTCCAAATAGCAAATACATGTTGTTTTCTTAAAAAAAAAAAAAAAAAAAATTCATGTGAAAAATAAGGGTCAACCCGACCCAACCCGAAACCCGATTGACCCGAACCCGATTTTAACCCGCTTAAAATGACCCGTTTTTTACCCGTGACCCATTTGACCCGCAACCCGATTGACCCGACCCGAACCCGACCCGACCCGACCCCCCCGTTTTGCCATGTCTACATACAAGCCCTAGAAATTTCAATTTCTCAAAATTCATCAAATTGATCAAATTAAACCATCAAGATCAAATTTATAACATCCTAGAACAAAAACCCATTGATCAAATTCAGAAAATATGGCTTGAATCATCAAAAATCTCAATTTTGCATAGGTCCGAAAATATAGCCAAAAACCATGAATGAATAAATGAATGAAACATGAAATAAAATGCAAAAGAAAGGGTATAAAGGTCTTACCGGCCTTGGGAGAGGAAAACCTTACAAAAAGAATGGACGAAAACGACAAAAAAGTGAGATAGCCTTGACCGAGTCGTATGGAGAGAGAAAAGATAAAGATCGTTTTGAAAAAGTGTTTGACTCAACTGAAAATCAATTTTTTAAAAAACTTCTCATACGATTTTCGATTGATCGAAATTTTAGGTTCGATCGATCGAAACAAACAGAGGCTCACCTAAATTTTTAATCGCAATTTCGATTGATCGAAAAACAGCCTCGATCGATCGAAATTTTGGAAAAACAAAATTTTTGAAAAAAAACAAATTAGTTTTGCAAGAAACTCCTCAAAGCATTGAATTTTATATATAAAATGCATGAGTATGAGATGAAATGCTTTTCAAAAACACAAGTTTTAAACCCAGTTTTCCCGAAATGAAGATTTTCAATACAATCTCCTTAAATTCTCAAGCATCAAATATGTTTTGAATAAAACTCAAGGTTTTTTTTTTTTTTTTTTTTTTTTTTAAAAAAACTTGGTTGGTCAGACCAAAAACACACACAATAACATATACAATGTTTAGCAAAGAGTAACTTGTGTAGTGTGTGCAACTAGCAAAATCTTGAGATACATGTGGGGTGATATGTAAATAGAAATCAATCACAATTTCTACAAAATTCATCACATAGAATTTGAAAGAGACTCTCACCAAAAGAGTTACATCATATAACTCCCACATCTCCTAGAACATAAGCTTGCAATCATGTAAGTTTTTTGATTTTGCCTCATATTGTACACACAAATTTTAATTGTTCAAAAACTTATTAAAATAGTCAGGATAATGTACACACCAATTTTAGCATTTAATTGATTTAGCTTTAAGTCCAATAATGTACACACCAATTTTAGCATTTAAATTGAGGCTACAACTTATAATCTTTTTGTGCATGTGCTACACTTTCTCGAGCACAAAATCTTACGATATGTACTAAGGTGTTCATGATTGGCTAGTGAACAGTGGTGAGATGGTTATTTATGCCTTTCTCAAAAGGTTCAAGTCCGACAGTCAAAGACATGTAACTTCAAGATCAAGACAAAGTGATCAAAACCAAAAACATCTTTCCCACACAACATGCACTTCAAAGCTCAAACTAGTAAAGTGCAATAAATAAGCTTATCCAAGCTAAACAGAGTACAAAAGACATGTTATGTGAAAATAAATTGACCAACCTTGTTTTCAAAACCAAGAAAATAGTGCAAAACACAACTTGTTTCCTTTTTCTTCCTTTTTTTTATTAAAAAAAAACTAGAATGAAATGCATGAATGTTATGCAATGCAAATCCTAGAAACAAAGAAAACAAAAAACAAAAAAACAAAGGTCACAAAGATATAGCAATGAAGCACAAAGACCATGTCAGAAGGACTCAATTAGATTGAGCCTTTTGCATCCAAAACTTTTTAGATGCACCACGAGCATTGGAGTTCTTATTCACATAGGAATGATTTCCAACTCCAGGATTGGAATAAATGTTTAAATCCTTTACCAATTTACCAATGAGTACCATAGGATCTTGTGCTTGAGGCACAGGTACTTTTGGTTTGTTTGCTCTCTTAGCAGCTTGCAGCTTGTAACAGTTTGGACGAATGTGTCCAGACTTTCCACAAAAATGACAAACCCATGCAGGCTTATCATATGACTTGTCCTTAGAAAGGGTATATTGCTTAGGTTTATAACTCACACATCTCCTAGAACATAAGCTTGCAATCATGTAAGTTTCTTGATTTTGCCTCATATTGTACACACAAATTTTAATTGTTCAGAAACTTATTAAAATAGCCAGGATAATGTACACATCAATTTTAGCATTTAATTGATTTAGCTTTAAGTTCAATAATGTACACACCAATTTTAGTATTTAAATCGAGGCTACAACTTATGATCCTTTTGTGCATGTGCTACACTTTCTCGAGCACAAAATATTACGATATGCACTAAGGTGTTCATGATTGGCTAGTGAACAATGGTGAGATGGTTATTTATGCATTTCTCAAAAGGTTCAAGTCCGACAGTCAAAGACATGTGACTTCAAGATCAAGACAAAGTGATCAAAATCAAAAATATCTTTCCCACACAACATGCACTTCAAAGCTCAAACTAGTAAAGTGCAATAAATAAGCTCATCCAAGCTAAACAGAGTACAAAAGACATGTTATGTGAAAATAAATTGACCAACCTTGTTTTCAAAACCAAGAAAATAGTGCAAAACACAACTTGTTTCCTTTTTCTTCCTTTTTTTTTTATTAAAAAAAAAAACTAGAATGAAATGCATGAATGTTATGCAATGCAAATCCTAGAAACAAAGAAAACAAAAAACAAAAGAACAAAGGTCACAAAGAATATAGCAATGAAGCACAAAGACCATGTCAGAAGGACTCAATTAGACTGAGCTTTTTGCATCCAAAACTTTTTAGATGCACCACGAGCATTGGAGTTCTTATTCACATGGGAATGATTTCCAACTCCAGGATTGGAATAAAGGTTTAGATCCTTTACCAATTTACCAATGAGTACCATAGGATCTTGTGCTTGAGGCACAGGTACTTTTGGTTTGTTTGCTCTCTTAGCAGCTTGCAACTTCTAACAGTTTGGACGAATATGTCCAGACTTTCCACAAAAATGACAAACCCATGCAGGCTTATCATGTGACTTGTCCTTAGAAAGGGTATACTGCTTAGGTTTAGACTCTTTCAGTTCAACCTAATCTTCCTAAGAGGTGTAACATTTAAGGGTTTGACAACCTCACTCACAACCTCACTCACAGGGGGTTCAGAAGAAGATGAAGGAACAAAGATAGTGGAATTTGGTGCAGACACATTGATGCTTTCTACAAAACCTAAACCAGTTTTGTCAGAAGAAGACTTTTGAACACTAAGCATATGATCAAGTTTGGAACTAGCAGACCTATTAGTTTGTTCTCTAGCAATAGAAAGCTCATGTTCCAAATTCTTAACTTTTTCAAGAAAAAGCATGTTCTCAGTCTTAACATTATTCAAAAGTTCAGTAGCATCAAACAATTTAACAAGTAAATTTTTCTTATCAAGCTCAAGAGATGCAATTTTCTTCAAGCCTAATTCAACGTGCATAGCATCCTTTGCAGCAACTTTGCAAAGTTTATTGTAGGCTTCTTGAAGATCTGCATCTTCAGAGAAATGGATAAGTGCCTACCTTTCTTTTGCACATTAAAGAAGTCGTTTGAATGGACGATCGAGTGCCACTAAGCATTTGAAGATCTGAAGGTATATCTTTCTTCTCCGCCATTACTAAGTCCATCCATGCCAGGGGAAGAACTGTTCCTATACCTAGCCGTTTCCCCTGCCGCTGTCAGCGCGGCTTTGGTCAGAGAAGAGGATGGGGTGCAGAAGCCTGTATACTTCACAAGCCGAGCACTCTGAGGAGCAGAAGAGAAGTACCCCCCAATGGAAAAGCTCGCTTTCACGTGAGTAACTGTGGCGCAAAAGCTCAAGCCGTATTTCCAGGCACACACTATGGTCGTCCTGATGGATAAACCCCTGCGTAGAGCTATGAGTAGCCCTGAAGCTGCGGGACGGATGGCATTATGAGCAGTCGAGTTGAGTGAATTCGACATATAGTATTGATCGCACATGGCAACAAAGGGGCAAGTGGTAGCAGACTTCATCGCAGAATTCACTCTCGTGGAAGGCCAGGGGGCAGAAGAGAGCCCACTATGGAGCAACCACACAGACGGATCCTCCAATAGGCAAGCAGGTGAAGCTGGTGTGGTACTCCACAACCCGAAAGGAGACAAGATCGAATGCATGGTCCGTCTTGACTTCCCTACGACCAATAACGAAGCAGAATACGAAGCCTTGATAGCAGGGCTGGACCTTGCCAAGGCGCCAGGAGCTGAAAATTTGGTCGTATACTGCGATTCCCAAGTAGTAACCAGTCAGGTTAATGGCGATTATGAATGCAAGAATGAACGGATGAAGAAGTACCTCGAATAGGTGAAGGATCGAGTTAGCAACCTCTAAGTAAAGTTTGTTCAAATCCCAAAGGAGGAGAACGAGCCTGCTAACCGACTTGCTAAAGTTGCTTCAGCGGAGCACATGCTCATCCTCGGTCAGGTATTATCCTTCGTTCAAATCTCATCGTTAATAGACGATGCCAATGTGCAGGAGATAGGGTTCGAATTATTGGACGACACCAATAGCCTCCTACCTAAAGGACGGTACGCTACCAAACGACAAGGAGGCTGCAAGGAAGTTGAAGGTTCAAGCAACTCGCTTCATTCTGATTAAAGACGTTCTATATAAGAGGGGCTTCTTTCGACCATACTTGAGGTGCCTCATCCCCGAGGAGGCAGACTATGTCCACGAAGGAGTTTGCGGAAACCACTCTGGATCACAGTCGTTGGTGCACAAACTAATCAGGGCAGGATACTACTAGCCAATTATGCAAAAGGATGCCTATGCATACGTCAAAGCCTACGACAAGTGTCATAGATTTGGCAACCTCATCAGGCAACCAACAGAGGAGCTCACCCCAATGACGGCCACATGGTTGTTCGCTCAATGGGGGTTGGATATCATGGGCCTATTCCCAACGGCGGTTAGATAGTTGAAGTCCCTAGTAGTCGGTATAGATTACTTCACCAAGTGGGTAGAAGCGAAAGCCCTGGCTACCATCACTGAGAAGAATGTGTGAAACTTTGTATGGAAGAACATTATTTGCAGGTACGGTATACCTAGGGTGCTGGTCTCGGACAACGGGAAGCAGTTTGACAACGACGTATTCAGAGACTTTTGCTCATAACTAGGGATCAAGAACCACTACTCATCACCCACCCACCCACAGGCCAATGGACAAGTTGAGGTCACGAACCGATCCTTGCTCAAGATCATCAAAACTTGGCTCGAGGGGGCAAAGGGTATATGGTCGGACGAACTACCAAGTGTTTTGTGGGCGTACAGGACAACGACAAGGACGCTTACAGGGGAAACCCCATTTCGACTAGCATACAGAAGCGAGACAGTCATCCCAGCTAAAGTAGGACTTACAAGCTACAGGGTAGGGAACCATGACGAAAGCAAGAATGATGAAGCAATGCGCCTGCAGCTTGATCTGGTGGACGAAGTGAGAGCAACAGTTGAACAGAGGTTAGCACGGTACTAGAATCTCATTTCCAAGCACTACAACTCCAAGGTCAGACATAGGGATTTCCAGGTTGGAGATCTCGTCCTGAGAAAGGTGATGGGCGCCACAAAAGACGCCTCCTAGGGGAAGCTAGGACCTAACTGGGAAGGACTATACAGAGTTGCATCATGGCATCGGAAGGGAACCTACCACCTAGAGACACTGGATGGGCGAAAGTTGCATCACCATGGAACACAAAGCACCTGAAGAAGTACTACCAGTAGGCAACAACACGAACAATAATATAATACTCCTCATTTCCAGTTTATTGCTTTCTAGTTAAGTTTTTATTATTTGTAGTTTCATTTAAGCCCAAAGGGCAGGTTTTTTAAAGAACAACTTTTACACGCATGTTTACCACAATAAGAGGAGTTATTCAGAAATATCGTGTATGATATCTACATGTCTACATAATCATTAAAAGTCCCAAATGGACGGATTCATCCCAAAGGGGTGATTTGGAAATATATGTCCACATAGTGGACGGGCTCATCCCATAAGGGACTGTCTCAAGTTGCTTAAAGTCCACATAGTGGATGGACTTATCCCATAGAGGGTGACCTAAAGTTGAGCCCAAACTAGACGGGCTCATCCTAAAAATAGACGGGTTCATCCAAGAGGATGATCAGAAAATTATGAGATCCATAAAAGAGGACAGGTTCATAAGTCCATAAAATGGACGAATTCAAGTTATCAAGTCCACAAAGTGGATTGGTTTCATCCTCAAAGGTTGACTAATGATAAGTCCATAAAGTGGACGGATTCAAGTTATCAAGTCCACAAAGTGGACGGGTTTCATCCTCAAAGGATGACTAACGATAAGTCCATAAAGTGGACGGATTCAAGTTATCAAGTCCACAAAGTGGACGGGTTTCATCCCCAAAGGATGACTAATGATAAATCCGTAAAGTGGACAGATTCAAGTTACCAATTCAAAAAAGTGGACGGGTTCCACCCCTCTGGGATTGCTAAAATGAATGGATACATGTTTTCCAGCCCACAAAGTGAACGGATCCCATATAAGCCCCTCAGTCATTAAATTAGATGAATTAACCCTGTAGTGATGAAACCCGGGAATTGGACGGGCTCAATTTAAATAAAAGTGGACGGACTTATCTTGAAAAGATTATATTTTATGTGGACAGGACCACCCTTATGAAACAACATAAGCCCACTAGGCTTACAGGGTGAACAAACTCAAATACGTTTCCTTGAAACTAACAAGGCAGATGGATCTATCCTAACCACAGTTATATTCATGCAACCATAAACTGAACGGATTCATCCACAGGAATAAAGACCAAAGTAGACAAGCATTTTTAAACAAATGATTAGTATACTACAAAAAGCCCACAAGGGGAGATGTCTGGACACAAAAAGTAACGGATAGATTAAACATAAATGCTGTTCTTAAAAACTTTACATTTTAACCTAAAAAGAAAAAAAAAACTACTGCTGGATGGGGGGGTTTTCTTCATCGTTCTCTTCCACAATCTGTACGTCTTTAGGTTGATGTGTATCACCCTTGACGGATTGGAATTGGCCTTCAATAGGAGCAGACTCTTTGTCACCACGAGGATCTTCAGCAAGGGCATCATTAACAAATAGCTCATTAGTGCTCTCGAAGTGGACGGGCTGAGTTGGGGTCTAGGCCGGAGCGTCAATAGAAACATGTGATAGGTCTAGGTTTGGAAAAAAAGCTTTGACTTGACGGAGGCAGTCATCAAAGCCATCAGCGTAGGTGCCTCCCAGCTCGGTTAGGTAGACGTCGGAATCACAGTACTCCCGTATCGCCTCTTCCTCCGCCTGACGGAGCCGATCCTTGGCATCACTGATCTCTCTCTCCTTATCCTCCAGGACCTGTTTCAGCGTCTCCATCTACTTCTCCAGCTCACCTCTAACTTGCTATGATAAAGCAAGCTTCTTCTCCTAGACTGTCTTCCAGGCCTTTAACTCAACAAGCTCATCCTCCGTCGACCTTGCCTTTGCCCTGACACATTCCAGTGCCATCTTGTGGTTTAGGCAACGGCCCATCAACCCTTTCATCATGAGCATTGCCTGAAAACAAAAAAAAGGGTTAGTAAGAGGGCAAGTTGAAGGAGAAAGAGAAAGGAGACGGGTATAGTTACCTGCGCAATGCTAAAAAGACCCGTCTCCCCCATAGCTTCTGTTGCATGGTTGCTCAAGTCCTCATAGTCGTCAGCTGTGATTATGGATGAGAGCTGCTCTAGCGCATACTTAGAATCCTCGCAGAGGAGGACGGGTGGTTTTTCAATGACTGGGGCAGGGCCCATCATGAGTCCCTTGCCCCTTCCTTGACCAAGCAGAGTGACCGTCTTCTTGGTTTCAGCCTTTAACCCCACGATGGACTCGGGGGAAATTTTAGGCTTTTTTGGAATACGGTCAGTCTTCTCTGACGGCTTCCTCTTGGTAGACGGGTTGGCCGGACCTGTCCCCTTAGGGAGTTGACTCCCCTCTTGTTTCTTCTTTGTAGCTTGCTGCTTGATGTAGGCCCTTCTCTTGCTGTCTTCCATTTCTGCATAAAGGTGGACGGATATCTGGAGTTAGATAATGTAAAAACAAAGAAACCAAAGTATTGGGCGACGGACTTACGTTGGCGAACTTGACAGTCGTAGTGACGTGCAGCTGCTGTGGGCTCTTGTCTGTCACAATACCAGAAGAGAGTATCTAAGTTAACTAACTTAGCCCACGTCCTCTCTGACAACTTGGTTTTGTTAAAAAAAATTTCCAAAAATCTCCAATGTTCAAGTAAGACTTGTGGGCAGTCCCGAGCTACAAAAGGAGACGGTTAAAGTAACAAGTAAAACTAACACAATTAAAAACCTAAGTACAGACGGATGCATACCAGACGGGGGCATTATACCCCATGTTTTGTCGACAGGCATGAACTCTTGGTCACTGGGGTGACACATCCACTCGTCACCTTCCATAAAAAAATAACGACTCTTCCAGTTCCTGTTAGAGTTGGGGGTGTCACACACGAGCCTCAGCAACGAGCTCTTGGGCACAAAACTATACATGCCCTTGGACTGAACGATCTCATTCGGATGGTAACAGTGAAAAAATTCTTCCACTGTTAACCTACGCGCCCCATCGGACATGGCCCTATACAAGACCTCCATGCCAAGGAAAACATTCCAGGCGTTTGGGGCGATTTGGGTGACGGCCAACCCTAAGTATTGAAGGAGGCGACGGTGGAGGGCGTTCAGGGAGAATCTGAGCCCTGCTTTCAGCATTTGCTCATAAACTCCGACACCTTCGACACCCTCGTAATAACACTTCTCTGATTTGTAGGGTAGACGGAGGGGTATGTAGTACTTCTCCCTAAATGTGTTGAAGTGTGACTCTTTGATGGTAGAAACGAAGTCGTTGACCGTCCACAAGGGAAGTATTATAAACTCCCTAAGTCCATCAGGACCTATGACGTATTGGGTTGGGGGTTCAGCATCAACTAGGCCATTAGTAGAATCACCCCTTGACCTACCCGTGTCCAAATCCTCATCCCTTGTGGAAGGTGAGGTGGCCGACGGATTCCTTTCTTCACTTGAGGTGCCAAGGTTGTTCTGACCTAACGGGAACACCTCATCGTTACCCGCCCCCTCGCAGACACACGATTGGTTACTTGACGCACTAGACATCTGTCACCTACACGTGACGGGTAAACCCTAAGACACTGATGGATCTACATAGACGACGGGTGTGCAAAGTCTAAAGAATGACAAGAATTCAACAGTAGGTGAAGAGTACTTAGCAGTTGAAGATGAGCACTAGGAAAGGTGTAGATGACGGATGCACCAGGTAGAAGGTATGCTTGTTTATCAAAGGTGACGGTAGCGCTCTGATTGTAAATTCGCTGTGGAAAGTAAAGAATGAGAGGTAAAGAAGCAGGTTTATATAGAGGGAATGGCACGGAAGACGAAGGGACACTTCGTTCCAAGAGACTAACCATTGAAGAAATACCACGTGCCCTTACAACATTAATGACCCTAGGTTGGCCTGTTAATCTATGCGCGCTTCTCAAGAAACGAGTCAAACCGTCACTCCATGGGCCCGTCTAAAGGAGGTGACGGACCCATGGAGTGAGGGGGCAACTAAAGAGTACAAAATTTGGCATGACAGATCAATTCAAGTAGACCTGACAGTACAAGGTTAATGGGTTAATAGAGATAAGGCAACAAAGGGGCACCAGACGGATGAAACATGTGACGGGTAGACTACTCCCCATAGTAGACGGATAGTCCCCCGATATGGACGGATTCAAGACACAAGAATACAAGGTAGACAGATACTGAAGCCACGTGGTACCAACATGGCTTTGAGTGGGCTCCAAGGAATCCTAAATGGAAATAACTTGTGTCCCACGGATAACTCTAATCAATAGAGTTCTAACAGGAAAAGGATTCTGTAATATACGCACATTTATGATGATCTTCCTCGGAAAGAAACACCTTTCTACGCAAGAAACGAAGGTCGGTTCTACACTACTATAAAAACCCAAGGCCCTCAGAAAAAAAGGTACGCATAATTCACCCCACCTCTGGCACTCTAGAGTTGTGAAAAAGATTTCTAACTTAACCTTTAGAGGGTTTTTGGCCGGTACCACACCGGTACTCTCCTAAGATCTTCCTATTTTGTGTTGTGCAGGCGTTGTCTAGAGCACGTGAGGATTGTGTAACTTACTGAAGATTTTCGGCATCATCAAAAACAAAAGATAGGGTTCACTATCTCTTTCAAGGTCTATATTACTTGAATGAAATTTAAAAATGCTATACCACACAATGACCACAGAGTTTTTATTTTTTAACAAAACAGAGACAAAGCATGCTAATTGCAAGTATACATGTTTAGTCATTCTCTCAAAAACCTAGCATGCATGCCCTCTAAAACATTGCAACTTAAATAACACAAAGTTATAAACTTTATAGTGTGAATAAATAAGAGAGTCTGATAAAAAAAAAAGTAATACATACAAGTTGGACTAAAAGAAACACAAATTAAATGGAAGATATTTGACCCACAAAATGTACCTATTAAATTTAAGATTTTATTCTCAATAGTTTACAAAACCATCAAGGGTTTGCCAAAATAAGAAAGAAGAACAACCAAAATGATACTGACCTCTTTATGCACCCAAACCAAAAAAAAAAAAAAAAAAAAA